>NW_004624768.1:11927549-12038010 GCF_000247695.1 Heterocephalus glaber
GGTTGATTCCTAGGTATTTCAATGTTTTGGATGCTATTGTGAAAGGAATTGATTGCCCCATTTCTCTCTCAGTGAGTCTGTCAAACAATGGCAATTTATTGCCTCAGAGTTCTGATGGTTGGAAGTCTTTGAGATCCAGGTGTCCATCATGTTGGTTCTTTCCAAGAGCTGTGAGAGAGAATCTGTTCCATGTTTCTTCCTTAGCTTCTTATGGCTGCCAAGCAGTCTATGGTGTCTTTGGCTTGGAGAAGGCTCACCCCACTCTCTGCCTTCATCATCCCATAGTGTTTTCCCTGTGTGCATGTGTCCCTAATTTTCCAACTTAATGAGTATGCTAGCCATACTGAAGTCAGGATCAATCCTAATGACTTCATCTTGACTTAATTCATTACATCTGTGATGACCTAAAGACAAACCAGTTCACATTCTGAGGCACTGAAGATTAGGATTTCAGTATATGAATGCATAGAGAGGCAGAGAGACATAATTCAACATATAGGGAGTATAAACTGATACAACCACTATGGAAATCAGTATGGAGATTCTTCAAAAAGCTAAAAATAGAAATTCTACTTCATTCAGATATTCCCTCCTGAGTTTTTCCCAAAAGAGTTAAAAACATACCACAGTGATATATGTGCACCTACATTTAAAGCAGCACAACTTATAATAGCTAAATCTTGGAATCAGCCTTTATGCCCTTCAACAGATGAAAGGATAAAGAAAATGTGGTGCCTGTACACAACGGAGTACTACTCTGCCATTAAGAAAGATAAATTTCAGGCATTTGTAAGAAAATGGGTGCACCTTGAACTCATAATGTTAAGTGAAGTATATCGGACACATAGGCTTTGTACATCACATGGTTTTCCTTATATGAAAAAATTTAATAGGAAAGAGGAGAGAGAGAAAAAAAGAGGAAAAAAAGCAATTACATTCTACGTGTGTCTCTATTGTCTCTGGTTTCATTCTAATGTGGTATGAGAGCTCACTTTGCAGGATTTACATTTCTTTGGATATATTAAGGATTTTATTGTCGTTATGAGCCAGGTCTATTTTGTTTGTCTGTTTGTTTTTTTGGTACTGGGATCAACCTTGGGTCTTTGTGCTTGCGAGGCAGGCGGCAGAACCACTGAACTAAATCCCCAGCCCAGAGCCAGGTCTATTTTGAAAAACAAAATTCTCCAAATATGAAAATCTATGAAGACAGAGAGTAGCTCAGTGGTTGCCCAGTTTTAGGGGAGGGGGGTTGGGAGATAGTAGTAGGTAGAGTCTTTGATTTAGGATAACAAAAATGACCTTAATTTGATTGTGGTTATAGTTGCACAACTCTGTCAATGTGCTAAAATCCATTAAATCTTACATTTTAAGTTTGTAAATTGTGTGGTATGCAAATTTTTAATTCAATAAAGTTGTTTTATTTAAAAAATTAAACATTTAATGGATAATTCAAGGTCTGACTCTAAAGGATGGCTTAAGTGATATTTATAATCTAATGCATATAGATGAAATCTTTGTATTTACCAAAATATGGCTGACAAGTGCCAGCAGGGATGGTGCTACAAGATTGTACACATAGCGTATAGAGTAGAATTTCCTGTTGGAAAATTAGATATTGTCAGGTAAGAACATGACAGGGAAGATGGGGAAAGAGCTGGAGGTGTTTAGATCCTATATAAAGGACAAAAGGTGAACAGCAAGAAGGCAAGTGGCTGGAGAAGAATCCACACAGAGCAACTGTAAAATGTCCTTAAGACGTGGAAATAAGATTATCGTCAGAATAAGAAGCATGGAGAATGGGATTTGAGACCAGACAATGTAGGTATGAAGGATCCAGGCTTTGAAGTCAACTGCTTGAGTATAAAAGCTCCCCAACACCTGGTAGCTATGTGGGCAAATCACACACTTCTCTGTGCCTTGGTTTGCTTGAGCTTAATATGTGGATACACAGAACACAAACTTTATAGTGGTCTCGCAAGGATGATATAAACTAATTCAGGTAAGGAATTTAGAACAGTATCTGAAATAAGGCATGCTGGTTATTATTATTATTATCCCCCACAGAAACTAGACAGCTTGGAAACAGAACCGGTGGCAGGCAAAGAGAAATCATCATGGGTGTGATTGTTATAACAAAGAAAGCTGCCACTTTCTCATTGTGTGTAGTCTCTGATGGAAGAATGTGTTCACAGGTACGAAAGAGCCTGCTTCAATCTTAGGAAAAGGAATTCTGGACTGGAATATCTGGGCCGGGACCTCCCAGCACTTCCCAGAGGCAGAGGAGTTAAGCATGGCTGTCATCAAGTGTGTCCTCATCGTGAACCTTGAGGGACTGAATCTCGAACCCCTCTGATTCCTTTTGCTGTGACTGTGCTTACCAAGCAAATCCCTAACTATTAGAAAATTCTTTTTATTTTAAATTGTTGTTAAAAAATGTGAATATAACTCAAGATTTAAGTTCACAACTCAGTAGTTTTTTTTAATTTATAAAATACTTTGTTATCAAACACACACACATACAGAAATTAAAACCATTCAAAGAACAATGCAAGGGAAAAACAACTACAATAATATTCAAATACAGTAGAACTCAACCAAAACAAAACTGAAAAGCACTTAAGTATTTTCCCATACAACTTAAAAAAGCATCTCAAGCACCAAGAAGACACCAGAGGATGTGATCTGTTTCAGAAAGATTCCAAAACCGACATTGAACAAATAGTGGCCTGGAAAAAAAACTCCAGTTAGCTAGCAAACTCCATGTAAGCCAAACTTCTCCCTAATTTAAATTTCGATAGAGTCATATGACACACGATGGAAACACAATCCAGGAAATATGTTTTTAGGCCATTTCATCCGTGTGTATCCTTAATTACACTCTCAGTTTCTCACACTAGAGAACCTATTCGGTATTTACACATATATGTTCTATTTATTTTAGTAGTTTAATTCAGTAGCTTTAAACATATTCAAATTGTGATACAACCCAATCTTCTGAACTTGAAAACCTGAAACTGTGTTTGCATTAGATCCTTGTTCCCCCTTCTACCCAGGCCCCGATGACCACCCTTCCACGTCATCTCTATGCACATGACTACTCTGATAATTCATATAAGTGTGCTTTTATGCTGTTTTTTGTAATTTGCTTATTTCTCTCAGCATAATGTCCTCAGAGTTCATCCATGTTGCAGCAATGTCCTTTTTAAGACAGTATCATATTCCATTACATGTATGTACTGGAAACTGATATTAATTTTATCTCCTGGGCACCATGAAATTTGCCTGACTTAGACCATGGACAGTCTGGTGGGGCTATTCTGCTGACTAGAGAGAGAAAAATGATCAGAATTTGTAGTACATTCCTTTGAAACAGAGTATGAGGAAAAGGCTTATGTGTTGCTCAAAGAGGTAAATTAACTTGTAAAAATCACACAGGTAAGTGCAGGAGCCCAGTGTGCAGATTAGATTCTATCCTAGTACTTTTTAAATTGAGAAACCAGAATCTTGTTCTACCACCAGTCTTGTTACCCAGCCAGACCCATACTGTCCACTGCATAGTATACCAATCACTGAAACAAAATGTTTTACAAAAGAGAAAAATTTTGTGCTTAAGTTGATTAAGCATGAGGAGATAGGAGACATAAGTCTTAGGTCTACCTCCCTGAGGATAAGGTTTAGGGTATTTATGAGATAAAGAAGCAGGGTGACCAGGGATGGAGAAAAGTGATTGAAGGTGAAATAATTAGTGCTCTGCAGTTGTGGAATCAAAATTCACGGCTCGTTATAGGACACGTGGTCAAAAAATGTGGTCTTAGCTGATCTGAGTATGCAGTTTTCAGCCTGCTAAAGTCAAAAGGCCACCCACTGGACACTGTGAGGCCAAAGTGAAGAATCAGTCATTTTAGCAGAAGCAGCCGTCAAGTCTCTGAAAGTATCCTAGGCAACCATTATCACCATGACCCACATGGCAGAGGTGTCATCTACAGGAAGGCTAGTGGCAGTTGAATAATACATTGCTCAACTTCATGACCTCCAAATTAGCCATTTTTAAAGTCAACTAAAAGCAAGTGACTCAAGCAAGTGAAGCTGCAGGGTCTATCTCGGTTTCCCCCTAGTTTAATTCTTTTCTGTATGTTCTTGAATTGAATTTGTCAAGTCTGGGTCCCTAGCTAAGTTGAAGTGGTAGACCTACAAAGTCAAGGACCTGAATGTGGAAAACTTTGACCTCACCGAGGAACATCCTTCAGTGGCTTCTCTCTGTGGCATCTTCACCTCGTCCCTGTCTATCAGTCTTAAAATATTTGCAAGTCTGTCAAGACACCTGCTTTGAATTGCTCGGGAGGGTGTGGGTTAGCAGGAGCAGATCTGAGCACTATAGAAGGTCTCATTACCAGAAGCTACCTAAGGAGGTGAAATTTTTTGGTGTCAGCAGACCTGGGAAGACCATGGGAGCACTCTTCCCTGAACAGAGATTTCCCTGAGTTCTAACTCTGTATAGTTAATCATCAAGGCAAAAACATTGCTCTGGTCTTGGAGCTCCTTTCTCCCAAGGAAGATTATGTGCCTCAGAGCCTTCAATTCTTTCATCTATCCTCCTTCTTTCTCATCTTTTCCATCCCTCCCTTCCTTCTATCCATTCTTTCCTTTTCCTTAAACTTTTCTTTTAGTTTTTTTTATTTTCCCACTTTCTTTTCATTTCTCTTTTTCCTCCTCCTTCCTTCTCCTCCCCCTCCCCTTTGTCTTCCTCTTCTTCTTCTTCTTCATTCTCCTCCTCTTCCCCATCTTCCTCCTCCTCCTCCTCCTCCTCCTCCTCCTCTTCCTCCTAATATATAGTTTAGGCTGTCTTTGAACTCACTATGTAGCCCAGGCTGGGCTCAAACTTGAAGCAATACTGTTGCCTCAGCCTTCTGAGTGCTGGGACTACAGGCATGCACCACCACATCTGGCACTGTTTTTGTTGTTGTTGTGGTTACCAGGGATTGAACTCGGGTCCTTGTGCTTGCGCAGCACGCAGCAAAACCACTGAGCTAAATCCTCAGCCCGATAATCAAATGCCCAGTCTTTTTAAATTTTTTTTGGTACCAGAGATTGAACTTGGGATTGAACCCGGGTCCTTGTGCTTGTAGGGCAGGCAGCAGAACCACTGAGCTAAATCCCCGGCCCTCACATCTGGCACTGTTCTTCCTGCTTTCATCTTTCCTCTTCTCTTGGAACTTCCTTCTGTTCATCCTTCCACCCTTCCTACCAGTTACAATTTTTGGTGGCAAACATTGAATGATACACGCCAAAGAGAATTTCAGGGAAAGATATTCAGAAGCACTAATAATCCATAATGAATCAAAAACTCAGACTTGGAAGAAAGATATTATGGTTCATTGGACTGTCAGAACTCTTCAGATGAATGAAGAAATCCAAAAGTTTTGTCATTTGTGTGTCACATTAACAGGAAACAAAATCCCAGGAAAACATAGTCAGTTGGCCAACTCAGACTGCAAACTCTATGCCTTGAATGCATAGACTAATGAGAGGAAAGATCTGTGCAATTCTTTGTGAGAATCTCTCAGCTTCTATGGTGGGAATGTAGGCCATTTTCCTAGTATCCAGGGTAGTGGGATGGAAAGATAAAACTCCAAGGAAATCAAGGGATAATTAGGAAAAAGAACATGCACCTAGAAGCCAAAATATGCAAAAAAATTGTTCTATATACATTTTAAAAAGCCACTTTCTCCCCTTTTCCCTCTTAGTCTTACAAGAAGAAGGCTTTTACATGGCTCCCGCGAATCAGTTACTCCTAGTGGAGGTCTGAGGCAATGTATCCTGATATTTCCTTCCAATGATAATATACCATGTAGCACGTTGCAATTTACTATGTATTTTCATATCTGTTATCTCTTTGGGCATTTACATTTATTCTGTGTTATAGATTGAATTGTAGCTCCCCCTTAAAATCTTTTATATATTGAATTCACAAACCCCAGGCCCTCAGCATATAACTTCTTTGGGATATAGGGTATTTAAAGAGATGATTATGTTAAAATGAGGATATTGGGGTGGCCTCTAATCCAATTGGACTTGTTCCCTTATATGAAGAGGAAATTTGGACACAGACAGATACTAGAGATGACTACAAAGAGGAAAGACCATGTGAAGACACAGGAAGGGGGAATCCATCTCCACACCAAAGATAGAGGCCTCAGAAGAAACCAATTCTTCTGACACATGATCTTAGACTTCCAGCCTCCAGAACCGTGAGAAAACAAAGTTCTGTTGTTTAAGCCACCCAGGCTGTAGTATTTTGTTAGGTCAGCTCAGGTAAGTAAACATCAAGTATGTAACGATCACTATTGCTCAGGTAAGGACATTGAGGATCAGAGAGACCATCATGTTTGTCGAAGTCCCACAGCAAAAAATAGCAGAGAAATCTGGTACTCTGGATCCAATTCTACTTTCTCTGTTACATCATTTTATTTCTTTCCTCCCTGCTATAGGAGATGAATTCTGCCCTGAAAAGTCTGTGTTTCACATCAAGCCCTCAGCTCATGGAAGGAGTGCAAAGAGTCTGTGGTCTTTTTATTGGCTGTACATTATCTAGGGCTTTACTGTCCATAGCTTTCAGCCTGGTACATACTTTTCAGAATGTATTTTCCCTTCTTCAGTCCATCTAGGGACCATAAAATAAGACAAGCCTTGAACTCAGTGACTGCTATTGACAACCAGCAGAACAACTGATATGGTATTCACTCTCAAGTATTGGATCCCCTGCCAAGTGTGTAAGTGGAGCTTTTAGTGAATTTCATGTACTACTGATTTCAACAAGGACTCTTACTTCTGTAGTGATTAGCCATCTTGTTGAAAAAAGTCATACTAAATTTGATGTTGTCTCTATCAAGACAGTGTGTAACAAATAGTAATACTATAGTTAAGGGGCCCTTGATCGGCCCAAAGGATACTGGGTTTATAATACAAGTCATATTACATTTAGTAATCTTATCTTTATCAGTTTAACCTTTTACTCCTATCTAAATTATACATTTTTAATTGGCGTAGGGCATGAACATTTTATTTATAAACAAAGAACCCTTCTAGTGGGTGCTTAGGATACCAGTTTATAAACAAGTCCTCTTGTGCTACCTCGTTATCTGCCTTTGCATTGAACAGTTCAATGTTTCTTTGGCTTTGAGCCCTGTTGTAGTCAATTCTTCTTCTTAATAAGCTACCCTTGAGAATAAATGTGCACTACACCCTATTCTGAAACCTTATATTTCAGAGAATAATGTCAGTCCAGATGGATTGCTTTTCAGTTTCCCTGTGATGTACAATAACATACCCTGGAGGAGAAATTTGTCCCTCATACATGCATAGTCCTGAAACAACTGGTGTGTGCCTGGACTTGGAGGCTTCATGTGGTATTTTCAGATGATTTCCTTAGAACTATGAACCCACCAGAGCAAAGAATTAGTGAGATACACTTTAAAATGTGCTGAAAATTCTTAGTAGTCATATTTTCTTCCAGCATAATGCCTTGTGCTTAATGCTTTTCACCAAATAAATAATGTTCATTGATTCGGACGTTGTGGAAGACAAATTTCCCCAACATGCAGAGAGGCAGTGCCATGACCAAGGAAAACAGGAATCTAAAGAGCAGAAGTCATAAAAACAAAAACTGATGGGAAGGAAAGGCAGGTATTTGTTTCAACTCAATAAAATCATTCCATTTACTTTGTTGACAACTACCATATAAATAATGTTCATTGGTATACTTAGCACAATTTTAACAAGAAAATAAATTCATGAAGACATTGATAGATTATCAAAATGGAAGAGCTCATTTGCTTGGAGTTTTATCTAGCCACATACTGGCCAAATATCCAAGACAAATATTAGGAAAACACATAAGGTATTTCCAAACTTATAAAATTGTTTGTTAGACTCCAGATGTTAGGATAAGCAAGTCATTGGCAGGCATTTTGTTTAACAGTAAGGCTCTGTCTTTGTAACTACTTGGTACCAAACTCCCAATGTGAGCTTCATAATTTTCAAGGTTTTTCATGTTTATATAATTATATGATATATAAATATAAACAATTTTGATTTGGTATCAAATCCCATTCCCACTTGGGAATAAGTGCTTACTCAAAGAAGAAAATTGACTCTGATGGTTTAATGATAACACATCACATTTATTGATCTGGACACTAAAGGTGGGCTGAAAAAAGCTCTTACATAGAGTTCATGGTACTTAAAACAGAGGAGCTAGTATAGAATTGTGTTCAAGAGAAAATAGGTACAAATGCAAGATTTTGAGGAAGGAGCAGGGGTAGGCTTTTATGGGTATTCATGTTCAAGTAATAATAATATAGATTAATAAAAGCAAGAAGCCATGGATATAAATTATCAAGTGTATAGTTGTTTTCTAGGTGAATACAATATGTTGTTATTTTCAAAACAAAAAAGTATAATAATAATTTATGTACAGCTTTTCAGTCAATGGATATATTTCCACAATGTAATTTTAATTGTTGGGTAGTATCCAATAAAGTGAAATGATTTATTTAACTAATTCCCTATTATTGAGAAACTAAAATGTTTCAAACCTGTAATAAATAATGCTACACCAAACAATTTTGCAATTACATTTTTGTGTTTACACATAGGAAAAGATGTTGTCATGGAACTACTGGAAATAAGTATATACATAATTCTGTCTTTTTTATTGACATTGCCAAATTGTCCTTCAGAAAGGTCACACTGAAATTTATTTTCACCTGTAATGTGTGAGCTCTACTGTCTCTTTATAGTTCTGCCATTACTGAGTATTACAATTTTAAAAGTTCTGCCAGCTGTTCATAATAGCCAAGAAATGAAAAGGGCCTATGTCCATCAACTGATGAATGCATAAAGAAAATGTGCATATACACAATGGAATATTATTCAGCTATAAAGAGAATGAAATCCTGTCATTTACAACCACATAAGATAGAAGTGGAGATCATTATGTTAAGTGAAATACACGGGGCACTGAAGAACAAGTAATGCATGATTACACATATTTGACATATAAAAGTTGATCTCATAGAAGTAGATAACAAACAGTGATTACCTGAAGCCAGGGAGAATACCATGGAAAAAGGGATATGGAAAGATTGCTCAATAGGAACTAAATTTCAGTTAGCTAAGATTAAGAAGTTCCAGTGTGTTATTGCCTAGTAGGGAGACTATAGATAAATATAATACACTGTATGTTTCAAAATCTGAAAGAGAGAATTTTAAATGTTTTCACTGTAAACTAATGATAAATATTTGAGGAGATAGATATGTTTAACCTGATTTTAACATATAATGTACAAATGTACAAAAATATCAAATGGTACCCTATTAATGGGAACAATATTTTTCATGTATAGTTAAAAATAAATTAAAGTTTAAATAAATAAAATGCTAAAAGAATTCTTCCAGATAATTTCCACTGAACTTACTATTTCTGTACTTAGATGGAATCACGAGTCACCTTCTCCCAACGCCTACACGCACGTCTACCTGACTGACCCTTGATAGACTAGACCAGACCAGTGCCATTAGTGGACTACAATGTACACAAGTGCAGTGGTGCTGAACATGGCCAGAGGATTTGTTATGAACTCTTTTCACTCACACAAAAGCACAACGGTGATAGGACCCGGTGACATGGACACCAACAACTTTTAGGCAATCAGAATGGTTTTAGTTCACACTGACATTTGTGTCTCCCTGATGTACACCAACATCATCTACTAACTAGGAGGCCCCCCCCCCACATTGTGTCTGTGTGTCTCTCTGTGTGCATGTGGAGGATTTCTGTGGCAGTGCACTGTCAGCCACAAAGGGCTTAGACAGATTCACTGATGGCAGGAATTCTGGAAAAGTCCCAGGTGCTGTGAAATCAGAGGAAGGTTAGAAGGGCATTGGAAGTCAGTAGTCTAGGGTAAAGGAAAAAGGAAAGAAGCTTCACTGGATGCCTTAAGGGGTTGCAATGATCCCATTCATCTCCTGGATACCCACACTGCTCACCTCCTTTCATTGAGATGGAACCAGTGACTGTCTGGCCAGTGCACTGTGGGTGAAAGTAATGTTAATCACTTCTAGGCCATGAATGTTACATTGACCATCCTCTATGGTGGCATAGAGGGCCTGGACTGAGAAGTTAAAGCAGCTGTCCACCTGGGCCCCTGAGCATCTGCTGGAGCAGAACTCACTACCAAGCCATGTTGGTCATATAAGTTGGTCCAGGAAATAAATGGACTGTTATTGTGGTAAGTCATTGAGATCTGGCAGTTGATTTTTGTAGTTTAACTTAGTTTAATTACTAGGAAGACCAAGAACCCTAAGGGAAGGACAACTTCTAAATTCTTGGCTGAAAACCTTTTGTAATCACAGCTCCTTTTATTCTACAATCTTCCTTGGGAGCTCTGTATATGAAAGTCAGGAACAGGGCTTCTTCCGGAGCCTTTCTCCCTCCATACACCCCAAGAGGAGGTTTGGAATCACTGGCCCGGAGAACAATTGTCATTTTGAGGAGGTGACTGCTCAAAGCTAGACAACTGCTCAGGTTCAGTCAAATGCAACAGAGACTCCCTAGCCTTGGGATTCTGTGTCCCCAGTTAGTCAGGAGGCAACGGCAGAATGAATGGCATATCCTTAAGGTACTGAGTGAGGGGCAACAGGGAGTGGTCCGCTGGCCATTTCAAAGGAGAAAAATATTAAGTCTTAGACTGTCTTCCTAATTTGGGGAAGGGGCTTTGTGTGAGGATGTTTGCAGAAATTTCACTTTTCCTTTAACTGAAACTCCCTGGGGATTTCAAACAACAGGCAGTTCAGTGGAAGGCTCCCAATTAACCAATTAATATGATTGAGTGCAAAGCAAAAACTAGTAAAACAAGCCAAGAGAAACATCACCCCAGCCCTAAATTAACAGAACTGGCTGTTTATATCAACGAGGTTAGAGAAGTGAATGACAAAATGTTGTTTTAGTTTGTGCTGTGTGGGCAGATACACCGGTGTGCTCTATCCAGGAGCTGGATTTTAATGATTCCTATTTTATAAAGAACAACCCCATGCTACCTTGGAAACAGAGCAAAATAATTTCCTCTGGTGCCAGGGTGTCGCTCTCTCATTATTGGACCTCTTAGAGCTTCTTAATATAAATTACAAATATTTGAATTCTTTTTGCTAATCCTCTGTTTTATGCTTTAGATCTAAATGTCCCTGAAAAGGCCCAAATGTTCAGACACTGGGCTTTTAAAAGGTGATTGGATTATGGGGCATCAGTGGATTAATGTACTGAAGAGTTCAGAGGTAAATGTGCTTTTAGGAGGGGGGACCTGGTTGTCAGAGGCAGATCACTGGAAGCATGACCTGGCTGAGTGTATCTCCTTTGCTGGCTTCTCCTCCACTCTCTGTTCCCGCCCACCGTGACATGAGCAGCTTTCCTCCTCCAGACCCTTCCACCATGCTCTTCCTGCCTCAGAGCCAGCTGACTACAGACTGAATCTTCCAAAAGCTGTGGACCAAGATAAACTTCTCCTCCTTTAAGTTATGGGTGTTGGGTATTGTGTCCAGTACCAAGAGAGTGACTAAGACATTCTGTCAGATTATCCTTTGTGGAGACTGGTAAGAAATTTAGGAGGTAAAGGAAATGCTAGTCAGGTCCTCTAAACTCCAAAGATGTCTTTCTTCCTTGTAAATCTTATACATTCCACTTGGGATATAATAATTATCTTTGGTATTGCAATTAACAAAATTTCTAAAAACAAATCCACCATATGCAATACAACTGCTTTGGTAAGTTTATTTTGGAACAGTTAAGTAGCTATGATGGTAAACTTTATGTGTCAATTTGACTGGGTCATGGGGTGCCCAAATATTTGGACATACATTATTGTGGGCGTGTCCAGGGGGTGTTTCTGAATGCTATGAACATATTTGAATTTGTAGAGAAGGCAGTAGAGACTGCCCTCCTGAGTGTGGATGGGCTTCAATCCAATCCACTGAATCCCCGAATGGTACAGGAGGGCTGACTCTCTAAGGAGTAAAGAGAACTCCTGCTCAGCTACCTCAGGAGGGATGTCAGTCTTTCTTGCTATTGAACTAGAACTGGAACATTGGGTCTTTTGTCAGGAGTCAGACTACAGCTTGCACTATTGGCTCTCCTGGTTCTTCAGCCTTTGGACTCAGCTGGAACTTCCAGCATCAGCTCCCCCAGCTCTCAGCTTGGTAACTGCAGATCTTGGGCCTTGCCAACCTCCATAATCATACTAGCCAATTTCTCAAAGTCAGTTTCTCTTTATATGTCCATGTGTTTCTCTGGAGAACTCTGAAAAATAAGATAGAAAACGATGTCACATCACTTAAAAAGTTTCAATAATCTTTAGTTACTGGCAAACAGAGCATTCAAAATAAAGAAAAATACAATCTTGGTCTTCTAGGTTTACATTGGATATTGGAGCCACTGAGGGCAACTATCTTGGGTTTGTTTCAGATATTGTGTATTCTTTGCTTAATGTTGATAATATACAGAGAATGTGTTCAGTATCCATCCATTTCTTCTGAGCTAAATACTAAAGAGCAGAAACACCTGATGTTTTCCTTTTAAACAGTAAGCCTAATATTATGAACTCTTTTCTGTTGTGAAGAACTATGAAGTGGTTTTTGCTCACCTGATGTTTGACAATGTAAAAATCACATTGGTGATTTATTTTACATTTGATTTATAATAAGTAACCTTGGTGTAAATGATCTGAAGAATTTAGACTCTCTCACATCCCTTGGGCCCATGTGCCTTTGAGCATTCTATTTCTTTGGCTGGAAAAATACAATTAAATAAGATTTTACAGTGTGTCTATGTGGCAAATGCTCCAGATGTTCATCCTTGATATTCTAGCTCATGTGCCACCTTCTATGAAAGGTCTGTTCTTATTCCCTAGAAAACTTGGAAAAGTTCTAAGTTTTAAATGTATTCACACTTACCATAGCAATTGTTCTAGTTTTCTTGCTTTTTTTTTTTTTACTTTTAACCTCTACACTTCCTCTGGGCAGCAGGCTTCTAGACGCAGCAAGTGTCAGTCACCTTTCTATCGATTGACAAAATAGCAGAGAGAAACAGCTTAAAGGAAGAAAGGTCTATTGTGGTTCATCGCATCAGAGGTTTCAGTTTGTGGTTGACTGGCCGGAAGGCAGAAACACTGAGGTAGAAAGGCATGGTGAAGGAAAGCTGTTCATGATATGGAAGCCAGGAAGCTGAGAGAGGAAAAGAATGTGAGAAGATGGGGTTAGAAAAGAAATGTCACCCCCAAAGCCATGTCCCCCATGATCAACACCTTTCAACTAGGCTCCACCTCTGGTTTCCATCACCTCTCAGTGATGCCATCACATTATGATCTCAGCTGTGGGTTAATCCACTGGTGAAGATAAAGTCCTGTTATCCAGCTATCACTCTAGGTTCCACCTCTGAAGACTGTGGCATTGGGGATCAAACCCTCAATATATGAATCTTTGTGGGACACTTCATATTTCAACCAAAGCACAACATTTTATTTGCATCTTTGCCATGCTGTGTTGCTCTAATCTGAATGCTAGCATTTATCAAGTCTTACACTCTACACACTTTATGCAAGTTAACAAATTCAATCTTTATGACAATGCTTATGGGTTAGATCTTATAATCTAGGGAAACTGATGTGTAGGGAGGTTAAGTAACTTCCTTATACTTGTATAAATCATTCTTTTCCAATCTATTGATCTTCAGAGCTGTCAGTCTAGAAATTTTCTTCATGGCCAAACCTCCTGGAGTCTGCTGCGTTTGGTGGAGTTAGGTTATACTTGCCACAAGAGTGCAGGGCCACCATCAAATTCCAGATGAGTGACTAAAATTCAAGGCAGGCTGATAAAGTGTTCAGAAAGTAATGATAATTTATATTGCCTTTGTTTCTTTTACTGTCTTCTCTTTCATCACTCACACAGACACATATACACAAATTTCCCAATTTCTTATTTAATGACATCTCTGAGGAGATAACAGACAGAATTCTACTGTAGGTGGAAAGGAGAGATCCAGAGCTGTGGGGAGAGTGAAGCAACCAGACAGGCCTTTCTCAGGGCTGTTTCCTATAATCCCCCAGTGACAGTTAAGCTTAACGTCAATTTGATTGGTTTGGGAGGCATGTAAGAGATTGCTAAATCACTTTCCTGGGTGTGTCTGGGTGGGTCATGGAGGCGTGACTTTGAGTCCTAAATATGGTCCCTGGCCCCTCCTCTCTGGCCCTGTTCATCTTCTCTGCTTTCTGTCCACCATGAACTGAGCCACACCTTTGTACCATGATCTTTCTGCCTTGCAACCTGCCAACCATGGACTAAATCCCCTGAAACTGAGCCAAATTAAACCTCTCCTCCTTTAAATTGTGGGTGTCAGGTATTGTGTCTCAGCAATGGCGAAGCTGACTAATATACCCAGCCCTGACTCAAACACAACCTTTCTCTTCCTCCTGCATGATCCCTGCTTCTTATTTGGTCTTCTGAAGTTCAGCAAAGGTCTCTGTCCCTTGGAGCTCTAAGTCTATAATCGAACATCTCCAAGGGACTCTTGAGGGGCCAAGTGAGAGGTGGGGTCCCTCCTAAAACATCTGGATTCTGGTTTCAAGGTCAAACGTGGAGACAAAGCTTCTCTTCTATGAGGAGTTGGTGACCTGCTCACAGAGCGGTTCCAGAAGAAAGACAGACTTGATGATCAAATAGGGTCCCTTCTCACCGAGGCCTAGAAAAGATGATGAAAGAATGAATCCCATCTTCCTGCCCTGGCCTCTGATGATCAAGATCAGATTGGAAGATTCCAATTTTGGAACAAATGGAGCAGAGAAACCAAGTACTTGTTGGTAGCAAAGGATTTTCATACCTATCAGTGTTTTCCTTCTGGAGCACAACTGCTCGGTCTTTAGAAATACGTCACTTACTTCATCGTTGTCTCTGTGTTTGTAGGAATAAATTTGTGAACCCAAAGGACTTTTAGTAACTTGAGGAATCATGACTCAAACAACTTGTAGGGGACTAGTGACCTAGAAACAGGATCTTCACATCCCCAGCAGATCCCTAAAGGAGCCATAGGATGCTCTCCTTATATAAGGATGCAAATTGCATTTAGTGACACTTCTGGGAATGCACCTCCTTTTGGAGTGGATGTAAAATCACTCTCCAGCTGTTGAGATGGGGGAAAATAAATATCTCTTTCAAGGATGCTTTGTGCCAAAGGTCCATATTATTTTACAGTTCTTCCCTTGCCCTGAGAAGTAGCAAGACGCCAGTGAGCTATTGGATTGACAGTGAAGCAGTAGAGTACTAAAGAGATTTTCTTTTTCATAGCATGGGGATCCTTGTAGGTCACGTGGCTTACTCATATACCACTCAAATCATTGCTCATTCATGCCAATAGTTAGAAATTATACTTAAACCTGGAGATGTGCTTATAAAAAAATCTGGAATCATTCAGAATTTTCTCCTCCTGCGTTTATCCACAGGCATCCTCCCTTCCTGGCCCATGAAGGCGAGATCATTGTGCTAGGTGATAAAAACACACCAGGAGTCTCTCCAAGGAGACCAGCTCTGCCCTCACAGGTCCCTTTTAACTCATGATGCCTGTACTTCCCTGCCAAATGACTTCCATTCAGCAGGCCCTTTTGTGTTTATAAAGAGAACTCCTTGCTGAAAAAATATATATATAATTTTCTACAAGAAAAGGGAAAGTAAACCTGGAGACTGACTGGGCTCAGTGCTTTCCAGCAGGAGGAAGTCATATTGATAACAGGAGAAGGGCTGGGAGTTTGCAGTGAGGTTCAAGTTCTAAAGAGACCACAGTAGGCACCAAGGCCCCAGCACAGGGTGCTGTGTTCAGTGTTCTCTCTGGATGAGAGGCCTTTCTGCAAAGGCCACTGATGCCACAGCCTCTGGACAGGAAAGTTGTAATCAGAAACTTTGTTCTGTGAGCCAGTCTAGGCCACTGTGTTCCCAAAATGGGGATTCAGGGGTATCAGTGACTCCATAACCTCTGTAGGCGGGTCACAGGTACACACAACCCCATCCCAGTTAAACTTGATATTCAGCACAGACTTGGAAGCACCACTCTATTATAATTTCATGCACAGCTTTCACTGTGACCAGTGCAAAATGAGAGTTTGTGACAGGGGCGTATTCAATATGTCCCTGCCACTCAGCACAGAGTATGGGCCATGAGAGCTGTGGAGCTGCTATTTTCTTGTAAAATGTTGGTAATAAATATGTAAATCACTCTGTCTTTATTCATAACTTAGCAGAGATCAGACATGAGATAACAGCCAAAAATCGCCATGTTATCTCTAATAGTAAGTGATATAATGTCTCAAAACCTTAAACACTGGGAAAAATAGCATTTTTCCTGGTCAGCTTTTGGTGAGCAATATTTAAGAGGCTTGTCAATTCTTTCTGTGCACCAGCTTGGAGCCTGAAGTGATCTATATGTATTTCTCCTTTCCTAGGCCACCTTGTACTTTCAGCTGAGCAGAGCATGCACCATTCTTTAAAGGCAGAAGCCTGAGTTGCTTCTTTCTGATAATTACCTGGCTGTCAGATGCTGCTCCTTCAGCTGTGGTCCCATCCTTCTTAGTTTGTTATTAGGAGGCTTGGCAGAGGCAGCAACGATCCCTCATGCAGTTGTTTGCTTTTTGGGCTCCAAGACCTCCTAAGGTGGAGGGAGCCCCGTGGGTCAGCTTTCATCTCTCTCTCTCTCTCTCTCTCCTTCATTTATCCACCCCCTCGCCCCGAGGGTATCTGTGACACCTCCCCAAGGCACATGTTGCCAGGAGGGCTGAGAAATGATCCTCCTAGTTCCTTCAGAGCTGTGTTTTCCTCTGGGTCACCCAGTTATCCTCACCCATAAGAGTAATTGCTGAGCACCTGTGCACTCTGGAGTTGGAGGCACTTTTAAGGATACCCAACCAGATTTACACCTTGGATCTCCTGAGGAAAGAGCCCTGGAAAGATGTAGAGGTATTCTCAGCCCAGCTGTCATCTCCCTGGCTTGGTGACCTGACCTTAGGCCGTTACTCTTCTTCTGAGTCTTGCTTTGCTCATCCACACAACTGAGACACTAATGCCCACCTTGGAGATGAGAGGAAGTCCCTGAGGTGAGGTGTTAACATTGTACATGGCACAAAGTGACACTCAACAAAAGTGAATTTCCTTCCCTGTCATTTTCCTCTCTAGATGAGTTTAACTTTAGCCATTGGGTCATACGGATAAAATGAATGTTCCTCATTCATCTGATGCCATATTTCACACGTACCATCTCATTTCCTTCTCCTAAGGCGAGTTGGTGGGCACACCCACTTCCTGTACATGAACACATGGAGCCTGATTTAATCTTCCCATGTATGCCTGTGCTCATCCCTGATCCTGCCCTATGTTTCATTTCTTCCATAGCACTTAACATTTTCTCATTTATATAATTATTATGTTTATTACTTACTGTCTGTCTATATTTGCTAGAATTGAAATTCCATGAGGGCAGCAAACTTAACCTACTGCTTGCTTGATCCAGATTAAGTACACAGCCAGGTATCCAGCAGGAAGCAAATGCACAGTCAAAATCGGATGAATGAGCCGATCAAGTTTGTGCATAGTGAGTGACAAAGAAGGGTTCACACCTCAAACTCCTTTCAATAAAGTCCATTCATCAGATAGTCAATATTGCTTAGTATTAAGAAGTATTTAAGCTGAGCAAGATGATGAGATGAGAGAAAGAGGAAGAACAAGTGAGCATTTAGGGGGGTCATGCAAAGGAGGCAAGCTTGCAAGTTTTCTCTCATTTGATGGATGAAGTAAGTATCGTGATGTCCCCAAGTTAAGCCTTTAAGGGGTTTTGAGGATAAATCCCTGAATTAGCTGATGAGCAATGATGTGTCTGCCCCAGCTCTCTCAGGATATAGGCACAGTCTTCACTAGGTTCGGTTCATTGGAATGTCACCTATAACTAGCTCAAGACGTGACCCCAAGAGCAGAAGCATGTTTTTCTAACTGTAAGCCTGGGATCACATCTCTCTGGCTGTGAGCTGTGCTCAATTCTGGCCCCAGGCAAGGGTGTCATGATCAGTCAGGAAGGGCACAGGCCAGTGATCTACGGGGACATTTTAGTGCCTCTGTATATTCAGAAGCAGAAAATACTCAGTGAGGTCTGGCCAGTAAGAAGGCGGAATTGTTTCTTAGAAGCTACACCAGAGTTCCAGAAAAGAAGAAAGAAATTGGAATCTATGCCACTTGGAGCCTTTACACAGGCAGCTTTCTGGAAAGGCGAGCGAGCTCATGCACCACAACACCAAACCCAGAATCAGTTCCCAGAAACTTTTTATTTTGGAGACTTCTTGTGCCCAAGCCATGATGGAATATTCCATCTTCCTTGAGCCAACAGACACAAGAGCAAAGATCTTTCCTTTCTCATCAGAACTTGGCTTCGGAGAGCTTCTTTTACTGCTTAAGGAGATTGCAGGTCCCTATGCACTGTGCTGTGGCAAGGAATTATACATCTTGGGCCTCTGAGGACCATTTCCTTCCTTCCATGGTCAGTTCTCCTTACTCGCCATAGTCATGCTCTACAAAATCCTCAAAACACCCACTGAATTAGCAAATACTGAACCATTGCTCCCAGGGGAGTATAAGGTTAGGTTCCAGAGCCTCTGGTCAAACTTTTGTCCATCAGTCAATACCTGGTCTTTTTATATATTCATTACTGTTTAAAAGCACCTCATTTAATATGGATTGTGATTCATTAGCATTGAATTCATGGCCAACAGCACTGTAACTCATGCCAAAATTGAGCTAATCCAACAATTATACTTTCTCCAAAAGGTACATCACAGCTGTCCTGCACTTAAAAACACTAGACAGCACTCCAGTAATGTGTTTGCAGGCCATTCAGAGCAGCAAAACTGCCAACAAAAAGCTCAAAATTCAGAAATGCATAACTCTGAATAGACTTCACAAAGGACACTTTTTTACATTGAGAGCTAAAACAACAAGCCAGAATGCCACTTTGTTCAATATCACTTGGCACTGTGTAGGCATTGGATGTATCAGATTTGTCACAACTCTGCACATGTCCATGACTAACCAAGACAGAACCATGAATACTGATTTGGGCGTCATAAATAAATTTAATGAGTAGGTGAATTCAGGAACACAGGATAGGCGATTGAAGATTAAGTGTACTAGCAGGGGTTGGTCGGCAGTGCTATGAGGTCTCTGGGAGAAGAGAATTAGATCAATAAGCCAGTGAGCATCACTCTTGCCCTGACCTTGACTGGTTTTGTAAGTAGGATGCAGCCAGTGGTGGGTGGATAATGTGAGTGAGAATGTGGACATCATCTAGGGCAAGAATTGGAAAATTATTTTCAGCAAAAGTCCAGATAGTACGTGTGTAGACTTTGCAAGCCATATGATCTCTGCCACAACTACTCAGCCCTACCATTGTAGCACAAAAGCAAACAAAGACAATTGCACATGAATGGAAAGAACTGAGTCTCAGCAAACACTATTTGCGAAAGCAAGTGAGGGATCTCTTGTGTCCCAGGGATTGTAGCTTGCTGAACCCCGATCCTGGGCCTCAGTGTCAGAGCATGGAATGTCTCCTTGCCGCATCTCAGAACAAGATGCCAAGGAGAACAGTCTTTCAAGAAATCTCAGTGGGTAAAGCAATCTATAGTGGCATATACTAGCCAAATTATCCCACAGTCATTCCTCTTTGTGGCAATAAAGGGCTAAGTAAAATGAAAATTACCACCATCATCATTATTGCAACCTCTCCACCATAATTACTGTCATTATGTCACCATTACCACCTGAATAGACAGCCTCATCTCATTATCACCTTCACAGTCACCACCACTCTTACCATCATCAACAACAGCAAAACCCTGTTAAGCACTTGTGTGCTGACCGTGTTCCAACTACTCTACTTACAACTAGTCAGGTAGGGTCCTCTGAGTATCCTTATTTTAGCAAAGAAGAAATTAAAGCACAGAGAAGTCTTGGCTTGTTTCAATAAAGGAAATGTTTGCATCCCGTGGAAACAATGAATGTATTCCTTTGAAAAATGTATGGTGCCGGTTAATCTTGATTTTTTTCTGTTATATGGAGCAATAAGATAGGCAGAACCATCTATATTTCCCCACACCCAGCACATGGTTTAAAACACTTGGGCCTCTGCCTACAATGATCCCTTTGTCTGAATATTCTTTCTCCAATTGTCTGCTTATTCATCACCCTTGAAAACATAACAGGCACACTTCATATCTCCTTTTGTGAATTCTTTTTCCTTCCTGGTTTCCTCACCATTTCCACTCATAGAGCCACTCATTTCCTACTCAGAAGCAATTCTGGAGCCTCACATAGTTTTAGTATTACACATAGGAGAGTTAATTGCAAATATTTGTCTCTGCGTGTGTTGGTCCTCTTTGCATCTGGATTCCTTCATGTGTAGTGTAGTCTCTGACAGACAGCAAGTACTCTATACATGCTTGCTAGACAAAGAAATTGTTTACCAAACTATCTACAATTCTTGGTGATCACCTCTGGAAGTAGAATATCAAATGACAAGAAAAAATTGCCATGCTGAATTGGGCTCATGTTCCTCTCTAGCCCAGAGATTTTGTTTGAAAGTGGTAATAGCTTTGAGTATCAGGGAGGCTGGATTGTTTTCTGAACTGTCAATCTAAAATCTATCTAGGATGTCATCCATGAAATTATCCAAAATGTTCTATAATACAGCTGATACCATGTGACATTCTCATTTTACTTGACATTTTCATACATTTCACTTTGTTGACCTTTCAACAGGGAGGAAGTTGGAGGTGAGATAATACTTTGACTGTAAGGCTGGAGACCTAGGTTCCAGTCCCACTGTCAGACTCTGTGATTATTGTTAGAAACCCACATGATCTGACTCAGTCTTGCTCTCTTTACAATGGAAGTAAGCATCTCTTCTTTAGAGGATTGTCCCGAATTTTCAAATGCAATGTCATTGCAATGTACATTGTCAAGGATATTTGAAATTTTGAAGATACAAAGCTATAGCCAGATTTCTTAATGCCCCTCCATGTTTCTCTTTTGAAGCTCTGAGGGTGCGCTACTTCCATAGGACACCATGGCCCAGCAGAGGTGACACAGAGTGGTATGGAAGACAGTGCCTCCCACCCCTATATGCATGGCAGACATCACCAATCAACTACAGCACTACTTCTCAGTCTTCTGATCCTTTTAAGTGCAATGCCTAATCTAGTAGGACAATGTTTTGCAAATTATCTGTCATGAAAATCTTTTCTCCTTTAAATTTCCAGTTGACTGTGGACACCAATGTGGTCTTACTGTACACAATGAGTACACAGCTCATGTTACATGAGACTCACCATGTGAGTTTGACAAAGCCTGAACAGGTCCATAGCCTGTGTGGTGAAACAGGTCCACTGATCACATACTTGGATATCGTGGCAGCATTAAGTTGCTTTAAGAGCTTCCAAATGCTTATTTTCAATTTCTGCTCCTGGGCTAAACTTTGCATAGCACTGCACAAGGCAGCAGGTCTCAATTGGTATGGGTTAGTTTGTGAGATTAACCTTCCTTGCACCTCCTAACCCTGACTCTTCCTCTGTAAAATGAGATAAATACCACCAGCGCTGCAGCCTTCTTAGGAGAATCAAAGGAGACAATATGTGAGGAAGCATTTTGTAAACTCTGCTGCATTATCCAAATGTTAGGTTATTGCTTTGATCCTGACATTCATTTTCTAGTCCTTGAACATTACATAACAGTATATGTAAAAGCTTTTCTGAACAAATTCATGTGGATCTTTTTCATTATTATAGTTTCCTTTTTGTGTTTGTTTTCCCAGACAAGCTATATTCATAATTTTTTGTTCTATTTTTGTTTGCTAGCACTTCAGTCTTATTGTAAGAGGATGTTAAAATGTCACTTGTTCTGTCTGGAGCTTTCAGCAGGGCCCAAAAGCCTTAGAATATAATAGGTACCAAGAACTCATACATTTTTCGTAGGGTATGCTGAGAGATTGGAAAGCATTAGCCTTTTACTCACTTCTAGAATTAAAGGAGGACAGGAAACTGGCTTTCTATTGAATAGAGTTATCAGGGTGCTATGCCTCACTGTCTGTTTCCTGGAAGGAGCGGGCTTCTGCCTCACTCTGTGAAGTGAGTGGGCTTTGGGGCAACCACCAGGGAATCTAACAGGTGCCACTGACATTTGGGGTACAAAGAAGTGGGTGTCTTACCACTGCCAATAGAGTTTATTAGTGTGGAATGGCTCTGGGTTATGCTTATGAAGAACAAAGGTAATTTCGCTAGGAACCAGAGGAAGACTCAGTGAAAGAGACCAAAGAAGGTGCCCTGGAGGAGAAGGTGGAAGAGAAAGTAGGCCATCAGGAGTCCAGAGCCTGAGGAGAGAGGTCTTTGCAATGCTGAGAAACGTGCTCTTGGAGGGGTGTGTGTGTGTATGTGTGTGTGTGTGTCTACTTGTGTGGCAACTTAGCAAGAACCCTTCAAAAATGCCATGAAAGAAAAACATGGCAAATGTGTACCTTCCACTTCTGTTCATTGTGACTGACTCTGGTTGGAAACAGAATCAAGAGGGTAGACTCCTTTTCCACCAGTCTCCCTGTCCTCTTGTCCCTGCCTGTAGTGTGCAGAAATAGCATCCCAGGAATGGCAGAGACCAGGCATCCAGCCAGAAGCAAAATTGAGCTGGGTGAGGAATAGATCTGATGTACTCTCATGACTGAGCTTGTCGGTGTTGTATTCCCTCTGAAGTAACCAACCTGGCTTTAATAATTAAACATGGTGTGGCCACCACCATTGCACCATGCTACTTCCACCACCATCACCACCCCTACCATCACTCTCACCCTTCTACCACCATTGTTTCCACCTTCATCTACCCCTTCATCACCTCCACCATCACCATTACCTTCATTACCATTATCTCCATAGCTACTAGCACCTTTCCCACGTCCATCATCACGAACCACCAAATCCAATACCACCATCTCTACCTCCATCTCTACCACCTCCACTGCCTGCACTACTACTGCTACCATCAAAACCGCAGCAACCACGTCTGCATCTGCACCACCTCCACCAATACCACCACCAGCACGACCACTAATGTCTCCACCACCACTGCTACCACTACAAATACTATTATTATCTTTATTTTGTAGGTGGAGAAACAAAGGCTCAGAGAGGTTAAATGGATTGAGAATGCAGAATTCAGCTCTTAGTAACAATAAAATGATGTCTGGTTCTTTGCAGATTTCTCATTTCAGGAGCATTTTTCATGAGGTTCTAACGACAAAGATATTCTTCCTTTTCATCATATATCCATGAAAGAATAGATATTCTTACAGAGGTTTAATTGATAGAAAATGTATGCCAAACAGAAAATTTCCAAATTATATTACAAGGGTAAAAACTCTCTCAATCTTAAAGTCAAAACAGTGAGGCATATTTTCAAACATTTGTTACCTACTGGCGAAGGCACCCAAATGGAGAGGGAGGGAGCAGGAACTGCTCTGCCCCTCGGAGGACGGAACACCATGCCTCTTGGTTGTCACTCCATTCTGAATGGGCTGAACCCTTCACCTGTGCCCTAACGACAGTGGTTTTGGACACTTTACTACATCACTGCACCAATGTGGTGAATTTTGGAAAAGCTTTGTGATTACTTAATGAGGAAGAACATTATCCCCAGTCTCAGTGCCCTCTTAAGCCCCCTCCCTAGACTCTCGCTGTCTGATTTCTCTATCTTCAGCCACAGCCCTGCTTTTCATTCAGTTTCCTTTCTCCTGTCCCAGGTGTGTTTGATTCACAAGGAAGTGATCACCTCACCCATCAGCAAGAGGACCTGAAGTTTGAATTGGTTTTGTTTTGTCTTCCTCTACGCTGCACCTGTATCTCTTGCTTAGACCCTTTATGGATGGTAGAGCATGTTTATAGTCATGCCTCTATCAGTGCTGATGATGCAGTTGTCTAGGTTTGCAGGTACAGTTTATGGATGTAGAAAGGGAGGATATTGTTTGGAAGACAAGAGACACCAAACCCATGAATTCTGTCTAAGTAGAAAGTGTTAAGGCTTGTCTCCAGGATGGAATATTGATTGCCAGTAGATGTCCCATGCACTCTGGCTATTTAATTCAATGCGTGGGGACCACATGATGGAAAATCAAGTGCAGAAAGCACTTCTGTTGGCAGGAGCATGGTGGTTTCCTAGGGGAGATGTTCATACAGTTGTGTAAGCTGCACACTGAAGTACCTGCATCTGTAAAACTGAAACGTCATTTTTCATTTTTTTATTTTATGAAAAAACCATAAAATTTTATAATCAAATAATAAGAGAATAACAACAGTTATTACACTGTGTGATTATTTTCAAAGTAGTTATTCACAGTATAAGACATAAACCAAAAAGATTCCTACAAAGAAGAAATAGGTAAAGGAAAGAACCAACAAAGTGAAGAGATAGTCTACAGAATGGGAAAAAAATTTTGCCAGCTATTCCTCAGACAGAGGACTAACATCAAAAATATATAAAGAACAGAGAGTATTAAACTCCTCAAAATAAAAGACCCAGTCAAAAACCGGGTAACTGAAATGAATAGACACTTCTCAGAAGAAGTACAAATTGTCAATAAATACATGAAAAAATGATCATCATCACTGGCCATCAGAGACATGCAAATTAAAACTACCTAGAGATCTTACCCCAGAAGAATGGCTGTCATCCAAAAATGAAACCCCGTTTTTACTCAACACAAGGGCTGAGAGACAAATGAGTTATTCAGACTTGGATATTTGGAAGGCATTTTTCCTAAAAATATATGAAGTCAGACTATCAGTTTAAATAAAACAGCTGACAATTTTTGTTGCCAGTGATATAATTCAAGATTTCAAGTGTAAATTAGACTTTTGGAAAATGTGAATTTGCCACTGCAAGCTTGGCAACTTCCCAATAATTTTTTAATAAATGTAATTTTTGGAGATTATAAAGTATGTATTTAGAAGATCTGTATAACTCAATGATTAACTATTTCCCAAATGATTGATGCTTCATGCTACAGAAACATGGATGAGTAAAATAACCGTTGAAGGTACAAAATAAACTAATAGATTTTAATGTAACCATGTATAAAAAAGTTTCTTAATGCTTTTAAAAATTCTGTAATTTATTAATCTTCAAGAAATTACCACCTCTTGAGTTTTGGTGTTGTAGTAAAGAAATATATCCACGATTATTGAAGAAAGCTATTAATATCTCTTTCATTTTACTACTATATAACTGTTTGATGCCAAATGCTCATATACCTCAGACAAATTAACATGTTACAGCCAATTGAAAGCAAAAGCAGATATGAGAATCCAGTTGTCCTCTTTAACATCAAAGCAAATTTTAAAGAATATTAAATAACGCCATTCTTCTAGTTAAATATTTGTTTTAATTTTGGAGATGCAATCATTTTTTATAAACACATAATGGTATTTTTGTTGACTATCTAATAGATTTGTTATTCTTTAGTAAATTGTAATAGGCACTTTTTAGTTTTTTCAGTTTTAACTCTTAAATGGTAAATGTTGATAGATATAACCCATGTATACAATAACTCTTTGGGGTTGTAAATAAATTTGAATAATGTAAAGTTTTCGAAACTGAAAATTTAACATTGCTGCTGTCATCCAGAGACACCGGTAAAGGAAGTATTGTATATTTATTGGTTCATTATTTGGTCTGTATGGAAGCATTGACTCTTAATCGTGGGGGTGACACTGTATCAAATCATGTAGGAGGAGCTACAAAGAGGATTATAACAAAGTCCTTATTACCAAGGGAATTACCAATTGGTGGGGTAGATGAAAAAATATCAAGTCACACAAAGGAATGAATATATTCTTTAGCAAATGTGCAAGATCCCATGCTGAGAGTGGAGTCTATAATGATGAATCTGGAGGACATATTCTCACATGTAGTAATCGTTTAATTATTGAGTCACTTGTTGTTAAGTGCTTCAAAGACGGAGAGCTCCAACACAGTTCAGCAGGGAAGTGGCTGATCCATTAACACCTAATCAGAGATGCTGTCCTGGAGGAAGGGATGTTAAGTTGAGATCCCCTATAAAGAGCGGAACTTAGCCTGGGGACGGGAGGAGGCAAGAAGGGAACCGGTCATTTGAATCGGACAGAACCGGTATTTTGAATAGGACAGTCCACGTGTGAAATGGACGTACCCAAAAGATATTTTCTTCTCTGAGGCACTTAATCAAAGTTTCCCTGGTTCAAGATGGGGCGATCAGCCCCTCTCTGATCAACAGACGTTCTTGGATCCTTACTTAAATGTCTCAGCCAGAAGATCCAAAATGTATTAGTGCCCTGTACAAACACTGTGTCTCCTTTACAGAGTTTCAGTGCTTTGCTCTCCTGGAGAAATACCATAATTCTTTATTGATTCTAAATGCTTTACCAGAAAAATACTGTCTTCAAATAAATGTTCTTGGAGCCCTTAAAGAAATAGCCTTTTGAAACCTTGTCGCTTATGACAAGGTGCACTTTTTTCTGCCTGGAAAGCTTCACTGTGTCTCTTCTTCTCTGCCTGAGAGTCATGAGGCTCACTCTCACTTTGCTAACTAAATGGCAGTTCTTGGCGGGAGTCTTTATTATACTTGGATCTAAAAGAAAAGCTGTTATTGCGATGGGTTAAGAAATTGGGTTGAGGCGGTACCCAGTCCTTGGCTGGGAGGGAGTCTCCTTCTTCTGCCCCACACTTCAGTTCTTGTAAAATATAAAGCATTACTTTCAAATTGTGTCAGTGGGCTTCTTTCTCCCATAACATTAGCCTGCAGAAATCAAAAGAAAGACTAGAATAAGATAAGGATGGGGAGCAAAGGAAAGGAATCATATTGTTGGAGATTCAGTAGATTTTGGTAAAGATTTTATTTTAACAATTAAAAAAAAATCATTGACAGATTTAAATTTGGGCAGTACCCAGTCAAATTAGTTTTTTCAAAATGATATATTTCCTGAAGAGAGAGAGAACATGACTGGAAGACAGGAAGAATGAATACAGAAAACCAAAACAACACTGAGATTCTATCTTATTCCAAAATAAATAGCTGTCTTCATAATCTCCCAAAACAACAAATGCTGGTAAGGTTGGGCGGGGGGGGAGAAACCTTCTATGTTGTTGGTGAGAAGGTAAACTAGTGCAGCTACTATGGCAATCAGTATGAGGGTTCCTCAGAAAATTAAACATAGAAATTCCATTTGCCCCATCCATACTTCTTCTGGGTATCGTTTTGAAAGAGTTGAAGATGTTATATTATAGTGATACATGTATACCCGTATATATAGGAGCAGAACTCATAATAGCTAAAGCTTGGAAGTGACCTGTATATCCATTGGCAGATGAATGGATTAAAAATGGGTCAAATATGCACAATGGAATACTACTCATCCATTAAAGAAGGATAAATTTGAGTCATTATTAGGAAAATGGATGCATCTTTAGACCATAAAGCTGAAATAAATCAGACATTGCAGGATAAACATTGTAAGGTTTCTCTTGTATGATAAACCAAAATTATAAATAATTCAAAAGAAGAAAATAAAATAGATGATAGTGTTATTGGATGGGGGTAGGGACCAGCAGCGTTTTTCCTGGTTCTTATTTGTCCTGATCAATGAATTGGTCAGGACAATTGTTGAATGTGAAAGATTACTGTTTACTTTAGGGCAGAAACAAGAAAAAGAAAAGAAAAAGGAGAAGAAGCACAAAAGAAATGCTCTGGGAGAAAAGGGTGCTTTGAAGGAAGAAGAGAAGATACATCTTACAAGTAGCTTGAACCACACCAAGAACAGAAGGGCAGCCATGGCAAATTCAAGCCCTGCCATCCTTTTATGTCTTCTTTGATGGTTGATCCAGGTGGTTCTCATTGGTCGGGTGCTAGAAGATTAATTTCAGGTGCCAGGCTTGGTGTGTTCTCATATCAGAAGATTGGTACTGGATACAGGGCTCAGCTTGATTCCCTGTCACACTCAGGAGCTGCTGTTCTAGACCTATGGTTAATAAGTCTCCTCAACTGGTAGATCGCACCTAACTGCTCCAGCTACACTGTACTGCCCTAGCCTCCTACAACAGTAGGAACTAGAGAGATAGACTTTGTGGAAATGGGAAGGGGGCCTGGAGATGGGAGAAAACAGGAGGGAGAGGAAGGAGAGGGGAAGTAAAAAAGATTAAGATGTGATATGTGTATGTACCCCAAAATGAATGTAATTATTATACTAATAATACTATACCAGAAGAATGTCCCTAGATATGGAGCGATATGGACAGGTTTGAGGGATATTTTGGGAGGAGAAGCAACAAGACTTGAAGTATTGCATATACTGTATGTGGTACGTTGGATATGGTGGTATCCAGCCAGATCCCTAGCTTATGCAGTGGGATAACTAGTGGTGTCAGTCACTCAGGTAGGAAACAGGAAGAGGACTAGGTACAGAGCTAAGGTCCTGGGTGCTGACTTGACAATATTGGGTTTTGATCATTCTGGACATGCTAAATGAATTAGATTTGTAGGTTTACAGTTCAGAGGACAACTCTGGGTTGTGGAACCTATGTTTGTACCCATGGTAACTGAAGAAATGGTAGCAGGAAATGTGGCTGAATAGAGGATGTAGAGCAGAAAAGAAGAATGTTGGGGGAGAGTGTTCAGAGTAATTCCTGAGCACAGAGTCAACTCAACATGGAAGTAGTTAATGTTTGAAATGCAAATTGACACACTATAGGTGCCACATGGGAAGGGCTGCTTGAAGAAAAAAAAATATTTTTTAAAACAAGCAATACATGACTATTATAGAAACCTAAGAAAATGAAGAAAATTTAAAAAAAATTGTTGGAACCAAAGGAGACTTCCACAGGACACTCTTTCTTTTCTATTGTTTGATGGGAGCTGGACATTATCCAGATTGAACCTTTTTTTTTTTTTTGGTACTGGGGATCGAACTCAGGTCCTTACTCTTGCGCAGCAGGCAGTGAAACCACTAAGCTAAATCCCTGGCCTATCCAGACTGAATCTTAATGAGAAACTTGTATGTCGCAGTGGCTTATTGGCTCAGGGACATAAGCCTTTTCAGGGCCTAGTTCATAGCAACAAAAAAGAACAGGAATTTTGTTCCATTTTTTAACATATGCAGTCAACCATGTCTTAGTGTACCCATGAAAACTATTTCTCCAGCATATAGTGACCATGGGTCACCATGTTAAAAATATGAGAAATGGAATGGATAAACATTTTTCTAAATATGTAAAGTGAACATCCGGGCAGGAGGCTGCTGAAGAAAAGAAAAGGCCAGGCATGGATAAGCAAGAGGATGGTTATTTCCCCAGTTCTTTCAGAAAACGTGGTTTGACTCATGATGAAATGAAAAGTCCCCAGGAACTTGGTACAAGGCTGAGAAAAAGTATATAAGATGATCTCAATGACCTTCACCTTAATATTTCATGCCATAAAAATATATATGGAGAAAAATCTTACACGGAGTAATCCAGGAAAATCAGTAGATTCCCAAGACCCAAGATACTGTACTCAGAGGAAAGATCAATTGAGAAAACAGAAAACCCAAAGGATCAAAGAAACAGAAGCAGCACCAGAACACAAGACTGGGCCACCTCTCCGCCTTGTATTCCTCCCAGTCATCTCTCTCCTCCCAAGCAGAGAACACGCAGGACAGACGGAGGGGAGAGAGACGAGCACCAGGGACCTTGGCAAATGCAGACCACAACCAAAGCAACAGAGCTCTGGAGGGAACTTTTGATGCCCAACCCAAGTGAGAGGCTGAGGCATAGTTAGTTATTCTGGTAACAATAGCAGCAACAATAATTTTGGAAACAACATTGGAAATGATTTTCAGAAAAAAAGAATACACACACAGAATAAGTTATTATAGGTTGGATATCCCTAATTCAAAACTCTGCAATCTGAAATACTCCAAACTCTGAAAATTTTTGAGCACCAACACAAGGCTGTAAGCTGAAAGTTGCATACCATGAAACTTAACTTCATGCACAAAGTTATTAAAAATATTGCACCAAATGTACAAGGCTATGTGTATAGTGCATATATGAAACAAATGAATTTCATGTTTAGAAAGTGGTCCCATCCCCAACATACTTCATATGTATTCATAATATTCCCACATCCAAAAAATCTAAAATCAAAACCACTTCTAGTTGCAAGCATTTTGGATCAGAGATACTGGAGCTCTACTAGCATGGTGACCTTGAAGGCAAGGTTGGTGAAAAGTGGCTAAGGATAAGGCCAAAGATCATTTCCCAGGTTGGAATGGCTCCCAGGTAGGGAATCCAGCACCAGCCCTGAATGGGCCCAGGACAAGGTCAGAAGAAAGAAAGGGGAGGTTGAAGATATTGAGAATGAGAGAGAAAACGAAGGAGAGGATAATTTACGCCCAGCATGAAAGTGGGAGCCACACTTGGTGCCCATGGGAGAGAAAGCTGGAAAGATGGTGGGTAAGAAGCTGAGCAGAGGAGCTTTAAGAAGATTCTGAAAATTGCACACCTGTGGCTTATGAACCATTCAGAATCCTACTACAGCTGAAAATATCGCAGGCACAGTGCCCCATTGGACAGACGAAACTGACCAGGGAACCTGAGATGTGGCCCAGCTCTTGAACACGACAAAATACAACACAACATGTTGGGCTTCAGCTGAATTTCTCATTTCTTGTTTTGTGTATGGGATGGGAGTGGAGGCAGAGAAGGAAGAGCAAGGCTTAGATTTGGGTTTGTCCCTATTAGAAACCAACAGATTGGTCATTAATTTCATTTGGAGCATAGAGGAATATTTTGATGACTTTCAGTGTTGTCTTCCCTATCGATTTGAAAAGCTATTCTTTTTTTTGGCATAGGCAGTAACAGTAGCAGAAAGGTTTAATTTGAGCAACTTTAATTCTTAAAAACAGAAAACAACACAATGCATGTGAGTCAACACTGAAGTGCTCACCTCAGTTTGGGAATAAACTACCTGGGTCTTTGTAAAACCTAGTTCTGTAGGTCAAGGAAGGGTTTAGGTATTTCTGACTACCCTGGCTTTTCCTTTCTTGGACAGCTAGGTACCACATGAGTAGCTCCTAATACTGTACCCTCACCCATACTTTCTGTGTAGGCTTCCCAAAAGCAGCTCATACATGTCTTAAATTTTCTATTCCTACTGAGCCTCTTGGCAGCAGTGGAATTCAGAAACTTATGAATTCTATCATCTTTACACAATAAGATGAGAAAGCAACAGATATGATGAGAAAGCAGCCTTTCAATATTCTTCATTTATCTTTTTGTAACTTGAAAAGCTTATGCACAGATAAGGAAAGTGGCTATAGCCGGATGCTTTGTGGGTTTGTGTGTGTATTTTCAGTTAATTTTCTTTTTCTTCTTCATAAAATCTTTTTTAAAATTTGAAATCTTGAGCTTTATGCAGAAATATTTTCAGATATTTGGGGAGAAAAATATCCTTTGAAAATGGTGTGATTGTTCATTGTGATTTATATCAACTTGGCGAGTAAAAACCACCTTGCTGATTAGTAAAGCTCTGAGTGTGTTTGTGGATGATTGACACATAGGCCATAAATGGAAGAAGGAAGACCCGCCCTGAGATGTGGGTGGCTTCAACCAATAGGCTTATAGCCTGGAAGATGAGTGAAAAGGGAAAGAAGAAGGAGGTCAGTGTTTTTTTCACAGGAGCTCTGGTTTTCCTGGTTGCCTTTGGACATTGGTCTCCAACAGAGACTCTTTGTCCTTCCAACACAGACTCATACCTGTGACTATAGTGAGCTTAAAGGTCTTGGACATTAGACAGCTCCTGGATCCTGCAGCTCTCCAGTGCACAGATGTCATTTTGGATTTTTCTGCCTCTGATTTCTTTTAGATAGCCTTTGGGACTCTTCCCTTTCTGATTATATAAGCCCACCTAATAAATGCCTTGTATAATTGTACATATATTTTATATTGATTTTATCCCGCTAGTGAATGGTAACTAATACAAATGTGTCAGTGCATGCCTCTTAAGAGGGTGATCCTAAGCATGTGGCACTTGTATGCGTATTCTATGAGGACACATTAACATATTCTCTCTCAACTTTTGCATTCTGAGTAGTAGGATGCTACCTTCCACTTGCTTTGCTCTATCTTTATTGTTCAGTTGGTTTTACTTGAAGGATTCTTGTCTAGGGGGAAATATTACTTAAATTTTATTTCAATCCCTGCAGAAAAAGAAGTAAGTACTATTTCTATTTAAAAAATGGAGAAAAGAACAAAAAAGTCAATCATCATTGAATGACCCAGAGATTATTACTATAAACATGTTATATATTTCTTTCTAACAACTTGTACTGTATTTTATATAACACATAAGTGAGGTCTTTGAATATACATGGTTTAAAATTTTGTTAATTTCCCCCTAATGACATTACAAATGATTTGGAAACATCATTTGCACATGTGCATAATAGTCTATCATATGGAAAACGCATATTTTAAAAATTTCTCCTCTGTTCTGTGTACAGGAAATCAAACTGGACTTAGCTTCAATTTAGAAGATAAAGAGGGCATTTTGAAAAGCATGTGTGCATAAAATTTCTTCAGTTGAATTATAATTTTCATAAAGTAGTAATTACTTTATATAAACTCAGCACTCGTTTTCGTCTTTAAAACTGAAATTGTTACTGCTATTCCACTTTTGAAATCTGCCACGTGCACGAGGGCACTAGGGATTTGAACATAATATTGAGATCTGGAGATTTATAATTATATGAGGATGTATAAAAGGTTGCCTGAATTATAGACAAAATAAGCCATCTTCAACCATTCTTGGTTTTCTGTAATGGAAACGATTTCAAGGATAAAGGCATTGGAAATCAACACACATTTGCAGTGTCTTCTAGAGATGAATGCAGTTACCCAGTGTGTTATGTACATGACAAATGCCTCCTGGGTGTGCACTCATAAATAGTGTAGGGTGCTAGAATTAGAGGGACTTTATAGTAAATAGAAGAGTGGGGTAGAAACAACTGTGAAATAGACCCAAATCAGAGGGATTTTTGGAGAGAGGAGAGAGCCAGCATTGCTTCTAGAGAAACCTGAAGAAATGGGCTTGCATCTACCCTCAATTAGAGATGGGATTTCAGAATCCAATCCCCTAAAAGCATAGTTACTCCCCCGAGAAAACTGACTGCCAAACAGTTGTTCCTCTTCTTCTGTATCTCTGAACAGACTTCTTTCAGTGGCTAATTTTGATTCCTTTCCATTGTTACCAAACATCCATCCCCATTCTGGGTCTGAGCCTGGACAATTCACTTAACTAAACCTGAACCTCAGTTTCCTCACTGTGATATCCTGCAACAACAAGTTCATCCTGACTATGGCATGAGATTACACATGTACAACACATTATGAAGTGCCATGTGGATCAGGGTACTAACTTCTTCCAGCAATTTTGCAGGCATAATAAGATTTTATAGACAAATACATCTGCAAATATGTTTCATTTCTGCCAACTCTAAGGCAGGATACAATGACAAGGAGGAATTCTTTTTAATGCCGTCATCTTCTCTTGTTTGTGATTTACCTTTGATATTTGATACAATCATTTTCACTTGCTTTTAAATTAAATGAAATGGTCTCTTCATATTCTCTAGTTCTCCTAGGATGAGCTGACTGCTTGTAAGGTTTACTTTGTAGTGACAAGTGCAGAGCCCCTTGGAAGGCCCTGTGGTAATAATTCCTGGGGAGGTAAAGAGATGAAGAATTAGCTCCAGTGTGCATTCTTCCTCTGTGTGGTATGACCCTAGTCTCCCATTGCAGTAGCTCAGTCAGTGATGATCTGAAAACAGTCTTTCCCACATAACTTTTGGGGACCCATGAGACACAGGCTGGTGTTCAATGGGAATGGTACCTCCCCTCTTTCATTTATCTTGCTCAATTTCCTATGTGTCATAAGACCCATTTTAGTCAGTGCTTTTAATACTTCTCATGATAAAAATCCAAGAGCATCCAACAAATGTGTAATTAGCAATCTACCAGCATAATCTTAGAATACAGTGCTAATGACTCCAGGGCTCTCAACAAATTTCTTTGTTAACAGATGCTTTTTGTTTTTCTACCAAAAATGAATTTTGTACAAACCATTTCCACAAGGGAGATTATTCATCCCACATACCTCTTTCCCCAACTATAAAAAAAAGTAGGTGTTTCTAACTTTTGAGTATGTTTTCCTACATTTGTCTAATTCTTTACTAGTTAGTTTTTCCTAGTGGCCCTTGTCTTCAATTGCACTTTTCCTTCCTTGGTTTTGTATGTGTTTTTGCTTTATTTTGATGCAAGGTTTATGTTGCCCAAGATGGTCTTTAATTTGTGAGTCTTCCAAATAGCTGGGACTACAGACATGCACCACCATGCCCAATTCACTTCACCTTTCTTGAACACACACAACATTGTTCCTGAAAAACAGGCCTACTTCCTGTCTATGGCCAACAAATTCTTAAGGTCCTCCCCATGACCTTGCTCACCTAAGAGTTTTGCCAACCACTTTGTGTCTAGAGACATTTGAAGTATGCTCACTGATTGGAATGGTTTCATGGCCTGAACTATTTGAATTATCTAATCCTTATCTTGCTCTTAGTTGGGATTTTTTCCTTTTAATTTCCTAGGGTGTGTAGTTGAATTAATAAGAGTGAGATGTGCATAGAATACAACTGTGTTCTGTTGTTCAGGATCTCTACATGAGCTTGGCGCATTGCTTCCATGATCTCGGCTTCAATACCACAATCTTCTCATTGTCATTCTGCCTTTGCTGTGACCTGAAGAGGGCCAGGCCGGCATCCTGATTCTCCTGGCCATGCTTTTGTGGATCAGAGTCTTTGGCTTCCCAGGCTTGTTGGTGTTGATCATATCCTAGAACCTGGGGGCATCCTATGCATGCTCCAAAACTTCAGAATGCCTTATACTGTCTGTCTGACTTAAATTTTTGGGGGGCACGTGTGTCAGGAACATTATCCAGCTACCAAGCCATATGTACAAGTAGATAAAACTCAAAGATCCTTTAACAAGTATTTGTAAACCACATTTTTCACAAATCCTGGTGGTTTGTCAATCTCTTTCTCTATTTGAGAAACAGACATAGCAGACAACTTGGGAGACCGCTGGGCTCTCCACAGTGATTGTCAATAGGGTTTATGGGCCTCCCAGAAAAAAAACTTACTGAATGGTTATGTTTATTTTCGTATATAAAAATAAGTGTAGAAGTTGTTCAATGACTTTCATAATATTCTCAAAGGTGTTAGATAAGCCTGCCCCCATTGTACACCATTGTTCTGAAGAGAATTTTCCATCCAATTCACAGATGGCTCTCTCATCTTATTAACTCACCCTGAACTACCAGAAAAAAGGCAAGCTTGTCAATTCATTTTAAAATAAAGTCATTATTTAATACAGTACGTTTTATTTTAAATTTCAGATTTATATATTTTATGTAAAATTTTATATATTTATATATAAATATAATTGTGCATCTGTGTCCATAAATGTAACCATATAGAGAAATAAAATATACCAATCCAAAATGCTAAAAAGATTTGTGCATATATGTATATACACATGTATATATGTAATATACAAATCTTATATGTGTCCACATACACACACATAGACACACAGAAACAGATAGCATTTGAATATCTTTTATCGAAAATGCTTGGACCCAGGCTTGGTAGTGCATGTTCATAATCTAGCACTTTGTAGGCTAAGGCAGGAGGATCACAAGTTCGAGGCCAGCTTGGGCTACATAGAGAATTCTTTTCTCAAAACAAAACAAAACAAAACAAAACAAAACACTTGGGACCAGAGATACTTCAGATTTTAGGTTTTTTTCAATTTTGGAATGTTTACATATACATAATGGAGGGGACTAAAGTCTAAACATAAAATGCACTTACTTTTTATGTATACACATACCATGAAGATAACTTTATGCAATATTTTAAACAATTTCATACATTATACAAAGTGTGTGTGCATTGAAACCCTCTCTGACTATGACTTATCATATGAAGCACACTGTGGAAGTTTCCACTTTGGTGTCATGTTGGTGCTCAAAGTTTCAGAATTTGGAATATAATAAATCCTTGGTTAGTGAGCATAGTTCATTCTGGAAACATATTTGTAACTCAAAGCACTTGTATATGAAAGCAGATTTCCCCATAAGAAAAAAAGGAAACTCAGATCACTCATTCCACAACCCAAAAATATTCATATAAATGATTATGACACTGTAACATAATACAAACTAACAAAGAAAATACATAATATAAAGAAAAACAAACAAATTATCCTGCACTTACCTTTGAAAACCTCTGTGGCTTCTGTGAGGAAGACAAGAGAGGAGGGGTTTTGTATAGGACATTGATGGTGAACCTTTTAGAGACAAGTGCCCAAACTGCAACCCCAAGCCCACCTATTTATCCCAAAGCGCCAACACTGCAATTAAACCTGAATACTGAGGTTTTAGTTTAGAAAAAAACAACTCCCACATTAACATCTTTTGTCTTAAAAGGAAAACAAACACTGTAACATGAGTGCCATAAGTTCACAACTACTGGTGTGGGACGACTTTCACTATCAGTAATGGAATCACTGATATCTATTGGCTTAATGAAATCCTTTTCTTTTTGTGCAACTTTAACAAGGAACTTATCTGACAACACTTGTTTTGCCTCCTTTTGAAAACTTCACGGAAATGTGACACTTGCATTGTTGTTAAACCGATTCGTCACTAGCACTGCTACAGACTTATTCAGTTGATGCTTTTCTACAAAATTTTGCACTGTTTCCCACATTTTACAGATCTCCCTAATCTCATTTGATTCCTCCACCTTTTTTCCCTCTTGGTATGCAGACCAGATCTCCTCCGTAATGTTTTACTTTGAGGAGACATCACCCACAATCCCACAGAGAGACAGAGAGAAAGTGAGAGAGAGAGAAGGAGAGAGAGAGAGAACCACTGGCTCATTTGTGATCATATGATGTTTGATATCATGTAGTACTCATACTGTAAGACCACTCGTTTATCAAGTTAAATTCATTAGAAATGTTTGCTCTTCTTGCAGAACACTTGTGGAAGAAGTTACTCGCAATCTAAGGTTTGACTGTATTTTGGATTTCGGGTTTTCAGATGAAGGACACTTAACTGTGCATATGGAGTAGAATGAGATCTGGTCCCCTTTCTGTGGGTCCCACTGTGTCCTGTGTAAGCTGTGACTCAGGCTGGCTGTCACGTCTCCTGCACCTCTATCTGTGTTTGGCCTTTGCTTTGGGGAAGGCGGTTGCAGGCTTTCACCAAAACTGCTGTTTGTGCTGTTGCTCTGGAGACTGCTTTCTCACATTCTATGAACACAGATTTGTTACTGTTTTCAAAAAGAAAAAAAAAACATTTCTTGTGACTTGACAGGAAAAAACTAACACAATCTCTCCTTAGAGTACACCTTGAGCAGGTGGCTGCACCATGGAAAACACTTTTTTTTCTGGTGTTTATGTGGGATTTAGTACACAGCTTTGGATGGAAAAATGGAGATCATTTGAATTAACTAACAGACAAATGTTATCAGATCTTCCTTTACAAAAAGGTGATTTGTTTAAATAATGCCCTTCAAGCTCCTGTTTGCTCTGCAGAGGCCATTCTCCCTGTATGGTGCTGTCCCTGTAAGCACAGATCTGCTGCCTGGGATTGGATGACGCTGTGTCTGAGTAAACCTTGTGTCAGGGATGCAGATTTGAAGAAAAGGACACAACTGACCATGTGACTTAGTGCTTCAGAGACCCAATCATTTCATCTGTAACCGTGGAGATGAGATGGACTACTATTTAGGATTGGTAACAAAACAGTAAGCTACAATGCGGGCATATGGCGGTGATTTCTATGGATTTCAAAAGAAGGTGCTTAAGATATATCCAATTATTAAATGGCAACTGGATTGAAGAGGTTTGGTCTCTCCTGTAGCTTGTGACAGCAGAGAGCCAGAGGCTTTGGAAGAGATTGCTTCCTGGATTTTGTTCTCTGGTCATTCCCCCTCATTGCCTCTGTTTACCTTGTCCATCTGTTTTCTGTATTGATTCTCCAGCGGGTGTGTTACAGTGGAGCCATATTTGAGAAACACATTAAAAATCTCACTGAAGAGGCCAATTTTTCAGGCAAATGCATAACGAAGCTTCTGATTATCTGGAATGATTTATCTCAGTGATTATCAAATTTCTACACTATTTTTTTATGTGTATGTGAAATTGGAGATTTGAGCAAAAGATGTAAGACCTATGGAAAGAAGGAGAATAGAAGGAAAAAATGGAAACAGCTTTTGTAAATAAGGAGGGGAAGAAGGGTTGAAGAGAGGGGAGAGAAATGGGGAAAAAAAGAATAATCCGCCTATGTTGCATACAGGTATAAATACCCTAGGATGAATGTGATCATTATGTATAGCAAAAGTGTACCAATAAAATTAATTAGAAAAAAAGACCTTTGGTTTTATGGATGCATAGAGAAAAATTCCACAGTGAACTGGTAACAAATGGTAGAGCCATTGAATGTATTAAATTGTACGAGTTTGATAATAGTGCAGTCTCTATGGAGTAATCTTTATAAACTGGAGAATTAAGCAACTATAGTTCTCCTTCTGTCCTCTCTCTTGACTTTCTCTGTTAATTAGGCAGAGAGGCAAAATTTATGTGGCCTGTGAGTGAATGTTTCTAAATGGAAAATACCCAGGGAGGCTCTGGCAAATACTGTGACTCAGAAGTAATCCAGTACAGTGGTCTGTTCTCTGTGTTTCCTGAAAGAAATTTTAAATTTAATTGTTTATTTGTGATACTTTTAGATTTACAAAATATTGCACAATCAGTACAAAGACTTCCCATGTAACTTTCCTTTAGCTTTTTCAAATGTTAGTATGATACATAACCATGGCATATTTATAAAAACTAGGAAATTCATGTTGCTATGATACTACTAACTATAGGATTTATTTCACCAGTTTTTCTACTAATGCCTTTTATCTTTTTGGTACCATCATCCAACTAGGCCACTCCATTATATTTGTTACGTCTCCTTGTTCTCCGGTCTGTGAAAGTGTTTCAATTTTTCCTAGATTCCCATGAACTTGGACAGTTTTGAAGACAGTTTTGAAGAGTGCTGGCCAGATATTTTGGGTTTGTTTGATGTTTTCTCGTGGACGATGGGATAAATGTTTTCAGAGATGACACCATGGATGAAGGACTTGTCTCACTGTACTGTTAGAGAACACATAATACCAACACATCCCTGGTGTATTAACCTTGATTGATTCATTAAGATCATATCTGCCAGGTTTCTCACTCTGAAGCTACTGTCTTTCCTTTTCTATATGCTAGCTTTGAGATACAGGTAACAGAGGCCTGGATTCAAGAGGATAGGAATGAAGCTCCACCTCTTGAGAGAGGGAACGTCTTCTCTAAGAAAGATTAATTCCTTCCCCTCCAGGAATTTATTGATTTGACTATTTATATGAGTATAAATTCATGGGTATTTGTTTTGAGTTAAATTCAATGATATTTATTTTATTGCTCAAATTGTTACAATTTGCCCTTGTGTTCTTTCAGGTGGCTCATGTGTCATTTTGACAAGTCCTGCATATCTCCCTCCCTCCTTCCCTTCCTCCTTCCTTCCTTTCTTCTTTCCTTGCTTCCTTCCTTCATTTTCTACTTTCATTTTTACTGGGATGGAGGAGAGATATGCTTACTTAATTTCTGGGACCATGAAATGTTTCTGGCTCATCTTATATTTTTCTTCCTTTAACCCTGGAATCAGTCATTTTTCAAGGAAGTACAGTGTTTCTTTGGCACAGATATTTTGGCCAGAATGTCTGGATTTTAGTCCTGGTTATGTCACAAATTTGACTGATCATTGGGGAAAGTTTCTTAAACTTTCCAAGTCTCAGTTTCCACAGTTACAAAATGTAGATAATCGTAACCTGTATATCATAGGGTTGTGATGTGGATTAATTCATGTACACTTGGATCAAATACAAGCCCTTGGATTTAAGTTCTCATTGCCTTCCTTCCTTTGCTGGCATAGGCTTGAGTGGTGTATCAGGGAGAGGAAAAAGAAATTCTATAGAGCTGGTGGTTTAGCTCAGTGGTGCTGCACCTGCCTTGCAAGCCCAAGGTCCTGAGTTTGATCCCTGGTACCAGCAAAAAAACAAAAGAAATTCTATAAATCCTTGAATGAGAGTGCTGGAATAATTATAGCAGAATGGGAAGGCAAATTCACATCTGGAATATGTATTTATTACTGTGAAAATGTTGTTCATCTCTCCATGAAGGGGTCCCAACGTGTTCAGCAGTTGACTAGCAGGTCCCCAAGGGAATGGTTTCATGCCAGGGACTCAGTGTTGGACTTCACTGTGGAGAATTTGGGTGCTTGGCCTGGCAGGGGCACCAGCCAGGTGAGGCTGAGTGAGAGAAAGTTTAAGGTTTTGAGCCCAGTTGTTTTTACCATCAGGCTACTTTGTTCATGGGGCCCCTGAGCAAACACTGTTACAGATGGAGAAAGAGACTGACACGTACAGGACAGATCATTTTGTCTACCTGATTGTCAGTAGCCTCTCACTGGCTTCCTTCCCAAACCCTATGGGGTCTACACAGTGATTCTTCTGTGAGGTTCCACTGGGACTTTCAGAACGCCTCTCTGTCTGCCAGACACTTTGGACGTCATTGGATTTGCTGGACCATAAGAACTGAACGGCAATCCCTCTCCTGGGCTATGAGCCAGCAGGGAAGGGTGGATAGAGGGTCTGTAGGGGCAAATGGAAAATATATAACAGAGAAGCTTCCCCTGCACTCCTTCTAGAGAAAGTCGTCCTCTTCGTAGTGACCCTCTGCTATGTACCTAGTTTGTTTCCATTATGGTGCCTGTAATGATCAGAAGTTGTTGTGCTTACTCTGTCTCCCTTACTGAAACATAAACTCCACAAGGGAGACTAACCTGTCTATCTCATTTGTTTCTATATTCCCAGTATGTGGAATGATGCTGAGCACCTAGTAGGTCCTCAGAGAATATTAGCTGAATTCATGATTCATTGTAAGATTTCTTGCAGCTCTAATGTTCCATCTTTTACTGTGTACATAAGCATTCAGTAACTATAAGCCATTCTTCTGATCATAAGTTTCATCTCAAGGCATCACATTGTCTGCATAGCTCAGTGGTTCTAGAAGACCATTATTTTCTGTCAGTTTAGGGAAGCTAGCTTTTAATGAGACAGCCAGCTGTGGTTTAGAATAACTATGCACTTTGGAGTCAGGCAGGCACATTTAAGTAACCATGACCCTGCATGAGGCCGTAAGGCATTTTTTAGATATTTGGCATGCATTTGCATAGAATTCCAGAAAGGCACAGGATGCCACCTTTTGGTGTAGTGACAATGGGCCTTTGTAACAAGGGAAAGGCCCTGGTCTGAGTCCTACACAGCACTGGGAAATTCCACGGCCAAACATGAAGAACAGTGGCACATTGTTCCGCTGGACCCTTGTGCTTGGGTTATCTTAATTCCTTGGTTCCCATGTCCACTTGACCCCAGTCTGTGTCCCAGGGACAGCCACCAATCTGCAACTCTGGGCAGCCTGAGGTCCAGTCAGTGACTGATACTCTGGTCCCCCATACTGGGTAGCAATTGAGGCCGTTGTATGCAAGACTGAGCTGGCCAGGGTCCATTTTGAGGGGGCAGCATTCAATTTATGTTTTAACTATAAAAATTTTGCAAAGAAAAAAATGATACGGTTTGCACAGATGGAGACATAGCTCATTTATTTTTCTCCTTGCCAACTGGCACTGGAGTCTAAATTCCTTTAGTTGGCCACTCCATGAGGAGCAAATGACAGATGTGGGGCAACTGTATGAGGGTGCAATGAAAAAAGGGCCTCCTTGAAGATACATACAAAGTGTGATTAAAGAGTAGGTCATTCACACACAAAATTTAAAGGAAATCATTAAAGTGAAATCCATTCCATTATCCCATCATTTTTGCCACTTTCTTGAAGCAGTTCTGAAAGTCTTCTTTCATGAGAGGGTTTTTGGGGCTGTCCTTGATGTCCTGAGTCCATTCAAAATGTTTACAGCAATGTCTGTCAAATAAAAACATGATTTATTTGTGAGAGGTTTGTTTCTTCATCTACCTTATTCACCAGATCTGACACCATGTGTCTATGGCTTTTCCCAAAGTCAAAATGACCATGAAAGGTTAGTACTTTGAATTGATTCAGGATTTCAAAGCAGCCATGACAGACAGTGTTACTAAAGACATTCAGGAAAGAGGGCTTCCAGAATTGCTTCAGAAAGTGGCAAAAACAATCGGATGTTTTTGAAGTGAAGGAATATTCTGAGGAAGGTCAATGGTAATATGTCTTTTACTGTAATAATTTTTTAAAAAATTAAACATTCACTATATTTTTTTAATCAAACCTTGTACTTATTGTTTCTCAAGTCCACCACATCTTGGGGTTCTCACTTCTCAGAGAGGTAAGACTCATGTATGCTCTCTCTGGAGCCCTCCTACATGACCCAGCATGAGTCAAGTCAGTCCTTCTTACAACATCATGCTACACTTCTCCTATAGGACCAAAACCCCTCATCCCTGAGGTTGAGAGTTTACATGAAGAAAAACTCTGTTCTCTTCCTGCTCTGTCTCCTCCATCCCTGAAAGGCTAAGCTATGAGCCCAAGTAAAATTCTTTACTGAACAAGGGAGGAAGTTTTCAAAATGGAACTCCACAGTAAGAAAGGCAACAGGAAGTGTTCCAGCTAATTTAGAGCATCTTTGCATCACACAGGGATATAGCCAAAGATGGTGATGTCCTGGCAGAGGTGTGTTTTCCAAGAAGCTAATAAAGCTTTTTGCTCTGGGGACCCTGCCTTGCATGGCCCTGGGAAGGGGTGTAGTGACCTATTCAAGTGTTTGTAGATTTTGGTACAATCTGAAGTAAGATATTTTGATTATAAAGGATTAAGAATCACCTTTTATTCCTATTCTATTTTTTTCTCCGTTACACATCACCTCTGATTGCTGGGGAATTCGTGTGGTCTTGGGCATTTGCAAAAGATGGGAAGTTGTGCTGGGAATTCAGTTTCAATGTAAAACATATGTGTGGTTGCTGCCACCACCATTCATGGTTACTAGCAGCTGTTCTGGAGGAAATGACCTGCAGAAATAGCCACCCTGCCCCATGTGCTGACACCCACAGTAGCTTCCAAGGAAGGACCTTGGCCCAAGGTCATAGAAAGGTCTCCGGTGGACTCTTGCCATAAGTATGTACACAGGGGGAGGAAAGACATGAAAAGTATAGAGTCAGATACCAGCCTGGAAAAATATCTTTCAAATCTAGTGAGTCATATAATAAAAGGAAGCAGATATTAATTTTCTGGAATTTATAACAATTTCCAAAAAAATCATGTGATATGACCAACAACAAACTTTACAGCAAAAGGAAATTTCCTAAACTCACAATAATAAAGAATAGTTTTATTCTACCATGCTAAAGAAAATACTAAATATCATCCTAGTCTTTCCATTGCAAATCTTATAAAATCTCAGGATATATAGCCCAAAACTGTGGATATACTATGAAAGAGATGTGTTAAACCATAAAAACATCAAACTATTATGTTATTTATTGCATTTTAGTGAAATGAGTCAGCTTTTAAAAATGCATAATTAGTTGAGATTTCTTTCTGCATTCTAAATAAATTATCACCTTTGCACTGTTTTTTGTATCTGTTTTGCATTCTTTTGTCTACTAAGGGCCCCCAAGTTGTGGGCTTCATCCCCATAGACCATCACATTGCCAGAAGCCTAAGGTCTCTCCTTGCACAGTGGCCTTTGTCTTTTCTTCTGCCTTCAGCACAGCCCCTAAACCCCTGAAGTCTGGTAAGTCTGTCACATGCTCTGGGAAAGCTACCCTATCCACTGGAGAGATCCCATCTTCTGCCTACAGATACTACTCCAGTCTTCACCTGGTGCTTCTGAGCCTGCCTTGGGCTCTAGTCAGGTGAGCACTAATATCTCACAGGCACTGAAAGTGAAGATAAGCCAGGTGGGTGGGCCAGGGTAAGGCTTAGACCCTTCATTTGAAGTTTCTTTCTAGTTATGGTCCATGGGTCCCATTGCTGGGCTATCTTTAAACTCATTATCCAAGCATATACATTTATTTTTCTTAAAGGTTTTAAAATATAGCTGAATGTAGTGGTGCAAACCTATAACCCCCACACTCTGGGAAACTGAGGCAGGAGGATTGCCTAAGCAATTTATCAAGTTGGCGAGACCCTGTCTCAAGATAAAAAATGAGCTGGAATATAGCTCAGTGCAAAGGCTGCGGGTTCAATCCTCTGTACCATAAAAATGTTGTAAAATACGAAATCATAATGTGGAAAAATTTTCTCTTTTAGCAGGCCTACTGGATCTCCCCTTAGAAATAGTGAGAATTCATCATTTTTCTTTTTTGAACTCAGGACCTTGTGCCTGCCAGGCAGGTGGCGGCACCACCAAGCTAAATCCCCGGCCCTCACCATTTTTCTTAAAAGCATTTTTTCCCCAGGTTTGTTCGAGTGGAAGTTAGAATCAGTGATGACATCTCAAAATGATTGCACCGCTGAGATTGTACTCAATTTAGGGTAAAAGTAGCGGCTAAGTTCATAACGTAAAACTGCTAATGGAAATCAGCATTATTTTGCAATTAGTACAATTAAAGAAGCCATCACTAGCAATGCATTGAAGTAAATCCTTTCGATTAATTTACTCAACAACTAGTAACATATAGTTCCAACTATATGCCAAGCACAAGTCTTTTCTATATTTTATTATTCTTTCCTATAGTTGTGCAAAATAGAAATAAAAATGAAAAACAGAAACATCAGAAGGACACAGAAATCAGTGCAATAATAGAATATTAGTTCAGGGTTAGGCAGCACTTTGTAGTATTGCTGTTTTAGGCTCTGAGTAACAACTTCACATGTAATATTTTACAAAGTCTGTAAGTACTGTTGTGCTTCCTTAGGAAAGTGAGTCTGGTGGCATTGTAGAGAAATTCCGCAGCATCACATAGCGAAGGTAGAGCTGGAACTGCAGCTCAGTTGTGACTGCAGATGCGGTTGATGCACCCACTGCTCGACATCTCCTCCTCCTACCAGGAGCTCATTCTAATGGGTACTGCTGCCCCCTTGTTCTGTCAGCAAAAGAAGAGCAATGAGAGGTGGCCCAATCTGACACTGACTGTGACAATGGTGACTGGACTTCTTGTGGTTATGACAAATCTGGATTTTATAAAGCTGCTGGAGGTATCACAGAATAAGCAAGACAGCCAGGAGTTGAGGGGCCACTATGCTAACAGCAGAGGAACAGACTGGAATCTGATGGTGTGTGTCATGGATCAGAGAGGGGTGATAACCAGGCTACAAACAACATTGGAATATAGGGGTGTTAAGGTAGTCAAGATCTGAAAAGTCAAGACCCCAAAGGAATAAAGGTCTGTAGAGGGTGAGCCTAGGTTTCAGCATGCATCAAAAAGTATAAGATTAAAGAGCATTTTCCAGCCTCTTCCCAGCTTGATTTCTGAGGTTAGGTCACCTAAATAACAAAATTGAAAATGGTTATTATAAGAAAATCTTAATTTCCATATCTCTCATGAACTTATGCCCTTCATAAACTGTTAGCAGCTAGAATCTAGTGATATGTTCGATAATATACTACAACGACGGTGGGATTATTCTAAGACTGCAAGTTTGTTTTAATGTTTGAACATCAAATGACACAATTCACTGAATAAATGGGAAAATGAGCACTGATCATGTGATTATCTCAGTAAGCACATTTCAATATGTCAGATAATTCACAATCTTTCATCAGACTCTTCTAAAAAGGAAATAGAAGGAAGTAACCTTAATCCAATAAAGGTTATCCATAAAAGCCTTATGGCAAGCCTCATATTTATGATGAAATACTGAACTCTCCCCTGAGATCAGGGATAAGATGTGGGTCTCTGCTCTCACCGTTTTTATCCAACATTGTGCTGAAGGTATCCTCCAACACAAGAAGTCAAGAAAGTAAGTGGCATAAGGATAGGAAAGGAAGAAATAAACCTGTCCTTATCTGAAGGTGACATGATAATGTATATAAATAATAATAAAATAAAAACAAGGTTTTATAATTAATATGTTAATTTAGCAATGTTGTTGGTTACAATCTCCATATACCAAAAGAAATTTTATTTCTATATACTAGAAAAAACAATCTGAATATGAAGTTTAAACTCACATTGCTTAGAATAGCATAAAAATAATACCTGGAAATAAATCTAATGAAAGATGTGAAAGTTTCACTATAAATTATAAAATATTACTGAGATAGATTTTAAAAGACTCAGGTAAATGGAGGCAATATGTAAGGCCCATGAGTTATAAGACAAAATATTGTAAATATGTCAAACTATTCCCAGTTTTTTCATAAATTCAATGAAATCTCAATTTAAAACTCCAGCAGATATTTTTGTGAAAACTGACAAGCCAATTCTAAAATATACATGGATACAAAAGTCCTAAGAACAGCATGGAAGAGCTAGAAGACCAAAATGGTTATATTTTTATTAGAAAATTTCAAGGCTGCCTATAAAGCTACAGTAACTAAAAATGGTACTATTGTAACAATAGACAAACCAAAAAAGCAAAACAGAGCAGGAACAGGCCCCTATATATGTGTGCTCCTGGGTTTTGACAAAATTGTACTGCCACCTATGTAGTAAGATGGTGCTATCGTAACTGGATCTCTATAATGAAAAAAGAAGAACAATTGCAAGCAGGATCACAGCCCTAAGTGTGTTAAGGCAAAGCAATAAAGCTTCCAGAACAAAAATGAAAAAATATTTTATGACTCTGAGTATGATCACAAATCATAATTTGTCAACCTGACTTGAGTAAGAACCACCTAGAAGATTCGTAAATCTCTGGATTAGTATGGTTGATTGACATGTAGACCACAAACTGAGGAAGAAAGACCCACTTTGGATGTGGGTGACACCAACCAATAGGCTTGTAGCCTACATGGACTGAAAAGGGAAAGAAAGAGGAAGTCTTTCCTTTTACTTCTTTGGAGGAGCTCTGGTTTTTTTCCTATTGGCATCGTACGTTTGTCCCCACTTCCTTCAGGCTTCTAGCACAAACTTTTCAGTGTTCCAGTGCAGATCTTTTAACTTTTGGGCCCAGGCTTGCACCACATTCTGCAGTGAGGCCCAAGACTTCGACTGTTGGGTTCTCCACCTCTCTAGCACACAGATAGCCATTTTTCATTCTTCCATGCACAATTTGTCAATGGCCATTGTAAGCCTACCTAGTAAATCCTTTATATAATTGCATATATGTTACATTAAATCTATTTGTCTAGTGAGCTCTAATTGATTTTCTAAGCAGGACTTTAAAATGTCATTGAGACACCATTGAGAGAATGCAAAGGCAAACCACAGATGAAAATATTGACATCCAGAATACATAGAATTCTTCCAATGCAATAAAAAAACTATTATTGGTGTAATTTTCTACAATGACAACATACTCATCATCAGACAGGCATTTCACAGATGGCAAATAAGCACAAGCAGAGTTGACATAGAAAAGTGTAAATTTAAACCAGAATGGTATCCATGGCCCCTGGGATGGGTAAAATTAAAACCCAGCAGTGGGGAAGATATGGAAGAAGTTATCTCAGAAGCTGTCTAAAGGTGTGACTTGGAACATTTGCTTTAGCAATCTGTTTGGCAGTATTATCAAAGGAGATTATGTCCATTCCATAAGTCTCAGAAATTATTCTACTGGCATAGATACAAGAGGCAAGTATAAAGCAATTGTTATGGTCATTACTGTTAAAAGTTTCAAGGTGGAAATGAACTGAAGAGTAAAAGTCAATCAATAAATTGCATTTTATTCTAAAGTCGAATATTAAATAGGAATGAAAAACAACTTTCTGTGTTATGAACAACAATGTAAGAGCACGGAGAGATCTTAGGGCTGGGATTTAGCTCAGTGGCACCATGCCTGCCTCATAAGCACAAGTGAGTTTGATTTCTGGTATAAATAAATAAATAAATAAATAAATAAATAAATAAATAAGGAGAAATCTTACAGGCATCATTTTCAGTGAAAAAGTGAGGCACAGAGGAAAATGGAACTGGAGATAGATCATCATGTTAAATGAGATAAACCAGGCTCAGAAAGATAAGTACTGTATTACTTTTTATTAATACATGGAATCTAGAGAAAAAAAAGAGAACATGAAAGTAGGCATGAAACTAATAGAGGAAAGCAAGGGGGAAGGGACATAAGGAAAAATAATGGGTATGATCCAAATAGATTATATGTGTGTATGGAATTGTCACAGTGAAATCCACTGATTTGTATAAATATATGCTAATAATTTTAATTTTAAAAGTGTGACACGGGAGCTCATTTGTGATATCATTTATATGTTTGTAAACTCAAAATTAACCCATGAGGATGGGAGAGAGGACAGTGGCTACCTCTGGGGTGAGCGGTGGGGGAGGCAGGAAGGGCATTCTGGAAGCCAGATATCTTGTATGGTGGTCAGATGGCAGTTACACGGTGTGTGTTTGTAAAAGATTTTACTTAGGTCTGTGCACTTAGGATTTATGCACTTTTCTGAGTGAATTCCGTCATGTATTTTAAAAGGGTTTAAAAAGAGAAGTGGGCTCATTTTTAAAGTCATTCACTGCAGGCTTGCTCAGTTCCAGGATTTGTGCCAGGACTCACATATGTAAAGGGACTCATGGGATGGTGTTGAAACAGACAAATATACATTCTTCCTGTTAAACATGGCAAGGGGATGTGGGGAAGCAGGAGACATGTGAGGAAGTGTGCGTGATTTGTCAGACAGCAGAAGTGATTCCGTTCTCAACTCTGAATGGAGTTGGGTTTTGTGCACTTGAGAATCAGTGAGATCTTGTTCTGAACAGACGTAAAAATCCGGAAGTCAAAACAAATTTGATGTCATGACAAAAAGATGTCTTTTTAATTGTGGTGCCACCCTTGCTGTCTCCATGCTGACATGCAGATTGTTAAGCCCTTTCCATGATCCATCCCTTCCCATGTGCTTCCCTAGAAACTGGACCGATGTTCAGTCATTTAAAAGATGGGTCCTTTCTTTCTGAGTTGTCCTTTGTCATTTAGGCACATGAGATACTAGGCAGGAGCTAATAACTATTCATCTTGAGGGACCTCATACTTTTACATCTGTGTGCAAAAGGCTGTTCAGAAAAATAAAACTAATATAGTGGAGAAAATGAAACTCAGTGAAAAGTCTCACATGAGTCCCCAAACACTGCTGTCTACATTTGGTATAACCTTTCAGAGAAGTGGGCATGAAGAAGCAAGTCCAAGATTCTCAAGATTGCAGAGTTGAGAAAGAAGGTGTCATGGGTAGTAAGAGTGGTGGGTGGTCATGGAAGATACGAATTCCTTCCATCTTTAACCTTCATGGCAATCCTTCCTTGCCTTCTGAAGGTAGGAATTGGTTGACAAAATCATGGATGATCCAAAGGAGGCCCCCATTTGCCGGTTCTCTCCACCTCCAGAGAAAAGGGAACAGCTGCTTTCAGTGGCATACTGGCCAGCCTAGAGGCTGGCATCCTGGCCATGCTCACCTGGAAAGCTCACAGGCCTAGTGAAGATATTTCACCCCACACACAACTATGTTCAGACCTCCAGAGTCCCATGGAATCTCTGGTTCAGATTTCCCATGGTTGATGAGATGGAGACAGGAGCAGACATGTAGAAATCATTTAGGAGAGGAAGTCGAGGGCAACCTGGGAGATGGAGGGGATCTACCAGTTCATGTGGGGCGAAGTAGAAGGGCCTGTTGGAGTTGTAGGAGTTTGAGCAGGAATAGAGAGAAAAAGGAAGAGGTTCCACTGATGTAGAAGAGGAGGAAAAAGAAGGCAGTGGAGATCTATGATAGAAGGGAGAGTTTCTTCCCCTGGAGGAGGGGTGCTGGAGGACAGCCCAAAGACAGAAAGGGATGCTGAGCAAGCCACCAGCCCCAGGCTTCCCTCCCTTCTCCCTGCCTCTGTGATTATGTCCAAAATGGAGATACACACACAAAGGACATTCAGCAAAAAATAGAAAATATTGAGATTCTTGGCACAGTGATACATAATAAGGTTTATTGTGATACTGTAAAATATATATTTAGTCTTCCTCCCTCTTTCCTGGGTTAGAGCTCCTAAAACCCAGGAAATCCCCATGCTTCTAAGAGTGTCTTTTGTATATTAATGAAGAGCCTGGTGGCCGGGGTCTTTACGTAGCTTTGGAATTGGGGCTGGTCACCAGAAAGACTAAGGTATGATTGGAAGGTTGGGACTTTCAGTGCTGTCTGCAATCTCCAGAGAAGGGAGAGGGAAGAAGAGCTAAAGTCTGGATTGGTCCAAAATGGCCGGTGATAGTGTCACTAGCGCTATATAAAGCAGCCTCCATGCAAACCCAAAGGACTGGGTTCTGGGAGCCTCAGGCATGGATACGTCAAGCTCCATTCCCCACGCCTCATCCTCTGCTTTTCTTCTACCTAGTTATTTCATCTATATCCTTTAAGCTACCTTTCATAACTAATGTAGGTGATGTGCTTCCCTGAAGTCTGGGAGCCCCTCCAGCGAATTAATAAATTGCAAGGCCTGGTTATGGGAGCCCGTGGGTTATGGCTGGCTGGTCAGAAACATGGGCTATAGCCTCTGCTCGTGGCTGGCTCTGAGGTGGGTGCAGTTTTGCAGGACAGAGCCATCACCTGTGGAATCTGACGCTGTTTTCAGATAGATAGTGTCAGAACTGAATCGAATCAGAGTGCACCAGCTGGTGTCTGCTGCAGAGTCGCATGACTGCTCAGTGTATGAGGAAAACTCTACACATCTGTAGTAGAATCCATGGACCAGATGTGAGAACAGGAAAAACAGTTTTGATTAGGTTTGTTTTCACCCTACATCCTTTGCATTGATTGAGTATTATTTAGTACATTGTTGATTGTGCTTTTTCCTCTTGTTTGGAGAATATACACTGTTGGGAAGTAGATTTGCTCAAACAGGTTAACTAGGACAACGCTGAGAGACAGGGAGAGACATAGAAAACCGTGCTAGGATCCTTCAGATTGCCTTGAAGACCACTAGTTCAAAGTGATGGTGACAAAACAGGCTCTTCTAGGCCCCCAGTAAGCCATACCTTCAATGTATTCCCTTTCTACAAAAATGCTGGCCAAGCCAGGCATAGTGGCACATGCTTGTAACCCCAGATACCTGGGGGCTGAGGCAGGAGAATTGCAAGTATAAGGCCAGCTTGGCCAAGTTAGCAAGACCCTGTCTCAAAATAAAAATTTTAAAAAGGCCTATGATAGAGCATTTGCCTGTCAGGAATGAGGCCCTGGGTTTAATCCTCAGTGTTACAAAAGAAAAAACACTGGACATATTTATCTCATTTTCTCATCTATGCTTGAAGGGACCTCTTTCAATACCTGAGCAAAAAATTAAACTATTTCTCATTGACCAAAATTTCTTCACTTCGCAATTTATGCTTACGACTTTGAAGAAACGAGGAACTAATCAGGATGGATTAATTTCTACTAATAACCAAAATCCAATGAGGAGGTAAAGCACAGGTTTGACTTTCTTTAATTTTTTCTTTCTTTCTTCTTTTTTTTGGTACCAGGGATCCAACTTGGGACCTTTGGCTTACAAGGCAGGCTGCGGTGCCACTGAACTAGATCCCTGGCCAGACTTTATTGGATTTTTGATGGTTGCCCTAAAAGAAGGTGGGAGATCTGATTTCTTAATTTTTGGTGATTTGTTTTATTTCACATGTATAATACAAGCTTAGTATCCAGTCAAGATTGTGTAAGATCTTGATTCAATTTGTTATCTTATTATTATTGGATTTTAGCCAAAATGTCTACTAGAGAAGGATAGATGGGCTGGTATTTGCAGTGAGGATTTGACTTAGGCCATTTGGGCTCTGTACTCACAAAGAACATGTTACTGTCGTCTTGGAAGTGGTCACTTCATGTCTCAGTCCCTGCAAAATTGGCCTCATTGTACATTTCACATACTTATCTTTGTAAATACTTTGTCAACTAAAGAATGAATCAGGCATTGAAAATTCCCTGGAACAAAACATTTTATGATCTACCTATTACTCCCTGCTAAACAATGAACTCAAGGCCTATCATGGTCAAGTTTCATGTGACATAATTTATGATCCTCTTGCTCTGAATCCATATCACCTTCCCCTGTTCTGAAAACTCAGCTTCGTTATTTAAAATGAAGATTTGCAAAAGTGGCAGAGATTAGTAACTGTGCATGTCTCAAAGTGGGACAACACTGGCTTGGGAAACTTGAGAAAGTTTGTGCTACTCCTTTCCAGTGTTAACTACAGCACACATCCCCCCTACCTAATGTCAAGGAGATGCACAAAGAAAATTCCTTTTGCTCTCAGTCAGTCTCAGTTTATCATCTTAAATTGGGAAGGAGAGTCACCTGTGGTGCTATGATTTGGTTTGGTTTTGAACCCAGTATTTGGATATATTAGTGTTGGCACTGTCGCTGATTTTCTTGGTCATTCCAAGATGCCCCCAGAGCATTGCCAGTTTAAACAGTCTCTTTTGCGGATGGCTGACAGTAGGGCCTTTGGATCCAGGGCCAAGTGGTTCTCTTCCTCTTTCTGTTTCCCACAGGCTTAGAGAGATGGGGGTGTTAAATGTGGGGATAGCCTAAAGCACTTTTTGTGAATATTCTTCATGGCAGCAAACCACAGTCCTTTAAGTCTAGTTTTTTTTGGAAACAGCCTAAAGTCATTTGGAGTAAATTTGGTATGAAATAAGGAGGGCAGTCATGCTGGTAGTGAATACCTTTTTCTGTTCAGAAATGAAACAAATAAATCAAGTAATAACAGTGGCTTCTCATCTCACTTTCTTTCATCTTTTCTGTAAAGGTTTAGGGCAGGTGAGACATACAGGCATCCACCAGCAGGTGTATTATCAAGTGCATCTCAAAAATCAAAGCTAACTGGATAGAGATATGGCTGACCATCGTTGAGAGAACATAGTTTTAGACTCAGACCAACCTGGGTTTAAATCTTGACAATTAATTTTATCACCCTAGATTGAGCTTTTAAACTCTCTGAATCTGTTACTCTCTTTAAAATGGTGAGTGTTAACACCTGTCTCAAAATAGTTTGAGTATTAAATAAGTTACATATATGTTTAGAGGCTCTGATATAGTGAATAAATCCAGAGGCATAGTAGATTTCATTCATTGGTAGTGATTGTTATTGTCAATCTTCAGCTTCCCATTTGACTTTTAAAGAACAATTTCTAATTTGTGTCAATTCCTTAGCCTCAACGCATTCCCCTCGAATAGGATTTAGCACCTGTGCTATAATTTTTCGGGCTCCCATAATAGATAGTGATCTCCCAGAAAATAGGAGCTTACCTTGTTTATATTTGATCCCTAATACCTAAGTGCCTATGTTTAGTATCTGAAATTGATGTTTGAATAAATGAATGAAGAGGTGAATGAAAAACTTTAGACAACTCTATTCATTGTTCATTGCTCTCTGTTCCAGTTAAGCTGTCAGTGGGGAAGCTCTGCTGCATGTAGACCCCTGCATACATAGTTTCTCCCATGGATTTCTCCCCTTCCCCTAGGGTAATGGTAGAAAACCTATGGCAAGTGTATTTTTTATTTTTCTTTTAAGACAAAAGATGTTAACGTAGAACTTGTTTTTTCTAACCTAAAACCACAGTATTCAGGTTTAACTGTAATGTTGGCACTTTGTGATAAATAAGTGGGTTTTGAGTTGCAGTTTGGGCCTTTGTCTCTAAAAAGTTCTCCATCGCTGACAATGACATTCTCTTCTTGGTGAGTGTCGAATCCCCTCTGGTGGTAGCCAGTGAGTTAGAGAGGGATCACATGGAGAGAAAGGCATATGAACAAGAGTCAGGCTTTGAAAAGTTACACAGCATTTCTGCTCCCACTGATGGTAAGAATTAAATCACATGACCTGGCTAATTTCAGTGGAGGCTAGGAAATGCAGTCCAGTCTTATATCTTATGCCTGGCTTGTGTCTTGATCTGCATCCCTGGAAACCCCATTTCCCAGGTGTCCTTGCTTTTTGGTTTTCAGTAGGCTTTGCCAATGGGTGGCATGGTGGAAGACTGGAGAGCAAGGGCCAGGGATTTAGCTCGGTGATGCTTTCTTCTGCCCCACAAGTGCAAGGTCCTGAGTTTGATTCCTGGTACAAAAAATAAAAAATAAAAGACTGGAGAGCAGGAACAGGACAATTTTTCCCTCTCTGCTTTTGCTGTGTTTCCTCCTAGCATTATGTCTTGGCAGACTGTCCTTCCTTCCAGGGTCGTGGGTCTTCCCAGACAGCCCATTGTGGCTCTTGGTTCCTGGGCTGTGGTACTATGGCCTTCTCTGTTTATCTCTTTAATCTCAGAGGTAAAGGCAGTTTTCCGATGCTAATAATTTCTGGGTACCTCATTTCCCCATGTTCGCCTCCTCAGCTTTTCTATGCCCCATGAAACCAATTCCCTGCCTTAAATCCCTCTCTTGGAAACACCTGGCCTGGTTTGTGTTTTCCTGATTGGACCTTGATTGAAACACAGGAGGGGCGAATGAAATTTTATGCATAGTGATCATTCTCAAATACAACCCACCTCTCTGGCCACCCAGATGGTCACTGTGAACTCTTCTCATGCACAGAGCACAATCCCACTTCCTCAAGGGAGACAATCCAAAGTACCAACCTACTTCTGAACTATACTCAGACTGAAGAACCACAGGCCTGACTCTCTCTCCATGTTAAATAACCTATTTTTTAAAAAGTAAGTTTACATGTACCCCTCCACATCCATTCAATATACTATAATGAAAGTAGAACAAACAGGACAACTGCAACCAACACTCTCAAACAACAGGAAAGGGAAGGTTAGGGAGCACATAGCTGTCACTGGAACAGAACCAAGGAAATCATATGGAACAGATATTATGAAGACTCTTTCTTCTGGCAAAGGAATGAACTGGGCTTCAAAATCTTTCAAAAACTGCTCTGATCTGGGGGTCCCTGTCACTCGTGCCCAGAGTTCTGGAAATGTCAGGAAGATGCTAACAATGTCATAGCAGCTCGTGTCTATGAAGCTGACGATTAAATAATAGAATGTGGAACCTGACTCTTACAAAACTCACATCTGCTGGAGCCCAATTATTACCTTCCACAACCATCCAGAGGTTGGTATCTCCTTTTCTTCTCCTTTCCAAATGTCCTCAAGAATATCTCAGGGTGGATTTTAACTCAGAACCTTCAAGACAAAGGAGACTAGGAAATAAATACAAGGTGTGTTGATCAGAATCTTTCAAGGAGCAAATACCAAGATGGGCTTGGATATTAGGATACTTATGAGAAGTACTATGTTGGAGTGATTTTTTTAAAAAAAGAGGCAGCAGAGCCAAGCAAGGAGAACCTTTAGACCCCAGATACCTGTAGAAGGAGAAGGACAGTAAGGACTGGATAGGACACACCTCAGGCTGCACACTGTTCTAGGAACAGCTTGGCCAGGCTGATGGGGAGTTCATACGCAACGGCTGTCCATAGAGAATTCTTGTGTTGGGCCGAGGGGCTGCTATTTGGGTCCTCCCATGCTTATTCACAGTCAGTGGGTGGCATAGGGAAAGTATGGTCTTAGAGCAAATGTGGTAGACAAACATAAGGGGTAATTGCAGCTGTCCACCGGCTAGGCTCCTTGCACCAGGTTCTCTTGGAGATCTGAATGATACACCTCTGTGGTTACTTCACAAGGGACAGAAGGGGCTCGGTGATTCCAACAATGCCTGGAGAGATATCCCCATTGCATGTTCTTTCAGTCATCCCTTTGCCACCAGTCCATCTGAAATAACTTATGCAGCTACTACCAAGAAATATCCGTGTGTGTGTGTGTATGTGTGTGCGTGTGTGTGTGTGTGTGTGTGTGTGTGTGTTTGTCTTATTAAGACTTTTTAGTTTGGGGAAAATCCATCAGCAATATTAAGTGAAAATAAAACTACTTTAATTAAAAATGCTTTAATCTGATTAAAGACAGCACAGAAATTCAGCTTAGATTCATATAGGGGGTAACCTTTCTATTCTCTGTAAAATTCTTAGAATACCAATACAAGTCAGCCTGCCTTGTTTTCTGAGTTTTGCGCTAATACCATGCCCTTATAAAAGAAGAACTTTCATAGACACATAAAAACATGATAATTAAAATAAGAGCTAATACTTAGTATTTATTATGTATAAGGCAATTTGCCAAGTGTGTCGCATACATTTGTTGATTTAGTTCCCCTAACAAGCAAAGTAGGGATCATGGTATCACCCTCATTTCACAGTGGAGAAACAGAATGGTCTGCAGCTTAGCCAAGGTCATGTAACAAGTAAGGGAAGCAGAATTCTGACCCCTGAAGGTTGGTGCTGGTCTGTGGCCTGCTGCCCTGGCTAGTGCTCACTGAACCTTCTCCGTGAGCTGATGGGCACGATTTTGCATAAGCCACTCCAACTGGCCCCCCTGCCTCCTTGAGGTGGTTCTACATAAAGGTCTACAGCCCTTCATCTAAGTCTCTTAGCTGAGATCTAACTGGATCCTCAGTTCTATCTTTGAATCCAGGGGGATTTCAGAACTCAGAAGTTTTAAAATTTTCAGAAGTGTAAAGGTTTATGTACAATATAAAACACACCCAGTGAGCTCTGAGGCAGCTCTCCAAAATCAATGTAATATTTATACCAAGTAGTATGAAGACAAAGAAATATTTATGTAAGTGTAAATATTTATACCAAGTGGGATAAACGATCTTGTAAGCTGGAACGTAAATTCTGTTGTTTGAACCGAAGTCTGGGTTGTAGGGTCCAGATCTCTCCCTGTACTCAACCCTACCTATAATATGCAGTGGCCCACTCTCTCTGTTATCCACTATTGTTCTGTTCCAGGTACTGTGCTAGGTGTCTCACAGACCCCCTCTCACTCAGTCCTCTCAACTACCTTAGGAAATAGGATCATTTCCACCTCTCAGAGAAAATAGCTGATATTCAGAGATTAAATTATTTTCCAGGAGTCACAAGACTAACACGTGGTAAGATTTGAATCAAGGTGTAGTGGGTTACAAAATGTCTGTTATGGTTTAGATATACAGTGTCTCCCAACAGTCTCATGCGCTCAGAGGTGGGGCTTTCCGAGGTGATTGCATCATGGGGTAATATACTTACTCATGAGTGGATTTACCCATTGATGAGTTCATGGCTGAATGTGTTGTTAGGAGGTGGGCCTGGTTGAAACAGGAGTGTGCATTTGGAGGGTGCATCTCCCTCCTAGGCTCCTTCCTTCTTTCTCTGCTTCTTGGATGCCATGAAATGAGCAGCTTTCTTCCACCTTGGCCTTCTACCAGGCTGTTTCTGCCTTGGAGCTGGCTGACCAGGGACTGAATCCCCAAACTATGAGCCAAATTAAAACCTCTCCTCCTTTGAGTTGTGGTTGTCAAGTAATATCTCCAGTAGTGGGAAAGTGACTGTTACAATTTCATACCAACTAGTCTCAAATTAAAACCCAGTACCTTGAGCAGCTGATGAATTAGCAATACTTTCAGCATTAACACACTCAGTTATGTTGGCACTCAGGGCAGCTGGTGCTCCATGGCGGTAATGTCCTTTGTCACTGAAATATGTCTTCATGTTCCTAGTGTCTCAGGCAATGCCTTTAGTTTACTCTCTCCCTTATGCAAAGAGCCATCTGGGGTCTGGCTGCAAGACAATCAAAGGGTTGCTTTTTATCATCCTGTCTTTGTCCTTGTGGAAAGAAGTCCCAGTGAATCAAATGTGATAATCTTTCCACATCTGTCCCACAGCCTTGGGATGCTGGCCACTGACACAGTTCTGTGCCTTCACCAGATTTGCAACTTTTCTGAGGGTCTGCTGATAAGAAAGACAGATGACAGTTTTCCATGGTTTTCGCTGGGCTAAGTGGAGAATACTGCTCAGGATCAAAGAGGAGTGATCTGGGTAAGCTCCACCATAGGCCACCTTTAATTTTTCTCATTTCACCATATAATTAATGGCAGGTGTATGGCCTGAAATGTATATCTTATGTAGTCTACCATGTAGTGGGCGCTCATTATGTTCTAGACACTGGGATAAGCAGATAGAAAAATAAACTCAATTTTCCTTTTAATCTTAGATATGGATTCTTAAAGGATTATCAACCTGCTTTATAGATGAGGAAACAGAGACTCAAAGAGATAAATTCCTATAGCTAAAGTGAGCCAGAAATCCAGGATTCAAACCATGGTCTATGTGACACTAGAGTGCCTCTAGTAACTCCTATACCTCTGAGGGTATATGACCCCAACCTCTTGTCATACCACCTACATGATTTGTGGTGTAGTGATTCCCAACTCGGTATATTATGCAACTTTTGCTCTCCAGATAGTCAGAACTTACTCTGATTCCACTGAAAATTTGGTCTAAGGACACTTAAAATGTCCCCAAACATGTTGGCCTGTCAAATCAAATTTACATGTGGGCAGATGATTACTACATTAACTTTCCTCATCTCAAAAATATATGTGGGATTTAAATAGGTAATATTATTATCATGTCGCAAATGAAGAAATTCATAACAGGTGATGAGATATGTCCAAACAAGTTTAGTTATTCATTTAATTACTCTCATGGGTTATACTATGCCCCCCCCACAAAACACAGGTTGAAGACCTGACTCCCAGTCCCCAAGATTGTGATCTTATTTGGAAATAGGGTCTTTACCAAGGCAATCAAGTTCAAAAGAGGTCACTAGGGTGGCTCTAGTCTGATGTGATTATTGGTGTCCTTATCAAAAAGGGGAAATTTGGACCCAGAAAGACATATACTTAGAAGAGACGATGCCAAGTCACACAGGGAGAAGATGGTCATGTGACCACAGACAATGATGTATCTACACACCAAGGGATGCAAAGGACAGCCAATGAAGGCCAGAAACTAGAGGAAGCAAGAACAGATTCTCCTCAGAGCTGAGAGAGAAAGAGAGAGAACAGCCTTCTCAGCACCTTGATCTCTGACTTTTAGCCCCCAGATTAGGAGACAACAAGTTTCTATTGTAAGCCACCCAGGTTATGATCATTATTTATGAGCGCCCACAAGCTGCCAGGAGACAGTGTTGTTATTTAAGCAACAATAACACAGATATTCATGATTGGGATACACGTTGTGTAGAAGAAAAGGATTCCTAGACACTGGGAACTTGAAGTACTGACCTCATCTGGGGGTCAGGAAAGGATCTGAGAGTAAGAGAGTCTTAGGAGTTGGGGAGGGGGTTGTGATGGGCATGAATGAATATACTGGAGGGAAGAAAGGGATGGAAAAGTCCTACATTAAAGGACAAAAAGAAGGGGAAATGGGGGGAGGAGGGTGCCAGAGGCATGATTATGCTAATAATTGTCAGTCTTATGATTCCACGTCCTTTGTCTTATTGTCATCCCCCACCCACCTGAGCATGGATCCTGAAGGACTTGTGTGGTGAAGAACCAGTCGTACCAGCAGACTTGATGACTTGTTCCACACTGCTTGGTTTGAACTTGGCTACTTGAGGTCTCCAATATCTGTCTCTCTCAAGCCTCAGTCAGAGAGGCACCAGCAGGGAAGATTAATGCTTGCTTTGGGCTAAAATGCCCTTTGCCCAAACTCAGGGGTCCTGAGAAGTTCTCCTTAGTTACGACCTAATGGTCTGTAACTTCAGTTTATGGCTATAAATGTCTTTTTTCAATTTCTTAGATTTCATGACTTTGAGCTGTGCTTGAGTAAAGTAGTACCCTGGTACAATAGAGATGGAAAGATTTATCGTCACCATTGCCAAAGATATGGAAGTTATCATAGGAGCCAGGCTCAGTGCGTGGGCCCTGGAGTTGCACATTACAGCTCTTTCACTTTCACTTGACCTTCACCTCAGGTTATTTATGTTCCAAGTGGAGAGAAAAATAATACTGCCTGTCTCAAATTAGTCTTTGTGAAGATTAAGTAAAAAACTCTTGGCAGAGTACCTGGATCTCTGTAAACACTCAGTTGATGTTAAATAGTATTAATATTATTATTTCTTCCATTAATTAAAGTCTGCAACAATAAAGGAACACTTTTTAGATTTTTAGGTGACTAAGTGCCTTCATATATTCTATGTAATCAAGACTAAGCATGCATAAGTGATTAGTGGCTCTGATGTTAATTAGCTCTCTCCAAGTAAAAAGGGACCTGGGAGAACTCTGCACTTAAACAGCTGATTGCAATAGAATAAGCTCTATTATGCAAAGGCTCTAGTTAGGGGCCCTCTACTTTCCACTCAGAGGAAACAGAAGTTAAGAATGCAGGAAGATCACCACTCCCCTCCTTTTTAATTAGGACACACTAAGAAGATGAAAATGCATAATAAGGCTCTGCAGTAGTTAAGTGTAATTCCAGTAATGTGCGCCTGGGGACTCTCTCCATCATTACTGCAAGACACAGACCAGTGCAGTTAGAAACTAGCATGTCGGAGTCCAGGCAACAGCTGGCTTTGCTTGGTTCTCAGTTCCTTCACTCCCTTGCTATGGCTCTTTTCCAGGGCACTTAACCTTTACTAAGCCTCAGTTTTCCTCACTGGCAAATATGATGATAAATGAAACCTACATTTCACAGGAGCTAGGAGAGTAACACAGGAAAATGTGACAAATGATGCTACTGACCACCTTGTCCTGAGTTTAACACATACAGAAGCAAGGCAGACCCCTCAATGATATTATTTTGGGGAGATTCAAGTATGCAGTGTAGCTTCTTTCATGTGTGAGATCATGGGTCAGAAAAAAATGGAAAGGAGGCATCATGTGAATGGCACCTTTCTTGTTTTTCACATTGAAGATTGAACCTGAATTGAAGATTAAACATATGATAAGAGAGGCAGGAAAGCAGGGTGAAGATGAGGAGCATCAAGGTTCTTTGTTACTATTTTTGATATTCTAGAAAATTCTTAGCAAGCATGGGTTAAATGGCTTACATTAAACGAGTCCATGTTGAACAATGGTTAAGTAAGTCTGTAAACTCAGACTGGGTGGGTTCAGCTCCTATCTCTGCCATCACTGATTATGCGACCTTGGGCGGTTAAGTGATTCCATGTACCCATCTGCAAAATGAACAATAAAATAGTGCCTACCTTTTGCGTAGTTGGCTCTTAGTGCCCGCTGCGCGGCAAGCATTTTAAAATGATAGTTATTAGTCAACCTAAACTGACTTGCTAAGTCAGCAACTAAGTTTTTTTCTGGAACTAGTTCAGGATTAAGATGACAGTTTATCATTCAGGTGTTAGGCATGGTTAACGTTTCTCCACTTTGTAATTTTGACTGAGCCACTTAGTTTTTGATCTCAGGGATCCCTGAAATAGAACCAGATATACAAAAATTTCAATAAAAACCTTGAATCTTGAATGCAGTAGGGAATCTAAACCTTCATTATGTGCACCAAGAATTTAAACAAGACTTCACATTGCAATCATATAATTAATGTTTCTTATATTCAAGACTCACAGAAGCCACCAAATAAATAGTTATTCATTTTTAATGAAATTTTCTTCTTTTGCTCTTCACTACTTAGATCTTCACTGCTGACTGACTCAAAGAAGTCGGGCAGAAAGCCAAAGTAAGTTTCCTTGGCTTGTTTCCAAAATTCTAAGCCTAAAGGAGAATGGAACTGGTTCTTGAGTTATTAAGGATTGGAGGAGGATGGAGTGGTAAAGGGCAGGTGAAGGCAATGGAGAAATTAAGGGGTCCTGGAGAAGGGTGCACTTGAACCTGAGCTCTGCTTCCTGGTTTTGACTTCTTAGGAGGGCCAATGTTATGATCATGGAGTCATAGCTTGGGCTTTTTCGGAGGTGTCTGGATCTAGAGTGTGTGACACTGGGATTAAAGGTGGGTGATTCCTCAATCAGGCCACTGACTAGTTTGGCACCGTCCTAATCCCAGTAGCCTAGAGCATAAAAGGGACAGAAAGAAGCTGTTAAGGCCTCTTGCTTGCTTTGCTACCTTCTTCCTTCCATGAACTGTTTCTTCTCTACAATGCCTGTCTGCCATGCCACGCTGTCTTGGAGCCAGCTGATTATGGACTGAAACCTCTACGAACTGTGATCTAAATAAACCTTTCTCCCTTTAACATTAGGTGTGGAGTATTTTGTCTCACCAATGAGAAAAGTAATTAAGATGGTCAGTAAGTACCTCAGGGAGGTTTGGGGGACTATGCTTTTCTTAAAAGACCCAGTGACTTTTATGAAACTAGTGGAGAATTACAGCTTGAAGTATGGAAACTGGTAGGTTTTATACAAGTTGATCAAAGTCTACGATCAAGTGCCTAAAAAAGTCCACTGCTCCAAATAGCCCCACCCTGTGTCTTTCTCTAATTTGTCCTCATTTCTATTTTCTTGCTCAAGTCAATTGGTAACTTTCCACAAAAGGGAAACCCTAAGGCACATCTAGGGAGACAGGAGGGGGAGCACTGTGATGCCTTTCTTTTAAAAATAAGAAGCCAATATCTCTGTAGATTAGGGGGAGCTGCAATTTTTATGCCTTCAGGGCTACTTTACCTCTGCTTTACCTCTGAGATGAGTGGCTGGGGTGATGGAATGAAATAGAATAGCAGCCTGAATTTACTGAACCTCAGGGAGGTGGATCTCACACTGTTTGCTCTATGTAGAACATGGGGACACTTTGTGGGTACACCTCTGGCTCACAATATATAGAGCTAAGACTTACTAGATGCTAAGAGTTTATTGTTATTTTCAGAAATTCTGTGTAAATTTCTAGAAATTCCATTGTAAAACAAGCCATTAAAATTAGAGTAAATAAATATGTATTTAAATAAATTATATTAAAACAATAAATACTCAAAATTCATTAGTTTTATTATCTTATTATATTTTCCCATTACCTATGCTCTCAATATTACTTATGTCTATTTTGCCTACATGGTAAAACAAATATAGAATGGTCCACTACCTTACATCTCTCCCCAGTCCTGTGGTCAGTAATATTTGCCATGGTGGAAGTATTCAAATACTACATGAATAAGCAAAATCTGCAAAACCAGGACTTTTTTCCCCTTAGAGTACCAGTTGTCAATAACTAGCAGACTTAGCAGACTTCATGGTTTTGAAAGTGTGAAGAAAGTCCAGAGCAGCAGGAGCCCAGGCTATGAACTATGGTTGAAGGATGAGTACTGGGGACTTGAAAATGGGATTCCCATGATCAGAATGGGGGCTGGAGTGGTAAGCGGGTGCTGTGGATTGAACTGTGTCCCCCTTTCCAGATTTATATGTTGAATCCCTAACCCCCAGTATGATAGAAATGAGGGCCTTTGAGACATGCATAAATCCATTTTTCATTGCTACGACAAAAATACCTAAGACAGTCTAACTTTTTAAGGAAAAGAGGCTTACTTGGCTCCTTACAGTTTTGGGTGCTGACAGTCCAAATGGTATGACATAGGCTCTGGTAAGCAGCCCCCCCCCCCCACCATTTGACTGCATTAGCTCCTGGCCAATGCCAATCCAGGGAGCAATTGCAGGAGGGGCCAATTACACCTCAAATAGGAAGCATAGAAACTGAATAAGGCCCAGGTCAGGTGTTCATAACATCCCTCTCACAAGAACTAACCAGGGTCCCACAAGAAATACCTCAGTCCCTGCCAACCAAGAGCCTTGATAAGCTTGTGTACCCTCAGCACTATTTAAGTGGCCCATTTAGAGTAAATTTCTGTTAAGCTATTTTGCATTAGGCAAGAATTTAGTAATTTTATGTATTGGGGATTTTTCAGTGTATTTTAAATTTCAGGCTCTTATTTCCAGCTGACCTCCTTTCTAAAAAGAGTTAAAAAGTCCTCTCTGCCTTGACATCCACTGATCATCAACAAAACCCAGGAGGTCACCTTTTCTGATGAAAATACCTCCTTAAGTAAAGAAAAAACCCCAGCAAATCCTCTTGGAAAGTATCTTAGCCACTGAATCTCAGCAGCTACAATCTGCTCATCACTTCCTGAGGGCTGGCAAAACTCATGGGTTAAATGTTAAAGGACATAATGATGAGGGAGACACCTTCCTTGCCTACAAGAGGTTATTATTTAGTAAAGGAGAAAGCAACATGACTGAGACAGTCAGTACTTGGAGAAACAATAATTCTATCTAGGGGTGGATTAGGGCATGGAAGTAAAAAGTTGGAAATTGTCAGAGAAAATGGAACATACATGGTAGCCTCTGGAGAACAATTAGGAGTTTGCTAAATAGAGGAGGGAGAATACTCTAGGCAACGACTACTGCCAGGTGTGAAAGAGGAGGAGTAAAGGGAAGGACTAGGAGAGAGCTCTCAAAGTAAGAGGAGGCCAGGTCAAGAAAGCATCATACTCATCCTGTTGAGGTATGTGACATTGATCCTAGAGGTGATGGGAAGCACTGGAAGAAGCTGTGTATGTGGTAGTTATATGTTTGCCCATGTTTCAGCTGTATTTGCCAAAATCCAAAAGGAAATAATGATGAAATGTAGACTTTAAGGAGCATTCCAAAATGGAGGTGGGAGAATCCCTTAGGGGATCAGGACACACACGTACATATATCACATATATTAAGCTGCTGCCTGTGGAAATCAACTCCTGAACTGGGCCAGGGTATGTGAACTTTTTAACTGGACTGAGTCTGAAAAAGCTACTGTCTTCTTAATGAATGTTACTGCTGCAGCTGGACAAATGGACTCTAGCCATTGATAGCACTAGCTATCAGTCACATGTAGCCTCGCTATGTGTAACCAGTGTTAGGTTCCTTTTCTGCACCACTCACTTTCTCTTCCATGTAATTTGTGGAATTACCTCTATCTTTGACGTCTCCTTTTCTTTCACAACCCTGTACAATCTGAGCTTCGTGGAGGCACTTTTTCAGATGTATGTCTTAGTCACTTCCTTGTTACTGGGACATAATACTGGTACCCACAGCCTAAAGGAGGATACATTTATTTTGGCTCATGTGTTTAGTCCAGTTGGCTGGCTCCAAGGCAGGAAGTCAAAGTGGAAGGGTCTGGTAGAGGATACTGCTCACATCACCATAGCCAGGAAGCAGAGAGAGGGGAGGCAGCTATACCCCTCCAGGTCATGCCCCCAGTAAGCGACTTCTTCCAACCAGACCCTACCTTCTCACAGCAAGTTAGCTATATCACCCCCATAATTCAATCACCTTCCAAAAGAACTCATGAGGCATTTGGGGGACATTTTTGATCCATGTCGTAACAGTATCTGAGTCTTATGTTTCCAGAATTGCAATTCTCAAGACCTCAAAGTTCTTTTGCTTTCACAGTCTTTGAATTTAGGTTGACTGACTGCTATTGGCTAAAGTACGTTTCGTGGCCAAGTCCAAGTCACTTAGGAAACTGTAACCTGCCTGCCATGAGGCCATTAAGGGTGTAGATGCAGAGAGGGGTGAGGAATTAGAGCCAATAATGTAATCTACTCCATCCTTCTTGGTGCTTTCATTGTCTGGCTCTTGTGATGTTTTCCTCCTTTGGATGAGCCCCAAGTGAGATGGAAGCTCAAATTTCAAAATGGACTTTGGAGGCTTTTGAAAGTGTGTAGTGGCTTTGTAACTGTATTTCCAAGAATTCTCTTCCCTCTTTCACGGGTCCTGGGTGAGGCATTGACCCTGAGATAAATTTGTGCTAGATTTGGAAAGGCAATGTAGGATCACCAGGCTGTCTTGTAGCTCATGACCTCCTTGACACTGGGCAACACCCTGCATGTATCTCTTTCAGCTTTTTCTGGGTCTCCTTCATAAACTTCTTTGAACCTTGGCCAAATTCTGCATAAACTGAAGTATATCCTCACTTATTTTCATGGGTCACAGTTTGTGACCACACATAGTGGTTCTGCTTTTCTTATTAAATCCTGAAATCCCTGTAATTAAAATGGGCAATTTAAGTTGGAAGGTAGATTGTGGGTTGGCCCCATTTATTTATCTGTTGATTTGTGGGTATTTTTTGTTTGTTTGTTGGTACGGGGGATTGAATTCGGGACCTTGTGGTTGGGAGGCAGGCACTGGAACCACTGAGCTAAGTCCCTGGCCTCATTTGTGTTTTTTTACTCATATTTCCATACATTTACTGCAGACCTGCCAGGTGATAATCCAGTTGCTCCAAATATAAATGTCAATATAGCTTCTGTACAATAGGGTAGCTGCCCTAGAAATGACCACAATTTACTGACAGCAATGCAACAAGAAAGGATTATAATGCAATATAGTACCTATTATTATAAAGACACAGTGCCATATAGATATAGAGTTACAGACAAAAGTATACTTCATATTAGTTGGAGGAATTGAAGATTTTCCTAAGAGGTATTAGATGAGCTGGGATTTGAAGGATGAGTAGGAGTTCACCAGTTATACACTGTCTTGGTTACTTTTTGTTGCTGGGACAAAATACCTGACACCCACAAGTTAAAGCTCACAGTTTTTAAAGGGTTCAGTCCATGATCAGCTGGCTCCAAGGTAGGGTGGCATGGCAGAGCAACACCTCAGAGGAGAAACAGTCCATGTCATGGTGGGCAAGCAGCAGCAGCAGCAAGCCCCCCTCTCTTTTTATCCCACCCAGGATACCAGCCTTTGGGGTGGTGTCAGGCATACCCAGGGTGGGCCCTCCTGTTATCTACACCGAGAACTATGATAAATCAATCAGGAGACTAATCCAGTATCACACACCTTTGATTCCAGTAGAACACACCCTAGACCCAGCCACCTCTGAAAAGCCCCACCTATGATCACACAAGGCTGTGAGGGGCCATCTGGACACAAGCCATAACAGACATGATGGGGAAACTTTTCAGGAATAGCTGTCATCATACTCTTGGATGGAAAACTGCTACTGACATGTTTTTAAATGTTTGGGTAACAGCAGAAAAAAATGATGGCTCCCTTGCAAAAGCCTTTATACGATTCATAACTTTCTACGTCTTTGAAGAATGTTTGGGATGATTTAGCACCAATAAGTGCGCTTACACATTCCAGTGTGAAAATTAGATCCTTTCTCTTCTTCAATCCCTCACTTACCAATCCTGTGTCCTGGTGAGAACAGAAAGAAAGGTCAGGTAGTGAAGTCACAATGGAGTCAGCATCACAGATCCAGTGAGACTATGGATCGCAGAAATACAACTGGGAATCTTGATCCAGGTATTCCTCTGGCCACTAGTGTGGAGTAATGGCTACTATTTAGCTTATGCTGGCCACAGATTTAAGTCAGAGAACGTCCATCAGAAATCATTACTATCCCACAGTGGTAGGACATAATTTCTAGTAGGGAACCCAAACTTTGATCTTCCTACAGCTGGTCATAAATCAACTTCTCCCTCCTTTGTTTAATAGCTCCTATCTACTTCTATGTTTTCCTCCCTGTCCGCTACAGCTGCCCTCCATGTGGGATGCAATCACCATGCTGCAGAGACTGCCCTCACCAATACAAACCATAGGATGCTCTGAGTCCCTTGATGCCAGAACCAACCCATTTGTTGCAGACAGACCCATGAATCTGTTTTGGCTTTTGTTCCCATGTTTCACTTCCTACCTCTTTTTGTCAGTGAAACTTGGATAATTTACTACCTCAAGTTTTTTATGTTCATATATAATATTGGCATAACAATTGGCTCACATCATTGGGTTGTAAGGAGGATGATATAAGATAATACATCTAAAGCATTTAGAGGAGGGTCTGCCTTATCTGGTGAAACCTCTCAAAACATTAGTAATTACTACCATGACTATCTCCACCATCATCTCTTTTTTGTCCTCTGGGTTACTGTGTTCATCAACATTGCTGCCCTGGAACAATGGAGTAACCACAATCAAAGCAGTGAATAACTAGAATAAAGATACAGAAGAATGTAAACTCTGGAAGTCCTGACATACAATCTGTCTAGTAAGGCAAAGGGCTAATTAACTTCAGAAAACAGATTGTGATGCCCTTCAAGCTTCCTGCAGAAGCACCAATTGTATTTGTTTAAATGGTGGCTGGTCTTATCATCTGCATCCTCTCCATGATGCTTTGTACTGATGGAAGTTCTTAGAGACCCAATATTCTGAGACCATAAAATATTATGGTATCAATAATGGCTCTGACCCAGAAGGAAACAATCAATGTGAAACCTAATATTAAATCAGAGCTGTGTAACTGAAGGTGAAGAGGAAAAGAATCTATAAATTGTATAAAAATAATGGGTTTAACCAAGAGAGAAACCACACGATGCACAAGATTATAGTGGTGCAGAGATTGAACTGAGTTTTTTTTAAAAAGGAGGAAATCGAAAAGAGACAGTTTCTGTGACAAAGAGGCAACACATTTGCTGATATGGGCGGGTGGGGGGAGAATCAGAGGAAGCAGTGTGAAGTGTTTAAGTGAGAGCTGAAATTTTCAGTTATTTGTGGGCGTGTAAAAGAAGAAAGAGGCCACAGATTTCCTAGAACTCAAACTGAGAGGAATGTGAAACCAAGCTCAGGCAAGCAGGGAAAGACGTAGATGAAACCAAATTGGAGGCAGAGCTAGATTCAGAAGGAGGTTTAAAAGTGGAACATGTGGAAGAAAATTAGCATAGAAAGGCAGCCCTGAAAAAGCAAAGGCTAAGGTGCTTTAGAGACAAAGGAAGGTGGCTTTAAGAATTTGTGAAAGAAATAGTGTATTGGAGGGAAAGATTAAAAAAAAAAACTCATGAAAAGAACTCCTTAAAAAATAATGACTCCATTTCACAGTGTTTATTGAGTGCCTGTAATGAATGGGCCATATGTGGAGGGAGGTCTGTCCTGGAGTTAGAGATTACAAAGCAATGACAGGCACCGCCATAATCGTGATTATGGAACTCAAAGATTGGCCATATGTAGGGAGGCACAGCCCACAGTGTCTACCTTCCCATTGCTTTTACAGATGGTGTATTACTTGATGCTCACCACAGCCCTGTGGGTATAGAGGGCAGATATTATTATTTTAATTTCACACACGAGGAACAGCAAGCTCGGGGCAATGAAGGAATGGCCCATTTGGCAGAGGCCAAATGCACAGTAGGACCGGAGACTGACACTTTAGCATTTGTGTTGATGAGACCCAGGGCATTTCCTGTGGTACTTATAAATCTCCATTTCTATTTTTTACTTATAGAACATCTTTTAAGAAGCCTGGGGCATTTTATACATTCTGAGTTCTGATTCATTCAGCTCTCCTTGGGAAACATAGAATGACACATAATTCCCAAGTGGTAGGTGCTTAATGGAAAAATGGAAATACAATCATTTGTATTTCTTTATGTTTAAAAAAGCCTCTGACCTCCTGGTAGGGAAGTAAATGTGAGTTAGTAATGAAATGAGGTTAGAAATAATAATGAAGTCAGAACATAATGAGGCAGTCCCAAGGAAAACCTGGAGTATTTGTATTCAAAGCCATTTGCTCAAAGGGTCCCAGGGCCACAAACAGAGCAAGAAGCCCAACCACACAGAGTACTCAAATAAACAGGATCGTAGGAATGTCAACTGGATATTATCCTGGAAAATCAGTTTTCACAATATGGCCAGTTTTGTCCTCTATAATTGCATTTTTCATGCCATAGGGTATAAACTAATTGATCCAGTTTCTCAGAAGCGCATAGAGTTCTCTGGTTAAAAGTCTTGCTTTCCTAAATAGAAGTGTTTGCCTTCACAGGTTTTAGTCTGTACAGATGAACTAGACCTTTCTCAGAAAAGAAAGTAATGTGACTCTGAATGTAAAATTCCATCATCTTCTAAAAATTTCCTGTTTATGGTTGACTTTATTTACCTTCGGGATGAGCAGCCATCTGGATTGCTGCTTCTCTTCCTCTCCTCCTCCACTGACCATCCTCTCCTTTGCAGGGGAACCTGCATCCTTGATTTCTGGTGTGTGTGTGTGTGTGTGTGAAGTGGAATCTCGACTATCACTCCCTTGGATTCATTTTCTACAATATCACCAGGAGTAACACTTAAAATGCAGCCCTGAGCATTTAATTTCTTGCCCAAAAGTATCTCAGTGACTTCTCATTGTCATTAAGATAAGCTTCAAGCTCCTTAATTTGGTGTACAAGTCACATTTCAAGTGCTTCACAGACTTGGGTGGCCTGGGCTGGGCTATGGTGTAGGCAGCACAGGTCTGGGCAGTGAGGTGCTTGCGGACAAGGGTTCTTCCTGTTGCACAACTCCAGGGGGTGTTTCCCCACTGTGTTCTGTCCTGTGATGGAACAGCTTGGGGGTGTTCCAAGTGTCTCTTTCATCTCCATGGTTCCAGCATCCAGGACAGAGCCTGGCACACAGCAGGTGCTCAATCTATGTTTGAATCAATGGATAATTGGGGAGGTCAGGTAGTGATAAGGGCAAAAGAAATGAATTTAAGCTAGGCTCCTAGTTTCAATTTTCAATGAAGACATAATCACAAAAGATTCCCCTTCAGAATGACAGGAGGTTTAGTATAGTGGGACAAAAAGAACACAAGTCCTTTAGATAACTTTATTTCCAGAAAGTTTTCTCCATTTTTAAACATCTCTGAGATTCTGGATTCCATCCAGACCCCAATATGACATTGTCAGGCCAGAGAGAGACAGGGAGAGGGGAAGAGAGAGAGAGAGTGAGAGAGAGAGAGAGGGCTATTAGTGGCAGGCAGGCTGGTCCCAAAGGGGAAGAAGTTCCAGATATATGGCGTTCCAGACATATGACAAGAGTTTAACAGTTTCTTTGGGAAAATGCTAGAGCTCTGAGCACTTCTGTAATAAGAAAGGGTTTGAATATGCAATTGCTTTAGGCCTTAATAGGGGTCCTGTTTGAAGGTGCAGAGCCAGGTGGCAAAGCCACACCTACTTTACCTTCTCATCCGTTGTATGGAAAGGAATGCTCCCATAGGGAAAACTCCATAGGATCACAACTCGAAGAGATAGGGCAAAAAGAAGGGAAGAGAATGTAGAGGGGTCCAGAGCTCTGAAACATAGAATACAGTGTGTGGCTGAGAGGCCTGTGGCCACACCGACAGTGTATTCACAACAGAGCGTTGGGAAATACCTGCCCTTTACTTGACATGCATAATTGGAAGACAAAAATGAAGAGCTCCTCCCCACTGGAAACAATGCTACCTAGGTGAGTAGTCTGAACCTCACTTAGGAAGCACCTGGACTCTTGAAAGAGGCAAGGAACAGGCTCATCTCTCTGATACGTCCTTCCCCAAGCCAACCCCAGCTTCAATTCTGCCTGGCTTGAGGCCAGAGCCCTGGGAGGCTCCCTGCTGCTAGCCACTCTGGAACTTTACTTGCAGTCAAATGGCTCCTTCTAAGCCTGGAAGGGTCCAAAGGGGACAAGTGCTTTGGCCCATACCATTGCCCAGGGCCAGAGAACTCCATGACAGCCATCTATGTTTACCACTCTCCATTTTTAAAGGCAAAATATCCACCTTTTCTCATCCTTAGGGAACACACTTCATTCTTTCTTGGAGGAACAAGGCATTTCCACATGCTTTCACTCACTGGTCAGCACCAACTAAAGAAGGGAAGGATGGAGTTTGGTGAAACAAACAGTGCCTAACATCTTTTACCTCCCTGCCCCAGATAAGGTGTTATGTTTACTGAGTTGAACTAGAGGCATGGGTAAGTAGGAGGTGAGTAAAATTATTGTTGTCAACCAACAGGCTCATGTCTAGAAAGTCCCTTCAACTAAAGCAAATCTGGGCATGGGCAGGGGAAGAGGAGGAAAAAAATGTGCCAGTCTCTATGCAATTAAAGCCACAGGGCTCCCCCAGGAGTAAGGCTCTCCTTCCCCAGTTGCTGGAGTATTTCTTGCTGACTGCACTCAGTTGAAAGCTCCCTGGGAATTGCCCTCACACTAAGAGAGCTGCTTCACCCAGGGGCATGCCCATGCCTGGGGCAACATGTATCTAATAAGCAGCCAGTTCCACTGTTTCAATTCAGGACAACTCTGTGGGTCATCTAGGGTCTACAGCACCCTGTGGGACTGGCTGAGGCCTGTGGACTCAGCACAGGAGCTCACCATCTCCCTCTGCCCACTGCTGCTTCCAGCCCTTTGGCCTTTAGCACAGGCCAAAGCCCTGTTACACAGGGCCAGCATCTTTGCATCAACTAAGCCCCAGATGAAGTAGTTGGCTTGAGAGAAGGGTCCACAATATAAGAAAAATAGCCATCTCCAGCTGGGTCTGTTGGCACATGGCTGTAATTCCAGAAAGTTGAAAGGCTGAGGCAGGGAAATTGCAAGCTGGAGCCCAGCCTGGACAAGCCCATGACTTGAAAAAAACCCTATCACAAAATTTAAAAAAAAATTTTTTTTAAAGGCTGGGGATGTAGCTCACTGTGAAAGCTCTGGTTTAGATCCCAAGAACTGCAAAAAAAAAAAAAAAAAAAAAATGGATGGAAGGAAAAAGAAAGAAAGCCATCTTCAAGTATTAGAATTAGCTTCACTACAGAAAGATGTTTGTAGGAGCTTAGCCTGATTGAGAGGACAGAATATTTAGATCTTGCAGATCATGTGGACATCCTGTAGCACAAAGCATGACATGTGGATGTCTTTTCTGGGTGCGGTAACAGGACATGGAACTGACTTCATGTACCGTGGAAGTATGTATAGTGCTATCCCAGTGTAACAGATTCACATGCATGAGTGTGTCAGCCTCAGTAGACTGTGAGCTCCTTGAGAGAAGACTGTGACCTGTTTATTTTTGCATCCTCTGTGTCTGGCCTCAGGGTCTGGCACATGTGGGTGTTCAATGTTTGAAATGAACTTGAAGAAGCTCCTTATTTCCTGTCTATTCTTGGACATCATTGATCTTTCCAATAACCTGCCTTTGACTACCTGAATCTTTTCAATACCAGGGACAACTGTCACACTCCATTCAGCCACGGTCATTCATTCATTCCTTTATTAGCTACTTTTTTAGGCATCTCATCTGTGTCAGGCACAAAACAACCCGGTCTTTGTCCTTATGGAACTTATTTTCTAGAGGAGACTACAGATGAAGCATTATACATGTTGCCGTGAAGTGAGAGTTGTGGGATCCCTCTGAAAGCCTACACCCTGTGCAAGGAGAGCTTACCAGAGGGGACTCAAGATTATCTGGAAACTCACCACAAGCTTCTCGTGGGAAATGACATCTCTCAGCTGAAGGCTGAGTGGCATGAGCCTGGATCAAGGGTAGAGGGAGAAGTGCTCCTAAATGCATGTGCACTTTGCGGAGCTGGGTATGTGTCACAGTGATGGTGAATCTTTTAGAGACAAGTGCCCAAACTGCAACCCAAGTCTCTCTTATGTATTGCAAAGTCCCTACCCTGCAATTAAACCTGAATACTGAGGTTTTCATTTAGAAAAAACAACTCATACATTAACATCTTTTGTCTTAAAGGAATAACATGCATGCTCTAGGTTCACCACCACTTACTCTAGGGCAAGGGAATGCAAGGGACTTGGCTCAGGAATTCACCAAAGTGGGAAGGGGGCCACCATGCTAAGAATTTTGGATTTTATTCCAAGGGCAGAGATGAGTCATTGGCTGCCTTTTAAAGAGAGTGACATGGTCACAGACAGGTTTTTGAAGTATTGCTTTGCTTCTTGCACTGGAGCCAAGAAGAGATCTAGGCAACTAATTGTCAGGCAGTTACAGTTGTCTTAAAAGGGTGGCAGCTTGGGAGATGATGGGTTTTAGAGACACAGTGTTGAGAACCACATTAGTGGAGACTGGGAGGCTGTCTGGATGTGGAGAGGAAGAGTTTGAAGAAGGACACAGCATGGCCCAGCCGAAACCATTTCCTACCAAGTCATTGTATACTTCCAATGCAGAACTCCTTGTGGTTGTAGAAGTGATATTATTTACCACCATAGTAACAAGTACACGTTTTTTTTCATTTGGGGAGTGTTCTTTGCAACTAGATTTCAGCTTTAGTGTCTATAGACCTTGAACTCACGTGGAGGAGGAACAATGATCAGAACAGGAAGTTGGGTACAAGAATGTTACTGAGCTGAATCATGTTCTATTGAGGCATGCATCTCAGGTGATATAGCTACATTTCAGCTGTGTGAAAGAAGTCACCACCTCCTTCCCATAATCCTTCTGTCACAGAAATCAGGTGGAGAGTGGCAAGCTTTCAGTTCTGTTTTTTCATTTTTGTATTTAAGAAATGATTCAGCTCTTGTCTCTCTTCATTGTCACTTATAATTATGAAAGTCAAAGGGAGAAAACCAAGAATGAAATTTTGCTTCACATCATTGCAAATCCTAACCTTTGCCACCCAAATAGTACTACTTCCTCGGAAGGTGTTGTGCTCTACAGTTGTCATGCTTTTGCTCTATATCTGTGGTGAGAGGAGCCACGTAGAACAAAATAAATCTGAGCCGGTCGACAGCAGCTTTTTTATTCCAAACGCTTGGCAATGATGTCACAAACCATACAATACATACATTAATTCAGCAGGTGTTTATTGAATGAGCTGTACACACATGAAAATTTATGAACCAGTATATAGCATGTATAAGTAAAGCTTCTAAAAGGAAATAATCAGGAAGAACAAGACATTCAGCTGGATCATCCAGGAAGAGCAGAGTAAAAAATACAAGTAGCTGTTACTGTGACCTTTCTGTAAACTGGTGGCAGCCTGAGAAGTTGTCCAGAGGGACATATGTGAGTCCTGGGCTGTGAAGAGTTGGAAACTCCTGCCTCAGTTGCTTCATCTGAAAACTGCTCACCCTAATTGAATTACCAGAGACCCTTCAAGGTCTCTTCCATTTCTGGGCTTCTGTATTTTACAGAGGTTTGTCTTGTTCTCGTAACACATTGGGCCTCACACTTTTTGAGGAATCTGCCTTTCTGAAAGGCCAATAAATTCTTTAGGGTCTGGCTTAACCCCTCCTGTTCCAGTGAATGCTTTTTGCCAGAGACTTCACAGTAACTGAAATCACACTGTTCAAACTAAAGGGACAAAGTATCATTTCTTTCTATTTTAATCAAAGCACAATGTCTTCACGATATGGTTCAGAAATGATGACTTTACATTCAAGCAATCTGTTTGCAAGAAGGGACACGAGGAAGGGGATAGCCGAATGTTGTTGGAGGCAGGGAAGAACTCTCTCGTTCCTGCGAGGGAATTTGCTGGCACAGCCACATGGAAAAGGGCCCATGAACCACGGAGAAAGCAAATCCTCCTGAGGACTGAGGATTGAGGACTGAGCTGGCAAAGCCCAGCCCCAGCCTCATGTGACCTCCTCCAGGCAAGGTGAGGCCCCTCCTACCTAGTGAGAGTGCATGTGTGACCCGGCCGGCCCGAGAGAGGGAGGACCTGTGGTGTAACTGTTTCTTAGAACAAGTTTCCAGAAATGAGTCAAAAGAAAGCACTGCTGCTTTTTCCAACCCTCAGCAGTGTTTTGGAACCAATTTTCCCTCATTTGCACCAGATGCTCAAAACCCAAGACTGATTTTCGTGACATCATGCTGAATTAACCTCTCTCGTGTGAGGAGACTGCTTTCTGCAATTCAAAGATTGGGAGAAAACAAAACAGAACCAATATTTCGGCTGCTCTATGTAGGCCAGGACTTAGCTTCCACCACGGCCCATCTGCCTCCAGGACTGAATCTTATCTGATCATTTCCATAGCAACAGCTGTGGGATTAGAATAGGATGAAGGTTTAGGAAGAGTTGCTGGAATTCGGTCCTAGAAGAGTGAGGATTATTTAACTACACACTTGTGTTGCCATGGAAACACAAATTTACAAATCAGGCAGGATTTTTGTAGCTCAGTAGCATACTATTATATTCTTAAACCTGCTTCAAATCTCCAATTCCATCTCCTCTTCCATGGGGGGAAATATCCTACTGGACACAATTTAACTATTTCCCAGATACTTTCTATTTTAATTTTTAAAGCAGAAATATAGACAAAGACCAAGACTGAAGTAATTCTTTTTAAAATGCTTTCTTATTTTTTTAAAGCAAAATTTGTTTTAATGAAAAGGAAAAGAATCTCAAAAATTTAATAAGGAAAATATACAGAAAAAATTGTCTCCTATAATTCCAAACGAAAATTATGCTGATTGAAAAGAACTAGTATTTATTTCTTGTAGGGTCAGTCAGCCCTGGAATTTTAATTCATTTAATAGATAGCTAATGTCAGAAAATCAGCAATACTTTATCTTTGATCACTGTTTTAGGATTTACAAACCACCAACAATAACTTGATTTCAGATTGTGTTACATACAGTTTTTGAAAGAGTGGCATAACAAAACAAACAAACAAAAGAAACAAAACCAGCAGCCCTGTATCACAGCTGAAACCACATCCCTTACAGTTACCAGAGCATCTTGTGCACAGGAACCAAAGATGATGACAATAGTCTAGCCATCTTTTCATTGATTTCTTTTTTTAAATTTTGGTACTGGGGATCGAACTCGGGTCCTTGTGCTTGCCCAGAAGGCGGCGAAACCACTGACCTAAATTCCTGGCCCTTCATTGTTTACTTACAGACTTAAAAATACCCATTTAGTATTTTCCCTATCTCTGTGCCCCTCACACACAAATATGACAAATACGCAAAGCCCCACACATGGTAATGCCTCCTTTGGCCATTACCAAATGTGTTATCAAAAGGTGTTATCACCGCCTGCTGTGAAAGTCAGCGTGGTACCAGGAGTTGTCAGAAGTTAAGTGACTTTCCTCAAGGTTAGGGAGAAATACAGAGGGAGAACCGGACCATCCGTCAGAGAATCATAAAGTCAAAACAGGAGCTGACAGGGCCCTTTTCTGGATGGGGCACTAATAGGCCATTTGCATACCGATTGTCTCTGGTGTAAGTCAAGAAGGCCTGGCTGTCAAGAAGGAAAATTGCAGAGAACAAAGCAGAGCAAGTGTCTTCCTATGAAGAGGGTGGAATTTTAAGTCCAACACAAATCACTACAGTGTCAGTATAGCACTCCAGCCTGGGCGACACTGCCTGTGTCAGACTGTAGGCTCAGAGATTCAGGCCTTGTCTCAGGCCAGAAGAGTTTTGAAGCCCATGCCAGCTGTCTTATCCTCCATGGATAGGAGTACATGGGAGGGGATTATTTTGCAGGGCAACCCAGTCATGATTATCAACATTCAAAGGCACGTGTTTCTTAATCCGTGAATATTTCCTAATAATTATCTTGCATCAATACAAAAAAAGTATTTTAGTATAGTTTGCAGTAATAAAAGATATGAAATAATAATAAAACAAAAAATGGCCACATTTGAAAATAACCTAAGTACTGTATCTCTTACTAAGGAACTGGAGATATTACTATGGCAGAAAAATTCAGCAAATGCTATGCTGCTGTTAAGTGGATTTGATTGGTGCATATGTGAAAACATGAAAAGATCACCAAAATACAGCACTAAGTGAGACAAACAAGACGCAGAATAGTATGTGGTCCAATTTGTGTGAAAATATAGACACCATATGGACATAGCCTATGACTGTATAAACAATTTCTAACGGGATCCATAAGAAACTATTGCTAGCAGTTGCTTCTAGAGAGCAAGACAGCAGTTTCTAGAGGAGAAGAATTTATTAGTCATTTGACACTTTTCAGTCCTCATTATAACTTTTAAATGTTCACATGTTTTATGTATTTTTGCAGTACTGAGGATTGAACCCAGGGCTTTGCTGTGCCCTGAGCTAAATCTTCAGCCTGGACATGTATTTTCATTAGTAAAAATTAGTGTATTAGAAAATAATGGAAGGGAAGGAGTTGTTGGTGCAGCAAACAAACAAAAAAATGTTGAAGAGGGCAAAGGGGGTGAAAGATTACAAGCAGAAGAGAAGCTGAGTGTGGCGGCCCGTAACTGTCACCCTAGCACTTAGAAAGGCTGAGGCAAGAGGGCCACAAGCTTGCGCCCAGCCTGAGCTACTATCTAGTGATTTAGTGAGGCTGTTTCTCAAAGTAAAAAACAAAACAACAAAACAAAACAAAACAACAACAACAACAAACAACAAACAACAAAACGAGCTGAGATACAGTCTCCAGCATCACAAGAAAACAAACAAACAAACAAACAAACAAAGAATGAACGAAAGAAAAAGAAACAGAAGCAAAGAAGTACTTTAATGGGCAGGGGTGACAGTATCTTTATAAAATTTTTTAAAAAATTAACAGCTTTGCTGACATATAATTTATATACCATAAAATTCCATATAATCTTAAAGCATAGAAATAAAATTATGCGATCATCACCATAATCTAATTTTGGAACCTTGCCACCACTTGGAAAGAAACCTCTTCCCCATTAGCAGCCACTCTGCATTCCTTGGTCCCTTCATCCTGATTCCTTGACAACCACTAATTTGTTTCCTGTCTCTATAGATTTGCCTATTCTGGGTATTCATTGGAATTGTGCAGTATGTGATATTTTGTGACTGTTTTTCTTTTATATAGCATAATGTTTTCAAGATTCACCCATACTGCACTGTGTACAAGTATTTCATTCCTTTTTATTATCTCATAATACCCAACCATATAGATATACCACCCTCTGTTTACCTGTTCATCAGTAGATGGACATTTGTGTTGATGTCATTTTTGTGTTATTATGAATAATGCTGCTATGAACATTTATGTAAGAATTTTTATTTGGATGTCTTTTCTCGTGGGTAGATATCTAGGAATGGCTAGACAAAAAGGCACATGTCTAGCTCATGTTTTAAGACACTACCATACTGAGAAAAGCCTCCTGCCATTCTCAGGTATACCCAAATGAACACTGCAGTCAGTATGGTTTGTCTCAACTCTTTAATGCAGATTAACATCCCACTTAAGTACCGACAATATATACTCAGTGGTTGATTCCTGGAAATCAGCGAATAACAGAAAAGTACCTCTATAAGATCTGGTTTACAGAAATTCATTCTAAGTGATCTGCTCCTGGTGCTATTTGAAACATAATGTAACAAACAATGACAGCAGAAAAGATTTCATTTTTGTTATGGATTACCTGTTCTTTTTTTTTTTTGATCAGCTGCAATTCATCTCTCCTGTGAGTAAAAAACACTTTGAATGTGCAGAATAGAATAACTTGTTGACTTCCCTTTGTGGTTGGTTCATAGTTTGGTATCATATGACTGGTGATCATTTTTAAAGAAGTACTGTACTTGTCTGAGGGGGAGGAGAGCTTGGAAGGGTGCAAAATTTTAGTTGGATGGGATAGATAAGGTCAAGAGATCTATTGCCCAACATAGTGATTGTAGTTAATAATGATGTCCATGTTCTTCAAAATCACTGACAGTAGATTTTAAATATTCTCATCACAAAAAAGTATGTGAGGTAATACATATGTTAAACTGTTTAATTTAACCATTCAACAATGTACATATATTTTAAAACATCACATTGTCACAATAAATGTATAACAATTGTTATTTGTCAAATAAAAATTTTTAAAAGATGTAGTTGATTAGGCTGAGTGCCCACCAACCTAGGACTGTGAGGCCTCAGAAAATGCCACATAGTCTTCAAACCACAGCCTTCAGCAGAGAACAATAACTCTGATTACCATTGCCTTGATTGTTAGGGGGACAGAGAGCATTAGCTTGATCCATAATGATTAATCAGTATAGTTTTTTGCTTTTCCTAATTGAAAATCCATTCTCCTCTCTCTCTCTCTCTCTCTCTCTCTCTCTCTCTCTCTCTCTCTCTCTCTCAGCAGACTGTGGAGATGGCCATCTGTTAAGGGTTACATTGTAATATTTTGGATGGTCTGGGGTATAGCTCAGCGGTAGAGCACTTGCTTAGCATATGCAAGGCTCTGGGTTTAATTTCCAGCATTACACACACACACACACACACACACACACACACACACACACCAATTCTTACCTGCAAGTCCTAACCCCAAGTATCTCAGGATGTGACCTTATTTGGATATAGGGTTATTGCCCATATAACTAATTAAATGAACTCACTAAGGTGGGCCCCAACGGAGACAGACACGCATAGAAGTAGAATGTAAATGCATAGAGACACGGAAAACACACTCGTCTTCATCCAAGGAAAAAGGCCCAACCTGATCCTTCCCACACAGTCCTCAAGGAGAATTAACTTGATGAAATCCTAATTTGGACTTGTAGCCTACTGGACTGTGAAACAATAAATTTCTGTTGTTTTAGCCCCATGGGTTGTGGTACTTGGTTAAGGCAACCATTGCTAACTAATGCAACATCTGTGTGCTTTCTATTTCTTGGTGCTCTTGTTTCATAGATGGTAAAAAAAAAAAAGTTAAGGAAACTAGCTCTCTTGAAAAGAACTTTTCTTCGAGAGAGCAATAGTTTGAATGTTCCCAACTATTTTCTATACTAAACAAAGGCATAGCATCTCTTCCCTCAAGCTATATGAAGACCAAGTTTCTTTCTGTAGCACGAAATCTAATTTCTCATTTTCCCAAACTGTGTACTTGGGGTATTCTAGCCCCATGAAATACTCTGGTGAAAAAGAAAGTAATGATTCCAGAGTCAAGTAGTCTTGGAGAAAACTATTAAATCAGCATTTCTCAAAAATATTTAAGTTCAAGTTCAAGAAGAAGAGTATGCCCGCTCCCTGTTCTGAGGAAGTGACCAAGAGAGGAGATTCACAGCAGATTGTACAGATGGAAATTTGCAAAGAAGAGGTGAATCCATGTGTCAAACAAAAGGTTCATTTAGCAAAAAGGCAAGTGTTACAGCTCCTGTGGGTAGTTGGCCACTTTCCTTTGGTTCCTAAACTAAACATTGCTCTGTTAATAAATTCACTTTCTCCTCTGAATGGAGCCTTATGTGATGCTTCTATGAACTCTATTGAGACAGTTCCTAGACCAAAGATGTCAAACCTTCTAGAGATTTCAATGACACAAACAGCCTCCTGCTACATGCATGCCATAGGTTCACTACCACTGTCCTAAACAAGTTCTGGAAAGGTTTTGGGACTCCAGCCAAGCCTTTTGCATCCTTCAGCTGGTTAAACATGCTGTAGATGGATACTCTTCAGCAACTCAGTTACAGAGAAATCCATTAAAATGCCAGTTGACTTGTCCTTTGGCTGAAGAGGTCCAATGTGGTGTGTCTGAGTTCCAGAAGAATTCCTTATTATAGAGCTAAAATAATTACAGCTCTGAGTCTGGAGTGTTACCTGGTGGAAGGTCAAAGAAATTTCCTTCCTCATATGTGGCATTGTACCACCACTTGCTGATTTAGGCCAGAGAATAAACAGACTGTAGCCTGCTGCCCCCTTCTTGTTGGACATTTTTCCTTTAACAGCAATTCAATGACTGTGTCTTATACCTGCATTTTGCTCAGTTCTTCATGGACTCTTAGCAGCCATTGTACATGCTCAAAAATTACAGAGTCATAGACTACAAAGATAGTGTTTGAGGGAAACTAGTGGGTAGGGGGTTATGTGGACATCTAAACCTTCTGCTCTCTGTGAATTCCTTGACTGTATAACTAATCATGCTGTGATGTGCTTAATTTTAATCTCTGTGGCTTTAGCTTAATTCTTTAACATGCTGAGTACTTTTCCAAACACTGGGGATGTAGCAGTGAACAAAACAGGAAAAATTTACTACTGTCATAAACTTTACATTTTAGGAGAGGAAGAAACACAATAAAAACTTGAATAAGTAAAGCATGTAGTAGGCCAGATGGTGATAAGTACTATGCTGAAAAATAAAGCCAAGAGAGGGGAGTACACATGCAAGAATTTGGAGGGGGTGTGTCATTTTAAACAGGATGGTCAGTGCCAAGAAAGCTCTCTGCGGAGGTGATTTGGCACTTGTATCTATTCATAGAGTGTCCTGCTGGGGACCCAAAATGGCACCTTCAGCTTAGAACAGGAATTTGGAGCCAGACACCACAGGCAGTTTCCTTATAAGTCCCTCTGGTGCTGTTTCCCAATAGGGTCTGTTGTTGTGCACTGTGGGTCAGTCCCTTTAGAATTGGCTGCTGTCCCATGCAAGTCACAAACGCCACCCAAGTGTGTTTGAGACCCAGAGAGGCCCCTGCTGTCATCTTGGAGAGAGAGGGCCAAGTCACAGAGCCAGCACAGCATTGCAAGGGAGCAGCACCGGGGCACAGTGCCCTGAGCTGTGTTTACTCCTCCACCCACAGCGCTCTCCTTTTGCTCCACCCACTCTGTAGCATTCAGGATACAACAGGAATGGGGAGAGGAGAAGCAGTACACTCTGGTGTGAATTTCTTGGTGGCATTTTATTCACAGAAGATTTCCCCCTTTCTGGATGGGGCTGGGGGAAACAGTAGTGCCAAGGAGATGGCACTGTGGTCTCTTGGTTTCTGGGCTCACATACAGAAGTGACTTCAGCCAGTAAATGAATCTCTTTACAACATCCAAAAGTGCCTTCTCTGCCCAAGGCATTAAGACATGGAATGTTATCCAAAGGTGTGATCTTTATAGGGACAAAATGCTTAGCCCAAATCTCTTCTCCAGCAGTGGATTAAATGAAGAAGCACAGATTCTTCTCTGACTTCACTGAGGAAACTATTATTTATGATCTCCTGTAGGTGCCAAACATAAACTTGACACAGATCTATCAGTTGGAATTCCTTTAGCCACAGTAGCAGAAAACCCAGCTGCCCGTGCATTGAATGATAAATGCATTTAAAGATGCCCAGGTATGTAATGTTGTCAAGAACCCTGATTCTTCTAAAGCACAGTCCTGCTATCCTTAACCAGTTAGATTTTCGGCAGTGCCAACACTGGAATTAAAACTGAATATTTGATGCTCAGCTGCTTGGCTTGCATGCAGACAGAGAGGGCTTTGTGCTCTCACTGTGGCACATGTACCATAGGTTCGTCACCACTGATCTAGAGTAGATCTCAGTAGGGGTTAAGGTTGTGTGATAACTGATTAGTCCACTGATTGATTTAGCTCAGTTCTGGGTATGGGTAATGGGCAGTGTTGGCACTCTGTGATAAGTAAGTATGTTTTGAGTTGCAGTTTGAGCACTCAGTCTCTAAAAGATTTGCCACCACTACCACAGATCAAACCACTTCCGGAAATCTCTATCTATGTATGAGTTCATGAGGCTTTTGGGTGACATCTAGTTACAAGCCATAACAACGTCTATCTATAGGAACTTTGGCACAAGCATCCTGTATTATGTTGAAATAGTAAAAGCTGAATTTGGTTATGACAGGATGCTTGATACACTGGAAGATTTAGGTAGCACGAGATAGCAAGAGAAAGAGCTAGAAGGTGTAATAATTACAAAGCTAAAATTAAAAGGGTAATTATGCACAGATGACCTGGTTTTGTATATAAAACTAAGTGTGGGATTAAATATTAATAATATATCTATCTAGCAAAAGATTCATTTCAAGAATATATAAAGAGTATCTAAAAACCAATATGAAATAGATAGCTATTCCATTTTTTAAAATGAGGAATTGGGGAAAATATTTGTCAGCAAGTGTTAGCAAGGATTTAAAGCAACAGCTGTTAGGAATATAAATTAGTGCAACTTCTTTGGAAAATTGAACGTGGATATGGTTTATGGTGCAGAAATTTTACACCTAGATATACCCAACAGAAATGCATTCATGTATGAGATATATCAGGATTCTCAGAGGCAGTCCTCGAGATGGGGATTTTGATGCAAACAATTTAATGAAGATCAAGATGAGAGGAAGTCAAGCAAAGGTGTGATTCTGGGCAAAGCACAGGGAGGGGGTGCATCAGCCTCATCTTTCAGGATGATTATAAAATGTAAAATACATCTAAGTATATCTTCACTTGAGACAAGGGAGCTGAGCTTACACATATCTATAGGGAATGGGCAAAAGGGGATGGGATGGGAGAAGGAACTTAAATTTTTAGGCACTTCTGTCTATCTTCCCTTGTAACAAAATGGATTCAGGGCCTGAGATTCACAGGTGCGTGATCTCCACCACAACAGCACCAGCACCCAAATACTAGAGGAGGGGAACACAAGCAACTGGGCAGAGGACCAACTTTGTGGACTATATTTGCCAAAATCATGTATCATAATTTTATGAGAATGTTATTGCAATAGGCAAAGCCTATACAATCCTTAAAAGTCTTCCAAAAGTAAAATAAATGGATATGAAAGCACCATCTGACAAAATATTATGTTACAGTGAAAACAAATGACCATGACCAGCCATGGATGAAGATGATGAACAAAAGAAGCCAAGCACAAAAGAGTCATATTTACTGTATGATTTCATGGAAGTAAAGTTTACAAATGAGCAAAACTAATTTTTGGTGACAGCAGCCTGGACAGAGTTTATTTTTAGGTCCAGTGACCAAGAAGGGACAGGAGGAAATTTCTGTGGTCTGAAATATGTTCTTTCTTGGTCTGGATTGTGGCAGAAAGGGTGAGTTCACTTCAAAGACATTTGTAAAAAGCATTTGATATTTGTGCACTGTTCTATTCATATTATACAGTTTGATAAAACATTTCCTATAAACAAAACTCAAAACAAGAGAGAAAACAAACTAGCAAAATTCTCTCTTATGTTCCTAACATTCTGTTAAAGTTACAGGCAGCCATTGGTTTGGACTGAGGTCTTGTGGATTAAAACAGACCAAATCCAAATGGAATAACTCATGCTACAGTTCCATGTCATCAAACCAAAAGTAAGTTATCAGATCTTCTTGGAAAGAAGTCAAGACAAAGATGTTAACCAAATCTCCAAGCAGGCTAGTTTAGTCAGCATGATGAGATCTCCTCTGCTTTAACCCTTACAAGAAAAGTAGCCTGAGATAACTCCACATTAACCAATCTGTTTTTGCATTACACTGCTATCTTGTTCCCGCTTAAGCTAGTTTATGTAACTTGAGTTGTCTGCCTTGCTCAAACTTTTTTTTTTAATAGGTGGAAGGTTGCTCAATTCATGAATTGCTGACAAAATCCAGTTTTATCTTTAAACACCATTTGTTGCTTTTTGTCTTTTGACAATTATATTTTGCCTAACTCTTTTGTTCTGCTGTTTACATCCATCCAACAGTAAAGACTCAACTCAAAGGTCTAATCTAGGCTGGGGATTTAGCTCAGTGGTTTCACCACCTGCTGCGCAAGTGCAAGGACCCGAGTTCGATCCCCGGGACCAAAAAAAAAAAAAAATCTAATCTGAATCTCCACATTTCATAGGTGATCCTGTAGGACTTTGCTCCATTTTCTTTGCAGTTCTGCCATTTTCCTAATAGTGTCTTGTCTTCTCTGGAAGTCTGTGAACATCCTCTGAGGTTCTTTATCTGTGAGTAAATCCTAAGGGCTGTGTGGTGGTGATGGTGGAGGAGAGGGCTAATCATCCCATGAAGAGTAAATATTTATATATGGGGGGTAGATATCAAAACACAAAAACACATAAAATTGAAATAAGTTTGGCCCAAAGCTGCCTGTTGTAGTCAGCATTTGCAAGAGAAACAGATTTAATGCAGGACACAGAAATTTACAAGATTAGCTAACAATATCTGCTCACAGAGTCAAATGTAGAAGAATGGAAGAGATCTGTCCATGCACTAGAGATCCGAAGAGTCCAGTCGAAGGCTTGGAGCCCACAGCAATGTCTCATGCAAGTCCACATCAAGAGGCCCAGGAATCTGCGATGCAACTGAAGGGTCTGCACTGGAAAGTCCAAGGGCCGGTGCTGGAGGATAGAGAGTCTGTACCAGTGGGCCAAAAGGCCAGTGCTTGAAGCTAGAGTCTGCCAAAACCCAAGACAACACCCAAGGCAAAGGCAAAGACTGGAACTCCTCCAAAGAGAACAGCAGCTATCCTTGGCGAAGGTGAAGTCTGAAGTTCCACAAAAGAGAATAGCCAAAGCCCCTCTGAAGAAAAGCAGCCTGAACGAAGCTCGTCCAAGGAAGAATAGCTGCAATCCTTCCTTCCCATTCTCCTTTTATACTATTCCAACAACAAGCCTCCTTAAATGGGTCTTCCATGCCCAGAATCCTGCTGACACAATTCAGCTGGGCATTCCCCACTCAAGCTGACAATTAGTCAATTAACTACCACACTGTCTTTATACTTATTTTAAGTTTGATCTAAGGTCTTACCATATACAGTGAACTGGAACCTAACTTGATATGTAAACAGCAAGTAGCCAGCCATTCAGACCATGTTCCAATAAGATGGATGGATGCTGTAACCAATCAGGCTGTCTCTACTTTACTTTCTTCTCTCTTAGTATAAGTATAAATTGTCCACTCATGTGGTAGGGTGGGACGTTCTGGACCATTTTTTATCTGGACGGCTGTCTATTCTAGAATTGACATTAAAGCTAACTAAGATCTGCAAAACTAGATTTGTTGTAATTTTCTCTTTTAAAATACCAAATTGAGGTACTGAAACAAAATCAGTGCTATGGGTTTTCAGAAACAATAACAAAAGAGAAAAGGCAGGGAAAACAGCAAATACTGAAGCTCCGAGTCAGGAAGAAAAACTCATATTGTTTTGGAAATTGAAGTCCAGTGTGTCTGGATATGGTGACCTAGGAGCAGAAAGTAGGATATACAAGGAAGGAGCATCTAGTCTCTTGGGTCTTAAGAAGGAATTTAGTTTTATTCTGATTCAGTGGGAAGCCAGAGAAGAGTTAAAGACAGGAAAAACTGATTTCTTAAGGTTTCTTGTTCTGGAATCCTGAGCTAGAGTCCTCTCCCAAGCTCTCATGTGAGATAATCATGGCTTTCTTCAGGAGAGGTTGAGACAGTCGGTATTTTCAAATGAATGAGCTGGGTAAAATCTGAGTGAGCCCTGAAATAGAAATGGAAATTCCTGAATCTCATGATCCATGGCCATGAGTTATGCTAAGTGCTATCTTATTGATATTGTTTGGATCTGAAAGATCTGTTTGTTAAAGGCTTGATTCCCAGCCATGACAGTCAATGTTCAGGAGTTGAGGCCTAATGGGAGGAAGGTAGGTCATTGGGGTGTACTATTGAAGGGGATATTGGTTCCCCTGCCTTTCTGTCTGTCTCTGAACTTCCCAGCTGCCATGCTATGAGCAGCTTCCTCTACCACACATTCCCACCATAGTGTGCTGCCTTGCTATGGGACCAAGATAATGGGCTAGCTGACCATGGACTGAAACCCCCAAACCTGTGAGCCAAGATCAATTTTTCCTTTTTTTTTAGATTGATATCTCAGGTATTTTGTTTCAGTAATTCAAGGCTGACTAACACACTTGTTATACAGTACATTTATACTTTTACATATATGATAAAAACATATTAATCTATGAGATAAACAGCCTGGTTTAGTGGTTGAGAACACAGATTCTTGGTCTAGACTTTGTTACTCAAAGTGAAGTCCTTCAATCTTGTTAGAAATGCAGAATCTCACACCCCAACAGACCTGCTAACCAGAAACACAATGCTGAGACACAGATCTATGGCTTTTCACCAGACCTCTATGTGACTGTCATGCATGTCAATTGACAAGCACTGATCCTGACTGCCTGGGTTTGAGCCCTGGCCCATTACTTAGCACCAGCATGGCCCATAGCAAGTTTCCAGAATTCCCTGTGCCCTAGTTTCCTAGTTAGAAAATGCAAGACAATAATACTTCTTTGGGTTGCTATGTGATGTCTGACACTGAATAAATGTTAGAGATACTTGCTCAATACTTTGAAGCTAAAGATATAGATTGACTATGGTTTCTGTCCTTATGGAGCCTGCTTTCTGGTTAGGAAGATAAACACCCCATACCTGAATTATGTGGTTTCTCCTTGCTCACTCTACAACTTGGAATGCGTATAGCTCGAACCCTGCAAAATGGAGATAAAAACACTAGTTTTCTTATATGTTATGTGAATGACTGCAGCAAGTCTTAAGCTTGTAGCACAGTGCCTAATAAATTTTAAACTTTCAATAATATTCACCATGATTATTTTTGTAGACACATGTCATTGAAATAAGATCACAGATTGTAAGGTTAGGTGGATAACTCAAAAGGGAATTTTAAATAAAACACATATTCTTGAAAGGTATGTGTAAGTCACTGCTGGTCTTGCTGCATGGTATTTTTCTTTAGTCAAAGCCCTAGATATCAAAAGCAACCACTGCATAAATAAATTAAGCTCTATTTAACTATAATACTACTACTACTAATACTAATAATATAATAGTAGTAATAATAATAATAGTAATATTTAACTATTTTAAAATAAATACAATTAATTAATTAACTTTAACATTAAGGTTAAAGTAACTTTCTCCATACACGTGTTGCTCTCTGTAATACCACTATTTATTTACTTATTCATGATATTTGCCTCTCTCACTTTATGATAAAGCCTATGGTAGCAGAGATGTACTCATTTCATCCGTGACTGTGTCCCCAGTGTCTGACCAAAACAGGTACTCACTATTTGTTGAAAAAGGAATGAACAGATGAATTCATGACATAGACAAAAACCACTGTTCTTATATGCAGAGCTATTTAATAAAGTAAATTTGGATTTCAAATTGAGAGAGTAGAATGGGGATGGAAAGTATTTTATCCACTATTTAAAAGAAAACATTTCAGAGAATTCAGAAGCAATTGGTGCATACACACTATCTCCCCAGAAGTCCTCATGAATACTGGAGATATTATGAGCAGCACAGTAACATCAATGAACAGAGTAATGGGGGTAGTGCAAGAGGGAGGCCAAATGGTAGTAGACACAATGAGTGATCTAGAATTCATTTGCTATCAGAGGGTCAAGTTAAACCATAAAGGTCAGGCAAAAAATACAGGGAGTCTAAAGCTAGGGAGAAAATTAAATAATTAGGGACTGGAGTATGCCTCTAGTCACCAGAAAATAAGGACTTATAATCAATCATTGGGCTTATTTAAACTCCAAGATGAGTTATTTACCGCCTTTTAAAAAATAGACATTTTTAAAAGAGTGATTTTAGGTTCTCAGCAAAATTGAGCAGAAGGTAGAGTTCTCCTATTTTCATAACATCCCAGAGAGTCTCCCTGTTAGCAGCATCCTTCACCACAGTAGTACTTTTCTTTTACAATTGATGAGTATTGATGCATATTTGCATATTCAAAGTTCATAGTTTCTATTAGGGTTTACATGTTGTACATTCTATGGCTTTGGACAAATTTATAACATCATGTACCCACTGTTATGTTATTACGGAGACCAGGTGCCCTAAAATTCCTCTGTGCTCCACTTATTTATCCCTCCTTCTCTCCTAATTCCAGAAACCAGTGAACTTTCTAGTATCTCCATAGTTTTGTCTTTTCCAGAAAGTCATATAATTGGAATCATGATATGTAGCCTTACGAAATTGGCTTCTTTCACATAGTAGTATGTATTTAAGTTTCCTTCAAGTCTGTTTACAACTTGATCACTCATTTGTTTTTGGCATGGAATCATATTCCATTGTCTGGATGTACCACAGTTTATTTATCCACTCATCCACTGAAGGGCATCTTAATTGCTTCTGAATTTTGGCAGTTATGAATAAAACTGCTATAAACATCCATGTGCAGGTTTTTGTGTGGACATAAGTTTTCCATTCCTTTGGCTTTATTCCAAGAGCTGTGATTGCTGTATTGTATGGTAAGAGTATGAATAGTTTTGTAAGAAACTGCCAAACTGCCTTCCAAATTGGCCAGACCAGTTTTTTCACTCCCACCAGCAATGAATTAGAGTTCCTATGGCTCCACATTCTTGCTAGCATTTGGTGCTGTCAGTTTTCTGGATTTTGGCCATTCTAATGGGCATGTAGTGGTATGTCATTCTTTTAAATAGCATTTCCCTGGTGACATATGAGGTGAAACATCTTCCCATATATTTAATTTCCATCTGTATGTCTTCTTTGGTTGGTTCAGGTCTTTGGCCTAATTTTTAGTCAGGTTATTTGTTTTCTTCTTGTTATTTTAAGAGGGTTTTTTGGTATATTTTGGATAAATGTGTCCTTTGCTCCCTGCATATGCCATGTCTTTTCAATATCTTGATATGCAACAACTTTTAAACCTTGAGAAAACTACTCAACCCTGTTTCTTCTTCAGATAATTCTTTTAGTTATTGCCTGAATAGGACTGTTACAAAGCTTCACAAGAAAATATGTAGAAGAGCCTAGTACTATATATCACTGGACAGTAGGATTTGCTAGTATTTCCATCATCACTACTTTGCATAGCTAAGGTTATATTATACAGTTCTATGTTGCAATGTTACATAGACTGACATTCTAGGCTAGTGACAGTATTGTTCCAACCACCTCTTTTAACATTTTCCCCAACTTTTCTCCATACATTCTACACCAATTTGTCCTTGAATATGTGCCCTTCTTTTCTGTTTCCATTGAAACATTTTATCAAGTTTTGAACACTTAGATCTAAGTAAAGGGCCATTTTCTTACTTGTTTTCACGACACAAGAGCAGTCCAGCAACTGTGTCAACATCAAAATTCAACAAGTACGTGCTAAGTAAATAAAGCTATCGGGGGAGGGGGGCTGCAATATCATCCAATCTCATCCTTCTTTGGTGAGGCCTTTCCTAATTCCTTCAATAAAATATAAGCTCCCTTTTGATACATCCTACAATTATGCTTTCATTTCTCTCATGGCACTTGTCCCATTGGAGTTATATTTTTATTACTTGAAAATTATGTACCTTATCCCCAGAATCAACAGTAGGCTATATAATAGCCAGAAGAGTGATCACCATTACCTTCATATAATAAGCCTTTTATCTCCGTGTGCTTCTGTTTGGAGAGTTTCTATTATGTCTGCATGTTCACTGTCTGATTTCTCTTCTGCAATGTTTAACATCCTAAGAGACTCATCCAACTGTTTACATTGTAGGTATTGTATTTTATGTCAGAATTTCTATTTCCTTCTGTATGTAGTTTCCTTTTATCTATTGAAACTATTTGTCCCTTTTCTCGTTATGTTCATATTTTCTTTCTTGAATATATTTATAATATCTATTTTAATATCTTGTTTGCTAGTTTCATTATCTTTGTCATTTGGGTCTCTTTCTATTATTTTTCTCCTGGTTATGGATTGCATGCTCTTGCTTCTTCACAAGTCTAGTAATTTTCTATTTTATGCTAGACATTTTGAAACTATGTCATTCAGTATGTGAATTTTATTTCTTAATAGTATATTTTGCGTTATTCTCACAGACAAGGAATTTACTAGTGGAGTAGCTTTACCCTTTAAAAACTTGTCTGTAAATTTTCTTAAGATAGGTCTTTACTTGGAGTAGTTTAGCCCTAGCTTTAAAGCTGGCATTGTGGAGATTTCTACAGAAGACTGGAATTGTTCAGCAGAGTCTCTTCCCTCTGGCTCTGTGGAAACACAAGTGTGTCATGCTGTGGGACTCCCATGGTCCTCCAATCACAGTTCTCACTTCTTTGTTCTCATTGGTTCTTGTGGCCTGGTCTTGTGGAGTCTGGCTCTTCATATGCACAGTTCATGATCTGGCTAACAGCTTAAGGGAAGCGTAATGTAGTTCTTAGAGCTTTTTCTCTGCACACCTCCTTTCTCTTTGCTACCTTGTCCTGAAGATGCCTGCTGCTTCAGGGGCCCTGAATTCTATGTAGAGCTTTTCTTCCTGAGGTAACTGCAGGCAAAAATCCAGAGTCATAGTAGGACTCATCTCATCACTTTCTCTTAGCCCACAGATTAAGGTCTTCTACTGCCCATTGTTTAATAACTGAGAAAAACGTTATTTTTATTATATTTTCTAGTTTTCTATGGTAGAATAATTAATCTGGTGTAAGACCGAGGGCCTTACCAAACGCTCCGAGGAGCTGACTGCAGCGAAGAACCCCAGGAAGGAACACACCGGACAAGTTGGAAAGTAAAACAGACCTTTATTAGTCTGGCCAGACGGCACTCCCAAAGCAAAATAGCTTAGAGAGGCAACTGGCTCAGAGTCCGAGGCTATTCTTACAGGGCGTTGAGGGGGAAGTTAACATATAGAATTAAAGAAAAGGGACAAAGGTTAGTGGTCGACTGTCACATATTGATGGTCAGCAGACATTTGCAGCTTGTTCTATAGATTGTGGTGTCCAGAACATCAGTTCCGGGCAAACAAGGAGTTGAGTAGTTTACTTTGGGACTTTAGGTCTGCTACAGATTTTATTTAGTGTCCCAAAACTAACAAGCATCTTTATCCATTAACTCACATGTAATCACAATGGGGCTGGAGAAAAGGAACAAAGGTTATGCAGTCCCACACTGGCATCGAACTTTACCAAAAGTAGAGGTTATTCCTTTCATTTTTTTTTTTTTTTTTGGTGCCAGGGATAGAACTCGGGACCTTGAGCTTTCAAGGCAGGTGCCAGAACCACTGAGCTAAAAATTCCCCCTCCCTACCTTAGATTTTTTTGTTGTTTGTTTAGGTTAATTTGAGTTAAGTTTTTTTTTCCCTTAAATTCTTTTAATTTCCCTTAAATTCTTAGGTAAACAATACATTTACATTTATCATTGGGTATTTGTACCTGTACATGATGTATCTTGGCTCTTATTTTTTCCCCATTCCCTGTCCTCCCTTCACCCCCTCCACCCTTCCTTATTTACAAAGACTTTGTTTCCATTTTTTTTCTTTTCTCATAATTTTTTCTTTCCCTCCTTTCCTTTCCCCTTCCCCTCCTTACATTTTAAAAATATCATTCTTGCTGCTATGTGAAGAATAGAGTAAAAGCAGGAGAGAAAGCAGATTTACCATGTAAGAAGCTTCAGTAGTCCAGGTAGGATATTGTGAAGACTTAGGCTATAGAAATTATGAAGGCTTAGGGTATAGAAATTGAATTTTAATGGACAGCATAAGAACTATTTTTATTCCCTACTCACCTGGTATATTGGTTATTTCTTATGGAGCAACTTGAAGAATTGCTTGAAATTCTAACAAGGAGATTGTTAAGGTAACATATACATTTAACTTTATCTACATGAATATCATTTGGATGTACATCAGAAGATTTTTATGTGGGCACTCAGAGATAAAATTTTTATTTTCATGTTATTTTTGGGCAAAGATAGTGAATGACATTTTGAAAATGATTTTATCGACACCAATTTTAGCTAGCTCTTTTTTCCCTAAAATATCTTAATAGATGCTACTGTGAAAGGGAAGTGATATTGTTAGTTGTTCTTCATAGTACACAAAAAAATGAAGTTGTTACCTTCCTTTCAGTCTCAGAGTATACAAGTAGTACAACAACATGTTATATGAAGTGCCTACCATGCACATGACCCTATAATAGGCATTGTAGGAAGGTATGAATCAGAAGAGAAGGAATTGTTTTTGACCTGAGTCATATTACCACAATAGAGGCAAGATGGGGCAAAATCAACAGGAAAACCTGCAGTATTCATGCTGACAATGGTACTGGAGTGAGAACTGGAAAAACTGGATTTAGTCTTCCATTCTGTTATCCTTAGAAAAATGAAGGATTTCTAGTACCCAGTTTCTTTATCTATCTATACTCTATAAATTGTGTCCCTATGTATGGGATTTTGATTCCATCATTCCAGGGAGCAACTTGAGCATTACAATTTCTTTTTTAAAATTAAGTTTATTGGTACACTTTTTTTTGCTTAAATTATTTTTTATTTGTACATTTTAGGTATACAAAATATTTACATTTATCATTGGGTACTTGTACCTGTATGCGATGTATCTTGGTTCTTATTTTTCCCCATTCCCTGTGCTCCCTTCCCTATTTACAAAGACTTTGTTTCCATTTTTTTCCTTTTCTCATAATTTTTCCTTTCCCTTCTTTCCTTTCCCCTTCCCCTCCCACTTCCCCTACCCCTTTGCACCTTTTCTTCCTATTTCAAATTATCAATTATTTATTTTAATCATTTTAATCCTTATTTATACTTCCAGTTTCTCACACCAGAGAAACTGGTATTTACACATGTGTGTCCTATTTATTTCACCTAAGAGTATGGCCTCAATATGCATCCATTTAGCTATAAATGTCTCTATTTTGTCATTCTTTATGGCTGAGTAGTACTCCATTTTATTTAAAAAAAAACACCACATCTTCTTTATCCATTTTCCAGTTGATGGGCATTTGGGCTGTTTCCAAGCTTTCGCTCTTACAAATTTTTGATATACATAATGGTCACGTGCAGTGAAGAGAATTTGTAGCTGTACATAATGTATCTTGATTTTTCTTTTTTTTCCCATTCCCCTACCCTCCCTCAATCCTTCTTTCCCTCCATATTTACAAAACCTTGTTTCCATTTTTTACCTTTTATTCTCTTTTTTTCCTCTTCCCTTTCCCCTCCCCATTCCCCGTCCTATTTGAACATTTTCTTCCTACTTCTCAATATTTGTCATCCATTTGGTCCTTACTTGCCCTTTTGGTTTCCCACATAACAGAAACAATCCAATATGTAAACATGTGGGAAATTTAGAAATTTAGAGAAGGTTTACTGCCACTACTCCTCAAACTCTTTAGAAGGAAATTGAAAGGGAAGTAATATTCTCAAACTCATTCCTGGAAGCAAATGTTACCCTGATACCAAAGCCAGACAAGGATTCAACCAAAAAAAGAGCACTACAAGCTAATCTTCTTAATAAGCATAGATGTAAAAATCCTTAATAAGATACTGGCAAACAGAATACAGCAAATCATCAAGAAGATTATACACCATGAGAAAGTAGGATTCATCCCAGGAATGCAGGGATGATTCAACATTATATAAATCAATAAATTTAATACACCACATTAACAGAACCAAGAACAAAAAACATGTGATCATCTTAATAGATGCAGAAAAAGCATTAGACAGAGTTTATGATTCATGATAAAAATTCATGATAAAACACTACAGAAAATTGGAATAGAAGTTCCTTATCTCAATCTGATAAAAGCTGTCTGTAACAAACCAACAGCCAACATCATACTAAATGGTCAAAAAAATGAAAGCCTTCACGCTGGGGATTTAGCTCAGTGGTTCTGCAGCCTGCCTCACAAGCTCAAGGATCTGAGTTCGATCCCTGGTACCAAAAACAAAACAAAATAAAAATGAAAGCCTTCACTCTAAAATCAGGAAAAGACAAGGATGTCCACTATCACAGCTTCTATTCAATATAGTTCCCTAAACATTAGCCAGAGAAATTAGATAAGAGAAAGAAATAAAAGAAGTAAGGATAGGAAAGGAAAAAGTTAAATTATCATTATTTGTGGATAACATGATACTCTACACAGAAGATCCCAAAAACTCCACCAAAAAGCTCCTAGATTTAATAACCAAATACATAGCATAGCAGGAAAGACAACACTCAAAATTCAATAACATTCTTGTATACAAATAACAAACTCACTGAGAGAGATTAGGGAAACAACACATTCCACAGTAGCCTCAAGAAAAATGAAATACTTAGGAATCAATCTAATGAAGGAAGTAAAAGACCTTTACATTAAAAACTACATTATTCTTAAAAAGAAGATCAAAGAGGATATCAGCAAATGGAAAGATATCCCCTGTTCTTGGATAGGTAGAACCAATACAGTGAAAATGGATATACTTCCAAAACTGTTATATAGACTTAAAGCAATCCTGATCAAAATACTAATAGGCTATCTAAAATAAATAGAGAAAAAAATCTAAAGTTCATTTGGAACCAGAAGAGATCTAGAACAGCAAAAGCAATTCTGGGCAACAAAGGCAAATTGGGGGACATCACAATCCCTGATTTGAAAGTTATACTACAAGGCTACCATGATAAAAACAGCATGGCACTGGCAAAACAAAACAGATAAGAAGATCAATGGAATAGAATAGAAGATGCAGAAACAACTCCAAGCACACTCAGCCACCTTACCTTTGACAAAGGGGCCAAACACTTTCAATGGAAGAAAGATAGCCTGCTTAATAAATGGTGCTGGGAAAACTGACTTTCCACATGCCAATGATTAAACCTAGACCCATATTTCTCACCATGCACTAAATTAAAATTGAAATGGATCAAAGATATAAATATTCAAATAGAAACACTAAATCTGCTGGAAGAGAAAATAAGTAAAACTCTTGAAGACATAGGTGTAGGGAAAGACTTTATGGACAAAACCCCAACCACACAGGAAATATTACAAAAAATCAACATCTGGGAACTCATCTTATTAAAAAAGCACAGCAATACAAACCACCAACAGAGTGAATAAATAACCCACAAGTGGGAAAAGGATTTTATCAGCTATTCCTCAAACAAAGGACTACTATCTAGAATATATAAAGAACTCAAAGAAATCAGACCCCTCGATTTAAAGACCCAATCCAAAAAAATGGACATCTGAAATGACACTTCTCAGACAAAAAAGTACAAACAGCAAATAAATATATGAAAAAATGTTCAACATCACTGATAACTCAAGAAGTACAAATTAAAACAAATTCCAGCTCACTCCAGAAAGATTGGCTATCATCAAGAAATCAACCAATAACAAATGCTGGTGAGGCTGTGGGGAAAAAGGAACTCTTTTCCACTTTTGATGAGAGTGGAAATGGGTGCAACCAAATGGAAATCAGTATGGAGATTTCTCAAAAACCTGAAACTAGAGGTTCATTTGACTCTTTCATTATTCCCTTTCTTGATATCTTATCAAAAGCATTAAAAGCATCATACCAGGCTGGGGATTTAGCTCAGTGGTTCTGCCACCTGCCTCGAAAGTGCAAGGACCCAAGTTCAATCCCAGGTACCAAGAAAAACCCCACCCCTCATACCATAGTAATATATGCACATCCATATATATAGCAGCACAATTTTAATAGTTATATCTTGGAAAGAGTCCAGATTCCCATCATCAGATGAATGGATAAAGAAAATACACCTTGAGGCCATACTTCTAAGTGAAATAAAGCATCCCAATTTCTAAAACTCTAAGTAGTTCTAATTTGCATTGAAGGTTGAGAAGCACTTGCTGTACAAAGGAAAGAAATAATAGAAAGGGGGTCAACAATATGTAGCAAGCAGATCTAAGTATACATATGGAGAACTTCAGCTAACCTGACATTTTGTGAAGATTCATGAAGTAAGCACCAGGAATTTCTCTGGAGCAAGGAACCTTCAATGGGATGGTGGCCAGTCATGCTAAATCCAAGGCTATCTGTCAGTCAGGACTCCAGCAAGAAAGAGATACTCATTCAAGCTGTGTAAGTCTAAGAGAATTTACAGATGTGGGCAGAGCAAAAGGAGACTTCAAGGGATGGTCTGGCATCTGGGGTTAGTGATGGTTGGTCTTTGTGTCTTGATTACTTTTCTAGTTGCAACACCCAAAATTAAAGAAGGAAGGATTTATTTTGGCTCATAGTTTGTAGTGGTTTCTGTCCCTAGTCAGCTGGCTCCAAGGCAGGGTGGCATGGGAGAGGGGTATCACAGAGGAGAAAGAGTCCATAGAAAAGCAGGGCAAGCAGAAGGCAGCAAGCAGCAAAATATTAGCAGCAGCAAAAGCCTGTCTCTCTTTTTTATCCTTTCCAGGCGACTAATCATTTGGGTGATGCCACCCATACCCAGGGTGGGCTTTCCCATTATCTACATCCAGAACTATGCCACTGATGGCAACTCTGGGAAGTGAGCAGAGAAAATCTCTCTCTCTGTCTCTTCCCTTCATCCAGTTTCCATTCCATGCTCCCTCTTGGGGGAAACTACTGAGAATCCAGAGAGAAGAGAGCCATTCCTGTAGTCTATATAGGCTTAGTGCATTGTGACTACATGTAGACAGTGAACAGGAGGGGAAAAGGAAAGCACTTGGAAGCAGTCCTTCAATGAGCCAGCAGGGAGAGTCCCAGAAAGTCTAGTGTACTAAAGGTACTGGAATGAAATGTGGAGTATACATGACTAATGTCTGAGCACTGCATGGCAGTCCCAGCAGAGAGAATATTGACAAAGTAACCCAAGATGGTCGTGCTCACCTGTTCCCACAGCCCAGCTCCAGGGTGCATGTGCCTGGGAAAGAAGCTGTGATTTTAAAAACCCAGCTGAAAGCAATGAATAGTGTGTCACAAGGCATCCTTCAAAAGGCAGGGTGCCAAGCACTCTGTACTCCTCAGAGTCTAAAAGGACCAAAGGACAGCTCTCTCTCCATTTCAAGAAAATGCAACAAGAGCAGAAATAGCACCTGCAGGACTGGACATCAGCCAAGACTGCAGAACTGCCAGATGGCATTCCAGAAAAGGTCACTTACAGCCCATTGGAGCACACGGGAGAACTTCCTGCTCTTAGACTCCATTCTTCAGACTTCAAGTCGTAGGAGTCCAATCAGAATATTTAAAGAAGGGAGGCTTCTTAAAGATGAGTGACCACATAACTCTCATGGAACTCGAGGGTATGAACTGCAGCCGGGCTCCTTGCCAGGATCAGGAGAGCATTTGAAATCAAGACAGCTGCCTGTTTCCCTCCATTGTCACAAGCTCAGCTTCCCGCTTCTATTTACATGTGTGTTACCACCGTTTCTCTCTGCAGACAGGATGCTCCCCTGTGTTTATAGCATGATGATGAAATTTAGCTGCTGCAGAGCTTTTATGCTTACTTGTTATAGGTTGACTTTAGGTCCCCAGAAGTACTGCTGAAGTGCCTCAGATGTGACCTAATTTGGAAATGAGATCATTACTGATGTCATTGTCTAAGATGAAATCATACTAAAGTAGGGTGGAACTTTCATTCAGTGTAAGAAGAAGAAGACACACAGACATACAGTTGAAGGTGGCCATGTGATGAAGGAAGCAGAGATTAGAGTAACATGTCTATAAGCCAACAAATACCAGGAGCCGCTGGCAAACACCAAAAACTTTAAAAAGCAAGGAAATAGTTCCCTCTTACAGGTTTGAGAGAAATCATGGGCCTGTGACCATTATGAGTTTGGATTTGTGGCCTCCGAGACTGTGAGACAATAATACTCTGTTGTCTTATTCCACCTAGTTTTTAATCCTTCTAACACACCAGTTTCAGGATGTATGTCTGAGCCAAGTATGAGAGAATTTCATTGACCAAATCTGGGTCAGAGCTGTGAGGTATGGGAGAATCCATCCCCGGGCAGTCTCCAGACCAGCAACATCAGCAACCCCAAGGTACTGTTAGAAGCACAAATTCTCCAGTCCCAGTCCAGCCTTCCTGAACCAGACCCAGGAGGTGGACCTAGGAGTTGAAGGGCTTGTTCTTAAGCCCTCCAACTGATTCTTTAAAACCCTCAAATTTAGAATCCTCTGAGCAATGGCAAGAAGAAGGTGTGGATGACTTGTGGAAGTGTGGGAAGCAGGGTCATATAGTACAACTGTGATTTCAAGACCCATTTCTGTGAGTGTGTAGGGCTCAGAGAGTTCTTGAGGAAAATGACTGGGAAGGGGAGGAAATTCTAAAAACTAAATATTATTCCTCCTTCTAAATCCTAAGAGAGGCAGCTGAGATTTTAACAATTCCACTGATGGGGATGATATCAGAGATCTAATGATGTTGTTACTGTTGATAAGAAACAGTTATATTCCAAGGCTGGTCTGGAATAGTGTAACATAAATCACAAATAAGTACTTGATATAATTACAGAAACAGTGAAGTAACTTCAGTGCTCTATGGCTCTAGCAGACAGGTGGGGTCCCACTCTGCTGGAGTGTTTCTCAGTTTGGGTTGCGTACCAAAATTACTTAGGGCTTTAACAAAACCCTGACACCTGTGATCCACCCACAAGTTTGGATTCCATTGATCCATGATGGAACATGCGTATTAAGATTTTACAAAGTCCGCAGTTGACAAGTAAGTTTGAGAATGATTAGGATAAAAATTTATCATCTAGCCTGTGAGCTTTAGTATTTTTGTCAGTGAGAATAAATATGATTTGTTCCAGGTAAGCTATGCAGAGCAAAGAACAGATGTGATTTAGCTTTGAACTGATATACTTCTTGCTTTGGTAAAGCAGAGAGTGAGGTTGTGTCTGTTATTGTAGGAAAATTTCAGTCCACTAAATTGTCTGTGGAAAAAAGTTCAGTCACTAAATTGTCTATGGAAAGCACTCTGCTAAGGAATAGAATACAGTGGAGAGAAATCCCTTTGCTCTGCTCCCGTTCTAGAGCAGGAAGCAGACATACGGTGACATCTGGAATTCTGTGTTGTCTCCTCACTAATGGTCTTCAATGTTGGAACAAAAGCACTTTAGTATATTAATGATCTTTATCAGTTGTTAGTGTGCTTGTCATGGTTTGGATTAAAAAATCTCCCCCAAAACTTCATGTGTTCAAAGGTGGCAAGGATGACTAGAGAATAGGGCACTAATGCTATCAAGGAATGAATCAAGGAATGAGTTTATAGTTGAGTGAACTGTTAGGAGGTGGAGCCTGATTGGAGGAAGTGGGTCACTGGGGGCAAGCAGCTTTGCTCCACTATGCCCTTCTCCTTGTCATTTCTGCCCTGGAACCAGAAGACCATGGACTGAAGCCTCAGAAACTGTGAGCCAAAATAAATGTCTTTTCCTTTAAGTTGTGTATGTCAGGTGTTTTGTCCTAGCAATGGAAAGCTACCTAATACAAGTGTTGTATGTGTTACAAACCACATTTAAATCAGTAGAGTTTGTAAATAATTTACTCTAGAAAACTAAATTGCAGTGTACTTACAAGTATGCCCAAACAGTGTTGTTCTCTCATTTAAATCTTAGTATTTAATGAGAATTGGAGGTAGTATTATGGTTGGGAATTGTTCACAAGCCACAAAAATATCATCTATACAATCCTAAAATTACATAGGAAAGAGTTGAGCAGTCTGTTTTTGACCAAAGTTACCAGTAAATTCAGCTGTTTTAGCAAAATGGTGGGTCCATTCTCCTAAGTTATATGAATGGATATGTGCATTTTAAGATAAACTGAGGGAAAGCATGGGCAGATAGAGTGGAAGCCAGGATCCTAGATGGTCAAATAGCACCTAAGAGTTCTACAGACATAGGGACCATGTCTCGGTCTTCCCTGCACCTGATGCCCTTAAAGCTCTGAGTTGCATGAACAGATTGGTGGGTGATCCAGTGGTGTTGTCATCATTGTAGTATCAGAGCACTAGTGCCTGAAAACAACAGCAACCTTGAACTGGTGCTGGCATAGTTAGGATGTGCCATTATGACATAAAGTCCTTGTCTTTAGGCTCTGCAGTCCTCTGTGTCACCCCAGATTCCACCAGCGGCTCTGGGCTTACATCATATTAGCTTAGCTCCCTAGTAAAAAAAGAATTCCTGTTAGTTATAGCAATTGTCTAAGAACTTGGTCTAGATCAATTTGCTTTGGGTCATGTATCTACTGGGGTGCAGCTATTTCAGGGGTCAAGGTGTATATCCGACCCCAAAGAGGGCTGAGTGTCAAGAAGGGGCAATTCCCAAAGAGAAATGGAGTTGTCATTTCCAATTCTGTGTTATTTGGAATAGGCCTAACTTGAGGCCTATACTTGAGGTTATATTTGAAGAAATAGATGTTCAGAAGAATGAAGTGACCTGTCCCAAATCACATAGGCAGTAAGTGACAGAGAATTCTACTTGGTCTACCAACTCTCCAGACCTGAGAGGCAAAGGAAGTGTAAACCTCAGAGCCACTCATGAACTTGGAAGGTCCTGTCCATTTTTTTTTTTTTTAAGTTTGGTATCCTTTTTCTCAAAAAGTTCTGTGATTGCCTTATGAGTTCCAGGTCTCCTTCAAAACTTGTCTTTGATTTCACCTTATCTTCTTTCCTCCTGCCTAGATATTCCTTCCTGCCTGCAGTTTTAGGAAACATTTTCCTCAAATTCAGTTACTCCAAACCACTTTTGAATTGACACTTTCTTTGGCTTACCCAGGAAAACAAGATTACTCCCTGCTCATGCTTATGCAGGTCTCCTGGGATACCTGTCACAGGCTCCTTCTATTATTTTAGTTGTTTATGTGCATATCTTATCTTGCTACTAAAATGTGAGTCATTCTCAGGGTGACTTAGTCTTTTTCATTGTCCCTGTGGTGATAAGCGTCTTGCTGGCTCCATGGTAAATGTTCAGTGCATTCATGTTATGTGGATGGATGCAGAGTCCATGCATGCCAAGAGCTTTTGTGTTGATTTTCTTGGAACTTCTGACCTTTCTTTGGTTTTCCAAAAACAGGAAATTCTTTATTCTGTGGCAGTGAATGTGGAAGATGTCCCAAGTATAGGCTTTGAAAGGTAAAGATGTAAATTATATTGCAGACCAGAAATCTGTTTAGTATTCCACAGGTCATAAAGAATGTATGAAGGAGCTGGGATGTAGGTCAGTGGTAGAGCCCCCTCTTAGCATGCATCCTTGGGTTCAGTTCCTAGCACTGAAGAAAGTGCATTAAGGGCAGCCACTAGAAATGTCTCATAACTTCCCTGGTTCCTCTCCTCTGGGACACTTTTACCACTGATTTGAATACTTAATAGGTGGCTGGGTTGTTGTCAAGCCTTTACTAATAAATATTTAGTCAGTAAAAACCTTCTTCAATTCTCTCTAATGGTGCATGCACCAAATAATTCCAGAAAAATCAGATTTCTGAAATGCTGTGACCAAGGTTTTTAGTGTATTGGTAGAGAATCATTAATTTCCTTCTCACAATATGTCTCTGTGTGTGCCCCTGCTGAGACCTTCAGATTCTGTTTTAGAACAATTGGAGAGGAAATATCTCTTCACCAACCCATATAAACAGCCTTACCAATCTGTTAATGAGTATGATTAAGATGAAACAACCAGGCTAGAGAAGTAGGTGTACATATGTCAAAAAAGATGAATCTGAGCCCTGACGGGAAAGGACTGCAGGCGACCTGATTTGCATTCAGACTCTAGCTGTACTTCAATTTCAAGGAACAGATTATGCTCTGAGAACATCTATTGTTAGACTTTTTGATGTTTTCTTTTTTTTTTCATAATTTCCTCTGGTAAAAGTTGTTCTGAGAAGACTTCTAAATTCCTCTGAGTGAAATATGAAAGAAAAAAATGGAGTTTTCCAGTCAGATCCCAGTGCACAGAAGAATCAGGGAAAGGGTAAGGCCAGGTGCAGTATTTGTGGAACCCAGACCTGTTCTGAGTGACCAAGGGGAACACACCCCAGCGAGCATCCTCTTACCCAATCTGCTCTGGTCTTCGGAGGTCTCTGCCATTGCCTTACTGTGTTCCAGCCTTGCTGTGCTCCTCACATCACCCTCAAGCCTGACATGGGCCAGGCCTGCACTGGGAGAGCCACCTCAATCTGGCCACTTCCTTTGCATGTCCTTCTGTGACTGTCTTTACAGAATGTCTCGCCTATGAATGTCCCTACAGCTATTAAACATTCCACCAATCTGCTAACGTCTCAGTCCATTATTGCAGTCATTTAAAATTTTTCCAATGAAATCTTATTTATACATTTCTTTAAAACCATTTTTTACCAAGGAATGTTTGACAAAAAGCAGTCAATATTGAATTTACACTTCTTGATGAGTTTGGGGGAGTGCACACCAGAGACACCATGGCTACCAACAAGGCCACAAATATACTCAGCACCTCCTCAAATTTCCTCCCACTCTTCAGTCTTATTTTTTTGGTTTTGGTCTGCTTTGTCTTGCTTGTGATCTGGCAGTCCACTCTGCCTGCCTCCCCACACTCCTCACCCCTAAATTCTCCTGGACCCTCAGAAACAGCTGCCAGTGCTAGGTGAGATAAGTATGCCAAATTTAGGGAGCCACCAAAAATTTAGCAGCCAGGATAAACACTATTGTAATATACTATTTTTACAGTAAGAACGAATGCAAAACAGTTGTGTACAAAACAAAATGTCAACACTTTAAATAAAGCAAGGATCTGATTGTGTGCTAGCATGGTTTGGCCTCCCCAACCTCATCTAGATCCTGGCCCTGTTGAATCCTGTTGCTGCTCCATTGTAAATACTCTCATCGACATCTTCACTTTTTCCAGAAAGGCCTTTTGCCTTCGAATTAACTGAGAACTGGTTCACCTGTGAAGACATCCCTTTCCCTTCCCTCCATTCATCTCAGTGATGGCTATTTATTCTCTCACATGCCACTCACCTCAAGGTCATAATGTGACCTTCACCAGAATTGGCCTACAGTCACCAGGTGGCGCTTAGCAGACAGAGAACCATGGGGTGAGGATGGCAAGCTGGGAATCTTCAGTTGGGCACTGCCAGTCTGAAACTTGAGGGCAGGAAGTGATCTACCAGTGTGCTAGAGAAACTTCCTGCAAAGCTGCCCATGGGGCATATTGCTGAACTCAAGGGGAGCTGAGCAAGCATCAGAAGGACTCACTGGAAAGTTGCCAGGAAGTCGCCCTTAGAGGATGCTGCCATGCCTGCTGGAAAACTGCCTGAGGCATCCATGGAACTTGCTAAGAAGCTGCCCTTGAGAAGCTGCTGAAACTTTCTGAATATGAGCTCTATTGTATACCTCTTATGTCAGAGGAACACTGCAGGATCACAAAATGGAAAAATCATAAAATAGAGAACCAGAAAGAAGCTCTTTCCTTCTCCAGTAACTATCCTCGGAAAAATGTTTCAAGACCCATCTTCAGTGTCTCTTTCAGGGTAATGAAGGCTAGGTTAGGAGCCAAGATGCAATAAATTGATACCTGCCATACCATCCATGCTTAAGATTCTTCTGTTTCTCATCTTTTTTTGCTCCTAGGTTAGTCTGAAGTGTTCCATCATGTTTGTTGAATAAATGTAAGTGAACAAACATTCAGACCCTTGCATTATCCTATATTTGTCATTAGTGCTGATCAACAAATGTTTGTGACCCTCTGCCTATGAGGCAATGGTAGGATTGAACTTATTGATCTCCTTTTATTTGAGTTGTGCCAGTGAGTTGTTAATGAAAGGGAAGTAAGCTCAGCTGTATACTGACAAATGTTTAACAACTGAGTATTCTGAGGGAGTAAGGGAAGAGGACTGTGATTTACAGCACTTGGAAATTCCTGTAGTGTGAATATTCCCACCCTGGCTGATCTCAGACTACCAACATGACATCCCTGGATGGATTGGGGAATAGATGATACATTTGGCTCTTGTGAGCCAGTGTAAGCTATTACTGGTGCACCAGTGCCTGAGGCACTTCAGTTCCAGAGCATTTAACTGCTAGTGTAGACCCTCTAGAGCTTTTTTCCCTTTTATTATGGTAAATGAAAATTTTAAAACAATAGCCTCTCCAGTAGCCAGGATTCCTGTGTGAAAATGAAGAGTGGAGTTTCCTGTGTCCTAGTAATGAACAGCTATATGTGTGAGAAATAAACATTTATTTAAGTCATGAAATTTGAGAGTATATTTTTTTTAGCATAGCTTGTTCTAAATTGACAGATAGCTTCTCCTAACTGGCTTGGTTGGAGTACTGAGGGGCGTACTGGGGGTTGAGCCCAGTGCCTTTGCACTGAGCTACATCTCCAGCCTGTTCTTCAGTTTTTTCTTTTGAGACAGGGACTTCCTAAGTGGCTAAGCTGCTCAGGCTGGACTCGAACTTACCATCTTCTTGCCTCAGCCTACCAGAGTACTCTTTACTCCTTCCAATTATTCTTTTCTAGAGCTGTCAAATTAGGTTCTGTGCTCATGTCTTTTTTCTTTTTTTAAAATAACTTTATTATCAAACACACACACATACAAAAAATTAGAGCCACTCAAGAACAATGCAAGGGTAAAAAAACTACAATAATATTCAAACACAGTAGAACTCAACCAAAACAAAACTGAAAAGCACTTAAACATTTTTCCGTATAACTTAAAAAAGCATCTCAAGCACCAACAAGACACCAGAGGATGTGATCTGTTTCAGAAAGGTCCCCCAAACCAACATTGAACAAATAATGATCTGGAAAAAACCTCCAGTTAGTTAGCAGACTCCACATAAGCCAAACTTCTCCCTAATTTAAATTTCAATACAGTCATATAACACGCGATGGAAACACAATCCGAGAAATATGTTATTAGGCCATTTCATCTGTGTGTATCCTTAATTACACTTTCAGTTTCTCACACCAGAGAAACTATTCAGTATTTACACATATGTGTCCTATTTATTTCACTTAAGAGGATGGCCTCAGTATGCATCCATTTAGCTATAAATGTCTCTAGTTTCTCGTTCTTTATGGCTGAGTAGTACTCCATTTTATTAAAAAAAAAAACCCCACATCTTCTTTATCCAGTCTCCAGTTGATGGGCACTTGGGCTGTTTCCAAGCTTTCGCTATTACAGACTGTGCAGCTATAAACATGGGTGCACATATATCGCTGTGGTAAGATTCTTTTAATTCTTTTGGGAAAATACCCAGCAGGGGGATAGCTGTGTCGAATGGGACCTCTAAGCTGAGTTCTTTGAGGTATCTCCATACTGATTTCCACAGTGGTTGCACTAGTCTGCACTCCCACCAACAATGGAGAAGGGTGCCTTTCTCCCCACACCCCCGCCAGCATTGGTTATTAGATTATTTCTTAATAGCAGCCATTCTTTGTGGGGTAAGGTGGAATCTCCGTGTTGTTTTCATCTGCATCTCTCAAATGACCAGTGATGAACATTTTTCATATATTTATTTGCTGCTTTTACTTCTTTGTCTGAGAAAAATGTCTGTTCATTTCAGATGCCCATTTTTGAATTAGGTCTTTGAACCTGGGGGGTCTGATTTTTTTGAGTTCTTTATATATTCTAGATAGTAGTCCTTTGTCTGAGGTACACTTGGTGAAAATTTTTTTCCACATTGTATGTTGTCTCTTAGCTCTGTTGGTGGTTTCTCTTGCAGTGCAGAAGCTTTTTAATAAGATAAGATCCCAGTTGTTGAATATTTGTGCTAGTTCCCGTGCCACTGAGGTTTTGTTCATAAAGTCTTTTCCTATGCCAATGTCTTCAAGAGTTCTACCTAGCTTATCTTCCAGCAAATTTAGTGTTTCTGTCTTAACATTTAAATCTTTAATCCACTTTGATCTTAATTTAGTGCATGGTGATAGGCATGGGTCAAGTTTTAATCTTTGGAAGATTGAAATCCAGTTTTCCCACACCATGTACTCATGTTTTCTTTATATTTCATCTCTAATGAAAATATTTAATGATCCCACTCTATCCTCTGCCCGATGGCAATTTATGTAAAGTCCCAGCTTTTCAGTATATCACTCAAAGCTCTCTAAATGTATTCTCACATTGCAGTTTCTATCTTACTGCTCACTGTTTCTTTGTACAAACACTGTTCCTCAATATTTCTTTTGCTTTTTCTATGCTTCACTTTGCCTTCACCCATATTTTGCATAATAACTTGAACATGAAATGTGAATACTCATTCTGCTTATCTCCATTGATCTTAAACAATTCTGATGTCAAATGGAATATTAAATACATGACTAGACAAAATTCTACAGAAAATATTCTGGTTACCTTTTAAATGCAAGTATTCCCAGAGTCTTAAGGTGTTCACTAAGGAGATGAAATTCTCTCCTTTATGAGCTATGAATATGTCTTAAACAATGCTTAGAGGTAGGAATGATACAGTAGAGATAGAGTTGAACAAAAGAAAGAAACATAAAAGAAACAGGCAAGAAAAAGAAAACAAGTAACAAAATCCCAAACTCAAAAGAGCAGGAACAGTGATGAAGAGCAAGAAACAAATTCACCTAAAGTACCCAAAATCAGTGTTATATTTTATGTCCAGATGTCCCCTCGAAGCCTCATGTAGTCATAGATGGTGCTTTTTCAGAGGTGGCTGGATGTAGAGTGTGTGAATGATTCATGATACAATACTAGGATTAAAGGTGCTGGGATTAATGGTATGTAATTACTAAATCAGTCCAATGTCTAGTTTGGCATCCAGCTACTAGATAGAATGTAAAAAGGGCAGAAAGAAGTGATAAATTCCCTTGCTTGGTTGCTTTGTTGCCTTCTGCCCTCCATAAATTATTTCTCCTCTCCCATGCCTATCTGCCATACAACCCTGCCTTGGAGCCAGCCGATTATGAACTGAAACTTCTAAGAACTGTGAGCCAAATAAACCTTTCCTCCTTTAACTTTGCTTGTTGACTGTTTTGTCTCAGCAATGAGAAAAGTAACTAAGACAACCAGAAACAGAAGAGTACATTTCATAAAGGAGCAGGGAGAGGATGCATTAACAGAGAAGCACAGTACAGAGTCAATCAGAACATCAAACTACCCACATTTCTCTGTGCCAGGCACTGGTAAAAGCTTCACTTTATCTAATTCTCATGCTTCTATGAGGGGCAGGTATTATTTCAATTTTTTTATTTGGAAATTGAGGCTTAAACCTAACCAAGTTCTCAAAGCTAGAGAGCTACAGGTCCTTGTTTCCCCATCAGCTTTCTTTGTTCTTAGTACAGCTCCAGTTTTTCTCAACATCCCCCACAATGCCAGGTGCTCCCACCCCAGGATATGAACCTGGATTAGTCTAAACCAATCCTGACATTCCACCCCCCTGCCAGTGAATGGCTAAGGAATAACCATGTAACCCAATTCTAAATGAGACACAAGAAGTAGGCTGCTTTTGAAGCTTCTGGGAAGGTTCTTTCATTCAGAAAGAGATTCAAAGGAGAGATGGTCTCTCTTTTTACTGGATGTTAATGTGGCTGGGTATGACACATGTAAGTACCTCAATGCCAGCCATTGGCTGAGGATTAATCCAAAGCACTAAAGATAGCAAAGAAAAGTCATAAAAATGTGAGCCTGTGATGACTTCTTGAAGTGAAAATTTGACTGACTTTGAAACCACTCTTTCTTCCAACATCTTATTGTGAAATAATTTCTGTGTAAGGCACTTGAATTTTTGTGGACCCCAAATCATCCTAAAAAGTAAATTAAAAATTTAAATACACATCTATTCAGCTTCTGTATTAGTTAAAATTCTCTATAAGAATAAAATCAATCAATATATATATAATATATGTACATATACATATATATATGGGTATATATATTTTATATATATATATATATATATATTAGGAAGACTTACAGAATCTGATTCAGGAGAGTCCACATGGCCATCTTCATTCTGGAGAGTGAGAGGATACGGCAAATGCTCAGCCCAAGAAAATGGAAGCTACAGAATAAGAAGGGTCATGTAGCACCAGTTCAAGGTTGAAGGACTGGGAGGTCACTGGAGAGTTACTGGTGTTAGTCTGTGTTGAAAATTGAAGAAACTGGAGACTGCTGTCCAAAGATGATGGCAGCAAAAGATACACCCACTTAAGCAGACTGGGGCTCTTCAAAAGCACCCCAACTTTATTCTCCTTTTTCATTCCATTCAGACTACAAGGCTATCGGTTGGTGCCAGCCACCATCAGAGCACATTCCCCCATCCAGTTTTCTGGACTACGTGCCAGTCAGCTCTAAAATACCCCACAGAAACACTCAGATCTGTGCTTTGTGAACCTGCTAGGTGTTTCTTAATTGAGCCAAGTTGACAAATCACAATTAACAGTCACAGCTCCTAAGTTTACACCCTTTAAAAGTATACATGTCTTGCCTGTGTGGACAATATTTGATGTTCTTAACAGTTATTCTAGCTCATGATGACAAAAATACAGTTTCTTACAAGTCACTGTTTTCTCAGGCAAAGAAGTGGGCCAGATATTTTAGAAATAAACTTTACAAAGGAAAAAGTCTCACAATTTAAAAAGATAAACTTTAAGATCCGCTTATTCAAAATGGATTCCTCATCACTCTTCAAGATACCTGTTACTATTGATTATGTCCAGCACAAATGTAGGCATTCTTTGAAGCTTTCATGATCTTTCTGTACTAGATATTAGCAACTTTGAGGTCTTAAGTAAATACTATGAAGTATATCTGCTCTTTGAAAGATAAATGTGATACGAGCTCAGGGCAGTATTGTTCATCAAATTTGATAGCCTATTATACTGGCTTGTAGTGATAATTTATTTTCAATGTTCCTCCAATTACTGTATGCCTCTGATAATAATTCAGATGACAGAGAGTGTAGTTGACTTGTGGCTTGAGGTATTTCTTAATGGTTAAGAGCCATTATGATTATGAAAGAGATGCTGAGTGTAATCAGAAATAGGGATTTGATTTTATAACTGCCTCGGGGTTCTAAAATACATAAATCATTTTTTAAAAAGTAGGAAAAAGTCTTAGAATTTGACTTTATTTTTTTTTTTTAAAAAAGCTAATCCATTTAAACAACTTGAGGTATTTCTTAATGGTTAAGAGCCATTATG
>NW_004624768.1:12057300-12075431 GCF_000247695.1 Heterocephalus glaber
AATAAATAACTGGCATCTCATCTTATTAAAAAGCTTCTGCACTGCAAGAGAAACCACCAACAGAGCTAAGAGACAACCTACATTGTGGGAAAAAAATTTCAACAACTGTACCTTAGACAAAGGACTACTAGCTCAAATATATAAAGAATTGAAAAATGTCAGACCCTCCAAATTCAAAGACCCAATTCAAAATGAGCATCTGAAATGAACAGACATTTCTCAGACAAAGAAGTAAGAGCAGCAAATAAATTTATGAAAAAATGTTCAATATCACTGGTCATTTGAGAGATGCAGATGAAAACAACACTGAGATTCCACCTCACCCAGAAATAATGGCTGGATCAAGAAATCATCTAATAATAAATGCTGGCAGGGGTGTGGGGAGAAAGGAACCCTTCTCCATTGTTGGTGGGACTGCAGATTGGTGCAACCACTGTGGAAATCAGTATGGAGATACCTCAAAGAACTAGGGCTAGAGTTCCCATTTGACCCAGCCTTTCCCCTGCTGGGGATCTTCCCCAAAGAATTAAAAGAATCATACCACAGTGATATATGTGTGCCCATGTTAATAATGGCACAGTTTGTAATAGCTAAAGCTTGGAAACAGCCCAAGTGCCCATCAACTGGAAACTGGATAAAGAAGATGCGGTGTTTTTATAAAATGGAGTACTACTCAGCCATAAAGAATGAGAAACTAGAGACATTTATAGCTAAATGAATGCATACTGAGGCCATCCTCTTAAGTGAAATAAATAGGACACACACATGTAAATACCGAATAGTTTCTCTGGTGTGAGAAACTGAAAGTGTAAATAAGGATTAAAATGATTAAAATGAATAATTGATAATTTGAAATAGGAAAAGTTTCAAAGGGGAAAGGGTGGTGGGAGGGGAAGGGGAAAGGAAAGAAGGGAAAGGAAAAATTATGAGAAAAGACAAAAAATGGAAACAAAATCTATGTAAATAGAGAAGGGTAGAGGAGGTGAAGGGTACACAGGTAGTTGGGAAAAAATAAGAACCAAGATACATCATGTACAGGTACAAACACCCAATGATAAATGTAAACGTATTGTACACCTAAAATGTACCAATAAAAGAATTTAAGGAAAAAAAATGCTCTGAAACTTTTGACACTCTTTCTCCCACTTTTTGAGTCAACTGTAACTACACAATGAGGCAGAGATGAGGACTTTCAAGGCTAGGTCAGAATATGGGAGGGCATATCTGCCTTCTTTACAGAATTACTAGCACTGGAGCCTGATCCTTATGTGGGCAGTTTGACTTCCTAGGAGAGCCATGCTGTGAAGGAGCCCAGGCCACAGGGAGAAACCACCATGACACATATATGTGAGTATGTCCTAAAATAATGCCAGGCTCAACATTTAATTCCCCAACTTGGTATTGAATCTTTTAGCTAAAATCCCAGATCCTAGAAAACAAATATAAGCAGTTTCTACTGCCCTGGATTATAATAAAATAGGGTTTTTTTTAACGTAAAATATTTATTAGTACATTTTAGATATACATGATCATAATATTCATCATAGGGATTTTTGTACCACTACATGATATATCTTGTTTCTTTTTTCCCCATTACCCTCCTCTCTTATGTACAAAAGCTTTGTTTCCATGTTTCCTTTGGTTTTCTCTCCTTCTTTATTTCTTTTCTCTTTATGCTGGTAAGTTTTGAAGTCCTATTTTAATACATCAATAGATACTCAAAATACAAAATAAAAATAGCAAATTTTAAAATAGATATAAATAAAAGTATAGTTACTTTGGACAAAGATAGAGGCATTAATCAGCCATTGACTGATTGCATAGGTGAACATGCAAAAATCATAGAAATAGCACAGTTTATTTATTGATCTGAAAGTTCACTTTAAGTTCTAAACCTGTATTCTGAACTTCTGCAACATGTTTCTCTTTAAGGAGGTTGAGAAGTTTCTAATGTATAAAATCTCTACTAGAAGTAATAGAGCAGGCTAATCTGAGCTTCCTGAGAGAAATGCATGGGTGAAGAGGGTTAAACTCAAAGTCACTCACAGAAGGCAGAAAAGAGAGTTGAGATATGTGAATGTTCACTGCATTCCTCTTTGTTCTTCCTTCTATATCTAAAATAGTTCATAGTAAAAATTTTTAGTGGTGGATATTTGACAAAATATAAATGAACCACATTCAGTACAGTGTTTGTATGTATATGTATCAATGAATCTATTGCAAATTAAAAGTAAAATTAAAATTAAAGCCAAGACATTAAAGCTAGATACTGAAGAGGTAAATAAAAACTGCCTGAGTGAAGTTGGAGTATTCTGTGACTTCTGATCTGTTGCTTCAAAATTTCTATATTAGTCAGCTTTCTCATCACTAATGCACAGTTCTTGATATCCACAATTAAAGAATGAGAGGTTTAATTTTCCTCGTGGTTTCCAGGGATTCAGTCCAGGTCAGATGACTCCAAGGACTTGACATAGCAAAGATTCTTAATTCATGGGGGCCAGGAAGCAGAGCAGGGGAACAGTGCTCAAGAGAAAGGGGCAATGGACCAGACATGGATCCCAAGACCACATCTTCATCATACCTAGACTGATGCTCCACTAATCCCTGGGGCAGATTATAAAGCCAATCAAGTTGACACTACACACTTAGCACCACACTCTCTTTGATAGAGAAGCTCACTACCTGGCATGCCAGGCTTAAGTTGGCATTTTGTAGTATCTTTTTCAGGGTAGCTTTACATTGTTAGACAGTGAACCTCAGCATTTAAACATTCTATGGATTTGGGGGAAAGTGTGTAAGTACACAAAACTTATAGAGCCCCACCCAAAATGGATTAGTTGTGGTGGAGACTAGTAAAGGATGCTGAAGCAGGTCAGCAGAGAATTTAGTGAATGATCATTAAAGGTAAGAAGGATCCAGATGAAGTCAAGATTAATGTATTTTAGCTACCATGGCTGAAATTCATGATCCCTTGGAAAAGAGATTGATATTCAACTATAGATCTTCATGTTTGTCATTTAATTGTATAGTTTTCAGCTTACAGCATATCACTTTTATGGTGAGGAGTTGATCATTCTAACCTACATTTTGTTTCTCTTTGTCAAACCCTAAAAGCAATTATTTTACATATGTTTATACAATAGACACCTGAGTCAAATAGATAACACATTTTTGTGAAGGTAGTTGAAAATAATAAGGATAGAGTTACTTGGAGTCTTGCCAATAAGATTAGAGGACCAGGTTTGGAAAATGAGGCAAAGGTTACACTGTCAGAACCATTACAAAAACACTGATTTGGAACCATTCCAATGAAAACACAGCTGCTTACACTGAGCACTGAACACCAGATACTGCTGCTGACATTGCTGCCCATGGTGTTCCAGCAAGCTGAGGTTCCTGTTGTCAGTTTAGCTCAGCAGAAGGATTTTCCAGGGTTCTGCCTCTGTATCAAATAATATCCCAGGTCAAATCTGAGCATATGCATCTGATTGGCCAAGGATAAGGCACATATACCTAATTGGCTAAGTTTAGGTCAGTTGTCTTAGGCCTAGCTGCAAGGGATCCTGCAAAAGACCGTATCTAGAACATTCACTTTCTATTTCTCACCAAGAAGAAAAATGAAGGGTGTTACTTAAATATCAGTGTGGATGCTGCTATGGCTTAGATATGGTTTGAGTGTGTCCCCCAAACCTCATGAACTGGAAGGTCTGTCCCCATGTGACAGTTTTGGGAAATTTGGAACCCTCAAGAAATGGGGCCTAACTGGAGGTAGTGGGAGGTAATTGGTCTATGGGGGCACTGGCTTCATAAATGGATTAATGCTGTCATGGAAGTTCTAGCTCTCATAGGATCTGATTAATGCTGCAAGAGTGAGTTGTTTTAAAGTGAGACTGCTGCACATAGTTGGTCCCATCTGCATGTGGCTTTTTCCCTTTCTACTGCTCTACCATTGTGAAACAGCCAAGAAGACCCTAACCAGAGGCCAAACAGATAGGGTTATCCAGTTTTGGATTTTCAGTCTCCAAAATTGTGAGCTACATAAATCTCATTTGTTTATCAAGTAACAAATAACATGTATTTTGTTATAGCAACACAGAAGAGACACACATGGTAAATGGACAAAGAATAAGAAATAAGTACTATAAATGTCAATTGGGGGGAATTTTTTAGACATTCTACATACATACATACATTTTCCTATTAATTCTTACAGCAACCCCTAGTAATAGGAATTATTATTATTACTGTCAATATATATAGGTGAGAAAATGTTTAGAAAGTTAATAATTTTTCAAGGTTGTGTCATGAAATAAGAATGCAAACTTATGCTTTTCAGATAAAAAGACATGAACAGAAAAAGGATACCTGACAAAATGAAGACTTCCTTATTTAGGAGACTAGCAAATTTATTCAAAGCCCAGTTAAACCCGAAGTTTATAGGATACAATTTTCTGGATGGTGAATCAAGAGAATGTGCTCTGAAGTAACAAATTATTTCTCCTCCAATATTTTTAATTGAAGAATTATGTAAATGAGAATTATACGGGACAATGTGGTTCTGCAGATTGGTTTAAGTGATTTATAGCAGATTAATGCTTTGAAAAAATATGGTTGGCAGGGAAATTGGCCCAGGCTTCTCCTGTGATGAAGACTAAAATCACCCATTTTCTTGGATGACGTATTTGTTATAGGATTTCACATCTCTTTACCAAACATCTGGTCCATCACACATGCTGTTAAGTGATGCAAACCTCATCGCCTTTATTGTAGTGTTACATTCAAGTGCTGCAAGCAGTGTATCCAGAGTACATGGTGATGGGACACTAAGACAGCTGTAAGTCCACCACCCACAGACACTGAGGTGCCCTTGTACTGAGGATTCCAGCCATCATTCATATGGCTTTATAAATCAGTCACCAGTAAGCCCATGGGCTCCTCCCTTCAGAAGGCTATGATGTCATATATAAATGGAGGGTAATCTTGAGATTTAATTTTTACATCTTTGAGTTTAAAAGGTCTTCAAAAACAGTGACTTCCCTGGTATCTAATGAATTATGATAACTGCCCTGTGCCTTGGGCCTGGACTCAGTGCTTCTATATGGGAGGAATGTCGTTCTATATAATATTTTCTTACCCAAAGGAGGGCAGAGAATGGTAAAGAGAATCTGAAGTAAACCAATCAGTAGTCATTCAGCCCAGGAACCTTATCTTTTCCACAAACACGCTTCCTCTTACATATGATGCCTTCTGTCTTACCATGTAGTCTTTGCAATGTCCAGTGATTCTGATTATATACTCTCAAGTGTGTGTTCTCCAAAGCTAAAGCCTGTGTACATGCATTTGAGTATAGGTTATTTAGAGATTACTCCTGAAGGCACAATGAGGGTGGGAGAAGTGGGTCCAGAAATGGAGGAAAATCAGTAAAGATCAGATTGTCTTAGACTGTGACTGCTGGAGACTCACTGAGTAAGGATGTAGAATCCATGTTGTATTAGTCTGCTCAGGCTTTTATAGCAAAATACCACAGACTGTGGATAAACAACATGAATTTATTTTCTCACAGCACTAGGACTAGAAGAAAAGTTCTGGCAAATACAGTTTATGATAAAGACCCCTTTCTCGGCTTGCAGATAGCCACCTTCTTGCTAACTCCTCATTTAGGCTTTCTTCAGTGCGTGCCCAAGAGTGTGAGCTATGGTGTTTCTTCTTACAAGGACACTGCTCCTATTGGATCAGGGTCTCAATTTTTTTACTTTAGCTGACCTCATGTACCTCCTTAGAAGCCCCAACTCCAAATATGGCTGGGAGTTAAGACTTTGGTATATGAATTTTGGGGAGGCACAGGCTTGCAGGTCACTAACATAGGGACACAAAAGCTATGGTATTTTTGACTAACTTCTATTTCTTATTGGGTGAAGCTCATCCCAGTCCTGAGTACCTGCTGAATGCATTCATCTGAGAAACACCTCAAGCACAGACACAAGAAGGCGGGAAGCCTCAGTAGGTGGATCCACAGTGGAACAGAGTGATTTGGCGTAGCACCTGGTGATGGCTGTGAGTGAAGCTGGAGTGCCCTCTGCTTGCTGCATGGTCCACAGGCTTTAGTGAACAGCCCCAGGCCTGAAACCCCTGTACACAGCCCTGGGCAAGAGTGTGCAGATCCTCCTGGTGTTTCTGGGGAGATTGGCCCAGCATTGCCCCATGCTGGGCAGTCAATCTTCCAGCAACGGGTCACAAACAATGACACAAACAAAAAAGGCCTTAACAGAAACAAAGGTTTCCAGCAAACACACACTCACACACACACACACACACAAGAGCGCTAGTGCACAAATTTCCATACACAAATGTGCTACTTGCTTTGTATTTTCAGGACCTTTTAAGAATTTACAAGTTAGAAAGATGGCACAGAAAACCCCATGTCCCATTTCCACTCAGGGCCATTGCTTCCCCCAATGTATAATACCATGTGCTGGTCAGGTGAACTCCTAAGTAGTAACTAGACAATTAACTGATCTCTTCTTAAAGACTCACACAAAGGAATGCAGTAGGTCCCTCTATCACTTGTTAGTGATCAGGGTGATCTGGAATTTCTTCCTTTTGTCCAAAGTCTTTACTACTTGAAAGTCAATTATCGTTATTTAGTTGAACAACAATTAAGCTAGCTAATATCCATGTGTAGCAATCCTAATTTGCATAATACAAATGTCAGCCTCTTTGGAACCACAAAATAGCAGAGCTATTTGCAGAAGAAGAAAAAGAATGAACACTTCTGTAGTATTTCACTCTAGTCATAACAGCCAACACTTGGATGGTAATCACCAAGTCCTGACACATTCTGAGTTTTACATATTTAAACCTCATGAAATCTTATGAAAACACAATGCAGGGGGTTTTATAATTTCTGAATTTTATAGATAAAGAAACTGAAGTACAGAGAGGCTAAGTAACTTTCTTATAGTCACTCAGTTATAAGTAGGGGACTAGGATGTAGTCCAAGCAGGCTGGCTTTCTGGGCAGCCTTAACCACTGTGGTGCCCACCCTCTCCAGGTGAAGTTATGTGTCTCAAGGTCATCGAGGAACCTGTCACAGACAGGTCAGTAATAAATGATCATGTTTAGTTCACTCCCAGATCTTTTGATTCTAAATCATTTCCACTGTAAGTCTGAAATTATAACCAAGTGACCCCTCTATGTTAAAAATAAACTTACTTCTTTTATCTTTGTTTGGTATTTTTCTAATAGATTTTCATGAGAATCTGTTTGATGGGAAAGCTCCCATATATCCAATTTTTATGCATTCCTTTATTTATAACTAAACTTACTTTGTAGAGAATCAAACATGACTAACTTTCAGTACATTATATTTTGTTTCTCATCTCAGATTTTTTGATTTGCTAAACCTAGTCACACAGAGAGAAGGAGCTGGTAGACTACTAAAATTAGCTCATGGGAGGTAAATTTAGGACAAATAAATATAAAATTGATATGGAGCTTGTTATCCCAAGACAGTAAAAATGTAAATGGATTCAATGATGGTTGTGATAAATTTGTTAACGACAGCCCTTAAAGAGTTATTAAGGAAAATTGTATGTAGAAGAGAAGATTCCTATGCTATTTATGGAATTTTGCCTAGTTTGTAGATTCTCTTGTTTTGTCATTTTTAGAGTGGCTCTTCTCAGTGTCATACCAGTTTCTTGACAAGGGAAGGTAATTTTCAGCCTTTTAGTTTTATATTGTTGCCTGTAAAGTTCTAAATGAGAACAGAGAACCATAAGCTAGGAAGCCCTGCAAGTTAGTGTGCCCCGAGGTTTCACCTGGATAAACATTTCGGTCCTATAGAGGACCATAGGGGCTAAGGCAAGAGCTCAAAAGTGTATTTTTTTTTTTTTTTTTTGGTACCGGGGATTGAACTTGTGTCCTTGCACTTGCTCAGCAGGCAACGAAAACTGAAAAGTGTATTTCTTACTGCAATTAGAGCGCTAGAAAGAATAACATGACACAACTTTAGCACAAATTTATCACTCAGATAAAAGAGGCTAAAAGTAGATGTCAAAGGACATCAGGATTATAAGGACATTTAGGGTATATGGAGGCTAATCCTTTTATTTGACAAATGGAGAAACTGAGAACCAGAGCTTTGGTTATTTACAAATAGATAACAACCATCCCACTTAGATGCCCAAATTGATAACCATTTTATTGAAGCTCACAATTTTGTGAGGCATGAATTTAAACAGGTTCCCAGTGGTTATTTTGGCTGATGGGGGAGCCTTTCATCTCCCTAGAATTAAAACAAGATTATTCTCCTTTATTCAGAGAGCATCTCCCCAAGATGAAAGGTCATGCAGATTGCTCCCCAATGACACTTGCCAGTGACCAAGCCCACCAAGGCTTGTCACAGGGTGTGATGACAGGGTATAGCAGGTCATTCATTTTGTCTTCAGTTCTGCACCTACCAGGTCCTGCTTCAAGTTCTTCTTTTCTCTAAAGCAGGTTGTCATTCGCTGTTTTCTTTTAGTATTACTATTTTTTCCATACTTTCTCTGTATGTGTACCTTCTCAACTTCCTGATGGACAAGTGGTGTAAACTTTGCTGAGAAGCATTTGCCTTTCTTAATATGTGGTCATATAAAAAAGAAGCAAGGGCCTTTGCAACTGGGTTCTGAGCAAGCCAGAGCTCTGCCACCCAAGTTAGCAGTTCTGACATGTGCAATTCTCTATTCCATAGCTTCACCATGAAAAGAGGGTAACAGGTGCTGAGGGTACTGGACAAACCACCTGTTCTGATGAATGATACCTAATATGAATCTGAGACTGAGTGCCTCTCAGGTCTTCTTGGAATTTTCCTGTCACTTCCTCTCAGTGATAAAATATGGGAACACAGACATAAATTATCTTCCATTGCAGACCCTGTAGAAAACATGTCAGTTAGTGACTGCCTTATTCCTTGGTTCCAAGTGGCTATGAACTTCATTTTCAACTTAATTTTCCATACATGTATTTTAACTTTCCACCCTTTCCACCTCCAAATCTACGGAAGAGCAGAAAGAAGAATCCGTAAGGACCATCTGTGCAAGGAGGTGTGTATCCAATGGACTTGTTGGTTCAAATTGTGAAATTGAATAATTGAATAAAGCTTTTGAGTGAGATATAAGGGAAATATATGGACTTGAGCATTACCTTAGTCTGAGTTCAAGTTCTAGTTCAGCCACTTACTTGCCATGAAAGTTTCATTAACTTTATAAACATTTTGATCTTCAGTTTTCTCATCTGGCAAATTTACATAACTCCCTGTCACATGCAGTAATGTTAAGGACAGAAAGAAGTGGTAGCTGTTCAGTGTCAGGAAGGGCAGGCCTTCAATAAATGCCAGCGCCCTTTGCTAGAGGAGTCGCTCTGTAAGTAAACAAGGCATGTGGATATTTAAGAGGATTTTTGAAAAATAGGTGCCTAGAAATGTGAGATCATAACAAATATTTTTCAGCATTCCACATTTTAGACACTATGCCAACCTTTGAAGGGAAAACTTGAAAACCCAAATTCCTAGCCTTCCAGTTGGGGGAGCAGGGAGCTGAGTGGAGTGGAGGTATGTAAAGCAAGGTGGGTATGCAAACATGTTGAAGGAGATGAGAACTGCAGGCAAAATCCTCTCACAACAGAAACAGGTAAGCTGTATAATGTCACAGTGGCACTCACTGTCACTTGACTTTGATGTTTTCTCACCCATCAGAGGAAATCAATGCCCTAGAAGAATTTGTTTGCTGGTTAGTTGGTTGGGGTTTTTATTACTTTTTAATTTAATTTAATTTAATTATTTAATTTTATTTTTTGAAGTGCTGAAGATTGAACCCAGAGCCTTATGCATACTAGGCAAGTACTCTATCACTAAGCTACCCCTTCAGCTCGGCATTTTTGTAAATGACAAAAAAATGAAATTCCTAGAAAATTAGAAACAATTTAGAGAAATTAAGAAAGATCTCTCTGTCCCTCTGTCTTTCTCTGTGTCTGTCCCTCTGTTTCTCTGTCCCTCTAGCTCAGTGTGTGTGTGTGTGTGTGTGTGTATACAGTTTGAGAGCAAACATTAGACATTTTGGAAAATTTAGAGTATTCACAATGTACCTTTACAGTAATCATTAAAAATTGGCTAATTTAGGAACCAACAAATGCATATGTTTTATGTCAAAAGTTTTTTTTCTGGGGCCGGGGATTTAGCTCAGTGGTTCCTCTGGCTGCCTAGCAAGCTCGAGGTCCTGAGTTTGATCCCCGGTACCAAAAAAAAAAAAGGTTTTTTTCCAATTCTTAAATGTTGAAATAATCTCAAACTTAGTAAAAAGTTGCAAAAGAATAAATAGTATTTAGAATTCCTGTATCACCTTCACCCTGGTTCCTCAAGAATTAACATCAAAGCAAATAACCTTTGCTTTATTCTCTCTTTCTCTCACCCCTCTCTCATCTATCTATCACCTATTTATCTATCTACCTATCTTTTTATCTAACATCTATCTATCTGCTTTTCTCTGAACTGTTTAAGAAAATGATACTTTTGTATCTACAGATACCTTATTGTATGCCTTCTAAAAACAAGAATACTCTCTAGCATAACTACAGTAAAATTATCAAAATTATGAATTTAACTTTGATACAATAATATTATCTAATCAATAGCTATTAAAACTTCATCAATTGTCGTCAATGTCCTGCACAGCCAAAGAGATACTTTCTGGCCCAGAATCCAACTCAGGACCACACAGTATATGTCTGTGGAATGTCTCGTTCGGCTTTTTTAGTCCCAAATAGTTCCTAGTATTTGTCTTTCATGACTGACATTTTTGAAGAGTACATACAAGCATTTTTTAGACTGCTCCTCAGTTTGGCTTTGCCAGGTATGCCCTTGTGCTTAGAATCATGGTGAGCATTTTTTCCAGAAATACAATGAAGTAGTCATGTGTTCTGAGCATGTCATGTCAGGCAGTGCACTATGATGATTTCGCTCATTATTAGGGCTGTAGACTGAATATTTGTGCCCCTCCATTCATAAGTTGAAATCCTAACTGTCAATGTGATACATGATTGTGATTGAAGCATACAGTGACTGTTGAAATTTAAAAAATCAAATTATCAAAGTAAAAGGCATATTGCCATTAATTCCTCTCCAAATACTCCCCCTTACTTCAAACACACTTATCCCATCATTTTGGCCACTTTCTGAAGCAGTTCTGGACGACTTCTTTCCTGAGTGTCATCACTTGTGCTGTTGTGTCTGCCCTGGTGTCCTAACTCAGTTCAAAACCTTTACTTTTCATGGTCTTTGTGACTTTATGGAAGAGGCAGGCATCTCATGGTGTCAGATCTGGGGAACAAGATCAACGAGGACACACTGTCACGTTTTTATAAGTCTGCTCTTTTGTTTCAAGGGATTTGGCAGCAGCATTCACCATATTTTTGATCACACCTCCCTTGTAAAGATGCTCACAAGAGAAGACTTCCAGAAATGTTTCAAAAAGAAGCAAGGACCATGGGATAAATGTGTTCAAAGGGAGAAGGGCTATTTTGGGGACTATTAAGAGCAATGTGCCTTTTTGTGTATTTTAAAAAATTCAAACATTTACTATTTTTCCTGTATCTTGGTCACATCTTGTAGTATTGGTAGTGAGGGTCTTTGGGAGGTGATAAGTTATAAGGGTGGACCCTCTTCATCAGTGCCCCTATTAAGGAGACTGCTGAGAGTGCCACCAAGTGGGGACACAATGAGAAGACAGGCGCCTGTGAAGCCGGAAGTGGTTCCTCATCAGACACCAAATAGGCTGGCACCTTGAGTTTGGACTTCCTAACCCCCAAAACGGTGAGATGTAAGTTTCTGTTGTTTATGAGATATATAGCTTATGGTATTTTATACAGAAGCTCAAACTGACTAAGACAATAAGTGACATTAACTTTGATCAATAGATCAAGATGACATCTATCAGATTTCTCCATTATAATTTATATATCCCTGTTTAATTGTCAGGTATCTTGTGAGGAGACCTTTGGGATGAAGCACTTGCACCATTTCTCACCATACTTTTGCCCATGTGGGGTAGCAGCCTTGACGATTGTTCTCCAAGATGTTTATTATTACAGTGGTTGCCAATAGATAGCACCAATATTCTAACTCCATAATTTCTTCTACATATAGTTGGAATTTTCTGTAAGAAAGTGCTTTATTTCTGTGATGTTAATTTATTCATTACACATTTATCTTAGTGAGGACTTGCTGGTTTTTATTTTATTATATGAGTTACTATATATGATTTATTTTGTTTCTCAAATTGCTTCATATTTATTTAGTGCCACCCCCTTCCGTTTAGTTTCTAAGTCCTCTTAAATAGGTCCTCACTTTTCATTATTGTTGCCCTGTCCCTGAAAGCAGCAATTACAAGGAGCACTGGTATTTTCATTTGCAAATGTATTTTATTTCATTTTAAAGTGAAGTTTACTCTTCTTGTTTTTCTTTATTTTTTTTTAAGAATAAGTGACTGTCTGTTATATTTAAGCCACTGAGTGTGGCATTTTGGAAGCTAAAGATGTGATTCTTTGCACCAAGAAGAAAAGGATAGTAAAGCATACCCAGAAATCCCACACAAAATAAAAGTGACACATTGCACAATGTTAAACCTGAGATGCTGGGGGCAGCAGAAGAGGGAAAATCCATTCACAGTTTGTGAGTGTTCCAAAAGGATTAATGGAGAAATGACATTTGAGTTGTAAAGGTGGATTTGATTAAAGGGTAAAATGGGAAGAAAGGAAAAGTGTAATCAAGTAAAATAAATTGTTTCATTATTAAAACAACAGACAGACATTTACTAACTAAATTTACCTACCATTATTTTTATTAAAAATAAGCTAAAAATTGCTAACTGTTAAGGAATTAAGGATGGTACAGATTATTTTTACAACAATCAAAGAAACAATTAAAGCTAGAAAATAATCAGCTATTTAACCTAATGCAGTCGTCCTATTTCATTTTCATATTTCACGTTCTCTGCCTTATAAACCAGATAGGGGAAATCCCTATTTGCCATGATTTCTTTAAGGAGGATGGATGGAGCAGAGTGGGTGGCAAGCAGAGACTTTGGTAAGTTTAGTATAATATTTTTGCCCAGTGGGATTTTATCTAAATAGCCCTGATTTTGGAATTTTCAACGTCAGCAATTGGTGCTGCTGCTTGTGCTACTTCTAAGGCATCATTTCCTTCCCAGCTTTAATAATGTTGACCAATCAAAGATTTGCCCAAATTGGGATAAGCTTTTCCTCTCTTACCCCTTGGCCCCTCTCTTGGCATCTGCAGCCTTCTCTGGACCTGGACCATTTTTTCCCTGTGATGTAGAACAGAGGCACCAGAAGCAGTGGGCAGCAGGGACTGCAAACAGCCTGGTCCCCTCGCTCCTGCAAAAGTCTCTGACTCCTGTCATGAGGGACATGATACACCTCTATGTGCCGCAGAAGCCGGGGACATGAGTTTGCAACACCTGCACACTGCCGCATTTAAATCTTACACCAAACCTGAAGTGGATGCTTCCCCACCAATATTTTATTGTGAATACAATTGTTCCTCAATTGCTAGGGGAGGGAGAATGTTTCCAGAACACCCTCAGATACCAAGATCCATGGATGCTCAACTCCTTTATATCAAAAAGTGGCAGTGTTTGCATAGAACCTATGCACATCCTCTGGTATATTTAAAAATTGTCTCTAGATGATTGATAACACCTAATACAATGTAAATGCTATTTAAATAGCTGTTATACTGCACTGTTAGGGACTAATGAATGACAAGAAAATGTCTGAATATATTCAGTACAACAATTATTTTTATATATTTCTGAACCATGGTTCGTTGAATCTGTGGACACAGTGTCTCAGGAAGGTGGGAGAGAGGGGTTTCGCCTTGTCTCTGATGCTGACCTGCCCCAGAAAGGAAGTCTGGTCTGGTCAGTTTGTAGTGTCAGCGTGGGGTCAAAGGGCCTGTCTCCACTTCAGCTGCTCTTGGCTCCCCTAAGAAGTGCTGGCTGAGGTGCTGAACATAGGTCTGATCTCAGATACTACAGGAAGTGGCAGAGCTTTATGTGGAAGCATTGTCCTCTCAGGGCCTCTGGTTCTCTTCCAGTGAATCTGAGGCCCTAGTGCATGGATCAGTTCAAAGAGTAAAAAGACACACAGGGAAGTTTTTGGTAAACTGGGTATTGTTTAGTTTATATTGCATGCACTGTTTGGGACATGTTTGTGCTGAAAAATTATTCTGTGTTTATTTGAAATTGAAATTTAACTCTGCAACCTGTATTTCATCTGACAACCACACTCTTGAGAAATAGAAGTTGGCACTGACTTCCAGTCCTGTGACACCTCCCTCCTACCCCGCCAGGAGCCAGCACCCCCTCTAGAACACCCCACGGGTCACGCCCTGCAGATCAGGCCCTGCTTGCTCCATAGTGCTGCAGTATGAGATTAGTGCTTAAATTGGACACTGTGGGAATTTTTAATCAGATGGTGTATACTAACTCAATGAGATAAATTACTCATATTAGTTTTTATTTAAAATATAATTGAATATGTGAATAGCAAATTAGTGTAATGTATTGATACCATCTGGTGCTCCAATTTTACACCAGTTTTTTCATCTGTCTTAATTTAAACAAGATTGAATCTTCCTCCTACATATGATTTTATTATTAATTACTCTGTTTTCACTTAGATACCATTGTGTTGACCATAAGCCTAAATGGATTTAATAATTTATAAATAATAGAACAGGTGTGATGCTTTCAAAGCCAATGTTTTTCCTAGTTACACAAATGCTGAGACTCAATAGCTCACCTGCATATGAACATGAGTTTCCAGTGTAACTTTGTATCCCCAGAAGCATATTCAAATACATTCAGATTAATGCATTCCTTCTGTATCTCTTTATTAACCCCCTACTATGTGCCAAAAACTGACTGGGTACTGAGGCTAGAAAGAGATATAAGACATAGTGCTAGCATTTCAAGCTGGTGAGGGATCCAACAGATAAACAGATAATGGCAGTGCAATTCAATAAGGCACAATTATAGTGCTCTGGGGACACAGAAAAAAGGGTCTCTAAGCTGATAGAGGGAAGAGAAACGAGCAAAGAGCAGCAGCCCGAGAATGAGCAAGGAGGCAGCAGGAAAAAGTACACAGCACAATCCCACGTCTAGCTCAGTTTAGCTGTAGACTTACATGTGACTTTGTAGTTTATGGAGCACATTCTGAGAATTAAACACACACACACACACATTTTAGACAGGAGCAGTGTCAGGTTGTCTTTAAGGGCAAAAAGCACAGAGCAAAACAGAAACAAAAGACAGATGGGATTGGCGTTTGCGGAGCTCATCACAGATAGCAGGGAAGTAGAACGTGGTTGACTTGACTGATCAAAGGTTTGGGTTTATGGATGATTTTAGTTCTTTGCATATATCTATATTTTATACTTTTTCCATTTTTTGAGTTTCAAGTATTTAATTTTTATTCAGCATTCTTTACTTCTATTTCCACTTCACAGGAGCACTTACACCCTTTTGTCTATTTCTCATAGTTTTAGCATGCTTCTATACTTCTAAAATAAAGACAAGCCTATGCAACTACTGATTTTTGTGGTTTGGGCAATATGCAATAAATCTTTTATCTGACTGATTCAGTAGGATTTATTTTTAATATCCTTCTTATTTCCTCTTTTTTCTTTCCTTTTTTCTCTTTTTATTTTAATGCAATAATATATGAAGCTATTAATAAGGAAAATATAAAGAAGCATTCTTTTACTTCTATGAAAAAATAAAACAAAACTTCATAGCACAATAATTAGAGGATAACAGTAGTTAATGCACTATGTACATTAATTTTAAAAGACTACCCAAAATGTTACTCAGAGTATAAGTTACAGACAAAAAACCCTCTCTCTTACAAAAAAGAAACAGATAATAGCACAAAACTTTCTTTTCCATGAACTAAGAGAAACTTGTACTATAAATGAAGCAAATTAGTGTATATACTGAAATATTTTTGAAAGAACAGAGCGAATTTGAGGGAATTATTTTAACTTCTCCCTACTTCCTATTTCTCTATCTTCTATTTTGCTCTTTATTTATATATATATATATGCTTTGAATTTCTCTTATACATAAACTTGTGTTGCCGTGGTGAAAATTTTTGAAAGGGCATGTTTGTAAGACAAAGAAAGGCCATGGAAAAGTTCCAGATTAAGGGAGGTGGGTACATACCATGGAGTGCACAGCCCAGCCTAGCTGGGGTCCACGCCGGAAGGAAGTACCATGAGGGCCAGGACCCAGTCAACTGAGAAAGCTGGAATATGAACAGTAGAGAGAAATATTGTCTCCTGTAAGGTTAATGAAGTTGATGACTACTATAGTTATGCAAGAAATTATCCTTATTCCTAGGAAATACAGGCTGAGGTGTTTAGGTATTGAGGACCATAGTGTATGATATCTATATCTGCATCTATCTTCTTTCTATCTGTTGTTCATCGAGCTAGCTAGCTATCTGAATGCAAATGTTAAGTGATGAAATAAACAGGATAAAGCCTTAACAATAGATGGATCTGGGCAAAGCTTATATGTGTGTAATCTACATCATTTTTATTCTCGCAACTACTAAGTTTAAAATTATTTTCAAATGAACTTTCCCAAAAAAGTATTTCTATATATTATCTTTCTCACCTCACAAGCACCAACTAACAAGGTTCTTATTATTCCCATTATACAGATCAGTAATTCAAAAGGAAACACTTAAAATCATATGGCTATTAAGTGGGAGTCTCAGAGCTGGAACTCAGGTCTTCATGGTGCAAAGCTTATCACTAACTCATCAATCTACTTAGGAGCCCACATAGTGCATTTTATATAGGTATTTGTGAAAACAGGATCGATTTTTTTGAACAATTTTGCACTAGGTAGACACACTGTGTCTCACATTGACCCTGGCTTAAGGGTCATCTGTCCTCTCCTATGTCCATCATTATTATATGTGCTGCTCCCAAACTGACTCTTCTCCGAAAGGCCTCATCACTCTGTATGGAACTTCCTGCCAGGGGAGACAGACCAGAATTCTAGATCTTTCTTCTCTCTTCACATTCTTCTGAGAACTTAGTCTTAACAGAAACCTGTCTTTGCCAATTTGACACAAGTTGCCAGCATGTCTCCCATACAATAGCCACTGGCTCAAATTTTGTGTCTGAATAGTTTTTATTCTCTGGTGCCTGATGCATACGCTAACTTCTTTACCTTGTGTTAAAATCTCTGTTCATCTAGGACTTGGTGAGTTTGGCTTAATTATTCTATGCCTCTCCACTTTCTCTCCAACATGGCCCATCCTTTCCATTCATTTTCTGAAGAGTTGGGCATTTGGTTTAGTATATTCCTCTTCTGCCTAATTTCTACCATCATTATGTGTGACATTAGGTTTATTCAGCTTCTATGTCACATCTAGAGCTCTGGATTCCTCCTTGACCATCTTATCTCCAATGAGATCATATCTTCACTGCACTTCCCTGACCCACTCCTGAGCTATTGCCCAGAACTTCTCATTGTGTAAAACCACTTGTTCTTGTCAGGGATGTTGGTGGTAAACAATAGACATTATGAAAAAATGAAATCAGAAATAATTTCTCAGATAACAGCAGAGATTTGCCCATACTGCAAGAGATGATTAATAAATCTGGAGAGGATACAGATTAAAAAAATAGAGGAGCTGAGGAACATGATGGAATCCCAACATAGGAAACAAATTGAATCCATAAAACAGATGCAAACAGATTTCCAGGAGATTAAAAATTCCATTGAAAGTCTATGCAGCAGAATGAGCCAATGTGAAGACAGAATTTCAGATATAGAAGATAAGATTGCAATTAGTGATGAAGAAAAGAAACCTGCTTTAAAATTGTAAGGAACCAAAAGATATCAATCCAGCAGCTGCTAGATGATGCAAAGAAGAATAACATAAGACTGACTACAGTCAATGAAGAAATAGGAGAGAGGGCAGATGACATAAAAAAACTGTTCACAGAAGTGATGGCAGAAAACTTCCCAAGGAGGGGAAAAGAACTTGACATACAGATA
>NW_004624768.1:12078238-12089080 GCF_000247695.1 Heterocephalus glaber
AGACTCACTGAGAGAGAAATAGGGCAAACAATTCCTTTCACAATAGCATCCAAAAACCTGAAATACCTAGGAACAAACCTAACAAAAGAAATAAATTTTAATTTCAGATAAGCAATAAATACTGTTAGTATAACTATATTACATGCAATATTTGGAACCTCTTTATACCAAAAATATTACTGTTCATCTGAAATTCAAATTTAACAGGGCATCTTGCATTATTGTATCAGACAACTGTAATAGTTGGTTTTCAATAAGGATTTGCTGCATTTGTATGTACATAATTTTTTAAATTATGGTATTTATTTAGTGTCTAGACTATCCTTTTAAATTCACTGAACTTTTCCCTAATGCTATAATAATTTGAAGTATCAGTCCCTTTTCTCTGTGGCTGCTAGAGATTGCTATCTTTGCCCCAGTGGGAAGCTGTCCTAGAGGAGTTAGTGTAGACAAAATATCAAGGTTCAGGTATATGATGGGAAAGATGGAAAAGAATAGCTGCTAAACCAATGTTTTCTCTCCTGTTCAGTACACACGGGCAAGAGGGAGGAGGCTGAGTCCGTGAATTATTCCTGAGAAGGTGGCAGTTATTTTCTTAATTGGTAGAAACCTGGGTAAAGAAGAACAGTAGAATTCTCAGGTAGAATAGAGAGCCCAAGAATAGAGAAGACCTATGAACTCTTTTCTGTATTGTTCCCAAGAAGCTACATCAGTCAGCTATTGCTGCATAACAAATAACTACAAAAATCCTTTGGCCTAGAGCATTAGGCATTTATTTTTGCTCATGGCTTTGCAGCTTGGTTTCACACTGTGGATCTCCTCCATGTGTCCCATTCAGGAACCCCGACTGGAGGGAAGAGTGACTCAGGGCAGGGGTAGGAAACTTCCAGAGTAATGATCAGAGAGCACAGGGAGAGTCAGAGCTTCAGCACTTCAACTTCTGCTCATATTCTATTGGCCAAAACAGGTCCAGAGCCAAGCTCAGCACCCATGAAGCCAGGAGACAATTTCCTCCTACAGAAGTAAAGAGGAAACAGGGTAAAAAAAAATATTTTAAATACAGATTGACTCTACCCATAGAGAGTAAATAGTTGCATAAGACATAGAAGCAGAAGGGTTTGGAGCTGCCTCACTGAGACCTTGAATCCTTTCTTCAAGAAAGGGAACATAAAAATGATTTTCCCCTGTGGCCTAGAATGGCCCACAGATCATGTAGCATGATGCCTGAAATAGTGTAAGTGCTCATAAATATTTGGCAGCTCTGCCTTTAGGCTGTGGGTTTATCTATCTAGACAATACAAACTGGACATAGGAGTCAGCATTTCATGAGGGTTCAGAATATGCCATTTTTGTCTCAATTAGTTCTCCTAGTTATCCTATACAATAGATGTTATTGTTGTTATTTTGTATACAAGAAAATCCAGGTGGGAAAAGTTGAGTGATTAACCCAGGATCAGAACCTGGTATCAGAAGCCATGTTGGTCTGGTGTGAAGCCTTTGCCTCCTCATTGCTCTGCATCATGAAGTGTGAACCCAGGTCTCCAAGCTTTGATGGCTCTTCTCCTCTTTCTCCAGGGGTTGTGGAGGACTCTCAGATGTCAGCTTCTAGCCATAGCTCTGTAAAAAAGGAGGAAAACTTTGCAGGGTGAATTAAGGAGCTTTCCCAATAGGAGTTTGGTAAAAGACTTGCAGCAAAGACTAGCAAAGTCTAGAAAAGCATCTCTTCCACCAGACTGGGCAAAGGCACAGGTTGCCTGCCCCCACTCAGCCCCAGAATCCTCAGGGCTCAAAGATGGGGCTGCCCTTGCCACTGCGTGAGAGCAAGAGGAAAGGCGGGGTGGTGGGCTCCAGCAGCAAACCGGAAGTTTGACCACCTCCAGTAACTGTTTATTGGGCTACTAGATTTGCCCATACCCTGTCAGCTAGTGCTGAGCCAGTAGGGTGGGTATTTAATGAAGGTCATCATGGTGCTGTAGAATTGAGAAACTGGGAAGCCAGCCAGACTCTGCAGTCCTTCTCAGCACTGGTTCCTCCACACAGAGCCCCACTGCCAGACCCAGCAACCAGCTCCTGGGAAAGGGTCTGTCCCACCCTGAACTGCAACAGTATGGCACTGGAACTTACAAAGCCATGCAAAGGAATGGAGAGAGTGTAACCTCTGCTTTATTTAATAGATCATCCTGCAGAGGCTCGTGGCCATGGTTTAAATTTGAGTTGTGACATTAGCAGATTGCATCATGAACCAAACACTGGTTCTGAGGGAATGACATACACAAGGGATGGTGGTAAGTGGAGAGTGGAAGTTCCCATAGTTAAACAATTGCTTGCTGGGATTGCAGCCCATCACCAAGGCTGAGCTCTAGGGGAATCTGGGCCACAGCAGGTGGCCAACACCAATGTAGAAGGGCCCTTCTCACTTGCCGAGCCCAAATCACAAATGTGGGGAGTGATGATCCTCTGGCAGAGGCCTCACCATACCCCACGTGGGTGACTGAGCATGGGTGCCCAGGAGGACAGAGGGAGCTGGGAAGGGTGCCAGGCTGCTCTAGCCAACTACAGTAGCTGGGTGTTTATCAGAGAAACAGAGGAGTACCAACCACCAGGTCCTAAGAGCAGTAGAGGGAAACCTATATAGAACATGTTTTATCACCTGAAAATGATATGAAAATGAAATAAATGGCACCTATTTGCAGAGAACCTATGCAATCCTCCCACATACTTTCAATCATCTCTAGATGACCACAATACCCAATACAATGCAAATGCTGTTCAAATAGTTGCTGTGCTATATTGTTTAGAGAAACGACCAAAAGTCTGTACAGATGCTCAGTACAGGTGCAATTTTGAAAAAATATTTTGGTCAAATCCACAGGTACAGGGTCCACAGATGCCTAGAGTTTACTGTATTTACAGACTCAGACGTGGACTATTCACCTGCTCACTTCAGCCTCCATAGTGGTAGCTTCAGCCTTATCACTCTCCATCTATCTGTCCACAGTGTGAGCACATTTTTCTTACTGTGTCCTTTCTGAGCAATATAATTAGTTTTTGCACCAGTGAAAAAAAAATTCCAGTATCTCACCCGGTTACAAATTCACATGGTTAGCATATTTCATCTGTTTAATGTCTGACTGAAACTTGGCCAATGCATCTCTTTCTACTATTTTATTCATCACCATGGGGAAAAAGTCTCAGGAGTATTGTGAACTTAGTTTACCCTATTTATCCAGAGCTGAAACAAATAAATAAAGTAGCAAATTTGGAACTAAACCGCTAGTCATAAAATCCCAGTGATTGCCTCTGGACATCCTGTGTTTAGACATATTGACATTTTGTATAAGCCTTACCTGATTCATCTCTTAAGTGAAATTACAAATAAATACCATACTTACCAAGCTTAAAATACACAATTGCTTTCAGTCATTCAATGCTGGATAAAACAGTGAACAGTGAGAGTTCCTTGGGAGAAAATTAACTGCTCTTGAAAAGAAGAAAAATAGAAGTATGCCTCCCTGTACACATTCTGCAGTCTTTGGCTCAATGGAATTAATGCTTTTAATCTCACATTGAGCGGCAATGGAAACAAAGGCAATTAGCAATCCATTTTTCATGTTCTCAGTCTTTGAGGTTCAGCTGAAGGCCGAGAAATTAAGGGGTGTTATTCTGATTTCGGAAACACAATTTCCATAAAGAACAGCACTTGAGTAAAAGCTTGGTAGCACTTTATTCTTGAGGCTTTTTATTCCCTGAATTTTTTTCTTTTTTTTTTTTGGTACTGGGGATGGAACTCAGGACCTTGCGCTTTCGAGGCAGGCAGCAGAACCACTGAGCTAAATCCTTGGCCCTCCCTGAAGTTTGAATAGACGTAAAATGCATGGGTCAGAGTGGAAGATGCTGAAAGGCATGAAACATGCATTTGCTATCCAGTTAGCCTGGTCACGTCCTCCTCTGGATACAGAACCCAGGTGACCAAGGCAATCTTCTTGCGCATCTAGTGCTGAGTTTAAGGTGGGCACATTTTTAAAATTAATTTTACTGGTACATTTTAGGTATACAATATAGTGACATTCATCACTGGAAATTTGTACCTTTACATGATATATCTTGGCTCTTATTTTTCCCCCTTCCCCTGCCCCCTCTTCACCCCCTCCACCTCTCCCTATTTACAAAGACTTTTTTTCCATTTTTTCCTTTTCTCATATTAACTGCATTCCCTTCTTTCCTTTCCCCATTTTGCAAGTGACTCACATTTTCTCGGAATGGACACCAGGACAAATGCCTGCTTCGCCAGTTCTCGTGGGTCACCTAAGAGAATCATCTTCATTTCTTAGCTCCCAGTTTCCTTAATTATAAATGAAAGACTTGGACTCCGTGTTCTCTACGTGTTTTTAAGGTCTATTCTGCAACTCTAGAAGTGACCATTCCAGCTGCCCACTAGTTAGTTCATTGATGATGAAAAAAAAAGCCATGTTTATAACATTTAACTTTTAGATGTGATTTGAGAAAGGTATAAACCAGTGGCTCTCAAACCTGTGCAAAGAATCACCTAAGACATATTTAATTATTTCTATACTAGTACATACATACAGAAAAGTTCACCAATTGCAGAGTGTTCACCAAGTAGATTCACCCATGGAACTAGTTAGGGTGAGAAATGACACCTTGCCACCTCCTAGGGAGCTTCCCAAATTCCAGATACCCAGGTCCTACTGTGAACCCATGGAATGAGAATCTCCAGGGTACGAACTGGGTGGGCATTGTTCTTTCTACAGGCTGCCTTGTCTGTCTGATCCAGCCAGGCTGACATTGTCATTTAGAAACCTCTGAGACAAAAGTAATCTTGCCATTCCAAAAAAACATGAAGATTCTGATCTTTGCACAGAGAGGGACCTGAGGCAGGCCTCAGACGTGTTAGCAGGAGGCTGAGGAGCAGGGAGTAACTGCCCCACAGGGAAACGGATCATCTCCAGGCCTAATGGTGCTGTGCACATTATGCGCATTAGTTGTCACCCCTACATTGCCCCGGAGCTGGTGGTGTCATGATGTTACTTGATAGACAAGGACGCTGGAGCTCAGAAGGAGTGAATAGGGTGCCTGATTACACAGCTGGCGGTATCAGTGTTGAGCTCACAACTCATATCAGCCTGATACACAAATCCACAGTCTTTCCATCTCTCCTGTAACACAGATTTCATCTTAAAATTAAAACCAGGTTCAACACAACCCACAAAAACTGCTGAACACATACTGGGTATCCCATACCTGACACTGGTGTCAGCTCACAGTACTGGAATTGCCTCAAATCTAGCATTAGTCAATTCTGACAGCATTTTAGAGGTTCTAGAAAAGAATTCACCAATGCTTTTTTTTTTTTTTTGGTACCAGGGACCGAACTCGGAACAGCAGGCGCCGGAACCACTGAGTTAAATCCCCAGCCCCCACCAATGCTTTTTTAGGGGGAGGGATGGTAGAGAATCAGACAATAACATTTCCCTATAAAATTGGTAGAGTAATACTTTTATGCTAGAAATGTAGCTGGAGTCATGCATAAGTGCAAGAGGCTGCACATCTTCTTTTATCTACTTGGAATCTTTGTTATAGAACATCTTGTTGAACAAAAATAATGGTTAACTTCTGGGCTTTAAATTGTGACGTAATTTCCTTCCCCAGTGTGTTTAATTTTGTGGTTAATTGTAGGAGCCAGGTGAATCAATATTCTATAAAACTGTAGTAGATGCTACCATACTTCCTCTCATTTTATTTATTTGTTTATTCACTTAGTTTTCATGTTTTGGGGCTGGAAGCTGTTAGTGTCTTCTATCTGATGTGAATATTCTTATAAAAATATGACATAAAACTTAGAATGGTTATGACAGTGATGAGAAATGACAGAGGCCAGGAGTGGATCAAAGCATTTCTTCTCACAGCTACCTAAGGCATTGATGATCTGCTTTTATGTGTGAGAGTACTTGCGAAATAACATATTAATATAAGACAGCTCTCATTAACAGGCATTCCAGGCATGGGTTCCCATGCTTGAAGCTTGGACTAAACTAGTTAAGGAAGCTGAAAATAAGGACTGAAGAAGTAATGGCAGTGAGTCACTTGTGGGATCCTGTGACATCTTTATTTGGGACAGTAGATCTCAACTGGGGCCATTTCGCCTCCAGGAGATGTTTAGCAAGGTCTGAAGATGTGTGGTTGTCACAATAGGGGAAGCAATGGTACTAGGGATCCTGCAATATGCCTGGCAGTCCTCCACACGCAAAAGGAATTATTCAGTCCAAAATACCAGTACAGTAGTGCCAAGCTTGAGAAATCCTGTGTTAGGAAATGGCAATACATCTCACTGAGACAATAGCTTTTCTGTAAAAGCAATGGGAAATACTAAATTATTTCTAGTTGAATTGAATACTACTACACTTAGAAGACCAGGTATTTGAAGGGGATTGGTTAGAATCTAAACTGGTTCCCCCCAGGGCTATATGGAAAAATGGAGCTAAGAGAAATCTACTCTCTCTTTGGAACTAGGGTTATTAAACCTTTGTGATCTCCTCTTTCCACAGTATTCTCCCCTCCCTGCCAACGCTGCTCTGAGGGCAGAATTTGCTATTCTAATGAGAAGTCAGCACACAAACTAAAAAATGATAGCAATGCAAAATGCATCTCTCTTGAGCAAAGTTAATTTTGGTGTATAAAATCTCAATTGAGATACCGTCATTTTTTTCCCAGATCCCAACTTAGAAAATATGTGGCTGCCATGGTGTCCCTAGGAGAGAGTTGCTAAGGAAACCAAAAGCCATCCGCACTGCTGAGGCACTCTACCCCATGGCTTACCATGATAGCCCATCAGTCATTTTGAGAGTTAGAGACACCACAGTGGATGAAATGATGACTTTATCTGTTTATCCCAGGAGAACAGTTTCAAGAAATAGATTTACCCAATGCCATCAGAAGATTATCGAATGACCCCTCCTGGTAATGAGACAGAAAATAGATTCGCTCACTGAAATGCTACCTTGGAATACATTTCCAGGCTCTTAATGCTGGGATTACAAAAATGCAAAGTATAATTTTTGATGTATTAAAAGAATACGCCCACAATAATAACTATAGGTAAGGCCAATTATGCACTGCATATTAGTGGTTATTGTCTGGAGCACAATGCGTTAACTTAAATACAGACCTTGGATCTTTGTTATAAAAGCTGACAAACAATTCGTGAAACTCTCCCACAGAGTGCCAGGCACAAGATGCGTTTTCAAGTGAATTTTTACCAGTGTCATTATATTTGGAATATTATACCAGACAATGGCTGAGGAGAGGTTTCAGTCAATGTGCCCAGGATTACAGTGCTATAGAAGGAGCAGCTGTCAGAAATTGGAGTGGTTCATCAGATAAAGATTATCATCTGTCACTTAATACCTGCTGGGCTGACCCGCCAGTGAGCTCACAGCCTCACCTGAGCTACATGGCCACGAACACAGAAATCTACTAGGTTCCTGCAGAAAGAGACCTCTTTGGCTACTGTGGCAGCAGTGCCTGGAGAGATTGATTCCTTTGCCTGTGTGTCCACCAGCCTACAGGTGTTGTTTCCCACAGAGCTACCAACTTGACCGCTGTGTGCTCCAGCCTTGCACCTCCAGTGGTGCTTTTCCCCTCCTATGGTCACTGTTAGCCTCTGCTCACATGTGCCTTGGAGTTTGTTTCCTTGCCCTCCCAATGCAGACACCGTGTGCTGCAATCTTGACCCCCACTAGGACCCTGGCTCCCTCTATCTGCAGGTCCCTGTCTTGGAATGTAGGCTGGTCCTGTTTGCCCAATGACTGTAGACCAGCTCTGTCTCCCAGCAAGCCAGCAGCTCCTCTGCCATGCAGTAGGCTCCAGTAACACTTTCCTCAATGATGAGAACCCCATTTGAGTTTATTCTCCTTGGGATATCCTGTTTCGGTCCCAGGATGCCCTTCAGATATTTCTTTCCATCTTTATCATTAGCCTCCACGCATAGCCCACTGAATACTCACACTGTGCTTCCCCTGGTTAAGTTACTTCCTGGTGTCTGTCCTAGGATGATACATCCTGCCCTCCCCACTATCCCAGAATTTATGTCATATCATAAAAATAAATGCCTATGCCATTATTGTTGTCATAGACAAAACCCAAAAATGTATTCAAGCTGCACACTTCCCAGGGGCCAGCTTCTGTGAGGTTCAAGATCGACAGCTCTGCAGTAACTAAGTGAAACCAAGCCAAGCTTTCTTGTTCCCCTTTCTCCTCAGAGATGCCCACCCTCTCCAGACAGGAAATTCCTCCTCCAGACAGGAAATTTCCCCTTGTTTCAACAAAGTACAGTGATCTGTAACAGTATTATATCAGGGCACCAGTCCTGTGTTTCTTGACAAAGCAGAGTCACATTCTCCTCTCCGCTGCATAAATATTAGTCCTTATGCCTACATGCACCTCTTTCCTCATCACTCTGTGTGTGTGTTTGTGTTTGCAGGCATGTGGGACAGTGACTATTGCATAATGCTTGTTATATATGTGTCAGACTCTGTTTTATGTCTTTATACATTGACTCATTTAATCTCGATCACCTTAATGGGCAGATATAATTAATGCCCCATTTACAAATGAGTAAATCAAGGTCATGAGAGCTTAGTTTAACTTGCCCAAGGATGCAAAATCACTTGGCATCTCTCAATTCACCTGTACCAGTATTAGAGTGGACTTCACTTGTATCTAAAATAAGAAAAGATAGGAAGTTAATGAGCTGGTGACCTTAGGTAAGTGTCTTTTCATTATACATGATTAGGCATGGAAAAATGTAAATCATAAATATGATGAGTTCTGTTGTCTCATTTGCTTTTAGCCTACTGTGTTGGAAGAATAAAAAGAAAGACTAGATTGGGCTCTTCCGGTCTTCCCTCCCTTTCTCAGTCTAGTGAATCAAACTTTCTTCAGACTCCCAGCTTCCCATCTTACAGAAGACTGGAGGACACCAAGACAACACTGGCCAGGGACAAAGTCATCCAGAGTTTCAAAGTCACGGGCACTTAGGACTATAGCAAATGGGACCCGAGGACCAGGAATAGATGACTGTAGTGTTTGTCAGAATTAAAATATTTTTGAGAGGGAAGCAGAATACTATTAATAATTCCACTGGTACCATTTATGTAAACTGGAAACGTGCTGGGAACACCTGCACATAGGGCAACTCTATTAGGACTAGAGGGTCACCCCCCACCTCTCCCCGCCCCGGGCTACAGGCACAAATTAAATGGGTCACTTGAATGTAGAAAGTTAGTGAAAGATCTGAAGTATGGACGAGGACACAGGAACCAGAAAGGAATGGTGATCACCAAGGGACTGACATAGGTGGAAGGAATCCTCAACCCTTCGGCATGAGCTAGAACAGAAGAGAAAGGGCTGCCCACGCAGCTGGGACACAGAAGGCTGCAGACTTTGTCAGATTTACCAAGAGATGGAGAGAAAAAGGGGAGATGTTGGGCCTCTCTCCTCCTGCCACTGATGTCCTGCTAGAGTCACTCATTGGCCAAAACCAACTGGAAACCAGAAGACAAAGCAGTCTGGATGGTGTCGCCTGAAAGGGACCTAATTCCTTATTGCCCAGAGAAGGGTAGAGAATGGGTTTAGAAGAAGTTTAAAGAAAAGAATCAGGTGCTCTTCTCTAATTATGCATTGGCTATCATAAGAAGTCCAGATTTTCAGAGTTCTCTGTTACCTGCACTCGAATGCCACACATTACTGGATATGCCCTAATGTGACCCTGTTGCCACTCTCAGCTCCTGGTTCCCTTCCTCTAGGCTTCTGAACCATAACAAAATCTTCATTTTTAGTTTTTCTTCACAATGTGCCCTTGATCTTTTGGCTCCAACTGAATTTTATTTCAACGTGGACCAAATATTCATAGCCTACTTAGTTCCCATTGCCACTTTATTTTCTTTTGGTTCTCCATAACAACCTGTGGCTTTGAAGCTTGAACCTTCCAACTCCACCATCGGCTACCCCACCCCAGTGAAACTGCTTAAACCACTCTGCTCAAGTTCTTCTTGTTCCTTCAAGATGTGAGCACTGGGCTCATCGTTACCCATTCAACAGTTACTGTGGCCCCAGTAGTCACCATAATCCTTGATTCCTTCAATATGCATGAGAATAATCTTTCCAGCACCCTGGAGTTTTAGCTTCCTGTGTATTCCAGCTTCTCACTTCCTTGATTATACAATAGATTTTGACCTTAATAGAAAGCATCTCACTTCTTCAACATCACCTCCCATCCTTTGACTTCATCTCCTGAAGAACGAGGCTGTGTGGACTCTCAAATTAAATCTTTAATTCATTGATTACACCACAATCATGTGTAATACTACCCTTCACTTCACCTCGTGTTATCACTTTCCCTCTCTTCCAATCTGTGGATAGCACGTGGTCTGTGGATAGCACATCCTCAACTCCCTTGACTTTCTTTTCCTTTATCATACTCATCTAACTGTTTTTCTTAATTAGCTGAGGCTGCCATAACGATATATAGCAGACCGGATGGTTCAAAAAGTGTAAGTGTCCTTCATATTGTTCTGGACACTGGCAAGTCCAACATCAAGGTGTCAGCTTATTGAGTTTCTTGGGAGGGTTCTTTTCCTGGCTTGAAAATTGTTGCTTTTGGCCTGTGGCCACCTCTCCCTCACTCTCTCTCTCTCTCTCTCTCTCTCTCTCTCTCTCTCTCTCTCTCTCCTCCCTCTTCCTCCTTCCTCTCCCTCTCCCCTCCCCTTTGTCCTCTTTCTTCTTCTTCCCTCTCCTTCTCCTCCTCCTCCTCCTTCTTCATGA
>NW_004624768.1:12105622-12115855 GCF_000247695.1 Heterocephalus glaber
ATTTGAAATTGGTTTGTAAGAAATGTGACCGTACATATGGGAGGATTTGAGTTCATAACCATTGATCCTGCCCCAGTTCAGTCTCCAAGTGTCCCCACTTGAAAAATAAATTACATGGCCACCCTACCCAAAATCTTACCACTCACATGGAACCACAATTCACATATTATCATAATCTACTATTGCAGTCATGTTTATAGGCACTTTACATCTTTGATTACATTCCATATAAGTGTTATCCTCTAATTTTATATTTAATTCTAAAATCAAAGCATGTTATGATATTGTTGAAAATAGTTTACAGATTTTGAATGACAGCTTATTTTTTATTCTCTTTTTTCCTATCAACTTTGCAATAAATGGCTTTAAGCAGAAAACTTTTCACTTCAGATCATTTCAATTAATAAAACCCCAGAAATAGAGTTACAGGGATTTTAATAGGGTTTTTACATGGAGTTACAGGGATTTTAATAGGGTTACAGGGATTTTTAAAGGCCCTTGAATTTTTGACAGGTTCCTTTTTTAAAGGCTAGAGCTATTTTACATTCTTCTAGCTGCACAGAAAATGTCTGAGTCCTTGTACTCAATTGTCAATATTGAATATTCTCATTCCTCACAGATCTAGTAATCTGATAGGTTAAAAACAGCATCTCATTGTTATTCCAATTTCCATTCCATTGATAATGAGTAAGGTTGAAAAATGTTCAAATGTTTATTAGCCATTGATATGCCTCAGTTTTACATTCTCTTTGTTCTTTTACCTCTTTATTTATGGGAAACTTAATGCTTTTGTTAGCTTTTGGCATGATTTCTTTTTACACTAGGGATATCACCCTTTGTCCTATTTGAAGCAAGTCTCTCCCCTTGTTTATCAGTCTGTTAACTAATTGTGAGAGAAATTGTAATTTAGATGTGAAAAACCTATTGATCTTTCTCTTTATGATTTCTTTCACTCCTTTTCAGCTTAAAAAAAGGAAACTCTCATTCCAGTCCTATGTCTACATTGGATCACTATTCATTTCCATTTTCTTTTAGTTGTCTTTATGATTTTTTACATAAGCTTAGTTCTTCTTGGTAAGATCATACAATATAAGGCTGAACTTTAATAGGAAATTATTATTCACATTGTGTTGTTTTCTTCTTGGAATCTCTATTGCTGCTATCGATTGTCCATTTTAATAAGGTATTTCTGTTCCAAGGCATCCATGCAAAGGCACAATCAGAAACATAAATAAAGAATAAGTGCTTTTCCTCTCACTTCATTATTCAGTTGAGGAATGTTAATTGTTTCTCAGACATGAGACATACCCTGCTTTTAACCAAATAAATTTAGTAAAAAACACACATTTCTTTTGTCTGAGGTAATAGTAGAAATGAAGTGTTGAATTATTAAAATCTGTTGTTTTCCAAGTAACTGCACAGTATCTGGCACCTACAAGATGAATTCTAATCCAGAGGATTTCTTCGAGTTGTTAACCAAAAGTACTGTGACAAAGACTAGCACAATTTTACAATATAAAAGAAAGTGCCAAGCCAACTCCCCAAACAATAGATTATTTATCACAGTTTGTCAAAGTGGAGCAAGTACATAATTTTTTGATCCAGCTGACACATTCAATTATCTCCTAAAAGTTTCTACCACAAGACTTCTTTCAGCTATTTATTAGGTACAAAAATGTTATCCATAATTATAGATATTTCATGTGCCTTCTATCAATCGCTCAACAATCCTTTCCTGAGGCTTTTCGTCTTCCAGACAAACTGAAAAAAGAAAATAAATGCATAGCAATCAAGATTTGCAAAATGGCCATGAGGGGCAGTCAAGGAACTGACAGCTGAAAACAAGGAAAAAATATGTGCAGCATAGCACACAGTTTGAGTTTGCAGAGAAAATAATTTCCTGCCTATCATAGACTCACAGATGTCTGGGACTGAAAGGGACTTCGTGAGCATTAATTCAGTCTATCTCCCTGCTTTTGGTTATAACCAATAAACCTTTCTGAATCTATGTGCATATATATGTGATATTGTAGAAAAATAAGAGACTAAGGTTTGAGGATAATGCTGCACTTTTAATAGTATTTCCATGGGTACTAGTGTATTTAACCCAAATAATTCTGAATTCTTTTCTGAATATACAAGGTTATTAATACTGGCTGGATTTCTGTGATGTTAATAGGATCCCACGTATGATTAACAATAAATGGCAATGATTTCTCTTCTTCTTCTACCCCCCCCAAGAGATTTTCAAAGAAAAGTTGTCAACAAATTTTAAGATATTTACCAGTGTTTAACATTGGTAAAGAAATCTAAGGTAAGAAATTCCCCTACATGCCCAATTTGTATTTTTTATATAGAACCATTAGCTCATTTCTTCTGGTTTGTTTGCCAATGGGGTTGTAGAGTAGAAATAATCAAACTTGGTAATAATCTTCCATACAATTATTTTTGTAGGCTTGATAGCAACCATCTGTGAATAGTTCAGGGACTATCTCTTCATTCCCTTGAAACTTTAAATGAATGAGAGACAGCAAGAAGATTGTGTTGCCAAATAACATCTGACAAATACTTTCCTTTTTTCCCCTTTTATCTCATTTGGAGCTTCCCTATTGCCACCCCATGTGCTCACTTTTATAATTCTAGAGATGACTACCCAAGACCTTAAACCTGATTTTATGTTGCTCTGCCTTCTTCAGTTGTCTACCCAATCCCAGCAAGAGACAAGAAAATCTGTTTGGTGGGTCAGTGCCAGTGCTGACATCCATGAGCTATTCCGTAACAGTGCTGTACTTGGTATTTGATTCCAGCTCTCTTCAAATGAATGGCAATTAACTGCCTTAAATACTTTTCTCTTTTACTTAAAATACTTGAGACTAACTGGTATAAAGCAAAACCTTTCATTTATGGAAAACACTTAATAAAATAAGAGGAATTTAAAGACCATCGTTTTATATTCAGATTAGGTGAATTGAGGTTCAGAGATGTCTAAGGAGGGACTAAAACAGCAAATGAGTTAGTTGATGTACAGCAAGGACTGAATTATAATTAATCACTCATTTAGTTTCCTATTTTTCTATTACCAAGACGGCAGAAAGAATTTGCACAACTCAGGTCATTCTATCTGAAGTCTACCTTTAAAGACACCCTCAAAATTATTGTACAGTTGGAAAAAACCCTAATATTGATTGGGAGAATGGAATAGGCAACTGTATTAGTCAGCTTTCTCATCACTAAGACACAAAATATGACACCACAACTTAGAAGAAGAGTGATATAATTTGGCTCATAGTTTCCAGGGATTCAGTCCATGGTCAATTGCCTCCAAGATAAAAACGTCATGGCAGAAGGGTGTGGCTCAGCAAAAGTGCTTAGTATGATAGCCAGAAAGCAGAGAAGGGGAACAGCACCAGAGAGGAAGAAGCAAAGGATCAGACACAGAGCCCAAAGCCATGATTCTATGATCTATTTAGACACCCAGAAGTGTGCTCCACCAGCCCTCTGGTGGATTTCAAAGCCAATCAAGTAGGCATTCTATCTAACACCTAGAACAATGAAATAAAATCAGTAGAGTCAATAATTATTTTGGTGCTTACCAGTCTTTATCATAATAATCATCACTTTATTCATATATAAAACATTATCATAAAACATTATTTATAATGTGATAGTTAAAATTATTGTTCAGCAGATATTCACTTTTTCTCAGCCTACTGAGGATGGAATTTACCCTACACCATGGATGCTAGAGTTGCCATGTGACTTGCTTTAACCAATGGAATGACAGCATAGGTGATGCAAGTTGACACTTTAAATGTGCTTTTGTCCCTTGGCTTTCCTGGTTCTCTGGTAACCAAGCATAGCCAAGGCCATTATTGCTTTTTAGTGCTCATGTTTTGGCACTGTAATAAACATATGGAGAATAGGACTGAATCCAACCAGCAGTCTGGAGCTAAGGTCCCTGAACCACAGTTTGAAGCACTTTGTGCACTGAGACCCATATATAATAAAATTACTTGCAGACTTTTTCAAATCAAAGAATGCATGTGAATTATTGTAAACCACTGAGCATTAGGCTGGCTTGTGATACAATCATTATGTCAGTAGTTGCTTGTACATATAATTAAGCTTTGACTATGAACTATGGCAACTGTGATCAGCACTTTAATGATCTCAACTTAATCAAACCATGACCTTACACAAGCCACATTATTATCACTATAGTGCATATGAGGACACAGAGCTACAGAAGGGTTAGGAAACTCACCCAAGAAGATAAAACAAGTGGCTGAAACATGAGTTGAATCAATGTCTTTTTTATTTCAATGTCTTTGTTATGTGTCAACTATGTGTTTTCACCAGAAAGTAGAGAGATGAAAGCAATGTCTGCTACTTACAGGGAGGCTATGTTATGGGCTTGGAACCAAACAACTGCCACACCGCTCTTTTATTCCATTCCCAGCTGTTATCACAAATGAATTGTTAAAGGTTGCATTTCACTCTTTGCCAAGATTTGGGCTGATTTCAGCTCTTGGGAGTTCATTCCAAGGAGCAATCGATAAAGAGTTCTGCTATGGAGACAGACAACACAGTTATTTCTCAGATGGCTTCCACAGCAAAATGCCATCAAGGCTAGAAGATGAAATTTCTGGCCATGAAACAATTGAATGCTAGTATTACTTTGATGTTCAATGCTACCTGCCATACTCTCTGGAGCCATGGAGATTATTATCATATGAAGTACTCCCAGCTTTGACGGTGGCAAGAAAGGCCTAACAAAATACTGTTGTTTCATTCAAAAGATAATTTTTGAAAGTATTAGATCCTTTAGAGCTCTATTGTCTTTATGAGTGTTTACCTGATGGCTTCTAATTCACCTTAGTTGTACTCCTATTATAAACTCCTGAAAATCTTGGCTTCTTACAAGATGGAGGAAACCTCTCTGCTCAAGATTTGGTTATCTCCTGCTATTTCTCCAAATCCTTCTAGTGGCCTCTTCTTCTCCAAACTCTGACATCAACAAACTTAGCCAAAGTTTGAGGAAAGAGCTACCTCACCTTCTCAGCCTCAGTGATGCTGATAATTCTTGATAATTCCAAAGAGGCAACAGATGAGAGTCTTTGAGAGGTAACCTGGATATGGATTCTTCTATGGGGTTTGATCTTCCTATCACAAGAGGAAGGTGCTAGGCAGTGTGTGGTAGAGATTGCAACATCCCAATTTGGTGTGGAATGTAGGTGTCAAGTCTTGGGTAGGTTTATGACTACTTTGCAGGATGCTTCTGAGGCCCAAGAAGGAGAAGGATGAAAGTTAGAAGCAATGTCAACAACATCATCATGTTGTGTCCAAAGATACATAAATATGTTGACCACCAATGACTTGATTCTTGATTTTCTGATGCTATAGAAGACTGAGAATATTGTAATTCCATGGTGGGACAGGAATCACAAAAATAACTGAGATGCCTGGTGAGTGGAAGATCCTAGAAAAATGATTCCTTGATTCATTTATCAGTTTGACAAATATTTATATTAAGGGTCTACATGTGAAAACATTATGCTTTCTCCAGGAACACAGCAGATGAACAAAGGAAAAAATAGTCTCTTGTGGGTCTTATATTCTAGTGACTGAAGAAAAAGAGATAAATAAATAAAAGACACAGTATTGTTTGTGCAGTGAAAAAAAAGATAAAGCAGAATTAACGACAGTTGGCATAATTTAAAGTGTGGCCAGATAAAGTCTCTCTTAGAAAGCAACATTTGAATAGCACTCACAATAAAGTGCGGACATAAACCACATGAGAAACTTAGAAAAACATGCTGGCCAATATGACAGCCTAAAATTGTGAGCACTTGTTTGATTGGAAAAATGCTCCAAAATCAGTACGGATGTAGAGCAATAAGAGAAACAGTGGAGGGAGATAAGTATGAAAGGTTGATAGGAGCCTAATCAGAGGGCCTTGTGGGACATGTCTGGAATTTGTATTTTATTGCTGGTACGATCGGATACCTCAAAACAGCTTGAGCACATATCTGAATTCATTTTCTTTTAAAAGTCCTCTGACTACTGTGTCCAGAGACTATGACATTGTGAGAGTGGAAGTATGAAGGCCAGATCAAAATTATGTTAAAAAGTCAAGAAATGATGTGGTTGTTTGAAGAAGCCTGGCAGCATTGTAGAAGGAGGGGTTGGATTACTGGACATGTTAGAACCAATAGAACTTGAGAGGAGACTGTATTTGAAATATGAGAGGAGATGATTCAAAGACAAAAAAAATCCTTAACTTGAGTACCTGGGTACATAGCCATTTACTGTATGGGAAATACTGCAAAAGAGAAAAAGGAGGGTTAGTGTGGATAGAGGGGGAACTCAGTGGCTATACTTCTTTGCCTGTTGGACATGCAAATGGTAATGTTACATAGGGAGTTGACTATACACACCTGAAGTTCAGGATAAAGGTTCTAGCTAGATATCAATTTAGGAGTCATCTAACTAGCCATTGGGGAACAAACCAGCTCAACATTTAGAGGCTGAATACAAGAAAAAGAGTTAGTAGACCGAAAGTGAAACAGGGCAAGGTCGAAGGACAATCTTGATGTCTCAGAGGCTGAGAAAAGTGTTTGAAGAGGGTGGGAGAAGTCAGCGTCCTGAGATGTTGCTAGTTAGTCAAGTAAGAGGACTGAAATTGGCTATAGATCCTAGCAATGTGGATGTCACTGATGATCACCAGGAAAGCTGTTTCTCTAAAGGGTGAGGAAAAACAATGACTAGAATTGACCCAAGAGAGCATGCACACTCCGACGAATTTTGCAGCAAAGCTACAGAGCAGGGTGGATGCAATATGAATTAGGAGACATTTGTGTTTGTCTGTTTTAAATATGGGAGATAAAATGGCAGTATTTTATGTGACTGAAAAGGCTCTAGAAGAAAAGATAAACCTTGATGATGTAGAAGGAAAAGAGAAGAGTGACAGTGGGACCAATAGTTATGGATGTTCTGAGGGGATGGGAATCCAATGACAGAAGAGCTAGCCTTGGGATGCAGTGTGGCTATAATTCATGGCAATAGGCAGGAAGCAGTGTGCATTACAGTGGAAGATGAGTTAGGAGGTTGAGGTAGGAGAATGAAGAAATCATCTTATAGATTCCATTTTGTTTTGTTTTTCAGCAAAATGAGAGTAAGTCATTAGTTGAAGCTGACGATGAGATGTTGAGGTTTGAGGGGGAGAGGCAGGGGGACACCTGGAAGGATATAAGCATTGTGCATGGGCCTCTCGGCAGTGAGGAAAGTCTGCGAAGGTTGTGGACCAGAGCACAGCCAGTCAGCCCGGGTGCATGTGTTTCTCAAACCGCATTCAGCTCAAGCATAGCAGGGAGGGAGTCGGGTGGGTTGAATTTAAAAAGGTTTTACCAGGCAAGTGTGACAGAGGGTGGGGGACAAGGGAGCTGAGTTAATAACCCACTTGATGGGCTTATGATGTGAAATAATTAATCCAACTATTTCGAAGCATTTTGCAAATTCTGCTCCCAAGAAGAATGTTTTGCTATTCAGAATAGATTAAGTTGTACAGTCTTGGAAGTACAAGTAGCCTCTGATGAGTTTCATTATTGCTATCAAAGATATGTATCATCTTTACATTCCATAATGTCATTAACAGCATGCCATTGCAGACAAAATGGTATACATCTTATGCTAAATTGATAATAGCCCAATTATCTTAAGGTAAGTATGTCTTATAACAAGGACCATTTCATGGATGCTAATAGAAATCCACATGAACTGAAGTCCATCAAGTTTCATGAAGTATAAAGTATAAAAATCATACATAATTGAGCATCCCTTTCTCAGCCTCAGTTCCACAGACAGTTCTTTCTTACAATCAGGGATATTTAGTTGGAATAAATTAAGTTTGACCTTCCTTCCTTCCATCTGCTTTACATTGCTTTGTTGCTCTTTATTTTCTCCTCCTTCTTTCCTTCCCTCTATATCTCGGTTCCTCTTTCTCTCCTTCTTTTATTTCTTTCTCAATTTTCGGACTTAACATTAAAAGAAAGAGAATGCCCATTGTGCTGATGGTAGCTGTCCATGTATGCTAAATCTACTGCGTCCTTTTCCTCTCCAGAGCTTTATCTGCTTATATCACGTCAGAACTTGGAGAGTTACCATAGTAACAATTTTCCAACCTTCTTCTTTGAAAAAAGCCTTCCTGCCCTAAGAGAAATCACCTGCAAAGTAGCGATCCAGCTGCTTTTTCCCATTCTGTCTCAGTCTTCACCCATCATCTGCCATCAGAGGTAGTCAAGAATCTTGCAGGGACCTACGAAGTAGAAAAGCAACCCAAGGTTGGTCCAGGGCTGGGTCGGAGTCCCTTCCTCACCATTTCTGCCCTGTCCTCCCCACCTTGCACTTGCAATATATGAGTTGAGACTAGGGGAACAGGAAAGTCTCTTTTCAAAAACAAATGAAACTGCTTCCCAACTTTTAAAGAGTTGTGTTCTTGTGCTAGAGTTTGATAGATTCCTTCTGTCACAAGAGGGAACTTTTTCTCTGTGTTGGTTTGCCAAAAACACAAGCAGTAGCCTTGATCAACTGCCACTAAATAAGAGTAAATTTATTATTTTTGTCCCAAAAGATTCTTGTTACCATTAGAATGTTATATTTGTCAGCCAGGAGGAAGGTAGTCCAGGATGCTTTGCTTGGTTAATGGATAGATACTGCCTTCCTTACCCCTCCTCCCTTCCTCCTTATTCTAAAAATGTCATCTTCCTTCTTCTCATCCCTTCTTGATGCAGCATATGCGCTCTGGCTGCCATTATGAAAGAGGTCAGAGATTAGTCACCTAATGGTGAAGGGACCGTAATCCCTGACCTGGAGGTTCCTTCGGTGTCTTTGTACAGAGCACATTTTACAAAACTGGCATTGGCCCCCTAACTTCTGCTCCTTCTCACCAGCAATCAGGGTGGTGCCACTGGGATCAGCATCAAGTCGAGTGCTACTTTGGGTGCTATCTGCATGCCTATTACTGGTCACTGTCTGCACAATCATGGCTGGGGATAATAAATGAAGGCCAAGGAATTGCAACAATTCTGGTCTTTTATTGGAGAAAAAAAAATGTTGGTTTGGGAAACCAGCATTATTTCTTGGGTGTTACGGGTCTTTTCACTAAAGTGGAACCACTACCATGGACAACTGAAAGCAATTATAACTCAGGAGTATACATTTTTATAACAAGTCTGGTGGCATTTGTTTTTTATGTTTACTGGCAATTGGAAAGCTCCTTCCTCTTCTGTTTCACATCTAAGGAACCCAAGAAAGCCCGGAGGCCCCTTCCTTTGGCACCCATGGAAATTTCAAAAACCATCTGAGCCCCTTCCTATCTGGGAAACCCTGGACCCAGCCCCCAAACACAAAAACAATTCCAAGCTAGTTTCATTCCCTGCCCTCTGGGGCCATTTTTAAGCCACCTGGAAAGGCAGACTCTAGACTCTCCAGAAAGCCTCACTGTGTAATTGATAGACCTGTGTGGGGTAATCAGTCTTGACATCTAAACCTAATTTTGGGTGTGAATCCATCTTGTTTTTACATAATGTCTGTGAGAAATTATGTATAAGAAGAATGAGAAAAACTTCTTTCAAAGTGAATACAGAATTACTCCAATGGTGAATCGGACCTATCACTCCATCTAGTAAAGGGGGAAGTTGAAGGGATTGACTGTGTTCACTGAGCCCTAGCCAAGCACCAAGCAGGGGACAGATGTGCCCACACACATTATTACCCAAGACATACCCAGAGGAGAGTCCAAAATCTTATCTTGCATACTGCTCCCTCATCCTTCACCTGATGGAAACTTGAGGAGTAGAAGATGAGGAGTTAGGGTACCAAAAATGGAAAGGAAACAAAAATGGTGACCAGAGTGAACTGACCAAAAAGTACATACTCTGAGCTAGCAAGTGTATGAGCCAAGGGTGTAGCTGGTTCTGACTCCAAGGCTATGTTCTCCTTTGGCCATTAGAGAAATGCAAATTAAAACACTGAGATTCCATTTTACTCCTGCTAGGATGGCTACCAAGAACTCAAAATCAAATGCTAGCAAGGCTGCAGAAAGAAAAAAACCCTTCTGCTTTTTTGTTAGGAATGTTAACTAGTACAAACACTATGGAAATTATTATGAAAATTCCTCAAAAAGGTGAAAATAGAAATTCCATTCAACCCAGTTATTCCTATTCTGGGTATCTT
>NW_004624768.1:12126372-12145858 GCF_000247695.1 Heterocephalus glaber
TCTAGCAGCTGCTGGATTGATTTCTCTTGGTCTCTTACAATTTTGAAGCAATTTTTCTTTTCCTGGTCACTAATTACAATCTTATCTTCTATATCTGAAATTCTGTCCTCCCATTGGCTCTTTCTGCTGTGTAGACTTTCAGTGGAGTTTTTGATCTCCTGGAAATCTATTTTCATCTGTTTTATGGATTCCATTTGTTTCCTTTGTTGGGATTCCATCACGTCCCTCAGCGCCTCTCTAGATTTATTAATCATGTCTTGCCCTACGAACACAATTTCTGCTGTTATCTGAGAAATTATTTCTGATTTCACTTTTTCCAGATCCTCTTTTGTTGGCAGTTCAGGGAGTCCAGGTAGTTGAGTATCAGAGTGTTCCATCTTATTTCCCTTTGGGGTTGCTGTAGTTGATCTGGAAGTGGTTTTAAGACTTGTTTACGTGTCTTCTCATTTCGACCTTGGTGGGGGGGTGCTGTTGGTGCCCCTGCAGCTCACCTCCTCTGAGCTGGGAGTGATGCAACAGCAGCTCAGAAGCCCCTTCCTCTGGGCCAGGAGTGGTGGCATGGACAGCGGCCCAGAAGCCCCTACCTCTGGGCTGGGAGTGGTGGGACAGAGAGTGGCCCAGAAGCCCATTCCTCTGAGCTGGGAGAGGTGGGATGGCAGCTCAGAAGCCCCTTCTTCTGAGCTGGGAGTGGTGGGATGGATGGCAGCCTGGAAGCCCCTTCCTCTGGGCCGGGAGCAGTGGGATGGGAGGTAGTTTCTTATAAAGCTAAGCACATCCTTCCATTGAAGCCACCCATTATATTGGATATTTACTTAAGAAATTGGAAATACATATTTACAAAAAGACATGCTTATCCCCCTAAGGTAGGGAAAGGTGATGAAAAAAGGAATTAAGATGTGTTGTGTACATGTTCCAATTTCCCAAAGGAATGTGCTACACATATGTAAAATTTTAAAAGTTTTAAAAGGAAATGTTTAAACTATTCATAGCAGTTTTGCTTATATTAGCCACAAACTGCAATTAGCCCCTATTGTCCAATTACAGGAAATTGATTTTTTTAAATTGTCTGGTATTTAAACAATGGGTTGCTACATAGCAATAAAAATGAACAAATTATTGATATGTAGAATGTGATAGATGAACCTCCAAAAATTATGCTGAGTAAAAGACATTGTTCACACAAAAAATCATATGGTATGTGTCCCTTTATATGAGGATCTAAAATAGTCAAAACTAATCCACAGTGAAAAAAATCAGAGTAGTGATTGTCTGTTGTGGGAAAGGACTAGAGGTGGACATTGGCTGAGAATATACATGAGGGAACTTCTGGAATAACTAATATTTTCTGTCTTGGTAAGGGGTTAAATTACATAAGTGTATGCTCAGGATTAAGATTTGTACTCTTGTTGCTTCATTTTGGAACAAAAAGTTAAAAACCCACAAACAAATATTGGATTTTAGTGAAATACATGCTTAAGTACTTTTTGGAAATGTATTGGTGTGATTACTTGGAAATTGATAAGACAAGGTCTATTGATTGATAGAAGGATAGCTATGTGACCAGATATCTAGTAAAGCAAATACTGTAAAATATTAATTGTAGAATCCAAGAAGTAGATAAATGACTCTTCATTGTAAAATTCTTTCCACTTTTCTATGTGTGAGAAAATTTTCATAATAAAATGTTGTGGATAAAACTCCACTGGGAACAAAAAAGAACAAAAAATAGAAAATAAACATTTCTAACACCAATAAAATAAGGAAATATGTACAACCACAAACCACATAGTACAAAACGTGATTGAATCTGTGGATCAAAAGGGCAGACATTTTCCCAAGAATAATTGATACAGAAAGATAAATATCAAATTGTACCCTCTTGAAATTGCTGAACTTCAAAGATGGAAAAAAAATCTTACAGCAAACAAGGTAGAAAAATCTTGTCATGTCAAGGAGAAAATAATTCAAGTTGACCCCAGACTTCTTCATCACAACAGCTAATGCCAGATAAGAGTGGGGGAATGTGAAGAGACTGATGACCTTTTAATTAAAACAAACCAACATGAATAACCACTTAGACATGTAAGACAAAATAAGAATTCACTGCTGACTGAAAGCTATGAAGTCACTTCTTACAAAACTGATTAAATCTAGTCAAATCTGAGATGAATCAAAACATAGATGGAAAGGCTGGGAATGTGGATCAGTGGTGGAGTACTTGCCTGGCATGCTAGTGGCCCATGCATGGTCCCAGCCCAGTAAGCCAAAAACATAAACACTGATGGAAAAGAGATCTAGGTGAAAGAGAAGATGCAGTGTAAGAAAGGGTTGAAGCCTTGCAAGATATGAAAATAAACACATCAAACATGGTGCTTGACAAAACTTTACCGCCTTACTCAGACTGGTTTATTTCACTTAACATTTTGCTGTGTCTGAGTAGGAAATATAACCACAGCAGGTAAAATTCCCAATGATATAAAAGTCATCCATTCTAAAGTGTTGTTCCCATAACTTCCTGCTTCAGTCCTATTTTACTCTTCATTGAGGGGATCATTTTTGCTAGAGCTTTGTTTTATTTAGTATTTCTTGTTATAAAAGAAGTAAATACAAAAGTTATTTCTGTTTTCCCTTTTCAGTCTACAAAACATATCATGCAATATGTAGTTTTTCACCTTGCTTTTTAAATTATTATATATGTTAGAGATGTGGCTGTGTCAGTACACATGGATTGCCCTCATTCCAATATTTTAGATTTTTAATTGGCTCAGGATAATTATATATATATTTGTGGGGTATATCTATGACATTTTGTATGTATATATTATGTAATGATTAAATCAGGGTAATTATCATATTTTATCACCTCAAACATTTATCCTCACTTTATGAAGAGAACATTCAAAGTCCTCCTTCCTAGTTACTTGGAAATATACTTGTTAACTAGCCACCCTCCTATGCATTGGAACACCAGAACTTACTTCTGCTCTCTAACTAATTTTGTACCATTGAGCAATCTCCCCTATCCCCCTGCCTGCTACCCACCCAGCCTGTTTGTAACTGTTTAGCTCTGTGTTTCTATGAGATCGGTTTTCACAGATTGTACATATGAATGATAGTACACAGTGCTTGTTTTTCTGTGCCTGGCTTATTTCACCTAACATACTGTCCTCAAGTCCCATCCATGTTACTGCAAATGATAGTATTTCCCTTTTTTTGTGACTGAATAGCATGCCATTGTGCAGCTGTATCATGTTTCCATTACCTGTTCACCAGCTGATGGACTCAGTTTGTGTCCATGTCTTCACTAGTGTGAACAGTAGTGCAATGAACATGGGAACACAGGCATCTCTTGATCTACTGATTTCACTTCCTTTGGACATACACCTAGTAGTGGGATTGCTAGATCATATAGCAGCTCTATTTTTAATTTTTTTGAGGGGAACATCAAACTGTTTTCCATAATGGTTTTTATTTTATTTTATTTTTATTGAGATGATACACAAATGTAATTGGTCACTTTAACTTACACAATTGGGGAAGTAATTAGTGTATTAACAATATTGTGAAACTATTAGTTCTTTCTAGTATTAAAATTTGTATCATTCCATTAAAGCGTCCTATACCCCTTAAGTAATTCACACTCTATACCCACATTTCTCAGTCTCTGGTAAACATTAATCTGTTTCCTATCTCTATTGATTTATTTATACTGGATATATTCTATAAAAGGACTTCTATGTAACCCTTTGCATCTGACTGCTTTCACTTAGAATAATGCTTTAGAGCTTTATTGGTGTTGGAGAATGCACGAGGGCTTCATTGCTTCTCATGACTGTGTAACATTGTATGGATGTGCCACAGTATGTTTGCCCATTCACATACTGATGGACATTTAGGTTGTTTCTACCTTTTGTGTATTATGAATAATGTTACTATAAACACTGATGTAGAAGTTTCTGTGTAGCAAGTTACTCTCTTTTCCAAATATTTTTTGTTTTCATACACTTTTATTTATATAGATGAGTTTTAGAGTAATCTTGTGAAGTTTCAAAATATTATGCTAGACTGTTAGGGCTGTGATTTGAATTACATTTAACTTGTGTTTGGGGGGAAATTGATGTTTATCCATTTCAGTTTTGCCTTCTGGGAACTTATTTTTTTATTCTTCCTACTTAAGTCTTTTCCACTTCCTAATAAAGCTCAGTGGATGTTTTTCATGTAGATGCATATTCTTATAAACATTTGTAGCTGGCCTCTTAAAAGACCATTGAGCTATGGGCAGTAAGAAGCTATCTGTCATCATCTGGACTCCTATTGACCCTTGTAATGCAGGGGCAAGCCTGTGATCAACCTGTCAACTGTTGTACTTTGGGAGGCAGACTGCAAGAAACTGTCACATAAGGAAAATTGTAGCTGTTAGCATGTGCTGGCTATGCACTGTGAATAGCATCCTATGAAAGAGACATCTCTGCATGGAGGCAGTGGGGGAGAAACCTCCTGGGGCAGAGAAATTTCAGATGAGCAAACTGCTCTGAGAGAGCAGGAGGCCTCGCTAATCCTGCCCAGCAGGATCTCATAATTGCTGTGGAAATGACTGATAAGTGCCCTCATTATCCCTTTCTGAAAGGAAGGGCTCAGTCATCACATCCTACTGTTTCTCCATCACGATGTTCTGGGAGCAGATATCTTTCCATCTTTTTGTCATGGATCACAAAAAGCCACATGCAGAACTGATAATGAGGTTAACATTTCATCCAGAGATCCAGGACCTTGAGCTTTGTGCACTACCTGGATGGGACCCTGGGATAACTTCTTAGGAAAGGAGGAAATGTTCTGTGTGAGAAAATAGTAATGAGAGGTTGATAAACAAACAGATAGATGTCTTAGTCATGTTCCTTCACTGAGACAAAATGCCCAACACCCACAACTTAAAGGAAGAGAGGTTTATTTTGGCTCATGGTTTTTAGAGGATTCAACCCCTAGTTGGCTGCCTGCAGGGCAGAAGGGCATGGTAAATGACAGGGGAGAGAAAAGTTGTTCAACCTTATTATCCAGGAAGCAGAGAGAGAAAGGAGAAGCCAGTAACAAAATACACCCTTCCAGATCACAGCCCTGGTAACCCACCTCTAACCAGGCCCAACCTCCTATTTATAAAGATACAACACTCAACGACAGATGGATGCACTGTTGAGTATAGCACCCTCAAAACCAATCACCTTCCACCCACATGAGAATTTGAGGGGACATTTCATATCTAAACTATAATAGTAGACTTCAGCTCAAATGGACCAATTATCCATTGTCTTCTTTATCTACATCTTTCTTAATAATAAAACTCCAGCTTTATTCCAGGAGGAAAATCATGCAGTTAAAGTGCTGTTTTCAGCTCTTCCTTGCTGCAAGAAGTAGATAATGAATAGCAAATAAAAATCATTGGGTGGGGATTCAGGAGAAGCTTCTTGAAGGTGGCTGATCTTAAGAGAAAGGACATCCTTTTACTCTCCTCTTTCTCTTTTGTTTTACCTGGAAGTTCTGATGCAGTGATGTTTATTGTACTTTTTTATTGCAACCCCCTTCTAATGCATCTTCCTATATTTCAAAGAGTGCAAAGCTAAACAGGATTTTGCCCCAATATTCTTCAGCTCCGGTTTTGTATGTAATGAGTGTTTGACTCATCAGGTACATGAGTACAAGATTTGGCAGTTAGAGGTAAAGCCAAATGTAGAAGTGCTGCTCCTACTGTTTTTACTGGCAAGCCCTTTTGAGGTAGGAGATTAGGGCATGGCAGGCTGGCTAGACAGGCTGTAACTTTTCAATTACAAAGATCCACAACCAAGGCTGAACAACATGATGTGACCTGTTGATCATGGCCAGGATCTGTGGGCAGAGCAACTCCCCATGAACCCGATGTGTGCCACGACCCACACAGTGTAGATTCTGAAGCCAGAGAGAGCTGTGGGAGATGAAAAAAAATGAAGAAATCAAGATTATTCTTGAAAGTTGGTACCAGGTGGAACTATAGCTTTTAGGGAGCTAATGGCCACCTGGAGTCCCAGGCACTCTTTATTTATAGCAGAAGACAAACAAGAAGAGAAGGCAGGGAAAATAGTGTTACATGGCCTACGTGGCCTAGGTGGAATGTAGCGTGGTTGTTTGGTGATCAGGGCATTTGCAGGAAGGGAACAGGGAAAGATACATAGTGTAACTGTCTCCTGGGGCTGTGCCAGCCAAGGTCTACAATATGGAGAAGAAAGGGAGTAGAGAGGAGAAAGCGAGTAGGGAGGAGGCAGGCGAAGAGCCATCTTCAAGCTTGGCCCATGGCAGATATGAAAGAGTATAAAAGATGGCAGCCATTGATTTCAGAGCTACTGTGATCTTGTTCCACTATCCTTTTGTTTTTGCAGTGGCCCACCTGCAAGGCATATCTCTTCTTGCTCTTCTCTCTTCTTCAGTCTTTTCTTTTTTTTCTTCTTTTCTTCACTCTTTAATTTTCTTCCTTTACTTTAGACAAATGTTGTGCCAATTCTTTAAGCAAGAGACAGAGACCCTTAAATCACCAGACAACACACTGCCAGCTGACAACACATTGAAATGGCAAAGAAGCCAAAGACTCCATTTTCAGTCAACGCAAGTCATGATTACAGTCTGAAGAAGAAACTGCTTGGTTTTGAAGACAGCAACAGTAGTGCAGCTTCCCAGTCATGCAGTGTTGTAATGATGTCACTTCTTGAGTTGGTGACCCGCTGTTCAGTAGGCATGCAGCTCTGGAACCAACAAGCTGAGTGGCAGCTTTCCTATTAGGTAAGTAGCATCTTGATCCAGAAGGAATAGTAGCTCCCTTGGTGGCTCAGTTTTTTCTGGTAACTTTGAGAGTTGTTCCTGAAATCTTTTTTTAATCATGTCCGATTTTTTTTTCACTTTTTATTTTCCTGGTACATTTTAGATACACATAATGATCACATTCATCATAGGGAATCTGCAGCATACATGATATATCTTTTATTTTTTTAAAGAAAGCATCTTTTTTCAGTTTATTGGTCCATCATTTTAAGTTAATTGAGGTAAAGAAACTGTTTTTAAATTTACAAGCTAATAGTTTATCAAGCAGTACAAATTCTTTGTTTACCTCAAAATATAATATTAATCCCATAGTAAACAGAATTTTCTATACACAGACATGAAAAAAAGTGGACAAAAACTGTGTCCTGGCATCAAAAATTCAACAAAAACCTTTTTCTTTAATTTTATAATCTCTGGGTTCCATAACAAAGAAAAGGAGGTGACATTCTTTTAACATTTGGTAGCTTCATGAAATAAAGACTTCTATCTATAAATAAATCACTTTCTGAACACACACTCTCTCAAGCACTTTTTATTTTCACAGCTTTTGTTTTGGCTTAATGGCAGCACGGAGAAACTGTAACACACTTACACAGAGGACTTTACCAATACCCCAGAAAGGTTTTTTCTTTTCAATTTTTGAACATAAAGAATGATTTCTAAAAATAAGAACCATAGTCCATAATGTGGACATGTTCTAAGCAAAAGTTTTAATCTCTTAAACAGTTAAAATACAAGTTTAGAAAGTTTGCTGGCAGTTTGTGTCATGGGAGTGTGTCAGACGTTGGTCACCTCATGTAGTCCTGACTCACAGAGATGGGGGCACAGGCAGACAGAAATACAAGGACCAGGGACTCCATGGGACAGGACTGAACCTCAGGGGTGTCCAGGTGAAAGGTGCTGACTGCTGAGAAATGCTGGTTCGTTATCTGATGAAGGCCTGGCTGGCACAGCCATTGCTTTACTGAACCAATTCACATTTTGGTCTGCCATCTACTTCCCCTCTCCCCGTTACCACACTGAGGAAAGAGTGATTCTGCTTTGCTCCTTCCAGTATCATTTCTGAGTACATGGTATATCTTGGTCCTTCTTTTTTTCTCATTCCCCTCCCATCCTTTCAACCACACCCTTTATCTACAAAAACCTTGTTTCCATTTTTTCTTCCATTCTTTCTTTTCTTGCAGTTTGCTCATTCTTGCCTATGATTCCATAAGCTCTTTCCTGTGCAAGAAAGAGTCATTTGTATCTAAAGTCCAGCAAATTCAATTCCTTAAAATTAAAAAATGATGAATACAAATGTGAAGTGATGGGGAGAATTTGAGAGGCCCTCCTGAATAATGATGTAAATGTGCAGGTGTGAATGAGCACCCTACCCTATAGGCAGGGTGGGTCAGAAGCAAGGGGAAAAAGAAAAGGTATTGGAATCTCCACCTTAACCTTCACAGCACATATCTAAAGCTTAAAATAAAAGTACAACACTTTAGTTCAGTTACACTTTTTCTAGGTCTCTGCTTCTCACAGTCAAATGAAATTCCTATTTGTCAAACATTCATTCTAGTTTTCTTTTGATGCTATGATTGATGAGGCCTTTTTTGAACTATTTTTAACCACTATTTTTTAAACCAAAGAAAAAAGAAGTTTATTCATCTTTATATAGTGTTATAACTATCAACATTTTAGAGCTCTCCTATTAATACTAATAATTTTGCAGTGAATTCTTTTGAATTCATCATAAAAGTGAAAGGCAAAGCTAAAGCCCCAGAGAGTTATATAACTCAATATTTTTAAATTTCTCATATAAATCTGGCAGGCCTTGATTTTTATATAACTTCATATTTGTTTTATTAATAAAATTATATTTAGAAGTTTATGTGTTTATTTTATGAAAAACAATTTCACATTGTTACCAAAGACAGACTCAATATTTATAAACTTTTGCTTTTGGTTACAACTAGCCTCCTAAATTAGGAAGATAAAAATATTCCCCAACTAAGTTTGCTAAATTGCAGATGGTGGGTCTTTCAAGGAATTAATAAGTGGATATTTCCCTTATTTCAGTAAACAAAATACCTCAAGGTTAATTGTAAAGAAACTTTTCATGATAAACTGACTACTCTGAATGGCCATTATCTTCCACTGGACCAAACATTATTGAGGTAAGGGAGGAAAGCTGGGCACTGCCTACTTAGCCATTTCAGGTTCTGCTCCTTAAGACATCAGCACCTTCTTTGGCCCCAACTTTTAAGTAAGGTCATTCACTTTCTCTAGCCTTAAGATTCTTTTTCACAGACACATGTTGAATGCATAATAAGTATATGGTGTAGTGTAAAACAGGGATTTTTTTTTTGTATTTTAAAAAAGCAAAGTACTAACATGAAGTCCAAAAAACCTGCTACATTATACCTCTTCCTTCAAATTTATGATTCTAAACACACACACACACACACACACACACACACATTTGGAAGTTTCTGAGATTGAGATACATCTTACAATCCAATATATGTCCCCCAGGATAGTTCTTTCTTCTGATCTCCCCAACCCCAGAGCCCCTGTTATACCAATGGCATGATTCATATTCAATGTCATCTAAGAATCTATCAAAAAACAAAAGAGGTGTCAGGGTCATTTACCACATACACCTAACATGAGATTCATACCTGACTGCATGGGGCCAGGGATCATGAGTGCCTATGGCAATTGACAAACACAGGAGTTGGGATGGGGGAGAGGCTGCAGAAAGAATTTGTTGGGCAGATCCTTACAGACAAGGCTAAGGGAAAGAGGGGTGGGATGTGAGCCCTGCAGCTTTGGTGTCTGTGTGAGCAACTGAAACAAAGTTTGAGAGATGAGCTTCTGCCCTGCATTTAGGAAAATACATCACTTGTGCCCTGTGAGTCACAGGTGCAAATGATTAATCCTGCATGCTTTGGAAGATGCAGCAATCTTGAACCTTTGAAGATGGTTTGAAGATTAGATTTTAAGAAGATCATGCCAGTAGATTGCTTGAGCAATGACAGTTCTGCTGAAAGTGTCTTTAAATAAAGTGTCTTTGAAACATGACTTGTTATTTAGAGCAAATGAAAATAATCACATTTAGATTATTTGGACACTTCTAAAATAATTTTTGACCTTTATTCCAGGTGTTCTTGTGCCTGTAAAAAGGTAATGCCACAGCTATCAATGTGTCAGAAGGAGAATTTTTCAGGCATGAGATGTTTCAAATAGACAGTGTGTTAGGTTAATTCCATAAGTGGATTCCTTTTTTCCACCTGATTTATTAAATTGTAACTCGGTTTTTTAAAACTCAGACTGTTTAAAGTGGAACATCTGACATTATTGTAAATGAATTGTAGAGTCAATTTTTAAAATTCTACATTGAAGGAAAAGTTATTTATTTTGAGATGATAATACAAATACAAACTTTGATGAAGAACAACATAATGAAAAATATTGTTCTAAATTGATGTATATACAGACAGAAATATTCTTAAATTTCTTATAATGAATATAATCTGTAATTGCTTTTAAATAAGCTGTGATACTCTGTCAATCAAAAGGAAACCAAAGTTGGCAAAATTCATAATTTGATTATGTTTATTCAAGGTAACTAAACTACCAAAGTTTGAGAGTGAAAGTGGAATTGAATTAAAATATGTCACCATTGCAATTGTGCTTTTTCTCTTTGATGCTGAGCATAAATCAGATTTTAGAGATGTTTGAACCTTTGACTTTTAAAATAAAGCTATGTGATTTAAAATATTAAGTCTATTTTTGTGAGTCCCTCCATGTTGTTTGTATTTCTTATCAACATAACTTGTTCACTTTCGGTCACTCTGCTGTGCCCACCAGTCCAAAAGCACCTGTTACTACATAAACCATGCCCAGTTCTCCAACTTCCAGACCCTGCCTTAAAATAATTAAGCCCAGGTCTGAAAATTCTGTAAGTACAGTTGTTCCAACTTCTTCACAAGGAATGAATTCCAAGACTCCCAATGGAGTCTTGGAAACCTAGAATACTATTGAACCCCATATACACCATGGTTTTCATATATACTTATACACACAAATATGTATATGATAAACTTTCACTTTTTTGAAACGGAAGCTCTTTACAGCTTCTCTTTGGCATATTCAAATTGATGAAATCACTATTCTTACACATTGGAACCATTATTGAGTAAAATGAGGGTTACTTGAACACAAGCACTACAAAACTGCAACAGCCAATCTGATAACTGAAGGCTGTTACCAAATGGGTAGCATATACAGTATGGATGCTCTGGACAAAGGATGATTCACATCCTGGGCAGAACAAAGTGAGACACCAAGAGGTTTCATCATGCTATTCAACAACATGCAATTTAAAACTCCTGAGTTATTTCTCAAATTTGCCATTTTATATTTTCAGATTATATATAGTTGATGTTGGCCAATGGAACCACAGAAACTGAAACCACAGATAAAGGGAGATTACAGTATTCTCCCTTCATTTTTCCCATTTGAAACATCACTAAGAATGCCATGGTGCTGTTCTCACTCATTGCAGTTCTAAAACACTCTACATGATCAATAGATTTGATTTGTCTGCTTGCACCCAACCTGTCCTTATTTTATCTCTCTTTATGTATTCTGGTATCATCAGTTTGGCCTATATCTTTTGATTTCTTGTATGAAAAAATGTCTTCCTTAAAATTACACTCAATACTTTTCCAACTACTTTGCAATATCAACCATACTGTCAGTGGAGCTTTTATTAATTTTTATCCTTTCCAGGTAGCTGAAGGGTCTTACTTAAAGGAACAGACCTAACGTCTACCAGTGAGTGAATGAGATAGAAGTGAAGAAATATTCAGCTTTTATTTGTTATTTTTTTCTCCTTACTACTCTCTCCTTTCTGCACAGCTTAGATTGACAGCAACTTAGATCTTAGCCATGAGATCCCCAAAGCAGTCCTTCTGGAACCTTAGCAAGTACTAGAATCACTGAGAATCTTGTTAAAACAGATGCCTGGGCCTTTCCCTATGGTTTGGACAGGATATTTCTAAAATGGAGCCCAAGAATTTGCATTTTTAAGAGGATCTCAGGTAAATATTAATACTGCTGGCCCAAGGACCACATTTTGAGTAATACTTCTTTGAATGCACCTACAAGTTAAAACAACAAATACTGTCTGATCCTTCTTCCTTTGAGTAAAACAATACTTAAACAGTAAAGCAACATCAGGGCCAAAACATTAGCCTGTTAATCACAGGTATGAATGCCCCAATCAATCTCTTTATGTCCTACAATCAGGATACCCAGGTAGGCCTGAACATGATAGGAATGGTATTACAGCTTTTATCTAGAAATTCCCCCAAAGCTTTGTGCACTCATAGGTGGGGCTTTTTGGAGGTGGCTGGATCTAGGGTGTGTGAATGTGGATTGAGGGTGTGTGAATATGGATTAAGGATGAAATAATTGTATTAGTCCACTGATTGGTTTAGCATAGTCTGGGTGTGGATAATTGGAAGCCACAAATAAGTGTGGATGATACCACCAAAAGACTTGTGCTTTACATGGGTTAAAAGGGAAAAGGAAGCTTGCTGCTGCTGCTGCTGCTGTTGATTCACTGCTTGCTGCCTCCTACCTGCTCTGCCATGGCCTGTTTCTCCTCTGGGATGCCCTTCTACCATGCCACCCTGCCTTAGAGCCAGCCGACTATGGACTGAAACCTCCACAAATTGTGTGTCAAAATAAATCTTTCCTCTTTTAACTTGTTGGCATCAGGCATTTTGTCCAAGCAATAAGAAAGTAGATAAGACAAATGGTGTCTCCTGGAGTTGCTATACTCTGGTGTCACACCTAAAAGTCAGGCTCCATATTATATGGTACTTTGACATCTGCTAAACTTAGGAGGACCTTGTTAGCCTAATAGCAAGTTCCCCTCCCCACTTCGTATTTCTGGATAAGGTCTTCCATCCAAACAATTCACCATACTAAAGGGGCAGGCACAGTGCCTACTTATCCTTGCATTCTTCTAATTCTCTTGCAGTCTATGCATTATTTCAATTAGCCAGTTCCAATCTCTTTGTGAACCAGCAGTCATACCACCCTCTTGATCCTAAATCCCTGCCACACATAAGCCTCATTTGCTCTGCTCCTGACTACAACCCCTGCTTGAGCCACATAGGATGTGGTATCCTTCTCTCCAAAGCTATGAATGTATATGATGAATAAATTGCTGTCATCTTGTCTGTGTACAGTTGAGTGTCTTGTACTCAGCCATCCCCATAATTCTAGGGCAGAAATTCCTCCTTCATCAACAGGGTAAAGAGAAGTCTAATGAAACATATATTCCCTGTACAGATAAATTTATCTAAAAGCAATAAAATAACCTGATTCTAAGCTTTGGAAGTAAAAGCAAACAGTAATTACTGCACCATAATGGTAGATAATTATACCCAAAAAGCTCCAAAACTAATATTGAAAACAGAGTAGTCTTAAATGTAAACATCAGAATTTCAAGCACTGGAAAATAATTAAACATTTTAATCATATTTTTTAAAAAGAACACATAAATAACAACAAAATTTCAAACTAAGCAATGAAGTAAATTCTTTTGGGGTAGTATGGACTTCTATGACCAACCAAAGCAGGTAAGATTGTCTTTATAAAGGGACCAGGTAGGTTACAGCAGACCCACCTAAATAGTGTAATCACTTCCTCTTGTACTCTTGCCCCGATGTCACCTCCATCCTCACCTTCTCCTGCAGCTGTCCTAGGTATACACAGTCCCTACAGCATTTTTCAGGAGCAAGCAGAGCTCTCAATATGAGAAGAAACCATAGGAAATCTGAATTTCAATTATTCCCCCATGCATGGTCTTTATTACTGCAAGTATCTGGGGGTACAGCTCTCTCAAACAACTATGAATGATGCACATGTTGATGAAACAGAGCCAAGATCCTCCCACAAGCAGTTCCCCAGGTATCCTGCTCTATCTTTCAATACAGGAGATGACTAAGGACAGGGTATGAGGATGAATGCACATAAACACTCTTCATCCACGCCAGAGATCATTGAGAATGAAGTGAAAAACCACATGATGTCTGGTCTCAGATGTGCTTTCTGTAAATTTAAACATGTTCACTGAATTGGGCCAAGCACTTAGTAGCAGTAGGCACAAGCAGGCAGATTTTCTCCCTCAGCTCTTATGTGCTGCCCTGAGGTTCATCCAGTCCTGGGAACGTTCTATTTTCTGATTTGCCTCCAGCAATTGTCTACAAATGGTACAAGAATAAGGTGATACTCCTTAAGATATGGTGAACCTGGGAGAAGCTGGGCTAACATCCCTTTAGTAAAAATTTTTCTCCTGGAAAAGTAGAATATTGTCCAAGGATAAAATTCTAGTTATCTCCATCAAATCCGTCTTTGCTATTGTGTCCTGGACTTCAGCCTGAGAAACAATATTTCACAGGGAATAGATTTAAAATACCGATTCTTTTTTTTTTTCCATTTAGTTTATTGGTACATTTTAGGTATACAATACAGTTACATTCCTCATTGGGATCTTGTACCTTTACATGATGTACCTTGGTTCCCATTTTTTTCCCTATTCCCCTGCCCTCCCTTCACCCCCTCCACCCTTCCCTATTTACAAAGACTTTGTTTCCATTTTTTCCTTTTCTCATATTTTTTCTTTTCCTTTCTTTCCTTTCCCCTTCACCTCCCACTTCCCCTATTGCTTTAAACATTTTCTTCCTATTTCACAATATCATTTATACGTTTTGATTCTTATTTACACTTCCAGTTTATCACACCAGAGAAACTATTCAGTATTTACACATGTATGTCCTATTTATTTCACTTAAGTGTAAAATACCAATTCTTGAGCCTTGTATTAGACACAGAAAGGTACTGAGATGGATCAGCAAGAAGGCATAGTGTCTCCAACCAAAGGAAGGAGACAAGGAAAAGTCAGCTATAAAACAATGTGATACTTGCTGCAATAGTCTAGGACAGAATGGCCTGGGAGCATGCAGGAGGCATCCTGCCCAGGCTTTAAAGCCAGGACAGGCTTCCAAAGGAAGGAATATTTAAGCAGAGGTAAGGGGTGGTTAGGTGTCAGCCAGAGATCAGGGTGAATGTCTGAGCTCTCAGAAGTGGGAGCAATGTGGGTTAAAATCTAGAGGTGACATATACCAGTCATCTCTAGGTCAATAACAAACATCCTCTCTGTATTAATTAGGGTTCTCTAAAGGAACAGAATCAGCAACAACGTGTGTGTGTGTGTGTGTGTGTGTGTGTGTGTGTGTATTTATTAGGTAGCTTGCAGGGTCAGAGGAGGGAGAGTCCACAGTGATCATCTGTAGATTAGAGAGCCAGCAGATTCAGTACCATCTCAGCCCAAGAAGATGGAAGCCACAGAACCAGGAGGATCAACAGCTCAGCACCAATCAAAGGTTGATGGCCTGGAAGCTCACTAGAGGGTCACGGGTATGAGTCCATGTTAGAAGGCTGAGGAAACTGGAAACCAGTGTTCAATGGCAATGATGAAGACTAGAGCTCTTCTAAAATGGGAGCACTTCCTTCTTTCCCTTTTTATTTGATCCAGGCAGCAAACCTATTGGTGCTTTACCAGAATTCTGCTTTACAAATCTGCTAGGAGTTTCTTAATTCATTCAAGTTGACATGTCATGATTAATGGTCACAATCTCCTAATCTCCCAAAACGGAAATCATCACTCCCCAACACAGTTCCTCATCTTGCAGTTGTAAAAATAAATAAATGTGTATGGTGACCACCAGGATAATAAAAAGGAATATTATGTAAAACTTAAAAGCTGAAAAAGAGAGAAAAACTACAACTAAAACAAAGAGAATGAGCATTTAGACAAAGTCAAGAAGTGTAAGAAAGGAAGAAACACCAGGGGACCTCAAAAAGGAAACACTAAAAATGGCAAAAATAACACCAAATTCATCAATGATGGCAACAGAAAGAGGCTTAAAAACAAATTATCTTAGATTAGGTAAAAATAAAAACTCCAGATAAACCATTTATAGAGATACACACAAAGTAAAACTACACAAAATTTGAAAATAAAGCGGTTGGCCAAAATATACCAAACAAATACAAAGAAATAGAAAACAGCAGAGGAGCCAGTTAGACAAAGGTCAAGAAAACCATATTTTAAAGAAAAAGACTAACATTTTATACTGATAAAAGATGTATTATTACCCCAAGAAATTAAACAACAATGAACCCTGAAGCATCAAACAACCTTGTTTCAAATCATGTACAGCAAAACTGCTAGAAATACAATGATTCAACAAAGCTCTAATTAAAGATTTTTTAAAAATCTCTCTCTCTCTAAATTTTACAGATTAAATAAACAAAATTAAATATTTGAAGATGCACTTTACTTAAATATTTGAAGATGTACTTTATTTAGAGCCAGTTACCATGAATTGAAAGCTTATTTAAAACCAATTTGTCCTTTAAAACTCCAATCCAAAAATGAACAAAGAACTTCAATAGAAAACTCTCCAAAGCAGATACATAAATGGTCAAAATGCACATGAAAGGGTACTCAACACCACTAGTCATTACAGAAATGCAAATCAAAACTACAATGTGATTCATCTTTACACCTCCTATAATAATTTTTAATGTCAGAAAATAATAACATATGGACAAGACATAGAAAAATTGGAACTTTTGTGTGTTGTTCACATGAATCTAAAATGATGCAACCAGATGGAAGACAGTTTGCTGGTTTCTCAAGGAGATAAACATAATCATCTAGTCCACCAGTAGATAGAACTGAACCCCAAAGAACTCAAAATGGGAACTCAAAAAATTTGTACACTAATATTTACTGAAACATTATTCACAGCTGCCAAGGGAGGAAACAACCTAAGTATCCATCAACAGATGAATGGATAAACAAAATGTGGTACATCCATATGACAGAATACTATTTAGCTCCAAAAAAGGATGAAGTTCTGACACATCCATGCTACTACATGGATGAATCTTAAAAATAGAGTGGAACAAGCAAGACACAAAAGGACAAACATTTCATGATTCTACATGCATGAAATATCTAGAGTAAGTATATTTATAGAGACTGAAGATAGATGGGTGGTGCAATGGGATAGAGGAAGGAGCAAATGGGGAATTATTGTTTAATGGGTACACAATTTATTGATACAGCGTCGGAAATAGCAGTGATGGTTATACTGTGAGTGTATTTAACTAAAATGTTCCACTAAAATGGTTAAAATGACATATGTTGCACTATATATGAGGTGTAATTAAAAATCAGTTAATGTTTACATAAGAAATATTACAATGAAAGGCACACTTCCCATTAATCCCCATCAAAAATCCTCTTAATGAGCTGTGATTCATACAGTGAATGCTGTTACCAAGTACCATCCAAAGGCAGGCTCATGAAAACATTATGGTGTGTCCTCATCCACCCTATTCACTAGATCTGGCACCGTGTGAATTCTGCCTCTTCCCCAAAGTCAAAATGACCATGAAAGGTCACAACATTGAATTGATTCAGGATATTGAGGCAGCCATAACAACACAACTAAAGATATGAAAAAGGACTTCCACAATTGCTACAAAAACAAAGGGATAAGTGTATTGGAAGTGATGAGGAGTATTGTGAGGGGGATTAATGGTAATGTGTCTTTTATTGTAATAACTTTTTAAAATTTTGAAGGAAAATAGATTCACCTAGAGATGATAATGTTAAGTGAAGAAAATCAGACATGAAAGTTTAAAGAGCACATGGTTTCTGTTATATGAGAAAACCAAAATGTAAATAAAGAGAGAAATAAAAGATAGCTGATAGAGAAAATAGAGATGGAGCTAAGGGGTAGGGAGGGTAGGGAAAATGCAGATGAGGGGAAAGGGAGAAGGGGACATGAAAAGAATTAAGATGTTATGTACATGTACCAGCTCTTCACAATAAATGTGATCATTATGTACCACAAACATGTACTAACAAAAATTTTAAAATGAAATACACACCATATTTTTATCACACCTTGAATATATAGAAAAAAATCATTTTCCATTGTTCACAGGAGTATGAAATACATAGGATTCAGTATTACCTATGGCTTTAGGCTTCTTCTGGGGACTTGTAACACATCCCCCATGAATAAAAGGATCCATTATACAATGTATATATAATCTATGCATTAGATTTAATACAAAGCCATATGTGGTTGGTATAAGCTTGTAATCCCAGTTACTGGGGGGGGGGGCAAGGCAGGAGGACAGCAAGTTCAAGGCTAACTTGAGAAATTTAATGAGAGAGAGGAAGGAGGAGGAGGAGGAGAAAGAAGGAGGAGACGAGGGAAGAGAAGGGCAGGAATGGAAGAAGAGAGGAGAGGGAAGATGGAAGGAAGAAAGGGAGATACAGAAGGGAGAAGAGGAAGGAAAGAAGAAAAAACATTTAATGCATAGAGAAGAACAAGAATAGAAATTGGAGTCTGTCCCACCGGTCCTGGCCCAGAGGAAAGGGCTTCTGAGCCACTGTCCCACTGATCCCAGTTCAGAGGAAGGGGCTTCCAGGCCTCTGTCCATCCCACTACTCCTGGCCCAGAGGTAGGGGCTTCTGGGCCACTGGCTATCCCACTGCTCCTCACCCACAGGAAAGGGCTGCTGGGCTGCTGTCCATGCCTCTTTTCCCAACCCAGAGGAAGGGGCTTCCAGGACCCTGTCTGTCCTGCCTCTCCAGGCCCAGAGGTAGGGGCTTCCAGGCCACCATGTGTCCTGCTGCTCCCAACCCAGAGGAAGGGACTTCCAAGCTGCTGTCCCACCACTCCTGGCTCAGGGGAAGGGGCTTCCATGCCACCATCCATCATGCTGATCCCAGGCCAGAGGAAGGGGCTTCTGGGCCACTGTCCCACCACTCCTGCTTGAGAGGAAGGGGCTTCTGGTCTGCCATCGATCCTGCCACTCCTGGCCCAGAGGAAGGGGCTTCTGAGCTGCTGTCCCACCACTCCCAGCTCAGAGGAGGTGAGCTGCAGGGGTGCCAACAGCACCTCCCCAGGTCGAAGTGAGAAGACATGTAAACAAGTCTCAAAACCAGACTTCCAGATCACCTACAGCAACCTCAAAGGGAAATGAGATGGAACACTCTGATACTCAACCACCTGGACTCCCTGAACTGCCAACAAAAGAGGATCTGGAAAAAATGAAATCAGAAATAATTTCTCAGATAACAGCAGAGATTGTGTTCATAGTGCAAGACATGATTAACAAATCTAGAGAGGCGCTGAGGAACATGATGGAATCCCAACATAGGAAAAAATGGTATCCATAAAACAGATGCACATAGATTTCCAGGAGATCGAAAACTCCACTGAAAGTCTACACAGCAGAATGAGCCAATGTGAAGAAAAAATTACAGATATAGAAAATAAGATTGCAATTAGTGACCAGGAAAAGAAAAATTGCTTCAAAATTGTAAGAGACCAAGAGAAATCAATCCAGCAGCTGCTAGACGATACAAAGAAGAATAACATAAGACAGACTGGAGTCAAAGAAGAAATAGGAGAGAGTGAAGATGACATTAAAAAACCTATTCACAGAAGTAATGGCAAAAAACTTCACAAGCAGGAGGAAAGAACTTTACATA
>NW_004624768.1:12149638-12230497 GCF_000247695.1 Heterocephalus glaber
CGGGGCTGTGGGGAAAGAGGAACCCTGCTCCACTGCTGGTGAGAGTGACGACTGGTGCAACTACTGTGGAAATCAGTATAGAGATACCTCATAAAACTAGGACTGGAAGTCCCATTTGACCCCTCTATTCCCCTGTTGGGGATCTTCCCCAAAGAATTAAAAGAATCATACCATAGTGATATATGTGCACCCATGTTCATAGCAGGACAATTTGTAATAGCTAAAACTTGGAAACAGCCCAAATGCCCATCACCTGGAGACTGGATAAAGAAAATGTGTTATTTTTTATAAAATGGAGTACTACTCAGCCGTAAAAAATGGGGAATTAGCGACATTTATAGCTAAATGGATGCACATTGAGGTGATATTCTTAAGTGAAATAAATAGGACACACATGTATAAATACCTAATAGTTTCTCTGGTGTAAGAAAATTAAAGAGTAAATAAGGACTAAAAGTTATAATAGACTATGTGAAATAGGAAGAAAAGGGGCAAAGGAGAAGGGGAAGTGGGAGGGGTAGGGGAAAGGAAAGAAGGGAATGGAATTACTATGAGAAAATTAAAAAAATGGAAACAAAGTCTTTGTTAATAGGGAGGGATGGAGTGGTTGAAGGGAGTTCAGGGGAAGGGGGAAAAGTAAGAACCCAGAGAAATTATGTAAAGTTGCAAATTTCCAATGATGAATGTCATTATACTGTATACCTAAAATGTATCAATGATTAGAATGAATAATCAATATTGTGAAATGGGAAGAAAAGGCCCAAAGTGATAGGGGGAGTGGGAGGGGCAAGGGAAAGAAAAGAAGGAAAAGAAAAAATGATGAGAAATGGAAAAAATGGAAATAAAGTCTTTGTAAATAGGGAAGGGTGTAGTGGGTGAAGGGAGGGCTGGGAATGGGGAAAAAATAAAAACCAAGATACATCATGTAAAGGTACAAGTTCCCAATGAGAAATGTTAATGTATTGTATACCTAAAATGTAACAATAAAAGAATTTTTTAAAAAGAATAGAAATTGGAAGAAGAAGAAGGAGGAGGAGGAAGAGAAGGAGAAGGAGAAGAAGAAGGAGAAGAAGAAGAAGGAGGAGAAGAAGAAGAAGAGGAGGAGGAGGAAGAGGAGGCAGTGGCAGTGGCAGAGGAGGAGGAGAAGAAGAAGAGGAAGGAGTTGAAGGAGAAGGAGAGGAGGAGGAGAAGGAATAGAAGGAGAAGGGGGAAGAGGAGAGGGAGGAGTTGGGAGAAGGAGAGGAGAAGACTGTGCATCTAACATTTTCAGATTGGTGCCCTTTCCTAGGAGTTCCTCCATTCAACATCTCATTTCATCCTCACAACTCTCATCCTTATTTTATACATGGGAAGATGGAGTCTTCAGCAAGGTCTCCCAGCTAAAAAGTAGGGAACAAAGGATAAAATATCTTCATAATTAAAAAATTGCGGGAAGAAGTTAGACTGTCATTATTTGCTAACGATTTGATACTCTGCATAGAAGACCCAAAAATCTCTGCCAAGACTTCTAGACTTACTTGACAGATTCAGCAGAGCAGCTGGATACAAGGTCAACACTCAAAAATCAATAGCTTTCTTGTACACAACAGACTCACTGAGAGAGAAATTAGGGAATCAATTCCTTTCACAATAGCATCCCCCAAAAATGAAATATCTAGGAATAAAACTAATGAAGGAAGCAAAAGACCTCTACATTGAAAACTACAACACTCTGAAAAAAGAGATTGAAGAGGATATCAAAAAATGGAAAGATCCTTTGTTCCTGGATAGGAAGAACCAATATAGTGAAAATGGCCATACTTCCAAAACTGCTATACAGATTCAATGCAATCCCAATTGAAATTCCAACAGTACATTTCACAGAGCTAGAAAAAACAATCCAAAAATTCACTTGGAACCAGAAGAGACCTAGAATATCAAAAACAATTCTAGGCAACAGAGACATGGTAGAGGGTGTCACAATCCTCAACTTAAAACTACACTACAAAGCCACTGTGATAAAAACAGCATGGTACTGGCAAAGAAACATACCTGAGGATCAGTGGAATAGATTAGAAGATGTAGAAACAAATCCAGACATACTCAGCTAACCTCATCTTTGACAAAGGAGCCAACAACCCTCATTGGAGGAAAGATAGCCTCTTTAATAAATGGTGTTGGAAAAACTGGATTTCAACTTGCCAAAAATTAAAACTACACCCCTATCTTTCACCATGCACTAAACTAAGATGAAAGTGGATTAAAGATATAAATATTAAAACAGAAACAATAAACTTGCTGGAAAATAAGTTAGGTAGAACTCTTGAAGACATTGGCATAGGAAAAGACTTTATGAACAAATCCTCAGTAGCACGGGAACTAGCACAAAGAATCAACAACTGGGATCTCATCTTATTTAAAAGCTTCTGCACTGCAAGAGAAACTACCAACAGAGTTAAGAGACAGCCTACAGTGTGGGAAAAAATTTTACCAGCTGTTCCTCAGACAAAGGTCTACTAATGAGAATATATAAAGAGCTAAAAAAACCCAGACCCCCCCCAAATATAAAGACCCAATTCAAAAATGGTCATTTGAAATGAAGACATTTCCCAAAGAAGTAAAAGCAGCAAATAAACATATGAAAAAATGTTCAACATCACTGTTCATTTGAGAGATCCAGATGAAAACAATGCTGAGATTTCACCTCACCCCAGAAAGAGTGGATGCTATCAAGAAATCAACCAATAACAAATGCTGACAGGGTTGTGGGGAGAAAGGCACCCTTCATTGTTGGTGGGAGTGCAGACTGGTGCAACCACTGTGGAAATCAATATGGAGATACCTCAAACGACTAGTATTAGAAGTCCTATTTGATCCAGCTATTCCTCTGCTGGGTATCTTCCCAACAGAATTAAAAGAATCACACTACAGTGATATATGTGCACCCATGTTTATAGTGGCACAGTTTATAGTAGCTAAAACTTTGAAACAGCCCAATTGCCCATCAACTGGAGACTGGATAAAGAAGATGTGTGTTGCTTTTTTTTTTATAAAACAGAGTACTACCCAGCCATAAAGAATGAGAAACTAGAGACATTTATAGCTAAGTGGATGCACATTGAGGCCATACTCTTAAACAAAATAAATAGGACACACATGTGTAAATACTGAATAGTTTCTCTGGTGTGAAAAACTAAAAGTGTAAATAAGGATCAAAATGTATAATTGATATTGTGAAATAGGAAGAAAAGGGCTAAAGGAGTAGGGGAAGGGGGAGGGGGAGGGGAAAGGAAAGGAGTGAAAAGAAAAATATGAGAGAAGGAAAAATGGAAACAAAGTCTTTGTAAATAGGGAGGGATGGAGGGGGTGAAGGGAAGGCAGGGGAATGGGGAAAAAATAAGAACCAAGATACTCATGTAAAGGTGCAAGATCTCAATGATGAATGTAATTGTATTGTATACCTAAAATGTACCAATAAACTTAATGAAAAAGAATTGCAGTAGCTTGGAGCTTAAAATAAACATATCAGTATAAAGATTTGCTGTGTTGGGTTTGATTTGGCTCTTTCTCTTCCCTAAGATCCTGACAGATCCTTCTCATGATTTTGCTGGGTCACCTACCTCTTGATGACCATGATAAAAAGGAGCAGATGCCTGCCTCACCTCAAGGTCATTGCAGGCTTTGGGAGTGAGATAAACTAGAAGGGCAGCTTTAGGCTTTGTTCTTCTTGTCAAGTGTGCTGTCATAGCCTCATGACCTTGACTAAGTGATTTGGTTTAATTGAAACAATGGCTGCATTTCTGGAGGCTGACGCTGAGTAGTGGTTATGAAGCTGTTTATTAAAAAAAGATCTAACTGAATTCTCAGTACTATTCTTTGAGACAGATGTGTTTGGAATTGCAAACGCCTTCTAGAATCTTGGTCCTCATCGTCCCAGCCATCCACTGGATGAACTTACACAGGCCCCTTGCACCCAGGGAACAGTCAGAGGAATTAGAGTGTCGCCTCTGAGCTAAGGTGTACCAGACTGGCTTGCTTTCTTCATAGTCTCTCTTTATCCAGCCACCTTGCTCTATCTCTGGACTTAATTCAGAGCATGATATGGTTCTGATATATGCTGGAGAAGGGAAAATAAAGATCAAGATGTGACATGTATATGTACCAATTCCCTACAATGATTGTATTTATTATATGTCACCAACCTATGCTAACAAAAATGGTAAAAAGGGAAATGAAACCTGTTGATTCTTTAAAAGTTTTAAAAACATTGTGTAACTGTCTGAAGAAGCTTCATACTGAGTGAGTTGATCTACCAGTGGGTATGGATGAAGGGCAGGAGAGAAAACGGTGTGGGGATGATGGGTGGAGGCTGAGTGTGCAGCACAGAGCTGGGTGATGGGAGGTGCCCCACAGTTCCCAAGAGGACCTGCCTGGAGTTGCCCTTCCTTTTCCCAACATCTGGGAAACTGCTAAGAGTTCCAGCTGGTTCCATGTTATATAGTTCTTCTATTTGGCACACAGGATTTGTGTCATTATTTTCTCTCAAAAGCCTATAACAATTTGCGAGATCAGAAGGGAACAATGACAGCAGAAGTTTGGGGGCTGTCTAAGGGAGACTTTCTTGCTGGGCTGAGACCTTGACATCAGCCACACAGTTAGTTCATCCTCACGGGCTCAATATTCCATGCTCTGATGTGTGATTCTGAGATTTACAGATACATGTTTTCTCCAGGCACTTCCTGGCTTCCTTTGATAACATATGTAATTAGCTATTTCCCTTCCCTATTACATTGTGCATATTATCACAGCCATTCTGGCTAAATCAGACTAGAGAGGCCAACATTAATGCAATAAGAATTAGGAAATTTGTCTTAATTAAATAGGAAACAGAATAACTGAGAGGGTCAAGATGGAAAAACAAAATGCAATGTTGGGAAACTGGTAAGAATCAAGTGCCGAAATTTATCAAAATTTAGAATTTAAGTCAAAGGCATGCAATATTTTCAAATTCATTTGGAAAATATTTCCTCTTCCCATCTCAAGTTTTGAATGCAGTCCATCACTTCATTACTTTGGAGTTTGGATGTTTGGATTTCTACAGTTGTATAAGAAGATCTGAAGGCTTCCATTTCATGTTGCAGAAACAGAAATATATTCTAGTGGAATCTGTTTCTTTCTAATTCCACAACACCTGTGGGATAGACAGCAACTAGCCAAGAATTATTCACCTCTATACTTAGTTGCTATAGAAAGTCTATTTTATCTAAGATGAAGCACTTTAGACTACCAACTTGTGATGAGAAAAACATACTCTTCATAGTCCTTTTTCAGTTTTAAAAATGTTTCTGAGATGCATCAGTGAGAGGTGCCAATATAAAAAATGTTGCCCATCATATACATTCCCAAAGTATAGCTGCTACCATCACCACAAAACTGGCTACATGCCAAGCCCTAAGGGAAGACAAATACCTTAACTCAAGTGAAGTGACCCCTTTGATTGCTTCTATGTCCTATCCCTTTTTATTTCTTTTTCCTGGCTTTGAATTTTAATCCTTGTCAATGAGTAATACTTGTAACTAGAGGAAAAGAATATTAGAGGGATGCACACAAATTAGCATGAGAAGCCAATTTAATTACAAAAGAACCAGGATTTCTTACTGAGAATATTGATGACTATGTCCTGAAAGTTTCCGCTTGTTCTAAAATGTATTGAAACTGAAGACTGAAGAGGAAATACAATGGATCTTCTATAGCAGACCTAATTTGGAAAGCAGGAAGGTAGCTCAACTGTAATGTAACCTCTATTGAAGTGCTAGTTTTGCTCATGAGTTAAAGGCATTTTATAATCATTTTCTCAATGATCTTCCTTGTAAAGCAGATTTAATAATTAGCTTAAGGAACAAAATGTCAAGATTAGCTCTCCTGTGCTACTAACTCAGTACCTATAGGAAGGAGACCATTATTCTTTGATCCCCTAATGTGAACAAGAATTGTGTCAGTTGCTATGACTTCAGCATACATGCATTGATTTTATTCTGCCTTTATGCTAGGCATTGAGTTAAGTCCTGAAATAGGGAGATGAAAAAGATGCAACTCTATCTCTCAGTTTAGGGACAAAGTCAGAGTGATTGCTATGGTTTGTGTACTTGACCCTCGATGTGTTGAAGGCTTAGTTCCCAGATGGTGCTATTGGGAAATGTTAGAACTTTTAAGAGGTAGAGCCTGGTGGAAGTAAGTAACGTCATTGGGGGTACTTCCTGGAAGAAGATATTGGAGCCCTGGCTCCTCTTTTTCCTATTTTTCTTTGATTCCCAGCCACCATAAAATGAGGAGCTTCCTCTGCCACACACTCCCACCATGATGTGCTACCTTGTCACAGGCCCAAAAACAATGGGTCACTGACCATGGACTGAAACCTCCAAAACTATGAGCCAAAATAAACCTTTCCTCTTTTTAAATTTCCTACTTCAGGTATTTTGTTATAGAGACAGGAAGATGCATAACAGTGATCCATGCTATACTGTACAATATAAGCTCTATGGGAGTGCAAAGGAGGGCCTAGCTGTGCAATATCTCATTGATCCTCCTCATGATACTGAAAACTCAGATTAGAAGACTAGGAAACTAAAATGTATAGGCAATCTATAATGTCAGAGAAAAATCAAGCACTTTCAAAACATCTTGCATCTTTTAAGGAAGGGAACCTTTCGACTTCATTTTGGAGAGAACAACAAAATATCACTAGCACAAGCAGATGGTTGAATAAAATAGGTATGCACTACTTACTGAACACTTAGTAGCTTTAGGGCACTTTCTGAACATCTTGCTTGTGTTAACTTATCCTCTAGCCAAGGGGACATAGCTGGTAGGAAATGGTCTCCATGGGCTGAGCACATCTGAAATAGAGGACTAGGAAGTGACAGAATAAGACAGCAGAGTTTCCCCCAGAAGAAAGATATATATAGGAGGCCAGCTTTTCTAAATAAGGTGCATTTTGGATACTCAGTCCTGTTTTGAACATAATGACTATACAAAGGAGAAGTCAAGAATTTACTATTCAAGGGCTGAGGAACCATCTGGAAAAGAGCATGATAAGCAGAGGGAGATCACTCAAAAGTAAGGCTGCACACAAGCTTTGAGATACCTGGATTCTTGAATCCTGACTCCTGGGAAGCCCCCTCTTCTTCCCTGAAGGAAACTGTGTGTTACAGTCCAAAGGATGACCATGAGTCTATGACCAAGCAAAGAGTTCATTACCAGAGTACTATGAGTTTGAGGAGAATTACTAATTTCTCTCTGAGTGATTTACTAATCTTTCATCGGTATTGGAAAGGCACTATTTTCTCTGTTCTTCCAAGAGAGCTGGAGCAATGGCTGGCATCTACAAAATATGGACGGTGTCGTGAATGAGCTGTTGAGTTCTCAAATTCCCCTGGGTGGTTAGTAATTACACCAGGGAGTAAATCTCAGCTCCACTTTTGAATGACCATTTCACAGGTCATATTCCTCAGTCAAATGTCTTTTTCACCATTGAGGTGACCAGTCATTGGCACCTGAACTAGAGCAGCTAATGCATTTGGGAATGTTCAAGACTTTCCTAGTTGTAGCACAGAAGGTCTGCATCCTAAGAAATGCCTCGGTCCTGGGCAAAACAGGATGGATGATCACCTGACTTTACCCAAACCCAGGCTGGCCTCTAGCCAGTCCACAGCGACAGACTGGGTATATTTGTTTCATTTTTTTATCCCCTTTCATTCATGTGCAAACCCCAAAATAACTAGTGCTTGAGACTTACAAGATGTCCCTCCAACCCTGTAAGCATTCTTCCAGCTTATAGAAGAAATATCACATGTGTATATTTATGACCCATTATATGCAAAACCCTATCCTATGTGCCATCTTACAGAACTTACCAAGAGTCCATGGAACGGGTTGGGCAGGATTTATAAATATTCTGACCTTTCAGATGATAAAATTACACAGCTGGACTGTGGCTGCATCAGGCCTTCCCTTTTCAAGGTCACGGGCTTGAAATCAACTTGCCTTCAAATCTTGGTCCGGTTGTTTATAAACTGGGTAACTTTATGTGAATTATACAGTCATTCTGTGTCTTCCTTTCTTCACCTGAAATTTTGGATGGTGACCCAGAATTTACTGAATTAAATCACATAATGCATGCATGTGACATATGCTTAGAAAATAAGAGCTTTTAGAATAGTTTTTAATTGAATAATGTTTTGTTTCTCATGGGTAGGAGAAATGTTTGAATAAAAGGAGGATTCTTTGTAAGATAAAGAGTTTAAAAACCTTCCAAATAGAACATGAATGGATGGATTAGAGTCAATGGATGTGTAATGTAGGATCAAGCATAACAAAACCAAAAGAGACAAATATGTGCCTCTCCGCTGGGGATAAACTAGAAGATGCAACAATAAGGGAGAAGAATTTGGCAGTGCCTTAAGTGCTGTTCAGGACCTGTTAATCCTGAACACTGATTGGTCACTCACATACATCATGAAAAGAACCCGTGTCTGCCCTACATGTGGAAGTGTCTGAGAATCACACAGCACCAATTATTTTCTGACTGCGTTGAATTCTACATCCAACAGCTTAGCCAATGTTTTAAATCACCATAGCTTTCATTTAATGATAAGAAGCCAGTGTCCACTAAACCTAAACACTTTTGTGTCTAAAAAAATTAAAACACTGGAGTCTGGGTAAGTACAACAAACATCATGTGTTTATATACCCCCAATAATCCCACCATCCAGAATTGTGGCTAACATACACCCGTGGCTATATTTTCTTCTAGTACTTTTCACTTTGTCAAAGCACATTTGTGAATTTGTGTGACCATGCACCTGTTCTTCTGAATAGCTCCATCGTTTTCTCCCTTCTGTGGTCAGTAGGGCTTCCCTTTCCTCTACAGATAGTCTTTCACAACTGCCAATCAGAAAGCCACACTCCCCTAAGCCACACTGATCGGTTTCAAAATGATTACATGACCTGAGCCAACCAGATCTATGCACGAGGAGTTCCTGGCGGGAGGAATTGCCTAGTCCTTGTAATGGAGTGAGTGTATTTTTTTGCATGAGTTGCTAAAATGAAATAATGTAACCTCAAATGAAATAATGTAACCTCAGATACACCTTAAACCCTAAAAAATAAATTAGCACATGAAAGTAATTTTTAATAATTTAGAGAGAAGAAATGGAAATGTCAAACGAAATAGGATTGTCTAGTAAACAGAGTACTCAGAAATGTCCACAGCAGTTAACATGATCATCATAAGAAGCTGTCATATTCTAATGGTTTCATGTTATTTAAATTCTTCCCGAACATCATTTTCATGTTAGCTCTGATAAATCAATGCTTCTGGGAAAACCAAAAACATTTACTTTATTAGATTCCAGAGACAATTGAATACTGGTGTTATCAAAGATAATTTGCATATACATTTTCCATCATATTTTGCAACCTTTCTGATTTAATAATGCAGTAGAAATGATCCTGTCTCAGTAATCATTGAAAATAAATACAATGATCTATTTTTCCATAATTATTTAGCTTTGAAATATATATTTATGTCTCATTATGTTTGAAGCTAAAATAAAGAAGGTTGTTGTGTTTAGTGGTGTGCAGGAGGGAAGCCTCAGATTTTTGAAAGTACTTAGTTTTTAGCAGTGTTATTGGAGACAAACTAACTTCAGAAAGTTAACAAATCTATGTCAGAGTTTCTTGTGTTCTGATTTAGTGTGATTTTCTAAAGTAAGATGAAGTTAGAACTGTTGCTGTTCTCCCTGTTCTCTCTTTCATGCTGTTCGTCATAGGGTGTTGCCTGTCTTACCCTAAGGCTGTGTCTCAAATCCCAAAACTGACAGATAGTGAGCATCATTTTTCTTTCACAAAGGCAGCATTTCCATCTTCTAGCAATGCCCAAGCCAGGGTCACTTTTACTTAAAGAAATAAAATCTCTTAGATTCACTCCCTTGGTCATATGCATCTGCTTATTCCTTCATGAAAAATTTGGTTCGCCCCTGTTTGCATGTAGTAGGCATATCCCCCACAATTTTTGAAATCTGCTTCTAATTTAGTACTCATATGGGTGGCATAAAAAGTGTTGAACCATAAACACCATCAGAGATGGTAAATAATGTTTCAAAATATTTTGAATCAAACAAGATACAGTTCTTTGCTGAAAGCCAACTCTAAATAGGCTGGCAAAAAAAAAAAACCCACACCCCTACATAATAGATCTTCAGATCTTTGTTCAGGATGAGATCATACTGATTGGGGCTGAGTGACTGGCATGGTTATCAGAGTTCTATAGTCTGGCCACGTACTATTGGTGTTGAATTCCCAGGGCTGCCACAACAAATTATCACAAACTTGGTGCCTAAAACCACAGATATTTATTCCCTCACCTACCCAGAGATCAGAAGCCTGAATTCAGGTGCTGTGGAGCTGTCTTGCCTCTGCAGGCTCTAGGGAAGAATCCTTTCTTTGCTTCTTCTTCCTTCAGGTACTTGGCTTGTGGCTCTTCACTATCCAGTCTCTGCCTCCATCCTTATGTGCCTTCTCCTCTCCGCTTCTATCTTCAATCCCTGTTTACTTTTCTCTTACAAAGATGCTTATCATTTGATTTAAAACCCACCCAAGCAATTGACATGATCCCATTTTAAAACTTTAACTTAATTCTATAAGCAAAGAGGCATTTATGCCTAGTGGTTGGATATAATAGGGATTGTAGGCCTCTTCTCCCATTTCTTTCATACCAGGTGGTATATTACAATATATACGGAGTCAAGTCCCAGACCAAACTCTGCCACACCCAAAGGCATTCCTTAGCACCCTGGCGCAAAACATGTGTCTCATTGCTCTATAACTCAAAGAACCCCCACCTTTGGCTATGCGGGCCCCCCCAACCAGGACCTTGTAGGAAAGATTAGTTCACAGAATATCCACCAATATTCTACGGAAGGGGTTCCTTCTGCTAGTCCTCTTGCTATGGTGTTGGAATGGTTTGGGTGTCCCCCATGGGTCTGTGTAGGTGGAGCCTTGATCTCCAGTGAAGCACTGTTGGGAGGGGGTAGAACCTTTAAGAGGTAGGGTCTGGTGGGAGGTCCTTAGGTGATGGGGGTGAGGTATTTTTTCTGCATCCTCTTGGACCTCTTTTGAGAGGGTTGTTATAAAAGGGTGAGCTTGGCCCCTCCTACTCGGTCCACTTCCGGGCTGGAGATGTGATCCCTGGCTCCCACACCACTCCAAGCACAGAGGCTGCAGGTGCCATTGGAAGTTCAGCCTCCAAACTGAACTAAATAAGCCTCTTCCTTGTAAGGTTAGCCTGCCTCTGATATTTCATTACTGTAATGAGAAGCTAACACACCTCTGTTTTATGATTTTTCAAACCACAGTTGGCCTCTCGCTGGTGTGTTCTGAAATGAATTTAGTGTGCTGCAGTCAACAGTGTAGTAGAATTGAACTCAGTATAAAGATAATAGAAGGTATTACATGAAGTAAGCTAAGAAGTGCTTTCTCTGTAAATTTTTCGTGTGTGTGTGTGTGTGTGTGTGCGCGTGTGTGTACTAGGTCATCATGGAAACTACATTTATTATTATAACCTAAAAAGAACAAGAAATTCTGTCCTAAACAGAACTGGGCACAGAATATAATGGGGTCCTTTGGCCTAAAGCATACAACAGGTGTAGGCTGGCAGGCACACTTATGAGCTACACATGGAAAGAAATTGCATCTGTATAATTATTTCTAAGTAGTCTAACATAACCACTCTTTTCACCAATAAAAATCATTTTTAATATCTTTCATGCTAATCAGCAGATGTTATAAAGATAGTCAAAAGCTTGTCATAGCTTCTCCTAGAATATGGGCTTCTAATTAAATTCATTAAAATACTAACTATCCCTGGAGTGTGTATTCCTGATGAGAGAACTTCAGCTGCTACCTACCAATCCCTGAACTATAAATAAAATGATATTATGCTTTGGGTGCTACACTGTGTGTGTGTGTGTGTGTGTGTGTGTGTGTGTGTGTGTGTGACCTGTTACATGGACAGGGTCAAGATTATTCTTTGAAGGAAGACAGGCAAGTTAAAAAAAGGTTGTAATCTCATACATAGCACAGTGTTGTGTTGTGGTTGATATTCGAAGTAATTCAAACCGTAAGAAAATCTACCTCTGGTAATTCATCTGCCACCTGAGCTAATGGAGCTATAACCAAGGCAAAACGGGAGGGCTACAAGGATATAATTCCCAGTCAAAATGTCCAGTCATATCCCACTGCATGGTTGCTGGGTATTTCTGTTTCTATGGAACACTATCCAGCCTCTGAAGAGAAAGAATATTCACTATCTGAAATATAGTAGCTATGTCAGAATAAACATCAAAGTCACAAGCTGCATGCAGATGGTAGCCTCCACCCTCTGCTTTGGCCCATCTCTGATCCCCCAGGTACATGAAGAGGCATAGTCCCAGGGCTGAGCATCAGAATAAGCTCCTTAATCTGCAAGACCCAAGGTAACGGCAAAGTGAGGAGCCTTTTGCTCAAACAGCAGGAGAAAATCTTTTTTTCCTTTCTTCTGACATCTTTTGGTCAACTGCTCCTAGTATTTTTGAATTGCTCTTTAATTTTTCATCTTCTTAGGCACATAGGTCCTTGAGGAGTGAGGGCTGACTCTCACAAGTATCCAGGGCCTCAACCAGGTCTCAGAGCACAATGCCCCAGCCCGTCCCTGCCTGAGCCTGTCCCCAGCACAGCGATGGTTGCTGGCAGAGACAGGACTATTCCTGAACAAAGCCTTCGCTGCCACACTGGACTGCACTTACAAAACACAAACTCAACCACCAAAGTGTTAAAAATTTCAACACTGCATCCACAGTTCAATACCTCCCAAGCGTGGTCCCTGCTGAGAGCAGAGCCCTGTGCCTGTGCTGGCCATGTGCTCATGCGGGTGACCCTGCTGAGCAAGTCATTTCAGGTCCTCTGATGCCTGTGAGACAACATGAGCATGAAAATCTATGACTATTTCCAATACTCTAACTGCCAAGAGTCAGCAAGAAAAAATAGTCCATAAGATTAAAAATAGCTAGAACGTCTGCAGAACTTGCTGTTTGACAGGATTATAAGACTTTGCATGTTAAAACAACCCTGTGAAGTTGTTAATACTTACCCATTTTTCCTTTTGATGAACAAAAACCAGCTATGTGACGGTGAAAATCGGGGTTTGACAAAATGTACCATTTCCATCTCCTTTATGACATCATTCTTTCCCTGTTCTGTAAACTCTTTTCAAACTCTTCTCCAGACCTTCCCATGTGATGTCATGAATTAGGCCACAAGGGGTGGAGGCTCTGTTGGCCACCATGTCAGTTGCATGGACTTTCCTCATTATAATGAGGAAACTTTTATAACTATGTAATAATTTATATAAAGTCAGCACCAATTGCCATAGCAACCAAGAGAGGTATGGGCAGAGCACATGTAGTGGAAGCTTGGATGCTGTGTGTGATCTCTAGTGAGCTGTGACCTTGGACTCTGTGTGTGATCTTTAACTAGGTTGTGACTTTGACGTGTATTGGCCACATCCCTTTGTGTTCTTGATTGTCCTCACTTGGATGGTTCCATGGATGAAAACCAGCTCACTATATTCTCTCTTTGCTTTGTCTTCCTTTCTTCTGTGGCAGCTCTCTATAAGGTTATTGACGTAACATTCCCCTACTGGCTTATTCCCTGCCATTTTCTCCTCTCATATAAGAGATTCTCCTTTTCTACCCAAAGAAGACTAGTGCCTCTATCATGGAAGATGGATGAATTAACTGAAGTGTTCCTGTCTGTGGCCTGGTCGGCACCAATTGTTATCTTATTGATTATATTCATTACTAAAAGTTAATCATTCCTGGTGCCATAGGATGGTACTGTTCACTCCCCAAACATATTTTAATACCATAAGAAGTCCCAGCTTGGTTATATTTTCACTTACTAATAAATTTAATTCATACAGACTTATATTACTAACTGATAGAATGTAGATTTTTAAAATTTTGTCTATACAAACACACACTTATACATATGTTCATACATATGTGCATATATGTGTACATATATTTTTAATTTAACTAATTAATTTCTTTACTATGTGTAAAACACTATACTTAGTGCTTTGCAGGAGAATTGAACATATGGGGAACAGGATGATTAGTAAATAAATGGCAATTATAGAAGTCAGAAAGTGGTTAAGTGCGAAGAGAGACATAGGAAAGGAATGTGTGGGATGAGACATGTGGGGGTGAGACTGTAGAAGACATGCTATTTAACGTGCAGCCTGTGTGCGGGGCACAGGTACCCAGGTGGGTCCCGAAGCTTGTGGTGCCCAGGGCCTGTGTCTCAGAGTACACAAGCCCCAAAAGCCAGGTGGGAGCCAACAGCACAGCTCAGAATGGGATCTGTCCATACTGTCCCTTTTGAGAGGACACAGCTGCACGTCACTGAGCACCTAAAAAGGCATCCAGTGGTTGATTCATTGAGCTATGTGGTTTAATAATTTTCATTTCATTTCACAATGCTATTGTCTTTGAGAAAATGGAGTGGAGAATTTAACATGCTCAAAGTCACACAGCAGATAAGGGGCTAGCCCAGGAGTCAAAAATGGCACACCGAGCACAAGCTTGGAGCACCAGCTTCTCACAGGCCTGGTCCCTGTCCTGACTTCATGCTTATCTAAAACCTAAAATCAGCTGCAGGCAGCCCCTGAGCCCTCACAGCACAGCCAGTCAACCTGCAGCGTCCCCACCCCACACCAGGACTCTTCAGAATCCAGCGCTAGTTTTATCTACACTGTGAGGAAGTTGGGGTCCTCTGAATTCCGTCACTGCCTAGGGCTCCCTTTGGATCAGATCCTCAGCCTTCTGCTCCACAGATGACCAGATCTGTCAAATCTGGTGAGACACTTCATGATTAAGGAGGATTTAGTTCCTTTTAAGAGAGCAGAGATGCTTAAACCATCTCAGCCTGTAGCTCTTCCCACCTCTTTGAAGATTTCACTTAACCCAGGTCCCCAGGGTGAACAAGGGATGCTGGGGCTCAGAGGTCCACCAGCCTGTGGTGCTGCAGGGCCCCTGCCTCTGGACACAGTGCCCAGACTGGAGAGCCTGTCCACAGCCAGAGGCAGACCAAATGGACAGGCAGGTTGCTTGCGTATAGAGCGCACAGAAGTAAGGGGAGGTCCCCCCACCTCCACCTAATCCTGCCCAGGTTTTCCACCTGCAAATCCTCCCTTGGCCAGGTCACTGCACTCGGAGCAGCTGACAGCTCTGCTCAGGGCCTCCGCTTTCCCCCACCCCCACCCCACCCGAGGTAATTACGTCCGTAGCCAGCTCTGCTGCCTCCCCACCCACTCAAGAGACCAGTGTGAAAAAATCCATTTGAATGAAACGGCCTGATTACAACCAGGAGACAATTGGTTGAATAAAGTCAATTATCCCTCTGGTGACAGGTGCCCACTTTGAAGTCCCAGCACCTGCCAGTATAATCACTGAGGCTGACGTTTCAAGACCCTTATTAAAAAGGAAAAAGTGGAACGCAAGCCTGAGTATGTGTGTGTTTTGTTTCTTTTTTTTTTTTTTGTATTAAATTCTTTTCTTGGTACATTGTAGGTATACAACACAATTACATTTCTCATTGGGAATTGTACCTTTACATGATGGATCTTGGTTCTTGTTTTTTCCCCATTCCTAGCCCTCCCTTCACACCCTCCACCCTTCCCTATTTACAAAGACTTTATTTCCATTTTTTCCATTTCTCAGCATTTTTCCTTTCCCTTCTTTCCTTTCCCCTGCCCCTCCCACTACCCCTACCCCTTTGGACCTTTTCTTCCTATTTTACATTATCAACTATTCATTCTAATCATTGGTACATTTTAGGTACACAATATAATGACATTCATCATTGGAAATTTGCACCTTTACATAGTCTCTCTTGGTTCTTATTTTTCACCCTTGCCCAGCCCTCCCTTCAACCTCTCCATTCCTATTTACAAGGATTTTGGATGCACATTGAGGCGATACTCTTAAGTGAAATAAATAGGACACACATGTAAATACCGAATAGTTTCTCTGGTGTGAGAAACTGAAAGTGTAAATAAGGACTAAATGTATAATAGGTAATGTGAAATAGGAAGAAAAGGGGCAAAGGGAAGGAAGTGGGAGGGCTAGGGGAAAGGATAGAAGGGAATGGGATTAATATGAAAAAATGGAAAAATAGGAACAAAATCCTTGTTTTCTATTTCTTTGATTGTTTTGTTTTTGTTGTTGTTGTTTGGGTTTTGTTTTTTTTTTAAATCAGGACAGCACAGTGAGAGTGTTCAGCAGCTGCCAGGTCATTACCTTCCCATTAGCTAAGGATTCAGGATCTGGGCCTTGGTTGCTGCCAGAGCCAGTAGAGGCCCGGTGCTGTCTGGCTTTGGGTGCAGGGAGGGTAATTAACGCCGGATGGCAGAGCAGAAGGACAGTGCTTACAGCTTTAAGAGCGTTAACTATGCAAACCTGGAGAACATTCAGGGCTGCGTAATTAGCTCCAGGAATGAGGGACACAGGGCACATAATATTAAGCCAATTAGGGAGACATCACATAGGACAGAAAACAAACAAATGGTTTCTCCAGTGCCAGGATGGTGTTGTTATGTCCCATCAGTTGCACCTGTCATCGGTACTTGAGGCTCTGCCTGCTCCTGACCCCATTCCCTTCCCTCCACCAAGACCCTCTCTCCTCTCCTTTCTCATCTCCCCAGACAAATAGGGGCTGTGGTTGTTAGAACAGCAGATGGTTAGAGTGGGAGGTGGCAGCAGTAGAGATGTCTGGGGACCAAGGAGTAACGCAAAGTTGTTTATGTCACTAAAATATAATCCTGAGTCAGTGGAGAACAGAGAAGGATACATAATGGTACCTGCCCTCTAGGAGTTCATAATTTCAATCAGAAGTCAAACAGTTATGCTTACAAGGCCAAGCAGATACTATAATGTGTTAAGTCGGTGGATGTATAATAGGGGGTGGTGGAGACACTGGTAAATCAGACAGCCATTGTCCTATCTAAGAGGAAAGAAACCACCTATATTCAGCCCCAGTTGGCAGTTGTCCTGTGATCGTGTTGGCCCAATGACAGAGCTTCTAACTTTGCAAAAGAATTTGGAATCTGGATTTTATGTGACATTTTCTGATATGTTAATGAATGTGATAACTTACAAAACACATACACAGTTTCCCTCCAGTCTCTGGGCAGCCATCTTTGTCCACATTCCAGAATGTGTTGACTTACTATCACAGAGAAGGTGAAAAAATAGAGGGGAGAATCACCAAGATCATTACCCTGACCACTGCTTATGAAATCTTCAGCATACAAGGCCCGTTTGTCACCTCATTTGCGCTCATACAGCATATGATGAGGGGTTACCGTCAACTGTACACATGAGAAAAGAGGCTACATGATTTCTGTCAATAAAATTCTAAATAAGGAAAAGAAAGGACACTTAAACTTGGAAATTAAGTTTAAGAAAGGGATTATCTAACAAGGAGGAGGTAACCTGCAGTCAATAACAGCAGGCACAAAGAGAGGTGAGTACATGACTCACGGGAGAAGCTGTATTAAGGGAAGTGTTGGAGAGTACTAGTGGTCTGGAGGGTCACACACAGTGACTATGCTGGGGGACGCCAGAGGAAGAAGGGTTCTGACTTCAGTCCCTCCCCGCTTCTGACACACTGCCTGTCTACTCTCTGACTCTGTGGATCCAAGCCAAAGAGATCAGGAGGGGCAAAGGCCTATAACTTGGCCAGGATATCACGTTTGCTAAGTGGTGAACCCAGGCTTACCTGGCATGGCTATGTCTGTCCTGCTTTCTATTGGACCAAACTGGCCCCTTAGTCCCTACAAACAAAGATCATGTCAGATTATCTATCTAGGCATTATCTTATGCTTAAATCAAATTGATAACTTAATTTGAAGTAGTTCATTATGGTTCACATCTAGCTTGTATAGTATAGTATTTAAGATCCCAAAGTTTCTTGAAGCAAAAAATACTGGGCTTGAATTTCTAAATCTACCTTATGCTAGTTGTCTGGCTTTGCAATAATCAATCAATTATTCCTAGCCTCAGCTTCCTGCCATTTAAAGTGGAGATAAATTACCAAACACAGAGTTTTACATAGAATAAGGTTTCATATAAACCACTTAGTGTAATGTCTCATTCATAGGAAGAATTCAATAAATGGTTGTCACAATTATTATCTTGATGCTATTATTGGAATTAGAATGAATTTTCTTTCAGCAAGACTCCTAGATATCATTCTCATAAAAAAATCCACACAATGTGTTCTTCTATTATGCTTTTCACCTAGAAAATATATATTCACTTGGCAAAGCCAAAAATTTGTAAGCACATTAACAAGAGCAGTAGTATACCAGTGATCGATCTTTGAGAGAAATATTCTCAAGGGTATACTATCAGTCTTTTTCAAGTGCCTATGGGAAAACAGACCAGGAGAATTGAGGTGTCAGTAGGTCACCAGCTCTTTAAATCAAGAATGGGACACCCTTGTTTGTCAACAGTACTGATGGGTAAATTTCCCTTCTGTTTTGTGTCCAAGTTGGGTTTGCTTCTGCTATCTTATTTAGAGATGTGCACTAAAATTCTGAAATATATTCAGAAAAATCTGACCAGTTTGATGAGAGAAACTGAAACTAAGCCACACAAGTAATGATTAAAGGAGCCTGCTTCATTTAGATTGGAGAGGATACTTGGTTGGGGATGGGAATACCATTGAAGAAGACAAAGACTAGTCCTTCGATTTGCTGCAGAATATAGAACATAAACCAACACTACTGATTCCCATAAAGATCAAGAAATATTCAGTATAAGGAAACCTTTCTGCCCTGCATTTGAATACCAGCTTCAAAGGATATCAGTTGCTCCTTCATGATGGTGTCCAAGAAAACTCATTTTTAGACAGTGTTTATGAAATATAGATGGACATTTCACTAGTGATATAGACTTATATGATGACTTGAAGATTTAGTCTAAGATTCCCCGGCATCCATAATATCCAGTGACTCTATGGGTATCTGATTTCCACATTTCTTACAAAGTTGGAAGCTCTGTCAGCATAGGGCCAACATGATTATGGAGCAACTCCCAACTGGAGCTGAATGCAGATGATTTATTTTAAATAAGACAAGAATTCTCCAGTTGGCTATAGTCTCTACCAGTACCTATCATACATTGTCTAGTTTACACATTGGTATTACCTGCCTGGTCCTTTAGGCACTAGAAATGTTTGACTCCTAGTCTAAGTTATAAAATCTTAGAGGGCAAATACTGTAATGTATTCTCTTTCATGCTAACTATGCTTCACTAAAGCCTCTTTAAGTGGAATTTTGCGTAGATTTTCCTCTGTATTTTCTTTAGCCCACCATATATTTCAGAAACATATTATAATCTTGGTAGAGGGCAAGAATGGGAAACAACACTCAATTTCTATTAGCATCTCTTTAGTGACTTCCAGTATATAGATTGTTTTCTTTATTCATATGCTAGTTTATTCTCCTGGTAGTGCACTTAAAGGAGAATCATATTAATTAGAGAAAAACTATTTTCCAAGACACGGTATTAATATTTGAACATTCTACCAACTAACATCTACAAAATCTTTAGAATTCATACATCATATGTCAATCATTTGTTCTTTATTCCCTGTGTGCACAGCACTGGACTATAATAACCCTGGTTACTTGCTGGCACAGTAGGTACTCAAGACACAAGGACCAAAAGTCTAGTAAGATACATTGCACTTGTCCCTGAGTACCCTTAGGGGATTGGTTTCAGGGATAAGATGGAATAGTGTTTCCATAGAACCTCCATACATCCTCTTGAAGATTTAAAATCATCTCTAGATGACTTATAATAATTAAAATGCAAATAGCTATTATACATTATTGTTTAGAGAGTGATGACAAGAAAAAAGATTGGTACAGCTTTAGCAAATACTGGAGGCTGATCAGACTCCCAATCAGCTGACCAAGGGTATAGTGGCAGGAAAACAAAAGACAAGACAAGATCTTTTGTGCATAAAGGGGGACCCAGGATGGTCAAAGCTTTTATCAGGCTAAGACACTGTCTCCTGGAGCTTGCCACTACTTATTGAACACACAGCTTCTTGAGGCAGTAAGGTCCACTGCAGGGAACAGTGAAGTCGAAAGCACTGATTCAAGCAAGGTCCTAGCAACAAGGGAACAAAACATTCTAGCAGGAATAGCTCATCAATTAATGGGAAATTTGGATTTTCCCATAGATTAATTTTTGCTTCTATGGAAGTTTTGCATAAAAGTCATGTTGCCCTTAGCTGCAATATTGTCTTGCCATCCAAGATGTCACAGACATCACAAACATCAATGAGACCTCCACTGGGACCAGTGGTGTGGGGAGTTGTTCCATTCCCACACACCAACTGCTGGCTCTTCAGGCAAGCCATTGTGGGTAATAGGTAGGCTCAGACTTTTAATATGAAAAGTCAATTTATAAATCTGTAGTTTGCTCAGGGTAGTTTCCATCAAGCAAAGATGCAATTTTTCTCAAATATATTTTTATCTAAGTTGGTTGAATCCATGGATGAGGAAATTTGATTGTATCGCAGAGAAACTGGAAACCCTGAATTTTGGGAGTGCACATAAAAAGAGTAAACATTGAATCCTAAATCTGAGCATTACCACATTCATTTTGTCACTTTTTTAAATGATTACTAATGTTGATACCACTACCACCACTATAAATAAAATTGCTTTTATTTTTGGTTCAAGAGGTTCATGAGGAACTTCTGGCACCTGACAAACATTGATGTGACTTCTGTGGGGAGTTCTGTGTGTTCGCATGAGTGTGCACGTGTGTGTGTGGTGTGTCTCCATCTTCTCAGCACTCACTGAAGCCTGAGGGCACCCTTCACAGAGCCCACACAGCAGAGTGAGCAGTGTGATGACACAGTGATGAAGTAATGGAGGAAGAAACTCATCCCAGGAAAGCAGCATTGGTCAGTGGATATTGGTCCATGCTTCTCTGTGCAAGAGCCCCAGATCTTCTCCCTCTGTTATTTCACAGCTTGGGATACCTAGCATGGGAAATTTCCATTTGCTGAAGTTCAAAATATACTGCAGAATAGTCTAGGAAGCTGAGCAAACCAAATAACATATATCATACTGTGTTTGAAGAAATATTTTTTAATATTTTCCTGAAATTTGGAAGAATTATATCACACAGAAGACTAAATAACAGAATTTGCATCAAGCAGTCCTTCAAAGCCTGTGCAGTCTATTATGTCTATTATGTGGTGGAGACTATGTTAGGTTCACAGGATCTGGGGAGAATAAAGCGTAATCCCTCTCTTAGGAGAACCCACTAGTGGAAAAGTAAGTCAGTGCACAGAAGAGAAACAGCATATTGATAACACACCACAAAATATGTGTGAGATACAAACATCCATCTAGACCTATGACCCTGGTCATCTCTAAATACCCTCCTAATTAGCTACTACAATTGGGGCTACAAGACCACTCTTCTCCAGTCATCTGAACCTGGGCAACACCACAGGGCTGACCCCCACCCCAATCTTTGTTTTAAGGCCTGCTGCCTGGAGGCAGAAACAAGATGCCACATGCCAAGTCCTCCTGAATGACCTGCAATAGCCTTTATTCATTTGAAGCTCATTGGACTTTATCTCATATATCCAATTATAACAGAGTGAATTTGGGGAAAGGACATGCTCAATAGATACAGTCAATGTGATACAGCACCCTGTCAATCACATTGTCAATCATACTGGGCCGGGGATTTAGCTCAGTAGTTTCGCTGCCTGCTGCACAAGCGCAAGGACCTGAGTTTGATCCCTGGTACCAAAAAAAAAAAAACCAAAACATTGTCAATCATACTCTGGAAGACCCAATGGGAGGTGGCCTAGATCTGGTACAATACTTTAAATTCTTAAACTTAATGCCCTCGAGCACTTCTGCCATTTTCCTTTCCACCAGCAAGAGCCTGCTCACTGTGAGAATACTATGGCCTGATTAATAGTTTGCTGCTTTTTCCTTACTGTTGCACATCATGTCCAACTCTTTGTTCACCATGCACAAGAACCTAGAAACCTGTCTGGGATACCATCAGCCATGGGAACACTCCCAGGGCTAAAATTCGACATGCCTGTAATATAATCAAGACACTTGGGCTGTGGAACAGGGATTAAGTCACTGGGCCCTGGTTCTTTCCTTCTGCCAACTCCTCATCTCTTGCCTCCTACAGTTTTTTCTTAACTTGAGCCATCCAAACTGGTCCTCCTCAAGGGAAGGAACAGTGTGTTCTTGACGCCAAATTTTCTACATTGCAGAGGTTACTAATGGCCCTACACCATTACACTGAGTGTCCTCCTCTCCTGGGCATAGAATCCTGAAAACTGCCTTTGGTTAGAAATCTTGTCCATCCATACACAAGTACAATGCCCTACAGGCCCTGGGCCTCTGATATATGGTCATGTCTAACAGAGATTTTTATCTTGCAGAATCTTAGGAGATTTCACTGATCACATGAAACTGATCATGTGATCACTCCATCACGGTGGGCAAGGACTCAAAAATCCTCACTCAAAATCATGTGCAAGAACACATCAAACTCAGAGAAGTGCTTTCATAATCATGTAAAACAGAATCCCTGAATTCCCTTCCTCTTGGCCTCCTCCCACGTAACTGTGCCATCTATATGACAACAGGAGCTTTGGTTTGAAAGTGTTGCGACATTACCTTTCTCCAGAGTCTGCCTCCTTATTTGATATTCCAAATAGGCTCTACACCATGCAAAGACAAAATTCTAAATGCTAGGTTTTATATATCAGAAAGAGAAGTTAGCATTCTTCCCCTTTCCCTATATCCTAGCCCAGTCCTTATGGAAAGTAGTTTTAACTTGGTGCAATGTCTGTCAAAATGAGCTGAATCAGAAAAAATTTTTTTCATCTAATTAAGCAGAGTAAAGGAAACCAGAAATGCCACCAAGGAAACCCCTGTCTCTCTGCATGATCCTGCCCAGAGTGGGACTGAGGTGTATTTGTCTTCTCAGAGCTCCCTACAGTGACCAACAGCCTCCATGATGCTGGGGAAGGGGGAGATGGTGTTAGCCTCCTTCATGAGCCACCTCCTGAGTATAACCAGAAGTAGTAAAATATGTCATTCACAGGAGTAAATAGGGTATGTTAAATAAGTAAAGAGATAAGCTGTAAATAAGTAAAGAGATAAATGGTGAGCCACCCCTAAAAAGTAATAAGGTACTAATTAAGTAACAGTAAGTAATATTTTGGAACAGAGCCACTGGAACTTATGTGTCCAAATGAGCACTGCTTTTTCAAAGTACTCCCTTTGGGGGAAATAAACAGTTATCCAACAATGCTGCCATTGATCAAACTATTTCTGGAACTAGAAAATTATCTTTCAAGCCAGTCTAGTAGTCAGAACATAAGAGAGCCTCAACAGGGGGTCTCATCTCATCTTTTATCATCAAAACCAGATTTACTGCTTGAACATTCACCACACATTTCCAGAGCTTGCTCAGGAAGCAGAAGGCACTGGCCTGCTCTGGAGTCACGTGGTGGGCAGAGGACCCACGTCCCCCCAGTGCCCTCTGTCTTCATTTTCCAGTCAGTGCCTGGGATCTCCCACCTCCTGCTCCATCAGTGAGCGAGTAATCATCCTGGCCAAACCCAGTGCTGACTCAGTTGGCTGTTTAAGCATTCACATTTGGGGGCTGTAGTCCTGCCTTCTCGGGGTTCATCTTGGTTATTTTGGCATTCACGGAAATGAACTTTGCGGATTTCAGTAAGGGTAATTAACCAGCACCATAACTGACCAAGATCCCAATCTCTGTGCTCTCTGAGGAGGTCAGGTCTCAGCCACAGTCGGTTCCTAGCCAACTGTAGAGCAAGACAAAGACATCATTTCTGGATAATAGGGGAGCTCGGCTCAAGGGTACCCAGGGACATCATCAAACCTTCCTTAGACTACATGGCTATCTAGGAAGCTCGCACCCTAGACCCCGACCTCCTTTTCTCTCCCTCACTCAGGATCAGATTTGCATGGAGTCTGAGAACCCTCCTAGTACCTTCCCCATCTCATCTCATGCAGACATTGCCTCCTGTAGAAAGATTTCTTCATTTAAACTCATTTTGGCATTTGCTCCTCAGAGGACTCAAGCTCATGCAGCCCTTCTTTGTGTTTCCTCGGTTTTCCCTTGATCTGACTCCAGATATCACGTGACTTTGGCACTTTGCCCCAAGTAGAATACATATTCAGTATCCAGAGTAACTGAACTGCACCCACAAATGTCCACCCTGGCCATCTCTGCTCTGACCATCAAAAGAGGCTTTCCCTCATCCCTTCAATTCATAATAAGAGTGTCCATTTAACTTGTTCGATTTTTATACGACTTCTTCAGTCCCAACAATTTGCAAGTACTGGGGATATCCTTGGATGACACATAAACTCCAGAGGTGATTCCCAAAGGGAGATCCATAGCCTGATACTACTCAGTCCTGGAAACAGTACTGGTATCTGGTAAGATTTATATCAAAGGTAATACTATCCATCTGAATGTTCTGAGGGGTTCATTTAAAAGTTAGTAGGTTCTGGGGATGTGTAGTGTAGTGGTACAGCACTTGTCTACCATGTGCCAGGCTCTGAGATTGATCCCCTGTATAAAAAGATGAAGGAATGAATGTTTATTTGGAATTTTTGGGGGGGGTGGATACCGGGGGTTAAACTCAGGACCTTGTGCTTGCGAGGCAGACACAGTGCCACTGAGCTAAATCCCAGCCCAAATGAATGTTTAAAGTATGGTTTAACAACCTCACCCTGTACACTACAACTCATACCCAAGCAGAGAAGAGAAAGATGCTATCGTGGGATAAATATATCCCAAGAATTTAGATAGGAAAGGAGAAAATTATTGTTGATATGAATTGGCTAATCCATGGTAGGAGAAGCACCCCAAATTTCCTGCCTAAGAACAAAAAGGATCTACAATTTAAGTTTTCAAAATCTAACTGCCACACTCTTATAGGGCTTCATAAGCTGTGGTTCTACTATAGACACTAACTTAGGAACTCGGTAGTTACTGAGTACCTGGCAGGAGCATGCGAAGCACCCAGCTCCATTTCTCTCACTGAGGGGATGCTCAGTTTATGCAAATTAAGTATATCTAACTTTTTTTTTTTAGAATAACCCTTATTTTTGGGTATACTTTAGAAGAATTAGAGCCATATTCATTCCAAAGATTTCATAAATTGGGCCATGTTTCTCTCTGTCAAGATGCGATCTCTTCAAGCAAGTTGGAGTAAGCAGCTGCATGCCTTGAGCCAGAAAAGATGCAAAGAATACCTGCATGCTAGGAGTCATTTCAGGATTTTCAAATGCTTGCCCACGGTTGAGTGACTGAGTAGTTCTCTCACCCACCATCTGTGTGCAGAGACAACAGAAAATACAGGAGAGAACCCAAATGCTGCCTCCAAGCTTCACATCTGGAAACTCACCCAAATGGACCCTTAACTGTAATCCGGAGAGCTCTTATGTTGTGAACTCTCAGAGCTAGAGATAGTGAGAAAATAGAGGGAAAAAGTGTCATCAAAGAGGGCCATGAGCGGCTAAGAATACTGCCTGTGATTATTCATGAGACCATCTTCGACTCTACTGACTAACTGGATCATTTCTTGGTCTTATTGTCCAAATGCTTCCCCATTGAGCTAGGGGGAAAACTAAGGTAAAATTCAGATCCGCTTGTACTACCAAACTCCTAGACACTATAATAAAATATCCTAGGCCAAGTGTGGGGGCATATGCCTATAATCTCAGTACTCAAGAAGCTGAGGCAAGAAGATTATTTTGAGTTTGAGGCCAGCCTGGGTTATATGGTGAGTTTAAGTCCAGCCTGAACTACATAGTGAGTGAGACCCTGTCTCAAAAAAAGTCATTGAGAACCTGAACTATCTTAAAGTGTTAGAATCTTACAGCTATATCTTATTATCTTATATTTGTATGATATAATTATATTGGGGATTATCTGGAGAGGTATAGCTCTGAAATTGTTCCCTTGTCATAAAGGCCAATGCTGCTGGCCTCATTAAAGCTGTAGAGCATAGAGTATCATCACAAATGGGTGATCACAAACCTCAGGAGATAATCACTATTACCTACTGGTCCTATTAAAGTGAATTTTAAAATCTTATAGAGTTTAGTAAGTAATTTAGTTGTTTTCTGGAAAAATATTGTATTGTTCTAAACCTTTTCACTGTTAAATCTTGAACCCATAATTTCCACTAGGAACACTCAAGCAAGAAAAGCTCAAGGAAGAGAAAATAGTAAATGTTCCAACTCCTGAGCTCTTTTGGCTCTTAAAGCATCATGAATGGGCAGGTGCTCAGGTATTCAGGTTTGCTCATTTCACATACACTTTGCTTACATCAAACAAAAGGTCTGAAGGCCCACAGGTTGAACTATAGCAGGTTCAAGAAGCTCTTCATTTTCACTTGCAGAATTCTGCTATTTGTGAAGCCAACCATCCACTCACAAACTTCGCTGCCTTACTAGAGTCTGAGAACCAGTGACACAACCTACATCCTGCTTCAACATGAGAAGGTGCTATGGTTTGGGTCTAGATGTTCCCTAAAGCCTTATGCAGTCATAGCTGGGGCCCAGAGATGGCTGGATGTAGAGTGTGTGGTGCTGGGATTAATTTATGGTGCAATGCTAGGATCAAGGGCACTAGGATTAAGGGTATGAGTGCTATCTGCCCTAACTAGCCTGGATAAGATATAAAGGATAGAAAGAGACAACCTTGACTCTTGCTTGCTTTGCTACCTTCTGCCCACCATGAACTGCTTCTCCTCTGCAATGCCTGTCTGACATGCCACGCTGCCTTGGAGCCAGCCAATTATGGACTGAAACCTCTATAAACTATGAGCTAAATAAAGCTTTCCCCTTTAACTTTGGATGTCAAGTATTTTGTCTCAGCAATGAGAGAAAAGTAACTAAGATAGAAGTCTTTGGTATTTCACTGGTAAAACTTTAGATTAAGTAATTGGTCTGTATTTGGGTACTGTAGTGTTAAATGAACTCTAAAAGCTAGAGTCCCTCAGTGTGTGAGATTCTTAGATTGTGTGCATCTTAGGAGGCCGGAAACCCAGGAGGAAGCAGCAAGTTGACCTCACAGTTTGGGCTGTGTGTTCCTCAAAAGATAAAAGGACTAATCAATTACACTTTTTAGAATTGTTATTTTCCTTGCTGAGCAGTTACAGTTGAATTCATATAAGTTAAATAGATGTGTAGCATGTTAGAAATCTACAAACATAAAATTATGTTGTTCAAAAATATAACTTTAATTTTCTTCAGCCATCATGATATGATAACTGTAGTAAAAAGCTCCAACCAAATCTCAGTGCTTAAGATAGCAAAGGTTTATTTTCCACTTGTGATGCATGTCCAAGGTGGAACTGTTGTAGTCATTCATAATCTCAAAGTGGTAAAATCCCCATCATTTTATGACATTGTCATCTTCACATAAATCTTTAGGGTTTGCAATGATCAGGAAACAGAGCAGAGAGTATTGTGCTACAGCCCAGAAATGCTTCCATACAGAAGTGATATACAACATTTCCATTCCTTTTTCATAGTGCAAATTCAGTAGTATGGCTAATCACAAAGCGGTTCAGGGACATGTGTTCAAAAGGTGAGGACCATATTTTCATATGAACTAGTAATTTTTACTATGCCATCTTATCTTTGGAGCTACCATTCACCTTGATGTTAAGCATTTCTTCATCTTGGTATTTAAACAGGATTTCTATGTACACCAATCTTCATGGTTCTGTTCTTCAAGCTTCTGTGTACACCAAGCTTCATGGCTCCCTTCCAAAATGATTCCTATATCTTGCCCATCTATGTCATAACTCTGGAATCTTCAGTTGAGGTAATTCATTCTCTCTCAGTTTAAAATGGTCCATTGGGGGGTAATTATTCAACCAGCTCAGGATTTAAACTCATTCAGATTTAGTCTCTATCAAGAGTATAGTTTTTCACTCTACCACTCTCACTGCTGCCCACCCAAGCTGGGGAGATGACAGAAACATCATCTCAAGCCCCAAAGACTGTTGGGGTCGTCTGAGTGGGGAAAGCACCAACAAGTAAAATAATTGTTTGTCCTTGAACTATATGGAGGAGGGGTTGTCCGTGGGATTTGAGGACAGTGCTTCTAACTGTGAGACTGGTCTCAAAGTACCCAGCAGAAAAACTTTCTTACATGGAAAACTGATGTATAAATAGACCCATGCAGTAAACATCTAATTAAATATGCCAAACCTCTTTGTATTTTGAACCTGAGAACTGAAACTCTGCGTCTGCACTTAAACAGTGTCTGAGTCAACCACTTCAGCTGTTATGTAGAAGCTTATTTTGCTAAAGACTTAAGGACTGGAAGGCAAACAAAAATCCAAAGCAAACTGAGTTGGATGCTCTTCAATCTATCAGTTTCCTATTGGCATCAACTCTGACCATGGAAAGATGATAAGGGTTTACTACTGTACCAAGTAGCTGGGACGTAAATGTGCTGCACTATACCATATCCCCTTCAAGGGTCTTAAAGTGAAATATTCAACCTAACAATATTTTTCTAAGGGCAATATAGCCATATAAAGTATTTTAAAGCAAGAATAAAAGTCAGCATGTACTTCTCATTATTTATGACTCAAACTAGTTACGTGCTCTGTGTTTGAGCTAGAATGTAGTTATTTATTGATCTCTGCTTTGAGGTGTGAGAGGGAATTGGAGGTTTGGGAAATCTCTTTCAGGGTAAAACCAAAAAAATGGAAATCTAAAAAGTTTTTCAATTAACTACTTCTCAGCTTTCTTTAACAGTGATACCCAAGTGTGATGTCTGCACCTGAAGACAAGAGTTTCCAAAGTGGTGTCAAATAACATACTTAATTTGAGCATCCCTGGCAAGCACAAAGTATCTGACTAGTTAAACACAGCTCCCATCAAGTGATTTAACAACAGGACTTACTATAACAGATTGGAGAGGATCCCTTGAGCTTGGCTAAATCAAAGGATTCAGAGAAATGGTTTATTACCTACCTTTAAGATACAGGAGGAAAAGGTTAATTTTCTGCCACTAACTTCCCCAAATGGGAACCAGAGCATTTAAAACAACTCTCAACGAAGAATCTTGGAAGATATCAAATGTCACTGGGAGCAGGTAGAGTAGAACAGTGTCTCAGCTAGAAGTCTGCACTGGGAAGCCTCAGATTAAGAAGCCAAGTAGCCCATGCCACAGGCCTTAAACTGTGACCTGTGGCTTTAGAGGCTGCTGATTCTGCACTGGCTGTCCTTGGCATGTGTCAAGAAGTAAGGAAACATGAGATCTTGTTCTGGGACAATTTTCACCATTACAAGTGATAACTCTTAATCAGGCTTAATGAGTAGTCATTACTAGATAAGAAGTCACTGGGTGTCATGGAGGAGTGGGCCCCTTTCACATTCTGGGCCAGACAATCACTCATCAGCAATGACATCATAAGATTGCAACTGCCACAAAAGCAATGGAAAATGGAGCTCCTGAGGCACTGAGCAGCTGTGTCCACGATTGATGCCCCAGACTGTGGAGCCCCTGGGAGTCACGGTATTTCACAGAAAGAGAGGGAATCCTAAAGGTGGAAAAAAATTATTATTATTGCCAAAATAATATGGGCATTGAGCCATTAGGAAGTTAACAAGAAGTCCCCCTATTTTAAAGCTCAAACTCCTGAGGTACAATATATCAACTATAGTTACTTAAACATTAGTTGATCTTTTCAATTAGAATTTGAATTACTGCAAAGTGGGAACCATGTTCATGAATCACTGTGTGTTCTGGGATGTACTGCAATTCTTTAGAGGAGATGTCAACAAGTTTTTCAGTAAGTGGCCTAAAAATAAATATTTTCGTCTCTGTGGGACATAAAATTTCTGTCACAGCTACTCAACTCTCATTGTACTGCAGAAGTTACTACAGATAGCACATCAACAAATGGCATGACTGTGTTCCAATAAAACTTTACTTATAAAATCAGGTGGCAGGACCCAGGAGCATAATTTGCTAATCTTCCTCTATTATTAGTCACTTGTCTGTTGTTGGGACAAAATCCTGACGTACACAGTTTAAAGGAGAAAAGGTTTATTTTAGCTCACCATTTCAGTTTTCAGTCTGTGATCTGTTGGTTCTGAGGCAGAAATATCATGGCAGAAGGGCATGACAGAGGAAAACTGCTAACTTCATGGCAACTCCCTCCCACCTGTGACTCCCCTCACCCAGTTAGGCCCTACCTCCTAAAGAGCCATTCAGCTAATGAACTCAACAATGGACTAATCCATTAATGAGGTTAGTGCCCTCTCAATCCAATCACCTCTCTAAGCATCTATTAATCTAACCAAGTTGACAATCAAAATTAGCTGGCACGTGGAGTGGTGAAAAGACCAAAAGTTTTAGGGCAAGACAGCCCCTATTTCAGATTCTAGCTCTTCCTCTCACGTGAGGTTTCAGTTATGCTTTCTTTTCTGAAAAATTAAGAATAATAATATATCACCTACAATGAAAATGGTATGTATGAGAGATCTTGAGACTATTTGGAGCATAAGAAGGTACTCAATAGATGTGTTTCCCTAGTAAGTGCTTAATTTACAGACTTTAAATTTGAACATGTTTTACTTTAAGGAGTCTCTAGAGCTCTTTATATCTCATTTGGAGGTCATGTTTGTAATTGATTTCAGTGGAAAGCCCATGCAATCAGAAAGCTCAAATTAAATTTAGTTTGCAATTCCAATTGATATACGTTGATTTAAACCCCTAATACCAACACAATAAATCATAAAGTTTAAAGGAGTAAGGGAAGTGGAGACTTCAAACTACTGTGTGATTAACCTTTCATACACTCAAAGAACATAATAAATGTGTAACATTTGAAATGTTCTTTGGATAGTGAAATTAAAAAAATAAGTAGAGTCTATCAACATCAGAACATTGTTCAATGGCTTGGTGAATTTGTTTAATCCCTCAACAAATTATCTTCTGATGAATTCTGTAATGATAGCATTTATTGACCTGCATGTTGGAGAAAAACATTGCACATGAAGAATTTGCCGTAAAATATGTGTTTAATGGGAGGAGTGAAACTAATGTTTGGAATGCATTTCTATTTGCTGGGGATGTAAACCAAGAGTTTTATTTCTCCATTCCCTAAGTGGTATTCTGCTTTAAACACTATGCTATCCTAGGAGTAATCACATGTGAATCTGCATTTGTTTCCAGTGAAAATAGCCAGAACGATGAGCTCTGTCATTGTACCATTTGGTTAGTGCTACAGACTGAAGAGCTGGCACTTAATTCCCCCAGGCCCTTTCAATGTGTGAGTAGCCACTGTGAAATCTGGGTAGGATGTTTCCTTTTCATAAAGCTTAGTGTGAGCTGGATTGGAGGTTTCACTAGTTGTGACATTTCTTTCTCCGGGAATTTCTATATTTTCATTTCTCCCTCTTGTTAAGAATGCAAATTTATTTTGAAAATAATATAGAGGGAAATGGTTCAAAATATCTTAAAGATATTATTGTGGACAGACATTGTGGCAGGGCATTAAAGTGTAGCTTTGGTGAATTCTATGAATAATCAGTGAAGGGGCCTGAGTGGGAGAGTAATATCTATGCTTCAGGTAATGGAAATGAAATGATAATGAGCCTAACATACATAAGCATAATGTCAGATACAATGCATCTGAACAACAGATAGTAATTGTTGGTATTTTTGTCTTTTATTTACTCAAGTCAATATTATCCTTTTCTAGATGCAGTAGGTTAGCTGAAGAAGTAAGACTGCTAAGCAAAGGACTGCTAAGAAGTATTTCAATGAAGAGTGTCGTTATTCAATAAACATTGGTTGATTTGATGTGATACAACCATCATTCTTATGCTCTGCTGATTCCAAATCAGGCCATAGACAATTTCTCAGCTATTTTAATTAGAATCAGATGGAAGAAGAAACAGAAGCATTGAACGTAAGAATCTATTTTACATGAGTCCCCAGAGGATGGACAGAGGAAATAATAGGTCTTTTCAACCTTCCGTTTTTGTGACTCAAACAGGAGAAAGGTTGTAGGACAAATGGGGCTGCTTTGCTTCCCTGGATACGGGATAATTTGATACAAGCTCCCTCTCCCAATCACAGAAGTCAGGGCCATGACTCAGCAAACGAGGCAGGCAATAAACTGAAAAAGCCTCTGTGTGCCCTTCTGGACTTGGGACTGAAAGCTGCCTGTTTTATCTGGCCTCCTTATCGTATTACTGCACCATTGCAATAGGCATCCTGTTACAGCCTTGGCTCACCTCCCACCAAAGCTATAACCACATTTGTCGTGTGCACATGAGAATATCAATGTCAAGACCACGGCAGATGGATGGACTGCTTTGTTGAATGCGTCTCCCCTTTCCTATGCCTCGCAGCATGTACAGTGTGCACCTGTCAAGCATTACCATACACATCCAGGTTGGGGTGGAGGGTGACCTTCGTGTGGTTCTTCAATGCTAGGGAAGAGGAATTCAGCTTCTCCACTATGCCTCCAGGTGGAGGTGGAGGAGGTCAATTACCTCTGACAGATAAAACTAAATCAAGCGTTTTTCCTTCTTGGAGTTAGATTTATAGAATGAGACAAAGCAAAACAGGAATTGTAAGCCACACAAAGTACTGAAGAACCACCTGTGAGCAGAGGATGTGTCTATTTCCAACAAGAACTCTCTGGGAAAGTATGCCATGTGACCCTCAGCTCAGCACACACAGCTGCTCTCCTTTATTTAGGCTGCTGACACACACATTCTGCGGGGAGCAGGGCTCTGCACCCCGAGAACATACATAAGGCTCAATCTCGCTCTTTGAACCTACAGTCAGCTCTTTAGTCAAAGGCATTACCAAGTGCTTTGATTCATTCAGGCTACTACAACAAAATACCGTAACTGGGTGGTTTATTAACAACAAACATTTATCTCTCACAATCCTGAAGACTGGGAAGCCCAAGACCAGGGCGCTGGCCGACTTCCATGTCTAGTGAGCACCTGTTTTCTGGTTCACAGAGGCCCTTCTAGCTGTGCCTCTCTTTGGTATCTTTTGTAAGTGCACCAATTCCATTCATGGGGCATGAGGATCTCAATATATGAAATTTGATGGAACACAGCATGAACAGCCCAGCAGCAAGGATGACAAGACAAAATTAATACCATCTATAGGCTTTCTGGAAGCTAATTCGGGTTAGTTTTAGCTTAGTTTCATTTTGGTTTAATTTCGATGTATCATTTATTAACTCTTGGCCATATTCACTTTTTCTTGGTTATAATAAGCTAACTTAAGTTATTGTAGGGAAAAGTGGATCCAGAGCACACTACACCAAAGCAGGGAAGATAAGAGCAGTGAGTACCAGGCTGGGAAAATTACATTAAGGGAGGGAAGCACGGGGCTGGTTTATAGTCTTTGCCAATTTTTACACTGTAAATATTCCTATCATGGCCAAGTTCAAGCTACAAATGGTTGAACAATTCTCAGAAATCCTGAATATTTAACAACAGGCTCTGGTTAGTCAGTCCCAGCAAACCTTTACAAGAGGCAACCTTTGTAAAGAAAATGCCTTATTTTATTTCCAGTGTTTTTGCTGTATTCTTCATGCAATTATGGTGTATGTTATAAGTAAAATATATTCTATTTTTTCTTAGCGCGTATTTTTGAAGTTATTCTTGATCATATTTTATTTATTTTTCATGAAATGCTTAGGTAGCCAGCTTTTTTATACAGAAGAAATTCCATTGGTGGTAAACAGGTAGGTTAAAATAGGGGCATTACTGTTCACTGTGGTGCACGCTGCTAAGCAAGGAAGGAAAATATTAGGGCTAACTCCTATATTAACACATCTTCCAAGTGTTTTCTCTTTTATTTCAGCCCTCAGGCATTTGTGTTTATGTCCACAGCATGCTCAGAAGAGTTTGCGTCCGCCATCCATGTTCTGTGAGCTTAATCAAGACATACCCAGAAATATTTCTGCCATCTTTAGTTCTTGAACTATGACCTCTGACTGAGCATACTCAGAAATGCACACAATAAGCAGTATGCTCAGGACTGTGCCTGCCTCTAAACTATCTTCCTGAGTGAACACATATAGGATTTCTGGAAAAAGTCCCTATGTTTCCTTTGTTCAGGGAGAGAATCTTCCTTCTTACTGTTCTGTGCTTACTGGCTGTGGGTAATAAAGCTTTCTCCATTCTTTTACCTTCTAGTTGTGCTCATTGGCTTTACACTCTCCCAAAGGGGACTCCAATACCTCCAGTTACAGAACTTCATTTCCTCACCTTGCAGGTGGAGTTAACAATACCACAGAACATAACTAGTTGCCATTGGAACTAGAGATGTAGCTCAGTGGCAGAGGCCTTCCCTCATGTGCAGGAAGTCCTGGGGTTAATCCTAGGCATTGGGGGAAAAAGTTGGTATTCATTAGGCAATCATATAATCTTAGCATTTTTTTCTCACTGCCAACCCATACTTAATGACTTTTTTTTTCTCACTGCATTTACCTATCCTGCCAATTTAGAATGTCTTTCCTACTTTCATCTTCCTGAGAAAGAAAGAATAGTATTATCATACAAAGTGCCCCATTGCCAGATGACTGTGGTTTCTTAGAAAGTCAGACATCTTCAGCTCCTGAATTTTTTCCAGGTGATTTGCTAAGCGGAGAGGCCAAGTTCTTCACTGATTGACAATCAAAAGGACCAAAGGGCTGTTGATACCTTTCATAGCTTGGATTCAGAGAGTGCCATTGCTAGAAAGGCCTTGGAATAATTAGTCCCAATCTTCCTTCATTCTATGTAGAACCAAAACTGTAAATAGAAAATGCAGATGGGAATGGGAAATATTGGTTACATGATTGTATAAGTACACACAATAGCAATATTGGCAACATTTAATGCAATTCTGATAAATTCTTTTCATTGAAATAGACACTTATTTAAAACTTTGATTAAATCAAAACAGAGAAACAGGTGTTTTATTAAGTATGGCAAATTTGGAAGTTTCTCCTTTTCCTTCCATGAGATTGAAATTCTCTAATTGAGACTGAACAGAGAGAGACCATAGAGGATTCCTGTATGGCTTGGACTGCTATTTGCCTACTGACATCTTCTTTCTCTCTTCCATTTGCACAGAATCTCCATTTGTAGAGGCCTGAGTCCCCAGCATTAGCACCAACCTTGTGCTCCATATTCTGGCACTTATATCACATGAAAGAAAGAATGATCTTTCATCTTTTATTTAGGGTGTTTATCACATGTCATCCGTATTATAACCTTATGTCTTATCTGAGGAACCAGGAAGTTCAGGAAATTTGATCTCTGAATATGCAATGTGAATTGAGTTGAAAAAGTAAGCCAAATCAACCCAACCAAATAGCATATGGTTACCACAACAACAAAACAGCCCATCAATGGTCCGTGCTATGTGATAGGCATTAAGTTTTGAAATACATTATGTTATTTTACCTTTTTTTTAGGGTACCGGGGATCAAACTCGGGTCCTTGCGCTTGCACAGCAGGCAGTGAAACCACTGAGCTAAATCCCTGGCCCATATGTTATTTTACCTTTTGAAGTAAGTATTGTCCTTGCTTTGCTCAGAGAAGTAAATGAATGATCCCAAAGTTACTTTATGTAGTGGAATCAAGATTCAACTGTAGTATTGTCTGACCCCAAATCTCATTATTTTAACATCTTGTTATTTTATAGAAATATTTTATTTTAAAAGAAATAAAGAATTTTAAAGAAATATTTTAAAGAAATAAAGAATCAAACGACATTCAGGCATGGTTTCAAAAAACCATGGTCCTTCTATAAAGCTTTTAAGTATCTGTTAGGGCCACAATCATTTCTGGAATATGAGCAAAAATGGATGGAAATTAATTTTAATATTGATTTTAAATTAATGTGAAAGTTAATCTTTAAATCAGATCAGCCAAAGATCCCTAGTGCTTAACCAAACAGCAAGTGAAAATTACAGCAAGATTCATAATTCTGCACTATACATGTCTTTTAGCATTTATTTTTTTCTTTTTTTGGTTGTGTGTTTTTTGCAAGACAATAGACAATTGCTCCTTTGGAATACTTCACCTCCTCCTAATTCCAGTTTTTCCCTTGACTTCATATTGGTCTGATTGGAAGAGAATTCTTCATCCCTATGGCAACCAGCATTTTGTTCCCTGTCCCCCACTTTTAAAAAATCCAAACAGTTACCCTTTACTTCAAAATTGGAATAAGTAGTGGAAACAGGTGAGTCTATTTTTAAAACCTATTTCCCTCCACAAATAGTCTCTTACCATCAAGTTAGAAGGAATATTCCTCACAACCTCACCTCCCCTTGCCATCAATTTTATTCTAAAATATACTCAGCTCTGTGTATTCCATGATTCTGTAACTGTGGATTCAGTCAACTACAGATCAAAAATACTTAGAAAAAAATTGCATCTGTACTGAATGTGCAGAGTGTTTTCTTGTCATTATTCCCTAAATGATTCAGTATAACTATGAGATATCACTTAAATTGTATTAGATATGATGTAATGTTATGCAAAGGATGGGTGTAGGTTATATGCAAATACTACATCATTTTATAGAAAAGATTTGAGAATTTGTGGAGTTTCATAGCTGCAGAGAGTCCTGGAACCAATCGTTGCAGAAGCCAAGGGACAACTGTATTTGGGTTGTTGGGACAGTTACCAGTTGGGCAGATACCTGAGGTGTTTGTGTGAGTGTGTGCAGGGCTGGGGGAGGGTGCTTAAGGCTGCCCAGGTAGTGATCTGTGTTTTCCTTTGGGATGCAGAGAAGCCCTTTACAGTTAGCACACCTCTCTATAGATTCTCTGAAACAGGTCAGAGAGAGCAGAGAGATATTACAAACATTTAAAAAAGAGCCAGCAAAAGCAAGGGGTATTTGTATAAATAGAATTAAGCATAGACCTTTATTGTCCTCTACTCTTTCCAAGAGCACTGTGGCCTTAAGAGCTGGCATATCCAAGTATCAAAGGGCTAAGAAGTGCTCTCTGAGGTTACAGTGCCACAAAGCAGAATGAGGCCCAGCAGATGGGGTCTTAAATCACAGCTATGCCTATAAACTCACCAAAGAAGCTTACACCTTTCTGAGATACCTTAAAATCACCCACTGCTCCTGTTAGCTTATGTACGTATTGCTAGATATTTTGCCTATCTTCCTTGCCTGTTAATAGCCAAGGGAATACATTACATTGGGACTGGATGCATGTTTTCCGTAGCTCCCTCTTTCAGTTGATGTATTAATAAGATGGTTATGAACCAGAACCTTACAAAGGAGACTGAGTTATTTGCTGTTAACTATCAGGAAGTTATTTGAAGCTGTGAAGCTGTGTTCTTATCGGGAATTGGAGATTAAAAAATACCTGCAAAAGAGAATTGTTGATGAGGTCATATTTATGAAGCACCTGATATAGTACCTGACTTATTTTTAAATTTATTATTTATATGTTTCATATTTACTCAATAAATATCTCATCATCATCATCATCAATGCCATAATCATTATTTTCCAACTGGAAACCATAAGCTTATGTGTGCTTGCTACAGTAGGAAACTCCATTATTAATTTGAGAGAGGATCAAATTTTCATTAACCTCTTTAGATCTGAGCTTCTGCTAGTTTACCAATTTTATTTACCATCTCAGTGTGCTGGGATTCAGTGCAGAAATAAAATAGTAGTGATAAGATAAAATGTACTTGGATTAAGATCTTTTGTTAAATTCCAGTTCTGCTACTTGCCCGCTGGTGTCATTACTGTCAAATGGGTAAGTCACTGGCCTTCTGGCTATCCAGCCCTCCCTTGTAGATCTGGAGTAACAGTCCTGTCTTTACAAAATTAATTTATGAAACAGACCAGATTAGGTTTGTGGCAGTGCCTGGCACGGTGCCTGACATGTCAGTGTGAGTCCTTTGCTTTTCTCCTACTGAAATCGCCACCACCATTACTAGACACCAAATACAATGCTGAAAAGACACTGGTTTTGGAGCCACTTTGGCTACTTAGTGCTACAAAACAAACCATCTTAAAATGTAGCAACTTAAGGTGATGATAGCATTTACTTTTCTCATAAATCTGCAGGAACAGTTCACTGCTGCTCTCTTGAGTGGCTGTCAGAAAGGTAGATGGCTTCACTGGAAGCCAAAAGATTCACTTTCAAGGTGGTGCCCACTTGCAAAGCTGGTGCTGGTTCCGACTGGGAGATTAACCTACACCAGGGGCCAGGGGACTTGGATCCTTTTTAATGGGTCCCTACATGGTCTGCTTAGGTCCCTTACAAAAGAAGGATGGGGCTTCCAGGACAAACATTCCAAGAGAATAAGGAAGATGTACTAGATGTATTTCTACAACTTAGCCTTGAAAGTCACATTGTGTAACATGTTTTGGACTCTGCTCATGGCAGCAGGTGCAAAGATGCACTCAGGCCCAAGGGAAGGAGATAGATTTCACCACTCAACAGGAGAAATGCCAAGGTCAGATTTTAGGATCACATCAGGTGGAATTGTCTTTGGAAAATATAATCTGCCACAAAAGGCATTTTACTGAGCTAATAATACCCATTAGACTGATTGATGGGCCCACTCAGACATGGTATTATAAGGTAAACCCTCAGGCCTTGGAAGACTAGAATGCATTAAGACACCAGAGGCAAATATATTCAAGACTCCAGACTGTGTATATTCAAAGCCAACCTGCCACTTACTCATGCAACTTTGAGGAAATAATTTAATTGCTTGCTTTCCATCCTTATATGTTAAATAAGGTCAACAATAGTAAAATTCTCATAGGGCTGTTATGAAGAAGTTTATGAGTGCACCTTACACATAGTAAGCAGCTTAACTTATTTTTATCATTATATTTGTTATTTCTTTAGATGGCAAGATAATTCCCTAGCTCTTGGTAAAATAGGGACAGCTTTTCCATAGAAAATCTGGAAAGTGAAAAAAAGAAGCAAGTAGGAGCCATGGCATTGCTCTCACCTTGCAGGAGAGTAAAAGAATATAAATGGCAGAGTCAGACAAACTCACTGTATACCCTGGCTCTACACCTTACCAGCTGTATTAGTCCATTCTCCATTACTATAATAAAATACTGGAGGCAAGATAACTTTATAAAGAAAAGAGACTTATTTAGCTCATAGTTTTAGAGGTTCAAGGGTATGGTATCAGCACTGGCTTAGTCCCAGTGCAGGGCACATGGCCAATGGCATCACAACAGTAGAATAGCATAAGGGAGGAAGAGATTGCATCTCAAAGTGGGAGATCAGAGGCTGGGTGAGGCCAGGCTCCAGCTTTTATAACAGCCCTCTCACAAGGACCACCCTTGGTCCTCTGAAAAATATCTCATCCCTTCCAAGGGCAGTCCTTCCAGTGACCTAAGGACTTCCCCCTAGGTCCTACCTCCTAAAGGTTTTACACCATCTCCCAATAGCACCACCCTGGGAATCAAGCTTCCAATACATGAGCCCTTGGAGATGAATCACATCCTAACTGTAGCACCAGCACTGACTTCGGCGAAGTCACCTCATCTTGTTGAACCTGATATATATGGTCAAAAGTTGTTATGAGCACTGAATCAAATAATATGCCTGATTACATACTATTCCTCAGAAAAGAAATAGATTGGAGTAAAGAAAGCCATCAAAGTTTGCTAGTAGAAATATGAGTCAGAAGTACATTCACAGAAGAGCATCCAGCTTAATGAGAATCTGTGTAGGCAGAAAACTTGCAAAACGTTTTGAAATCTTGACTTCATGGAGGTGAACTGTCTTAAAGTGCATTTGGAGCTGACCAAATGGGACAGATTTTGGGGGGTGACTGCATGTGCACCTTGGTGGTGGAACCTCTCTACCTCATGATGATGCAATGAGAAAACCTTTGCATAACAGGGAAAACAATGGAACTAGAGTGAGAGAGACACATGGCAAAGCCAGCTTAGCCTTGAGGGGAGGTCTGGCAAGCTTGCAAGGTGGATCAAAGATGAAGGCGATGGGAAGAGCCTGTGTTGTGTTAGAAATAATTTGACCAAACTTTCATGTGCCAGTGCTGCAGTATTATTGAAAGGAACAGGTTCACTCTGGTATTTTACCTACTAACTGAAACTCACCAGATTGGAAATAAAGGAACAACTTGGATTGGGAAACCTGTGCTTTGAGAACTGAATGTGACAGCACTTGGAACAGCAGCGGCTACAGCAACCCCTTGATCATTAAGAAGCAAACACCTTCCCCATACACATGCCTCCAGCAGTCTTCGGCCCACTGCTGAGTTGCAAAGTGGCCCTTTGCAGAGAATAAACTGAAGCTAGAGAAGCTCCAAGAACAGCGGCTTTCCCCAGAGCAGTAAAGGCAAAGTAAAAACTGTTTCTTTTTCAGATGTATGTGATTTTATTACCTGTGTTGCCTCTCTGGTGGTTTGTACTACATTCATTGGGAGCATATGGCATACAACACTGTCACGGTTTGCCACGTGTCTTCTGTGGGCTAGGCAAAGAATCTGCCAGCACATGACATTCTTTCCACTGATAAATTGTTTCTAAGTTCTCAACAACTAACTGAATTAGAAGCAACTTTCTGATCCAGTGTGTTTTTATCTCCAAAGATCTGCACCTCCAACTCCCCTGACGAGCCCAGTCTGTGAGCTCTGGCGCTGCTTTGTTCTGGAAGACCTGGGAGTTTACACCTTTGGGAATGACCTTTGGCTGGTGATAGGTGCACACTCACGTGTGAGAGTCCAGCTGCCTTGTGTGAGGGCAAAGCAGCTCTGAGGGGTAACTTAACTGCACAGTTCCCCTGGCGGGGGGGGGGGGGTGTCTCAGCAGAAGCTACCTTCAAGAGACTTCGCTGGAAACCACACCCCTTCTGATTTCTTTCCCTTGCTGTCTGGCTGCCCTGCCCTACCCCCACTCCCAGTTTCACGGAGCTCTTTCAGAATTCATCCCTTGCTCATAAATCCTCATCTTGGGCTCTGCGTCTGGGGACCTCGACCAAAACAGGGCATATTATCAGGAAAATCCCAAGGGTTGGATTTTACCATAATTACTTTTAGTATGTATGATTAATAAGACTTTTTTCTTTTTTTTTAGAATTACCACTACACTATTATTACATATAAAATGAACAGTTCCTTAAAACCATCTAATAACATCTCAGAAACATCTTTTTAGAGTTAAGTGTTTGCCGATTAGAGTGTATAAGGTCCTCATGTGACATACGGTGAGTGTATTTCTGTCACAGTTGGATCTGAAATGTCCCCCAAAGCCACATATGTTAAAGGCTGGGTCCCTGATTCGGTGCTTTAAGGAGGAGTTGGAAACTTTAAAGGGTGGGGCCTAGTAGGAGGTCCTCAGTTCACTAAGGTAGGGGATTGTGGGACCCTGGTCTGGTCCTCTCTCTTTCTCTCTCCCTTGTCTCCTGGCCACAAGGTGGATAGGTTTACTGTGCCTTGTACTCCCACCATAACATGCCAACACAGGCCCAGGGCAACTAGCTATGGACTAAGCTTCCTAAACTGTGAGTCAAAATAAACCTTTTCTCCTTATAAGTTGATTGCTTCTGGTTTTTGCTATAGTATAAGAAAGAAGGCCAACACAGTTTCTTACAAGGACTCCTCTTCTCTCTTGACTACCGAGTATTTCTTGAAGAAATCAGATCATTTGTCCTTGAGAGTTCCCCATGTGATGCTTTTGATCAATTGCATCCTTGTGGTTTAGTGTAGTGTTTATCCTTTGCTGTAACTGTAAACCAGTGATTAGATTTAGAAGCTTGATTACATTCAGCTTTCTTTTTCTTTTTCTTTTTTCCAAAAGTATCTCATAGTCAGGAATCTGTATTTCTCACTGCCTTCTATTAGGAAACTCATAAGCCTAGTTCAGGTTTTGCCACACAAGTCCATCCATTATGAAATAATTAAGTACCTGTATATCATTTCCACTCAAGCATCTATCGGGTGTGTCATATGTAAGCATAAAGATGCTGCTACATTGTTCTGGCCTACAGAGAAAAGTCACTGGGGCGTTGATCACTTGTGAGGGAAATCTGAAGACTGATATGAGACAATTGACAAAGACTATCTGTTTCTCGGGCCAACAGAGAGGATCCAAAACAGAAACACTAGCATGGAGAAATATATGTATGCAGAATAATTGAATGCACATATTTTAAAACCCTAACAAATAAACATTATAAAACAAAAACTCCTTCGCTTACTTGCTATTTAAAAGTATTATCAAATACTCTAGAAAAATTCAGATGATTTATAATAAAAGCCGTAGATTTGTCTTGATTTATGTTTGTCCCCAACCCACTGCCTAACACATTCTTGAGATCCCAGCAGACATGGGCTAAGTATAAATAAAGGATTACTGGAAGAGGGATTAGCCAAACTGGCACAGGTGCAGATGGGGAAAGATGCCATAGGAGATAAGAACATCATCTCATGTGGGCCCAGCTTCCTGCAGGCTAAGAAAGAAGGTGGTAGAGAAAATACAGCAAAGAGAACAGTTTGCTACTGCAGCACCAGATGGAACCATTGATCCAGAGCTGTCAAAAATAGGGAGGACTCGGTAGCAAGGAAGGAGGATTGGTCTGAGAATATCAGAATGGAAATATATTTGGTATTTGGCAATTTGTATGACTCAACCAACTGTAAGTTGAGTTTTTGTTATTTCTTTTTTCAGTTAAGTAGAAACTCTTGGGAATGGTGTGTGTGTGTGTTTGTGTGTGTGTGTGTGTGTGGGTGTGTGTGAAAGAGAGAGGGGGAGGACTCTTTTCCAAGGAAGCAAATATTTCAGCAGTAATATAATTTAAATAGATCACAGCCAGAAAGCTAGTTTTACTTTTACAGTAAGTGGCTATCACCTTACCTCTTGACACAAGACTATGTTCACCACAAAGAGAAGCAATGGCTTACTCAGTCTGCCTAATCTGTACCACATAATTGAAAATATCAGCCCAGGCTCAGAGTTCAAACCATCTGGGTGGGTTTTTTTTTTTACTAATACCTGAATTGATCCAATAACTTCCTGTTTTATAAAGAAAACTTAAAGATGGGAATCACATATTTATTAGGAATCAACAAAAGGAATCTTATATTCATAAAATTACAGATAATACACTGATATACCCTCAGCTGTAGTGGTCTGAGAAAAAAAACCTTAATGCAATGATTCACTACACAGATCCTGGAGCTAGACTGTGTGTGTTCAATTATCAGTTGTATTACTTAGTTGATATATAACTAGCAAAAGGAGCAGGAGAGGGTAAATGGAGCATAACACCCTTTTGTTATCCACATAGGTTAGGAGCAGTCTTCTTAGGCAGGTGGATTTGCAGTATTAAGGTACAACTGTCCCTAGGTAAATGTCTATATATGTAATCCATGAGTATTAATCCAACCACCAGACCTCCTGCCCACCTTCTCCTTCTATATTTGGAATTAATTTTTAAAACTGAGTTATAACTTCAGGAAAGTTCACTGATAAAATTTTGGGTAAAGCCTACAAGTCTTAAGTGCAGAACTTAATGAATTTTTAAATATAATGTACCTTTATGTAACTACCAAGTAAGGACATGGGATACGTCTATTTGAAGATATAAGACTCTTCACACTCCCTTCCTGTACAGCATCGTTCCCCCAGATGTAATGATGATTCTGACTGCTATCACCATAGTTTTGGCTGTATTTGAGAATCAGAAATGGAATCAAGCACCACGCCATCTTTTGTTTCTGACTTATTTCACTGAACATTATGTCTGTGAGAGTCATCCATAGTAGTCAGTCAACTTAATTTTTTTCATTGCTGTGTTATACTTGTATTAAAACAACACAAATTATTTCTCCAGTGTAGATATGATATCTGTTTGGGCTGTTGATTTCAATTTTTTGTACTCTGTATACCTTTGGGAGCTACTTGGACACTCTATTTTGTGAAATATGTTCAAGCCTTTTACTCATTATTAAAGTCAATGTTTTTATAATTGATTTATAAGAGTTTTTAAAAGTGTATTCTGAACATGAGTCTTTTGTTGGATTTATGTACTATAAATATCTCCTGGGAATTGCTTTTTTACTTCACCACTAGTGTCTTTTAATAGTTTTAATGAAGTCTAGTTGATTAATACTTGCTTTTATTATTAAAGTATTTTTGTACCCCACTTAAAAAAACCTTTGCTAGCCCAATATCATGAAAATATTTTTGAATGTTCCCTTCTAAAGTTTAATTGCTTTAGGTCACAATCTATGCTCTATCTCAAGATAAATTTTTCTGTAGTTTAAAGGTAGGGATCAAAGTGCATTTTTAAATATAGATTTTCAATTAACCCAGCACAAATCATTGAAAAGTTCAAGTTCCTTACTAAATTCAGTATTGTCACCCCTTTAATTCCCCCCAAAATTCTTTAGTTTTATTTTCCATTTCTATTACTTATGTTAATCGTGGATGGATTTTGAATTTTATAAGGCATTGTTCCTATACCTACTGGAATAATTATGTGATTTTTCTTTTTCATTCAATGATAGTAAATTGTATTTAATGGTCTTTAAATATTAAAACAAGCTTATTCTGATATAGGGAAAACTAAACTATTTTTCTCTGAATTTCATACTCAACACTGCTTTGACCAGATATGTGGGACTTTTCCCCAGACTGGCCAATTTTCCAAACCCAGCTGGGTGTCCTGTAGTTCAGTTCCACCCTGACATTCACCAGTTAGCACACAATCCAGAGTTTAAAACCATGATCCCACAAGACTATTCCCAGACTTTAAATGTCAATGGCAAGTAGTAGGTCCCTAGGTTACCCACAAATTGTGTCTAAACTAGCTACAAATCAGAATTTCCCTCAACCCCTTCTCTGGCTAGAGCCATTTACAGAAACCAGGAAAACAGTTCATTTATTATTTGCCAATTTATTACAAAGAACATTTTAAAGGATATAAGAGAACAGCCAGATAAAAACATGCATGGGGGTGAGGGCTGCCTGGGTCCTGGTCAGGAGCTTCTGTCCCTGTGCAGTGGAGGTGAACTCCCTCCCACCCCATCAATGTGCTCACCCACAGGAAGCTTCTGCCACTCAGAGCTAATGGTTTTTATAAGGACTTCAATACGTAGGCACACTCAATTATTAACTCAGTCTCCAGCCTCTCTCTCCTTCTTGTTAGGGAGGGGTGCTAAAAGTTACAATCCCCCCCACCCCCAGTACCAGGAATCAAACTAAGGACCTTGTACTTGCCAGGCAAGTATAAGGCCACTGAGCTAAATCTCAGGCCCAAGTTCCAATATTTTAATCATGCCCTGGTCTTTTCAATGACCAGCACCCACCGGGGTCCCACCAAGACTCATCTCATTAGAACAAAAGACGTTATCACCCAGGAAATTCCAAGGCATGAGGAGTTCTGTGTAAAGGACTGGAATCAAAGACCAAATATTACAACAAAAGATGCATCTAGTACCCTTAAGTCTTAGGAAATACAAGAGTTTTAAGAACTCTGTGCCAGGAACAAAGGGCAGAGAGCAAGTATACATATATTTTATGTCACACTTACATTCTTATAAATTAGAATTACTAATAACATACTAAGCCATATATAGTTGGATTTGGTTTGCTAATACTTTGTTTTGGAATTTTACAGAAACACCCATGATCGTATTGCCCTGTCATTTTCCTTTTTTTGTACTGATCTTTTTGAGTTAATATCCAGGTTTTTCTAGCTTCAAGAGTGAATTGAAGAATCTGTTCCCTTTCTCGATTGTCTAGATGACTTACGTATGATTAGCACCCTGTATTTTTTTAATTAGTGTATACTTGCACTACAGATGGTGATGGTCATGTTGGGGAACTGACACATTCATGTAGAATATATTGATTATTTTCTGTTCTTTTATACTTTCCCCTCTCCCTTGTCCCCTTCTCTACCTCCAAGAGTCTGACTTCTAGTTTTCATCATATCTCCTTTTTTAGTTCATGTATTTATTTGTATTTTAGGTTTCTCTTATATGAGAAACCGTGTGATACTTAACTGTTTTGTATCTGATTTACTTTGCTTACCATGATGGTCTCAAGTTCCATTAGTTTTCCCACAAATGACATGATTTAATTCTTCTTTGTGGCTGAATGATATTCTATTACGTATATATATACCACATTTGCTTTATCTACTTAGCACCATGTACTTCTTAAACATTTGCTGGAACTCACCTGTGACACTACCTTGTAATCAGAGTATTTTGTTTCTCACAGATATGCAATAATAGAATATTGACTATGGAATCTCAATAAATGAAAAAGATGTTCATTGATGTATATATTACATAAGTAGAAAAATTGAGGTCTAATATGAAAAAAATATTATTGCAAGCCACTTTGGTAGGGATTTGTGGTCTTCTTGTAGTTCTTCCCCAGAACCCATGAAGATTTACCAGCATTTCTATGTACTAGGAAAGGGAATATAGAGATTTGCCAAGAGTTGTTAGAAACTGTTCCTAAACTTATGCTGACCTTCGAAGACATGAATGATATGAACATTCACCAGTCAGTCAGAATTCATAGACATCAAATGACAGAACTTTAGTTCAATCCTAATGGGATTGAAAGCCCAGGATGAATAGTGGAAATCAATACACTTAGCAACCAATAGAATGTCCATATTGGCTTTCTGACATTTGGCATAAAGGACATTCTAGGGGGAAGGACCAAGTGGATATTACCGGATATGCTGCTGCTGTGAAAACAGTAAGCCAAAAGCAGAAATACATCCCCAGGAGAGACACCAAAGACTTGAGGGATGCCAAGGGTGACTCTTATGATAAATGTCTTTATCAGTCTAGGTTACTAGTGCAAAAGCCAGGTGGGTTGTGCAGGAATGACACACAAGCTTGATCAGACACTAAGGGGAATCACAGAAAGCATTTCAGACACAGTGTCCTTACTGGAACAAAGCACACAGCGCCTGCTACTAGGTGTGCAGTGAGTGACTTGGTCAGCACTGCATTCCCACTCCGAACAAAAGGAGTTTGTATTTATATGGCAGGGACAACATCTTTCTTTTACAGCATTGTTTAACAGCTGCATAAAACTTTACTACTTCATTTCACTACCATAAATTCTCTCATTCTCTTTCCCAAGAGGAGCCAAAAGAATCTTGCCTCTTCCAGTACTTCACAGAACATAATGACGGTTCATTAGATGCATCTAATGATGCTAAATAGGTCTGCCGAGCAAAGAGTAGCAAGCACTCTAGATGGTCTCATCAAATATATGATGGGAGATAAATATTAAGAAAGTTTAAGGGCCTGCCATGATGATAAAGTTACTGTACTAGAATTTTATCAGTCTAAGGAATGTTGAAATTTTTCTCTTAGAGTAAGAGACAGGGTGCTGGAACTTTCTCCACTTACAATTAAGAGACCCACTGCATTGGATTTTGGAAGCCACATGTGCTATATTTTGTCATGTTTCTCTAACACTTTTAATAGTGGCCCCAAAAAACCTTTCTACCGGTACCACAATCTGTGAATTAACATAAAATCTTATCAATTGCCATGGATTTCTGTTATGATTTATATCTAGACATCCTCCTAAAGCCTCATGAACTCATAAGTGGGGATTTGGAGAAGTAAATAGATCAGTGGATTAGCCATGCCCCTCTGCTATAGCACCCTGATGTGCAGCTAGCTGACAATGGACTAAAAGCTGTGTGTACAGTGTGAGCCAAAATAAACTTTTCCCCCTTACAGTTGTAGATGTCAGATGTGGTGTCTCCATGACAAGAAAAGTAACTAAGACAATTACACGGACATGGTCTCCATTCACAGACTGTCTTATAGCAAAAGAAATGCAGTGATGGGCTCACGCCCACAAGCTGTGCTGTCTTATAAAGCACACCAACATCCAGAAGCAGCTTGCTCCATAAGACAGTGGAATGTGCACTGAAGGCTGTTACAGTGCTACATAGCTGGCAGACAACACCTTTCAAGACCGAGGAGCTGTCCTGCAGGATGTGACATATGCCTTCAGCCGATGGCCAACGTACAGCATTGTTTCCCTCATAGCCAGAATGCATGCATTTGACAATCAAAGTGCAAAAGTAGAAGTGACATCTAATAAATAACTTGAAGAACTGTTACTTCCTATGCCATAAGCTTGAGTTCAGTAGGTTTGCAGATCTTCATACCCAAGAAAGGAGTGCTTCCACCAAGAAATACAATTGTGATTGCAATTCATTAGTAACTGTTCATTTGGGCTTCTCATTATGCTGAACCAACAGTTAGAGAAAACCAAGACTATACTGTCTAGAGTACATATGTGTTTATATTAGAAAAATTGACCTGCTGCTACTCACCAGTGGTGAAAAAGTCTATATCTATTGCCAGGGTGAATCTTTGGGATGCCTCTTAGGACTTGCTTGCCAAAAAAATTCAGTAGTGGAAGACCATGGGAGCAAAATAAAGGGGAAAAAACATATGGAGTTCAGACACCAAAGAACAAAATTTGGGTCAACTCATCAGGTAGAGCACCCTACTCCACTAACATGCTAGCAAGAGTAAGAGGAAATGAAATAATACAATTCCCAAGTAAGGCCATAAAAGCAACTACCAAATTGAGGACTATGGTAACTGTGTTCTTTAATTATTTTATTCCCTCTATTTTCCTCCTGTATTTTCCAGTAGAGCACTAATAGTGGCTAATACCTTAGGTTTCAAGGGGAAGTACAACTGAATTTATGGCATTTCTGGATGATAGGGTAGCTGATAGGCCTTCTCTCGTACTCAGCGACCAATACAAAATCTTTTTCCCAAGGTTAAGGGAAAAGTGGATGCTGAAAGGAAGTGATTTAGGCAGGGACAGACCATTTGCTCTTTGATCCACGTCCTGTCCTTTCCCATGCAGCTCCCAGCTGAGCTCCAGGAGAGACACTGGCAGGCTCCTTTGCCTATTGGTTTCTGATGTGTGGCTCCTCCCAGAAGGATGGAGGACAGAGCAAAGTAGAGGCACTCATTTTCCTGAGCCACCCCACATAGTTTCTGAGTGCTGTTCTGTCCTGTCTCCAAGAGTCTCTGCTTCTTTTGAAGTTGACTTCTTTACACCACTCTCCTCTCCTTTCCTTCTCTAGCAATCACCCCTTTCTCTCATCACTTTGGATCAGGTGGTGCTAAAGCTCTGCTTGTTTAAGCTCAAGTTCCTTCCCTCTTCCACATGGTTTCCTGTGTGCTGAGTAGAGGGCATCATTTCCTGGTTGCTGAGACTGTGTATTGCTATAAATGATCTACAGTCTCCTTCTACCTGCAATCCTACAAAGTTATCACTGAAATGATCCTAAGTGACTCCCTTCTCCCTTTCTTTTTCTTTTTATTATAGCACTAGGAAAAAGAATCTTTATATTCAGTTTAATCTTTATAGGGGACAAGAGTTGCCCAGTGACAATCCCATTGACAGGAAATTATAAGCAGCTTGGCTACCTAGTGAGAAGTGGGAAGGGAAAGAGCCATCAACACAAATTAATATCTTAGAAAGTACATAATCTGATGGTATTGCAATTTGCCTGATTCTAATCTGGATGGGGATGCTCTGCCCTCTGCTCAGTGGTCCCATCCACAGCACACTTGGCAGTAAACATCTGATCAAAGGAGGGAAGATGCATTTCATTTCTACCATCAACCTTAATTGATTAGCTGGTGAGGCTCACAATTGGGAAAGATTCTGAGGCCCGATCCCCACTCAGCAGGAAAGAGTGTTATAATGTATTGGTGATTACCAGAGGGCAGGTGACTAGAAATACAGCAGTGAAAAGCTATATGTTAATCACTCCCTGTTCATTCTCTGTCCTTGCCTACACAATAACCCTGTTCTTGGCTACTTAACCCTAATGTGTGCATGCGGCATTCTTCTCCTGGAGAAAGACCAAGTTGAGAGGCTAGGGCAAGAAGTGTGGCTTGGAATTCTAATACCCATATCTATGTAATAGTGTAGCAGAAACTTATTCTATCCAATTTTCTGTTAATGCTAATTGCATAGGCATTGGCAAACAGAAGGAGATATTCTTTATAGACTTATATTCTTACTTGACATGTTTACAAAGATTTCTACCTTTGGCTTTTTGAAATAAATAATATACTTCCATATTTATACCAACTGCAAGAAGAGTTGCAGTGGCAAATAATGGATTACTTTGGCCCAACTGAGGCATGAGATGTAAACATCTTCACCTCCTTTCAGCTATTCTCACTCTGCATCGATTTTCTCAGGTCCTCTAAGGCAGATTCAAGGACATCTACATTTTGGTTGGACCCAGCTCTGATTCTGACCCTATTCTTGAATCACAGAAGGAGCTAACAGCCTCAGCCTGCCTGCCACTCACTGGGACTCAGCCTCAGCCACCTGCTATACCTGGTTTACTAATGAGCTGCCATATTGCTTTCCCAACTGAACTGGGGCCCTGATTTTTTTTACTCATTTTGATGATGAGCCTACTCTCTGGTTCATTCTATCTGTCTTCCTGGTGATGAGGTCCTGAGACCCTTGCTTGGACAAACAGCCTTGTTACTCCTTCAAAATCCTCTAAAAAATGACACCCCCCCCCGACACTATCACTAATACCACAAGTCTTTTCCTCTGCATCTCCTTACCTGCAGGGACCATGTGGCATCATTTTTGAAGCCCTACCCTCTCATGGCTGGCTGTTACATGAGCCTTAGACTTGATCTTCTCTATACTGCTCCCTCTTCTTAGAGTAAGTACCACTAGCCCCAACCTAAATTGGGCTGAGTAAATTGCATCATGAGGGCACAATCTTTGTTCTCTATTCTTCACTTCCATGTTGCTACTGTGGAGTCATAAAGATTTACACAGGCTAAAACTTTAGAGCAAAAGTTGTCCATGGGTACCAGATAGGTTAAATAAGTCAGCTACACAAGCCAGATGCGAACTCTGCATACCAGAAGATACATTCTCAGTGGAAGAAGGGTAGACTCAACCTTTGCCACTTGAAGACAGAAATCTAGACTTTGCAATGCCTCTTTTAATGTTATCAACTGATTCAGAAGGTTTCCAAGGTCATGTAATTCATGCCAATGATATGTGATTTCCTCTTTAAAGTGACAAGGTGAAAGATAAGGCTCTAGTCATATGACTTCATCTTTCTACACTCAAACTCACCAAGTCTTTCAAATGGCTCAAGCACGTTGCGTATGGTGAAGGGATGATCATGAATATCACTGTATAAAAAAGGGAATGTATTTGGGAAAAACTTCTTTCTTGTCTGGGTAGGATTGAACACTAATTTAAAATAAAACTTTATTTCAAGCTACATTTATTCCCTAAGAAATGAGCTAAAAGAGAACAAATGAATCATCAGTAAGGCGGGTCTAGCTCTTTAATCACCATCCTCACTATTGCTAATTGAATCTTCAAGGCACGTTGGCTTCACTCCCTGAGGCACAGTAAAACAAATACATAACGCATCTCTCCTTACAATGAAAGATTTCAAGTTTGAAGTTAAAAGTGCCCATAAATTGCAACAAAAGCAGAGTATGACATCTAAATAGGAGACCAAAACCTTGTAGTGGAGATAATAGTATTATTCACTGAATCACAGAGGTTTCGAATCAGAATGGTTCTTATTACTACAAGGCTCCCAGTGAAACTCAGGAAGTCAAATTGTCAACATTCTTAAGTAACATAATGAAGGTAGACCAGAGACCGCCAGACAGTACTTATGAATTATCTTGGAACTGTGCTTTTTTCCTGTTATGACTGAGTCAGATTTGTGATGCTAATTGAATTCCATCAGAGTCAACTGGTCATTAAGACCATCAAACTAACCAGATGTTCCCATTAATTGCTTGGCAATTGATCTGAATTTTTATGATGTAGTTGATTCATGAGTACATCCTGATTTGGTTTTCAAGGTAGAGATGCTGCCAGTGAATAAAGTATTCTGTGAATGGAAAATATCTCTGGGCCCTTTTCAGCTAGGAAGTTCTGAATTTCATTTTCATATTCATAGAGGAGAATGTGAAAAAGCTAAGTTTGGGCCCATATAAGCCAAATTTTAGTGTTTTGTGTGACACACCTCTAAATGAATATTAATCAGAACAGTGGCTGTGAAAAAACAAGCACCCATTTTAAAGTTCACCTGGACCACTTAAAATATTTTTTTGTTCTAAAACTTAAGAATATTGGAGTGAATCACCTGTATTTACTAATAAACTTCTAAAGACACATTTCACCCCATTGATCTGCAACTATAATAGTTTTGGCTGTGACTAAATATTATATACAAAAAAATTTTTAAATTATAAAATATTTTAAAATTATACAAATTTTCCCTGATTATAATAACAGATTTATGCAGTATTTGTCCTGGTTGAAACAAAACCTAAATTTTGTTTTTAAAAAAGGGTCAGGATTAAAGAAGGCAATTTTTAAAAATTTTGTTTTGCAATGCTAGCAATTAAACTACAGGTCTTGTGCATACTAGGCAAGTACTCTACCACTGAGCTACATTTCCAGACTAGATAAATTTTAGTAATATTAAGATGTAATGAAATATAACTATAAAATATAATGGCCTGTAGGGTTAGATCAAACGAATGTGTTAGTTTTTTTAAGAAATTAAAAATAAAGGAAAATAAAGGTGGAGCATGATTTGTCAATGCTTGATTTTTTTCGTTTTTGGTTGTTGTTTACTCACTAAAATTTATAATTCCCAAACTATATCCCCTGGTATTGTGTGCTCCACAGTGCAATAGCATGGTATTCTACTGGAAGCTAAGAAGTGCTGAGTCAGTTCCACTGAAGACCTGAGTCAGATCTGCCTTTTACAAGATGTCCAGTGATTGTGTGTATGACATCAAAGTTGGAGAAGTGCTGTTCTACAGTGCTCTAAATAAAAGGAAGAAAGAAAGAAAACCCAAAGTCGTTTTCTAATTTTCACTATGTCATATTCCAGGGAAGGAAATGGGTCAAGTGATCAGGTAATCATGGTCCAAGTATCAAAGAATATACAAAGTGCTGTGGGAACAGATAGGAGAAATTAGGTAACTTAATGGGATCAATTCCTTAAAGAGGTGGAGAGATTAGAGTTGAATCTTGAAGGACCAAGAAGAGTGAAAGGCATTTCTTCCTGGCAGAGAGGGTGCATGATACTTAGAGAACAGTGGCCCTCTTCATACAATGGAATGGTGACCACTGGAATCAAGAAGCTGTGCAGGATGGCAAACACAGTAAAGACTTAGTGACAGAGGGTGAACCTCCACCTGGTACAATGCATAAACATCCAGGATTTGAATCACTGTGCAGTGCATACAGGCCATACAAGGTGAATAAATGGCTAAAGGATTCTGCTGCTTTCATGAAGTAAAACCTCAAAAGAAGGAATATGTAGAGCCAGGGATCCCATGGACCAGTACTACTGGGCTGTGGCTTATTAGGAACCAAGTGGAACAGCAAGCAGGAGGTAAACAGTGGCTGGGCAGACAGTGGCTGGGGAGACAGTGAAGTGTCAACTCTTATTTACATTCATTCCCCATCACTGGCTGAGTTCCACCTCCAGTTTGATCAGCACTGGCATTAAGTTCTCATAGGAGTGCCAATCCTGCTGCACACCTTCTATTCAAGGAAACTAGGTTGCATATTCCTTTGAATAATCTCAAAACCATGACCATCATCCATCTCTCACCACTATCTCTACAAGAATTGTCTTCCACAGAACCATCACTGGTGCCAAAAATGTTGAGGACCACTGGTTTAAAGGGCCACTAGAGGACAGAATTAACTCGGTGCAATTTTGACCCACAGAGCCTATTTAACGAGGCATCCTTAATACTTATAGAACTCTGAAATTCTGAACATTTACTAGTAGATGTGCACTAAATGGTTTTAGTTTTTGCGTTATCTAAATATTCACAAAGAAATCCATTCATGCCATGTTTACACACTACCTCAATGAAGTTGTCAGTTATCTTCAATTGAGAGTCAATTTTTTGCTATTCTTACTATTTCCACAAAGATCATCTCCACCATTTCTCCATCCACTTCCATCATATACATGACCTTAATCAGTTGCTTCTCCCCTAGACATTTCCTTCATCTCAAATAGGATCTAGCCCATTAAGAAAGAAACAAAGTAGAAAACCTCACTGTTGTATTTCAACAATAAAAAGGACATCAGGACTTCCAGGAATATGGTGGAGTGGTGAGCAGGGGGAAATCAGCCACTCTGAGATTCGGAGTCCAGACACTGAAGTACAGCAACTTGGGGTAGAAAAGAAAGAAGGAGTTGGGTCTCCAGGACCCAAGAAGGACCTGGAAGGAGAATTGGAGCTCATAGGGAGAGTGAAGAGAGAGACCTCAACATGGAAGAGGTAGGTGGCAAATGGTGCTTTCTCCCTGACTCCCAGCTCACAGTGTAAGAAGAGGCAGCTTAAATCTACAGAGGTACAGAGATTGCAGGTGATTCCAGAGGCCTCCAAGGATAAATGCACCAGTGGATGCTGTGGGCTGCAGGAGCTGGTGAGTGACTCAACACCAAACATCCCCAGGAGAGGGCAATTGGCTAGATGCCATCTGAGGAAGAGGTCAGCTGAATGTGGGTCTCAGAGCAGCCATGGATTGGCTTCATCTTGGGGCTCCCAGTGTCTGGCTATGGCACAGCCATGGGAGACCCCAGGGTCAGAGAACTGAGTTCAAGCTAGCAAAAGACACCCAGAGTGTTATAGGCTGAACAACTCAGGTCTCAGGCTCACAATCAGAAACCAAGATCAGCCTGAACTTCCATGGAGTTGAAAGTACAGGCTTGCTGAGATTATCCAGCACCCTACCCTAATTATACTGCAGACTTGCTGGAATCATGCAATACTGATCTTGGCTCTGTCTGCTTCTTTTGGCTACCAGTGACAGCAGAGACATGCCCTGTGATAGGTCTCCCACTACCTCAGCAGCTATTATGTACAGTAGCTGCCCTCTTCCTATGTGCCTTGCCCCCTCCCCTGTGTGACTTCATGCCAAGATGGTTGCTCCCACCAAAGAGCAAGCCCTTCTTCCCAGCATGCCCCTGTTCCCGCCTAGAGAGTAACCTAATACTCACTCACCTCCTACCACCTAGTGACATCACCGGCTCCTCCATTCCCTAGTCACTACCTGACTCAACCCCACCTCAGCCCCCACAAACCCCACCCCAGTCTCTATAAAAGACTCTCCCTGCCCTGGCCATATTGCTTTTGTCTCTCCTTTGTTCAGAGACAGCCCAGCAGATCTATTCCCCTAATAAAGGCTTGCTGTGGCCTGGTCTGGTCTTGGTTTTCGGCCCTTTTGCCTGATACCCTGAAGTAGACTCTTTTTTTGCCTTTCTTTGCTTTTTTTTCTCAATTGTTTGTTCTTATTTTTTCATAAGTATGAACATTGTTTTTACCTTTTTGGAGGGGTTTGTTTTGTTTTTCTTTTGTTTCCTCCTCCTTTCTTTCCTTCTTGTCTTCTTCATCAGTTTCCCAAAACTTGGGTAATCTTTCTTTGTCCTTCAGCCTTGCTTCTAATCTTTTTCTCTTCTACTATTTCTCTATTTTTACCTCTCATCCATTTTAAATTTTCTCCTCGGAAGGTAAAATTGCTCTACTGAGGAGATATTTACTGTATATAATTTTCTGGTTTGTTTTCGATATTGTTATATAACTATAAATCTTGTTCCCATGGTTAAATGTGAAAAATTAATACTTATCACAGCCTGTCATTTTCTAGGCTGTGCTTGAGCCTGTTATTTTTTTTTGAGGTTAAAAGTAGGAAGATATTTATTGATAGGACAGCTCCTGAGGGGCAGAGGGGTCCCGAGCAGGCGGCCAAAGACCCCATTTTGCAGAGGAGTTTTATAGGGTGAAACCCACGTGGGTACAACCTGGGCCACAGCCCTGAACGTCCAGTAAGGTTTCGCCACTTGCTGCGCAAGCGCAAGGACCCAAGTTCGATCCCCGGTACAAAAAAAAAAATTAATACCAAGAGCCCCCAATAACCTTCCAGCAAATCCGCTTGGCTTAGATTGGTCTCTCCCTTTCTGTGCATACAGCCAGGAAGTCTAATTGATGAGGTGCTGTGATTTATTTCACCTTTGTCCTGGCCTTCTTGAGGACTTAACCCTGTCTGACTGCCTATAATATTTCTACCTAGCTCATGTATCTATAATATTTCCCCCTCTGAAGAAGTATCCTGAAGTGCCTTGAGGGGACAAGGAACAATGACTGCTTGAGCTACTTCAGGCTGAAGGGGGTCGAGGTTGTGGTTGGCAGTGAGGGTACCCTCCAGAAGGTCTATCTAAAGGCCCTCGATAGTCATCATGCATTTCCATCATGGGTAGGCATATAGCTTTACGTCTGCAGGAGACAAGGCCAGAAAGACAGTTAAGTATACATGGGCCAAACAATAAAATCTACAAGAATATTATGAGTATAGCCAATAGATGTTTCCACCAGGAAGAGCTAGTAATATCCTTCCACAGAGAGGATAAGGAGAAGTCCCAGGAACTTCAGAATCCATCATAGAAGTAATTTAGCAGTTATAAGTTGTTTACAAGGTTGATCTGGTGGATCCTAGTAAAAGAATTCTAGCACTTTTGTCTTTGGTTTCATTTGTATGACTGGAGTATGGCAGCCTCTAGGCAAGAATAAACAAAATTTTTAAGAAATTAGAGCATGTATAATCTAAGCGTGAGCACACTAGAGTGGAAGGGCAGGTTGGGAAGAAAGTCACACTTAGAAAAATTGAAATAGTGATTGTAACCTGCTGGCTCTTACAGATTCTACCATAGTTTTTCCTAATGATCCATAACTGTGATCAGCTACTAGTGTAGCTAGAAACTGCCAGAAGGGGTCAGTGACTGGACACCCTTTTCATATCTACCTTTATTACAATGGCATTATTTTATACCTGTTTTGGTTATTCTTTTCTGCTGGGTGTTTAGGACCAAGTTAAAGTGAGACCTATGTCTATTAATATGAACCTCTTGCTGTCTATCAAGGTCAGTTAAGTCTCCTCAGGCATTACTTTGGAACCATGTATAGAGCCTCTCAACTCTCAACTCTGTCAGTGTCAGCCGTCAGGATGGGTCACGGCCTTGCTTGACCATGTTGCTTTCAGTGAAAGCATTGGAGACTTTTCCCTCTTTGTGACCCTCCTTTGGCATATGGTACATTTGTCCCCTTGTGCCCAGCAATCTCCCTGCTCAGGAGATTGAGTGACTTACCAAAGATATAGGATCCTGTAAGAAAGGTTCTTTTGTGTCCTGGATTTCTGTTGACCTTGAGAGACCAGGGCCAAAATATTGGCTGTCCTCATGGCCCAGTTACCTTTCTAGTTTTGGTCTCCAAACTTTAGTTGCTGAACACCCAGAAGAGAAGATCAGTGACATAAGTATTTCAGCAAGAGCAGTGAGCCTATTTTAATAGTTAAAACATCAAGCACTTTTGAAGTATAAATCACAGTTATAGGGCTGTTATTTCTTACCAACTATGGTTGTTTTAGTAGTTGAATCCCTGCGGAATATTAAAAGACAATAGTTATATGTTATAGAGAAACTTAAGATGAAGAGCTATACATAGTATTTTAGCATGACAATCATAATGACATTTTCTTTATAACACTTACATGTCCATCTTAGTATGGAATAGTCTGTTAGTCAAACACCTCCATCTGATCACAAGACATTAAATGACATAAAGAAAACTCTTATTTGTTATTCCTTAGTAGGATCCCATCTAAACAGAACATACATATTGGCCTATAAATGTACCTTAGGAGTTCATAATGTCTAGCCTCTAATTTTAGTGTGTGATGCTGTTTCAACTGGTTGGTGACTGAACATCCCTAAGTGTGGTGACACCTATAACATACATCACATTAGTTTTTAAGAAGACTATTATTTGACTGGTTATCTCATTTTGGCTTGACATGTACCTCTTATCACGAGTAGCTGGAGTACAATGGAAAGGCACATACCTGAGTCAAAAAAGATCATTACCATAAACAATATCTTAGAAGACCTGTACACCCAGAAGGCATGGATATATATACCAGGAAGTAGCAATGAGTATCAGTTACATAAAACTCTTTGTCCCTTAATTTTGTTTTGTACCAAGAACATTTTAAATAAAACCTTGTTTTCCCACAGAAAACTTAGACCATGACCAATGTATACATATCACAATAATACGTTTAGCAATGTATTTCCCATGAAGCTATGGAAATTATTGGGGTCCCCTTTGTGAACAAAGGCTGGAATAAATTTTTTCCAGGCAGCTGCTCCTTTATTTACCAAGGAGTGTCCTATCCAGTAGTTTTCCTAAGCCCAAGAGTCTTTATTTAATTATCTTAACAAATTTTCAGATGACCTGTGAGAGCCAGATCATAACAATCAACAGATTATTTTGACCAATGAAAGATTCCCAAGTTATACATAGACAACAACATGTGCTGTATTTGTGAAACCAGTTGACATTTTTTGGATCATCTGGCAACCTGGGGGAAGCATGTCTTTAATTATATTTGTCTATAAGCCAACTTGAGTTACAGTCAGACATTTTAAAAAATCCAAATGTCAAAAGAAAAGAAAAAAACCTCAAACATAACACCTGTATCATTTTAACAAATTGAACAGACAGACACACACACACACATGAGACAACTTGTTTATAAACAAGAGTGTACTCAGATGTATTTGGCCAGGTTGAATTGTAATAACTTTTATAAATTTTAGGTTTATAACTATAAATAAGACTAGTCAGAACTTTGTAGATTAACAGGGATCTCTTGCAATAAGAATTAAAAGGAATAAAAATCTTCTACACCTGTGAAAGCAAAGATGGTTTTAAGACAAGCCTTATGCTGGCAGCTTATCTGATGGAATATCCAGCTACACAGGCTTCTCATTGTTGTTTTTATAGCCACAGTTGTTCAATAACCACATGTAATTGTTTCTTCTAAAGGGACAAACTATTAAATATCTCCAGTGGGGCGCACTCAGGCCAGGTTTGGGTATAAAAGAGACTAGGTGACACTCTTTGGAGCTAAGTATGAATTCTAAACAGTGAGTGAAGAAGGCCTGTCAAGGCTCCAACCTGCTGTGCTGCAGCTGTCTACTTATGACAGTTTTTTTTTCCATTTTGAAAAAAAAAAACAAAGGAAAAGAAGGCATCCCTGTCTATCCTTCTTGTTCTATGCCCAATCTAAGGTGTCTCTTAGACTTTATCTCATCCAGTGCCAGTGGCAGCTGACTAGAAGTGCAAGGAAGTGGCCAGAGCCAGGTTACCTGTTCTTACCATTCTCTAGTTTTGCCTAAGGGCTGAAAGGCAGATAAATCTGGACTAAAACTTTTACATTTATTTCTTGAGGGTTTCAGAATTAAATCCAAACCAGTTTTCTATATGGCCTGGAGATAAATGAAGATCACCTTTACTCTGGAAGCTTTCCAGGGAGGGGAGATTCACCATTCTGGAAGCTTTGTCTTGAAATCCAGCAACCACAGAAGAGGGAAGTGCCTCAAGCCAAACACTGTTGAGAACTGTGTTATTTCTCAGGGGCAGGGCAATGGAAAAGAGACAGAAGAGTGCCTTTAAGTATGACACAAGAACAAAATTTTAATCATCTCAGGTGTAGAAGGACATTTAGGATCAGGAGCTTTTCCAGAGTGGAGCTGCAATCCTTAGCAAAACATGTCTCTAGAGACAAGTTATGATTGACTCCAACTGAATTATCAAGCAGAAAAATCAAACTAATAATCAAAGAACCCGAATGACTGCTTTTTGCCCATTGAAAGAGAATAAATGTGACCTAACTATATTGTTTAGGGCTTTTTAAAGTAAATTATTTTGAATCTATAATATCTAATTTATGACATAGATACCCTACAGGCTATTGAGCAGCTCCCTGATCTTGTAGAAACACTCCCAAAGCCATGTCTCGCCTTATATTAACACACAAACTGAAATGGTGTCCTGTAGGTAGGCCCTTAGAAGTGATTGTTTGAGCTTCTGGAATGCAGTCTGGGAACTAGGTTCCCAGGTTAAAATTTGGCTGTCTTTTGGGGTTTTTTATAAGCTAATAGAGGGCTCATGCAATCTCACTATATCCTGTTATCCGAAGGCCACAAAAGCCTGTAATTTCTGGGAATGTCCTTATCTGTTTTAGAGTCTTTGGCTGTGGAAAGGAAAGAATTAGTTTAATTCTTTCTTCCCCGAGTCTTTGGGTTCCCTTAGATGTAATAAGGCCTAAATATTTTACTTCAAGGCTGCAAAGTTGTGCTTAGATCTAGAAACATTATAACCCCTGTCTGTTAAAAAATTCAGCACAGCTGAAGTCTTGGGTAGAAAACTCTTCTGAGGAGACACATAGCATTATACTACCTACATATCATAAGACTGTGACTTTGGAAAAAAACTATAGTATTTTCTTTTATCAAATCAGGATCTAGGGATGTCCTCATCTTTTTCCAGATAGAGTTGACAATTTAAAATAATTGAAGGGATTAGTTCTCATCTTTCTTAGATCTTCCAGAATACATGCCTGAAAATGTCTTCTATTTTAATCTATCTGATTGACAGGCCGGTAGGGACTTGTATAGAAACTGCTTATGTTCCAGTAGGAACAGGTTGTTCCCTTGGCTGCCTGTCTTTTGAGCTTCCAAAATTAAGATAATAGTTGTTTCTATATGTAGTAGCAGCTTGTAATACTACTTGTCTCTCAATGTTTGATTTAAGAGCAACATTACATCTTTCTAGTCTAGTCCATAGGTCTGAGTAAGTTCTTCAAAGACCTCAATGTACATATCAGGATCATCTGAAAACTTTTAGATCTCATTTGACCTGTCTTAGATCACTGAGAGAAAAAGACACATGAACATAGGTAGTCCCATATTTGCCATTTACTAACTGGAAGGGATATTGTCTTTGAGGGGTTTGCATAAAATTAGCTATGGGTGGATATAGTTCTGTAGAGGTTTTAATTACAGCTGGCTTGTGAATTTCACCCTTAGATTTTAAAGGATATGGGGAGGGATCTCAGGCTCTAAAAGGCAAGTGGGAAAAATTTCAAGTTTGGTGGTAGGTGGAGCTTTCACTGGGATTGCCTCAGAAACTTTGTCTTCAGGGTCCAAAAGGCAAAGGTGGAAAGCCTCAGGTTTAGTGATAAGGACCAGAGGAGTCTGGTCTTCCTGCAGCTTATATTTACACTTTGAAAGCAAATGAGGATCATCTCTTAATGAAAAAAAAGATCTGGACATAAGGCAATTCTGACCATCTTCCTTCTTTTTTACAGTATAATTCTAGTTGTGAAATGGCATCATAATTAATACTTCCTTCTGCATTCCATCCTGGCTGTAGAGGATAGGCAGGCTGTACACAGGTGCAAAAGAATATTAGGGTCTTTTTCCTCAGTATGTGAGGATCAAACTTCTGCCAGTGTTTAAGAATATATTCCAAAGGAGTAAGACACTTTGACTTGGCATGCCCACATTCTGGAAAAAGCAAACAGAAACAAGGCATCCCTATGATTCTGATTGATTTCCTTATGCTCCTAGAGCATCCTCTAGGATCACAGCTCCATGGCAGGTGGCTGCCATCAGAAGAGAGCCCAGAAGCTAAATCGGACTGGAGTAGCCACCCTTTACCAGCATGCAATCTTATCTTCACCAGGGAACTTGTGTTTTTGCTCCCATATGAATTTCAAAAGCCCAAGATACAATTGATTTTAGTTATAAAATCATGTCTTTTTGAAGGAAACATTGTTAGCCAAACCAATAATAAAAAGTATCTTTTTCTAAATGTTTGAGAGAGAATGAGGCAGATAGATTAAAGGGCTGCACCTTTTTCCTGCAAAGGAGATTGCTTTTAGAGACAGAACCAGACCAAAGCCTTAGGGAATCTTCACCTGCAAAGAAAACTGCCAAGACAGCTGTGCTATCTGATCACCTAGGTAACCTCCAGCAGCAAGACAAAGACTACACAGTGTTCAAAGTTCACAAGGCACACTCATCAAGTCTCCACAAGCACAAAAAGGCAGAGAAAAGCTGGTTGAGATCCCTTTTATTCCTAGTTAGCAAAGCACAAATGCAAACCATTTCTCTGTTAGCTGTTGCATGTAAGGCCTCCTTAGAGAGGTGTGGTCTAGTAGTAAAGCAGCCAAAGAGTTCTAAAGTTAATTCCCAAGAGCTTCAGAGTTTCTAGCCTATTAAAGATTTGTCAAACAACCTCTACTGAGTTACTGTTTTCTATTTGTGTCTGTCTTACTAGCAGAGAGAGAACAGTCCCATCCTGTAGCTCAACTCTTAATGGAGGCTTGAGAAAGGGCCCTACCAGCATCATTTCAGGTCACTCTGAGACAGAGGATATCTGATGGTCACTGGAAGGGTTACCTTTCACCTCACTGAGGAGTCCAGTTAGGGGACAATAGTTATGTGAAATTTTTCCACTGATTAGCCATTCGGACTGTCAGGCACCAGTTTCCACTTGGGGGACCTTCAAGCATCTGCCAGAGAGTAGTCCTGGCCACAACCTCTCAGTTGTCACTCCAAGTTTCACTAGTTCCATGCAATCAGAGATCTGTCTCCTGAAAAGAATCTATCTGCCTGTCTTGCCAGCATTTAGTCTACAATTTATTAGCCAAAGTATTTTCTCATACATAAATTATAAGAGCCAGGCCTATGAAGAGAGAGAGAGAAGATTCTCCCTTAAACTAAATGTGTTTTGGTTCCTTAGGTATTGTGCTTATGAAAATACCTCCTTCTGGTTTCACCCAGAAGTCGGTTCTTTCCACAGGGTCTCAGGTGAAGTCTCCTGAGAAAGACTGTTGCCCAGAGCCTAAGCGAGGACATCACTTTCATGTGCTTTCCTGGATGGACAAAACCTCAATGTTTCATCTAACCCAGAGATGGAGTATGTTTCTTGATCTAAAATGACTTCCCTATCTTTGGCGTTGGCAAGAATGCTCATTTTCTAAGGACTTAACTTAAAGGTTCTTAGGAAAAAGACATTGAGTACTTCAGAGATCCCTTTTGACCTTACATGCCTCTATAAAGGAGAGTATAAGATTGGCAGGAGAGATTGGCAATGAGACCAGGACAGGACGTCTTTTCTTCTCATGCTCTCAGTGAGTTATTGAGACAACTTGCCCCTGAGTCGTCACTCTCAGCCTGGAAAGGTGAGAGTGGGGAATCCCAAGAGCTAAGATTGCCTCCCCACCAGTGGAAGATCAGACCAGAAAGGAAACTGAGGCAGAGCTGGCTCAATATTTCTCTAGAGTATAGAGAAGGATTGGGCCAGACTGCTCAGTGGAACCTGTCCCCCAAGTCTCAAGAGCAGCTGCTTATCTATAAATATTTCAGAGATAACAGCAAAACCATGATCAAGAAATGCAACAAAAGGTAATTTAAACATAAATCCCACTTCTTATTCATATATTTTTAAATTTCTGACCTGAATAATACTTCTGCCCAAGTTTTTAAAAATTATAACAATCAGGTGAGCCTGGTTTCTTTCATTAATTCTAAGACCTGAATGCCACTTCTAGTTAATGTTTCTACTCCTAAAACAAAACAAATCCTTTTAAATATGGGAGATAGATGAGGTATAGATATTTTGTATGTATATGTGATATATGTATCTTTGTATGTGTATATATATATATATATGATATACATATAGATGTAGAGAGAAAGAGGGAAAGTCAGGGTAGGGGGAGAGAGAGAGTTCACCAAAAAACGTATACACATTTTAGGTAAAGAAAAACTGGGATAAATATTTAAACACTAAATGTATTGAGACATCATGAGATTAATACAAGTTACCTTTGGCCTCTGCAATACAAGAATGGTGGCCATTAACTTCCAGACATTTATTGGTATGGCCAACTGCTGCTTGGGTAAGCTTGGTCAGTGAGATTGCTGCACATGCATTTTCAATTCCTTCTCTAAGGGCTGGGGCAGTGTAGTGAGTTTTCTGTGATATATGACATCCTATAGGGTCCATCATACAAGAGTAACACCATCTGTTGAGAAAACATCATACTTTTATCCCTTTCCTGAAGTGTGTATACGCTTTTGGCACGTGTGTGTGTGTGTGTGTGTGTGTGTGTGTGTGTATGTAATAGCAGGACTATAATAAAGAATATTTTCCTCTTCAGCTGATTATTCTTAGCAACTAGAAGTCTTTTAATCAGAAGTTCTCACAAGCGTATTGGGAACTGTTCAACTCTTAGAATATTGAACAATAATTAACTAATAAATAGTGTCATGGTTTTGAGGTTACAATAAATCGCAGGACTTCAGAAATGTCTAAAAATGTCTAGAGATCAGGCTTGTCTTCAGTGAATATTCTTTCCTGGTAAATTTTGTTTTCTTCCTCAGATATTGTTCTGAAAGGAGAAACTATATTAGTGGACACTCAAAAGAGGAAATATGGAAATATCTTTATTCTTGCTAGCCTGAGAAAGATGGAATAAATGTATGCTGAGGATTGCCCATGTAGGATAATCAGCTGTCAACCCTGCTTTCCAACTCTGACACAGTCAAGTTGTCAAGACAACAGAAAACTATTCTCAGTGTGCAAGGGCTTAGGAAATACATCCATAAACTCATCCTGCAGGAAGAAAAAAAGAATGACTTGCTTCAGGGCATAGCACACCTGATTGGAAGATTAATCTACATTAGCAGCCCAAAAATGGCACAGTCTAGTGGAAAAGGATTGGCAGTTTATCATAACAAGTTAAAATGACTGTGAATTATATCATTAAAATATCACTACAAAGTTAAACAAAAATATATCCATGAAAGATAAAACATGTATGAATATTACAATTGAATGATGACTATCTGGGTCCCAAATTCCCAAATGACATTTCAGTTCCTCCAAAGAAATCAGAGGCTAACTAGCCACTTCCTGCAGAGCTCATTTGCTAGCAAACACTTCCCATCTCTGTACACCACAGTGGCTGATGAGGAAACTGCACATCCTGCTTCCAGGCCCATGCATATTGCTGACCCTGCAACCCTCTTCTATCTCCTCCCCATCCCCAGGCTGGAAGCCAACATCAAGGTGACTTCAGAAGCCAAAGATGGAGGTGGCAGGGCCTGACCAGTCTGGATTCCTGATCGCATGGTGCAGAATTCACCTCAGACCACATCCACCCTGCACTCCTGGATGAATTTTACCTGAACAAATTTCTTTTTCTGCTAAGCCACTGAGACACTGGATTTGAATTTGTAAAAATAGTTATATCTTCACTAGTATAACATCCCACTAAATATCTGGGAAAATGAGACCTCTTTAAAAAACACATTACTACATTTAGTGAATTTCCAGGAGCATTCTTGCCCCATGGACCATCAGGATTTATGATCAGCTTTTCTGTGATACGTCAAAGGTCACACAAATGTCACAACCCGTGGCTTGTTTCTCTCTTTTATCTTTTTTTTTATTTGTCCATTATACTATTTTGCTGGTTGTGAGAACGAAAGAAGGAAGGAAAGGCAAGAATCATATCACTATGATAAAAGGAAAAAAGCAATTTATTAGCTCTTCTAAAAACATATCTGACACGTCCACATGGAAATTGAATCCACAAAGGAGTGGTAAAGAAGAGAGAAGAACCTGATTTAATTTATTCTTGGCTAACAGGAAACTGAAATCCACATGGCTTTCATCTCCTGCACACAGGATGGGTTGAGTGCCACATCTGTAAGAAATATGCTTTATGTCAAACTGATTAGGAGAGTCAATATTGGACATCACCCCTTTCTCTTTAAGGGTAGGCACACTCAATCATCCATTTATTTCTCTGGTGGGGCTCAAAGGGAGGTCTTAATCAACTTGCCTTATAACCTAAAGGCATTTGGAAGAAAAATCTATATTTGTTTCCTTAGTCAGATCGCTGAAGCATGAAATGGGATGTCTTGTCCTGATGCCTTGGTTGGAAATGCCATATATTCTGTTTATTTATTTGGATGGGGAAAAGCAGGAGACTTGTGGAAAAGTTTTATATTACCACAGACTTTGAGTGCTATGGTTCAAATTGCTGGAGGAATACAGAGGCTTTTATCCAGAGATGGCTTGCAAAACAACTTTTCCTGTAAAACACAGGAAGACACAGTCATCACAGTGACATCGCCCAAGGATAACAACAACAACAATAACAACAACAGTGCTTAAATTACTTCCCTTTCACCAAAATTCTTGGGTACCTTAATTGGTGATATTGCAAACACAAACTCCATATATCACCTGAAAGGAATCAAAAAATGAAAATGCAGCCTGGTAGTGGGAGTTTTTCCACAGATCTGATCGCCAGACTGGAGACCTGCTGGATAGGAAGGAAGTGTGGTAGAGATGAAGAGAAAAAAAAACAGTCTTCTGCTTGGCATGGCATAGATTCAGCTGGGAGATGTGTGCACAACTGCTCATCATAGGAGGAATACCACCAACTGTCCTCCTGCCTAAGGAAGTACCTTTTCTCTGCTTCAAAGATGTCACTCACAAGCTGCCAGGAAGGAAGAGATGCAGCCTTGGAAACCAGATGAGGACAAGAGAGGCTGGGCAGCAGGCAGGGCCCATGCTATGAGCCACTGTCACTGTGATCTGAATGCCCCAGCTCACCCTGTTGCCTCCACCAACCCTGTATAATGGACGCTAGCCATGATGGATTCACCATGGGGTGAATCCCAGCCCTGTGCACCATCAACTGGGTCCCTATTCAAAGTCTGGGGTCAATGTGACCTAGTCCAATGCCTCACTGCCTGAATGGGCCTGGAAACATGAGTGTCTGTCCTGTGGACAGTTATAACAGAGAGAGACTCTGTCTTCCAGCAAACAGGGAGTTCCTAAAACATAAGAAGTAGGCATCTATCAACAGCCAAAGAATGACAACATCTCTCTTCAAGGGAACTTTCACCTTACTCAAGTGAACTGGAAGAGACCTGTAGAGAAAGGAGGAGAAGTGGAGTTGATAGGCAAGCTCACAGGAGCCTGACTGAGAAGAGTTGTTTCATGCAGCTTGGGAGGAAGGATGCACTTTTAAATCAATTAACTTAAATGTTCAGCTGCAGGGAAAAGTTGTGTTTGAACAAGAGAGTAAATATTGACAGTAGAGGGTAGTATGTGAATATAAATGCTGTTTTTCTTTTTATAGGTATTTTAGCTAAGATTGGAATATGAATTTCAGGATCCATATTGTAGTGTAAACTTGGGAGTCTAGGTTGGAAGTCTATTGTAAGAATACTTGAGAATCTGAACAGGCCACATAGCAATCAATCCAGAGCTATAAGTTCTTATGTTTATATCCAGACATAGAGGACACTGTATCTCAGCACAGGAAGAAAATAGTTCTAGGTTCTCTATGAAGACTAGAAAAAGTGGGAAAACAGCTTTTATCAGCCCAGAAAGTACCACCTTGGCACCCTTAGAAGCTGCATAATAAGAAACAGAGAACAAATTAGAAAAGAACATATAATCTCTACTCATAAAGGACATATTTGAGTTCCCAAAGAAATCTACCAAGATGCTCCTACAACTAATAAGTGAGTTCAACAAGGTGGTCAAATTATAAAAGTCAACTGTTTTTCTAGATAGCAACAATGAACAACTGGATTTTAAAGTTTAAAAGACAATATCACTCATAACACTCCTGTACTCAAAATGCTTAGATTTAAATCCAACAAAATATTCTCAGGGGTCACATACTAAAAACATAAAACATTGATTTACTAAATCATAGAAGATGTAAATGACTATAAAAGTATAATGTAGTCATAGGCTGGAAGATTCAATATGGCAAAGATATCCATTCCCCCAGTACAATCTCAAAGTTGCAGTCAACATTTTTGTATAGAGAACAAACCAATTCTACAATTTATACAGAAAGGCAAAACCTACTACAAAAATAAAATAATTCTGAAAGGGAAGAAGAAAGAGTATTCACACTACCCAACTTCAAGGTAATAGAAATACAACAAAAAAGACGGTGGCAAAAGAAGAGAGGTATCAGTGAATGAAACAGGATAGAAAGTCCCAGGCCAGGGGTGTAGCTCAGTGGCAGAGCACTTGCCCAGCATAGGTGAGGCCCATGGTCCAACCCCCGGTGCTTCAAATAAATAAATAAACAGCTCAGAAACAGACACAGATGCAATCAGTTAATTTTTATACCTCTTCGTCTTCCTTTGCTTTTTTTTTTTAAAGAGTGTCATTGTTTTCCTTTTGGTACAATTTTAGTGGTTGCCCTAACACTTACAATATACAATTTTAAATAATTTAAGTGCACCTTTAAATAATATAGCACTGCTTCGTGGGTAGTATATAATCTTATAACAGCATATTTCAATTCCTCCTTTCCATCCGTCAGATCATTATTTCTGTTTTTAATGTGCTATAAATAATATTGTATATTTTAGTGTTATGATTACTGCTTTAGAGTTGTATGTTATGGAAATTAAAATATGATAAAGCATTATATTTTCCTACAATTCATATCATTTGTGCATGTCTACTGTTCACAGGTCATTATCAAATTCTTTGTACTTGACAAACTTCCTTTAATATTTCTCATAGAGTAGATCTATCTGATGCTGCTGAATCTCCCGTTTTTGTTTTTGCAAGAGTGTTTATTTCTTCTTCTTCACATTTGAAAGATTTTTATTCTGAACGTAGAGTTGCAGTTTGATGATTGCTTTCTTTCAATAGTTTTTAAAGTATCATGCTAGCATCTCTGGGTGGCATGGTTTCTAATGAGAAGTCTGCTGTAAATCTTACCCTTATATAGTTAATATGTTTTTTTCTCTGTCTGTATTCAATGCTTTCTTTTTGTCCTTGATTGTCAGCAGTTTGTATATGCCTATGGTGGCTTTTTGTTTGTTTTGTTACGTTTTGTTTTTTTATTATCCTGTTTGAAGTTCTCTGAAATCCCCTGGTCTGTAATTTAGTATCTGTCACTAACTGGACAATTGTTAAGACATTATTTCTTCAAATATTTCTTTTGCTCCATTTCCTGTCTTTTCCTGCTGGTATTCCAAACATGTCTGTGTTGGAAAGTTTAGTATTGTCTCACAACATGTTGATGCTTTTTTTCTTTCGTTTTGTTTGTTCTTACCATTTTTCTCTTGTCATTTCAGTTGGGGTAATTTCTATTTATCTGATTTCAAATTGGTTGATTCTTTCTTGGGCAATGTTGAAAGCATTCTTTACTTTTGTTATGATTTTTTGAAAAAATTTCTAGCATTGTCATTGATGCTCTCCTATTGCTTACATCTGTCCATTGAAATTACCTCCCTGATCTTGTATATTGTCTCTCTTTCCTACCAGAGCTATTAGTATATTAATTATAGCTATTTATAATTTCCTGTCTATTAATACTTTGTCTGTACATACCTAAGTCTCATTCTGTGGATGGTTTTCTTATCAGATTGTATTTTGTTGCCATTATAAATTTTTATATTTTAAAACTTTTATTCCTGGGTTTTCTATTCTGTTTCACTTATCAATATGTTTATTTTTGCCACTGCTTTTATTGCTATATCTCTATAATGTCTTCAAATTGAGTAGTGAAAATCCTCTAGTTTTCTTCTTTTTCAAAATTGTTTTGCTATTCTAGTATTTGCTATTCTAGCTTTGCTATTGTATTCTATATAAATTTCAGACTCAACTTTTTGATTGTACAAGAAAAGCTTATAATGCCTTATAAATTTTTGTGATAGCCTGGACATGCAATATATGGCAGTAAACATTGGTAAGTACTTTTATGATCGGTTACAAGCATACATTCCTTATGCTCAGACTTCAATATGAACGTCTGTGATAATCTAGTTAGGAGCTGAGTTGTGTTTGTAGTTTGTTGCCATAGTTACTAGAATTGGCATTGGTTGTTGATTTCCAGTCCTTCCAATGATATTTTATTTTTGTCTCTCTGACTGGTTGTGCATTGTTTCTTTGTATGGCTCACTACAGAGAATTTGCCTCTCACAGATGTCCAAAAGAACTTTCCTGTTAGTTTTCTACATGCACTGCTTAGCACTGGCCATGCAGTGGAGGGAGGTTACAGTCTCTAGTTCTAACTGAGCTCCAAACTTGGCCAGGTGCTGCGAACCTGGTTCTCAGAAGTGTGGCCTTCATGAGAGTTTCTACCCTTCTTCCAGAGGTAGAACCTCTTTAAACCCTTTGTGCCCCCCTCAGCAACAGTTGACATCCATCTGTGCCCTCAGGATTCAGTTTTAACACCCTGGCCCTGCTGGTTGTGTTTTTTTTGTTTGTTTGTTTCTTAAGGGTGGTAAGAGATTGTCCAATTAAAAACGTTAATGGCAATAATTTCAGTCAAAGACATACTGTCCTCATTCATTGTGTTAATGAAATCTGACCCCATGTGACTTCTAACTCTTCCCCAAAGTCAAAATGACCATGAAAGATCAATTCAGGACATCAAGGCAGCCATGATAGTGAATATCTGTTTAAAGTAAGGGAAAATATTTCGAGAAGGATTAATGGCAATGTTTCTTTTACTATAATAATTTGTAAGTATGCACTGTATATTTTGATCACAACTTGTGTCACATTACATGGTCACCCCTCAACATCCACAGGGGATTCTTTCCAGGACCCTTCCCACCCCCGTAGATGCCCAAATCCATAGATGTTCAAGTCCCTTACATAAAATGGTATGCTATCTGCATAGAACATATGCACACCCTCCTGTGTACTTGAAATCATCTCTACATGTCTTATCATGTTATGCTATATTGTTTATGGTTTTAGGTTGAGAAAAAAAGTTACTACGGACACAAATTTTTTCCCAAACATTTTCAATCCACAATTGGCTGTACACACAGATGCAAAAGCATGGATATAGAGCTACAAAGGGCTGACTGCAACTTGAATGGATGAGTCTTCAGTGTTGGGCCCCAGCCCTCTCCTGTTTCAAGTAAGACAAGTAATAGCATCTTGTGTGGCACAGACACTGGGGCTTTACACATCTTTGCACTAAGTCCAGGCCATGGGACCATGAGCCAGACCTCTGGATCCAATGCCTAGCTCTCCACTTGTGCTCCCTTCTTCACTTTTTCCAACTTCTCTTACCATGTTTCCTCATTTAGCAGAGTGGCTGCCCATGTGGCCAGGCCCTCTGTGAGCAGCCAGGTGTGACAGAGGTGGAGATGGAAGAACTGGTCACTGCTCCAGAGAAAGGAGCATGCTATCCACATCCTACCTGTCCCCACAGCTCAGGTCCCCACAACCACTAGGAGGCCTGGTCTCCTGCTCTTACCTGAAAGATCTGGGCCTAAATTGGTTCAATGGTGCTTGTTCCAGAATTGCTTGCAGCCCCGTTTCTTATTTCACTCTCTTCACTAGAAGTGCATTTATGTTCATTCACTTCCTGCAGCCCAGGAATGTCCCTTCCACTGGCCATTTGCTGGAGAATTTCATCCTAGAAGATGACAGAGCAGCACAGCTTAAACTGCTGCTCCCTGCTTTTCAAGCCCTCACCTCACCCCCAAATGCCCTTAGCTCTCTGGAGTTACTGAGAGCAGAAGAGAGGATTAAATACTTAGAATTATCCCTTTTAAGCTCCACCTGTCCATTAAATCCCTGGGTGGCTCTTCAGCCACTGACTCAGCTTCTCTCTACTTAGGCCCCCAAAGCTGAAATTCGAGATAATGCCACCAAAAAATATTTTGAGGACTTTGTGAAGTTGAACTCCTCAAATATAAAGCATTTTACAGATCTCAAGAGCCTCAGAAGAACTGCAGAAAGCAGGCCAGTGGCATTTGCAATACACCAACTTGGAATTTACTTTATGAGCATTTAATTGGTACAACAAAAACACTCAGTAATCCCAGCACTCAGGAGGCTGAGGCAGGAGGATTGCTGTGAGTTTGAGGCCAGCCTGAGCTATATAGTGAGACCCTATCTCAAAAACAAAAACAAAAACAAAAAACATTCAGTGTTCTCAGCCTGAAATAAAAATCTTAACATTTCTTTTTAATTTTTTTAGAGTGCTTGATTTGGAGGGTAGGTATAATTATATCTAGTTGAACATTTATTAAAATGAGACTGTATTTATTTAAAAACTTGTAAGAAGCAGTGAGGTTGCAGAGATGAACGAGCAACACCCACACAAGAGGAACTGACCAAATAATAGAGGAAATAGGTTGTTATGGAATAAATATTTGTGTATCACTCCACAAATTCATATGTTGACTATCCTAACCCTCAATGTGATGGGATTTGTTTTGTTTTTTTTTTTTTTTGGTACCGGGTATCGGACTTGGGACCTTGTGCTTTCGAGGCAGGTGGCAGAACCACTGAGCTGAATCCCTGACCCAATGTGATGGTTTTTAAAGTAGGCCCTTTGGGGGCCGGGGATTTAGCTCAGTGGTTCCACCGCCTGCCTCACAAGCAGAAGGACCTGAGTTCGATCCCCAGTACCAAAAAAAAAAAAATTAAAAAAAAATAAAAAGTTAAAGAAAAAAAAAAAGTAGGCCCTTTGGGAGGTAATTAAGTGAGATGAGGTAATGCATATGGGACCTCCAAGATGGAATTAGGTCCTCAAAAGAAAAAGAGACTAGAGCTCCCCCTCTGCCCTGCCATGTGAGGACACACATAAAAGGGGGTGGTCTGTGATTCAGGAAAAGATCCCTCACTAAGAACTCAACCGCACAAGTACCTGGCCATGGACTTCCTGCTCCAACACTGTAAGAACATAAATTTGCCTTGTGTAAGCCACCCAGCCAGTGTTCTTTTGTTATGGCATCCTGAGTAGGCTTACATGCAGTTGTACAAAATGCAGTGTTTTAAAGCATCAGTGTTGTACTACAGATACCTCCAAGGACAATGAGGAAACAGGAAGATATGACTTTCATGTGCAGGGGAGTTCACATATAACTGCACCAAGCAGAAAATGTCTTAACTAAGGCTTGAATTTATTTATTCATTTTGTATACATGAGTCAAAACTCATGTATTTATTAAGTGATTGCTCTGCACTAGGCAGCACTTTGAGTGGTAAAATTACAGCAGTAAATGCACAGATAAAAATCCCCATCTTGTGTAGTTCACTTCTAGAGGATGTGGGTGAAGACATGGTGCACTCAATTATGCAAGGGATGAGATGCCTTTGGTCACCTGGAGCATCAGATATCCAAGCAGAGTGATGAGGAGCAAGGCATTAGGGCAAGGAAGGGCCAGATGGGGATGAGCCTTACCTCCAGGCCTAATGTTTTATTTCTTGATTACAAATATACAAAGATTGAATTTTCTGAATGGTGGTTGGGTTTGTGTAGTGAAAATTGTGAAGCAGAACTTAAAGGAACACAAGTTTTATCACAGCCTCAGCCACCCCACTCCCACCCCACTCCCTCCAGATCACCTCCCTCCCCCATAGCTGTAACTCCTTCTTCTGGTACAGATAAAATTGGTAACTATGACCTGCAACCAAAGTTTATGTCATCTTGTTCTCACAAAATTCACAAGGCTCTGTCTTCTTTCAAGGTTAAATTACACAACTGTCTGCCTTTGTCCTATTTAAGTAACTTCACTTGCTACGTCACTAGAAGGACCAACCCCTTCAACCAAATGGGTAAAAACTGTAACTTTTCTTTGTTCTTTGCTCTTCCTTTGGACATTAGTCCATAGAGATGATATTTGCCTAAAACCTGGAATAAAATTCTTCTGTTTCCCAGTGGTCTCTCCTATCTGTTAAATCTCACAACAGTTGTCTTCCAAATTTTAGCCAAAGTAACTCCATCTTGCAAGGGGGCACAATGTAGCTGTCCAGTGACCCCTCAAAAGGTGCCACAGCTCTGTCCCAGACTGCAGCATAACAAGGTCATCTGTCATGGGTGGTGCTAAGTCAGAGGAGTCCTCAATAAGGATGGGATGGCGGCAAAGCACAGACAATTTTTCCCAAGGACCATTCTTGCTTTGGATCCTGATTTTTCTGCTTTAATTAGTGCCTTATAAAATCAATACCTTAACAAAGTAGGGCTGGAGATTTAGGCAGTGCTGTAGCCTACAAGTCCTCCACTGCTCTGTAAGTAACTGGACTTGTCAGTTGTTCTTTGAACCGCCAGCCCCCTCTCAGGTTGGAGGCCAACAATGCTTTCAAGTCTCTCCCAAAAATTCATGCAGTAGTTTATAACACCATGTGTTCTGGCTTGTGTCTAGATGTTCCCCCAAACCCTCATATGGTCATAGGTGGGACTTTTTGAAGGTGGCTGGATCTAGGGTATGTGCTGCTGGGATCAAGGATATGATACTAGGATTAAGGGTATACTCTTGTTTCGGGTAGCCTAGAAAATTATTAAAGACAGAAAGAGGGCAATGTTGTTTGCTGCTTGCTACTTGCTGCTTGCCACCTTCTTCCTGCCTGCTCTACCATGACCCTCTGCCATGCCACCTTGCCTTGGAGCCAGCCAACTATGAACTGAAACCTCTACAAACTGTGAGCCAACTAAACCCTTCCTCCTTGAACTTTGAGAATCAGGTATTTTATCTCAGCAATGAGAAAAGTAACTAAGACACAATTTTAATGGCTAAAGAAGTCCTTTCATATTGAAATTCTTTGGGAACTTGTATGTGCCAGTCTGAAACTCTGCCATCTCCTTTTCTTCACCAAAACTTTTATCATAAATATTACAGTGAGGAGTACATTAGAAGTGGAAGAATCACCGTAAAGCAGGAAATGCTGTGCTGGGCATATTAGTCAGTATTTTAGGACCATGTAATCTGGGCTGTATGAGGGTCCTTACCTGCTGGTTTCACTACTAGACTGTGAGCCTGAGAGTAGAGATTGCTTTTTAACTTACCGAATTACAGGCATGGAGCCTTATGTCTAGAACATAGTAGTTGATCAATGTGCACTATTAAGAGTTTAATAACTTCTGTTGTGATAATTCATCATTTCAATGTAACTGCTTAATTTTATTAGTTTTGAATACATTCATTCACTGAATAATGGTGTTTTGGTTAATGATGGGCTGCATAGACTAACTGGTAGATTTGTAAGATTTTATAATGGAGCTGAAAAGTTCCTAAAGTCTAATAATTTTACTGCCCCTTTCCTATATTTAGATATACTTAGGTAGACAAAAACTGTATCCACAAGTTGTGTTACAATTACTATCAATATAGTAACATGCTGTACGGGCTTGTAGCCTAGGAGCAGTGGACTATTTCAGAGTGTAGATGTGTGGCAGAATAGACCATCTAAGTTTGTGTGAGTACACATTATAGCATTCATGTGACAATGAAATAGCCTAAAACTAATTTCTCAGAAGGCATCCCCATTGTTAAATGATGCATGGCTATATACTGTATACCAAAGGAATTCTATAAATCATGTTAGGCAATTATGCTGCTTTTAAGAACATTGCATAAAAGCGAAAGTGTCTGATCCCTGCAGGATTTATTTATTTCACCCATTCCTTCTCTCCCCTACACTTACATGGAAATCTGTGCTTTAAACTACATTGCTCCCAATGGGAGAGTTTATGCTGACACTCCAAATTTTAGAATCTGATAAACTGGAGATAAAACAGAATGGCAAATAATAGAAACAAAACAATGGTACACACTGAAGCACACATTTACAAAGAAGTCTATATTCTGTACCTGCAACTGGAGCTCAGGAAGCCCAGTGCAGGCCTAGAGTTACTTTCATTACCCTACCACAGAAAGCAACTGAAACACTGCCCAGTGTTTCTTCCCTGTTCCAGTGAACTTGGAAGGTGACACTATGGTTCACTATGGTAACACTCGCAGCATTGTGCTGCTTCTCACCACTTCCTCCCTATCCTGTCTCCTCTCCTCACTCAGTGACCCCAAAGCCTCTCCACCTCTTTTTTCAGCCTGCACTTTACCTCTTCCCAGACCACCTGTTCCTTCCATTTGCAGCTTTCTTCTCCCCTTTATTCTTCTTTGCTTTCTCACAGGTAATTTTTGTTTCTTTGTAATGACACTGTCACCATCACATTTCCAATTCTGTCTTTATTTCCCCCATTTCTCCGATTAGTGGAACAAAATACAGATCAGAGAAAGCAGGGTTCTAAGGTCCAAGCTGGATTCTCTCCCTTGTGCAGAGAAGTGGTAAGAATAATAAGTATTTGTCATGTAAAGCCTTTTCCTTTAGCCCTATCACCTGTACAGAGTTGCCTTACTTGTTGAAACTGTTTTAACATCTGGAGCAAAAGGAAGGGAAAATCTAGACATTTTTTTAAAACACCATCCTTCCTTAAAAGATGCCCCTCCAAGTAAGACAGAACTGGAATAGAATCCAGAAAACAAAAACTGGGATGACAGCAAATGAACATAGAATCTGGGAGATTTCTGGGCCTAGAACAGGGAAGTCAAGAAGAGGATACACGTGGTTATAAATAAGGATCTGAGGTCAGAAAAACCCTGGTTCCAATCCTGAATCCAAAATTTAGCAACCCGTGGGGCCTGGTGCATGTAATTTCATGGTCCTAAAGTTGTATTTCCTAGCTGGGTGTGGTGGAACATGGCTTTAATCCCAGCAGTCTGGAAGGCTTATCCAGGAAGATCACAATTTCCAGCCCAGGGGAACTTAACAAGATTCTGTCTCAAAAATAAAAATAAAAATGAAATAAAATAGAATAAAAATAGAAAACAAGAAAAAAGAGATGGCCAAATGTGAAGGCCCTGGGTTCAATTCCCAGTAACCCTCTCCCCCCAAAATATGTTCTGTTTCCTTATTGGAAAAACTGTAAGACTGATCTTTATGAATAAATGGGTAAAAGAGAAAGCAATTAACAAAGAGCACAGGGCAAAGAATTCTTTAAATGTTAGTTTTGTGATGATTATATGTATTTCCAGGCCTGTTTATTTTAAGAACATCACATTTTGTATGTATTTACCTCATAGCGGTTCATATTTTTTATAAAATGTTTTATTCTTTCCTGTTAATTTACATTTATATATTTTAGATTATTCTACAATGTGTTCAGGGAGTTTTAAATCTTAAAGTCATTAGAGAATTTTTGGTTGCAATCTGATAGAATATCATAGATGAGGTCATCTTCATATGAACATAGACACATTGTTTGTATACAGTTGTGCCCCTCCCAAATCCACAGGTTCTCCATTCATGGACTCAACTAGCCACAGATGGTGATCATTCTTAAATAGATATCATTCCTAAATAGATATAAGGGGTGATCAAAATGTACAATGAATGATTACATTTTTTTAAATTTATGACTATAAAAAATACCTTGCCATTAATCCTCAAAATAGTCCCCCTTACTACAAACACATTTATCATGTCATTTGACACTTTCTGAAGCAGTTCTGGAAGTCTTACTTCATGAAAATTTTTAAAGTGTGAACAAAAACACTAAGGCAAATGTTGCTGTGGTGTGCCATTCAATGAAAAGGCAGGCTTGTAAAAACACAGCAGTGTGTCCTCATCCATCTTATTCACTAGATCTAGTACCATGGGATTTCTGCCTCTTTCCAAAAATCAAAATGATGATGAAAGGTAGACATTGTTAATCCATTCAAGACACTGAGGCAGTAACAAAAGTGCAATGAAAGGCACTCATGAGAGGACTTTCAGAACTGCATCAGAAAGTGGCTTTCGGAACTGCTTCAGAAAGAATGTTGGGATAAATGTGTTCCAATTGAGGGGAAGTATTCTGTGGGAAGTTAAGGGCAATGAGTCTTTTACTGCAATAACTTTTTAAATTTAAACATTCACCTAATTGTTGATCACATCATTTTACACATATGAGGGGAGGGGGGAGAGCACCCCTCCCGCAGCTGACACCTACTACCTCTCAAGCCCTGTGGAAAATGAGAGAAGATGCACTCCACCCTTGCCACTGACACCAGCAGCCTCACACACCCCGGAGGATAGGGGCAGAGTGGCCAAACTACCAAACCCTAGCTGACTCTTCACCTTGTTTCTCCTCGCACAGGGCAACACAATAACAGCCAAAAGACTGACTTGATTGAGGATGAGACCAACAGGCAGGAGGAGAGTTTCACTCTAAGACTAAGTCGTTACCCTACAGCAGAGACTAGCTAAGAGACAGACTTCAAAGGGTGAGAGCTACATAGAGATCTCCTGAGATCCCTAGAGAAACAACCTCAGGCCAAGAAGATCATGAGGCCTGTATTCTGTGGTGGGAGGACAGGTTTGGCAGATGTGACCTTCAGCAGGAACGGATCTGAAGGAGATGGCATTAGTGCAATGGTTTGCATGAGCTTTCGAAGCAGTGCCTACATCCAGCAGAAACTAGTGGTCTGACTTACTATGGATCTGGGTTCCTAAGGGCCTACAGCACAATCAGAGACCTCTTTGCCTTGGTTAAATGTGCTTTAAGAGTGGTTCTGAGGGTTTGTTAGTACCCTGTTTATCTTGGACACTATTGTTGTCACTAACTTTACTACTACAGTCAAGTAAGTAGTTGGTGATGTTAAACGGTTTTCTCTGTATGCCAATATCTGAAATGCCTGAAGTCATAAATAATACTGTGGCTCATTCCTGAAGAACCAGGCATTTGGCTATAGAAGACAAAAGCCCAAGCACAGAATAGAAACAAAAAAAAATAGAAACATCAAAAAACAAGTCAACAACATGCCTCCAAAAACTCCCAACTCCCCCAGAGCCTATCTAGGGGGTGGGTGGATAGAGGAGAAGGAAATCATAAGCCATGCAGTAGAAATGCCTGGAAGGGTATCAATGAGGTTTAGAAAAAAACAGTTAAATACGATGTTTGGAAAATTCAAGGAAGATATAGCTAAACAGATAATGACCCAAATGAAACAAGTGATCAGCCAGCCTAGAGAATTCACTAATAAAAAGCTAGTGGAGCTAAAGAAAGAGACACAAAACATAAACACTCAACATAGAAAAGAATGGGAGTCCATACAAAAGTTCCAAACAGAAATCCAAGAGATCAAAAATATGATTCAAAGTATGGACAGCAAAAGCAACCAATATGAAGACAGAGTATCAGATCTAAAAGACAAGACAGAGTTGTAATTAGTGATTAATTAATGAAATATACCTAAAAAAAGAAAAGCAAGATAACACGAAAAGTGGATCCAATAGTTGCTAGATGACTCAAAAAAAGACTAATACAAGAGTAATGGGAACTAACGAAATAATAGAAGAGAGCACAAAGGGCATAAAAATACTGTTTATAAAAGTAATACCAGAAAACTTTCCAGATATGGAAAAAGAATTTATCATGCAGATAAGTGAGCCATGACATACAGAACTCCAAATAGCTATGATCGGGGGGAAAAAACCCACCCCATGCCATGTAACAATTAAAATGTCAGAAATCATACACAAGAAAAAATTCTTTAAATCTGTTAAAGAAAAGCAAAAAATCACCGATAAAGAAAAACTCATCAAAATTACAAAGGACTTCTCAAGATAAACTATTTTATTGAATTTTTTAAAATGTTTCTAGTATTTGTTTATTTGTCTTTGTGCTGGGGTTTGAAGCTTCTTTACCCCAGTCCCTGATTATTCAGGAATGACCCTCAGCATTATCTTTTGCCTCTCCTAAAGCCAAGGGAGCTTGGAATGAATTGTTTCAATCCCTAAAAGAAAACAACTTCCATCCCAGATTGATATATCCTGAAAAATTATCCTTAAATATTGGTAGAGATATGAGATATTTTCAGGAGAAAGAGCATCTAAAGAAATCCATAATCACCAAACCAACACTCTAAAAAATTCTCAAGGACATCCTACAATGACACAATGAAGACAACAATGCCAAAATATCCAACAGAATGAATGTATCTTGTAAGGATACCAACTAAGTAGATGGGAAAGTAACCAAAATAACGAGTAAATAACACAACAAATAATTAGTCAATAGCTGTCAATTATCACTATCAATGTGAATGGACTCAATTCACTAATCAAAAGGTACACATTAACAGAATAAAGAAACAAAATCCAAAGGCATGTTGTATATAAGAAATGCATTTAACACAAAAAAGAAATTAATAAACTAGAAGTTAAAGGAAAGAAAAGAATATATCATGCAACAGGAACCTGAAAACAAGCAAGAGAAGGGGAAGGGGCTTCTGAGCTGCCATCCCACTGCTTCCAGCTCACAGGAAGTGAGCCGCGTGGGTGCCAACAGCACCTCATCCCCTGGGTCACAATGAGAAGACACATAAACAAGTCTCAAAACCAGTCTTCCACATCACCTATACCAACCACAAAGGGCAATGAGATGGAACACACTGATACTCAACCACCTGGACCCACTGAATGAGGAACAAAAGAGGATTGGGAAAAAATAAAATCAGAAAGAATTTCTCAGATAACAGTGGAGATAGTGCTCATAGTGCAAGACATGATTAACAAATCTAGAGAGGAGGTGAGGGACATGATGGAATCCCAACATAGGAAACAAATGGAATCCATAAAACAGATGCAAATAGATTTCAGGAAGATCAAAAACTTCATTGAAAGTCTACACAGCAGAATGAGCCAATGTGAGGACAGAATTTCAGATACAGAAGATAACATTGCTATTAATGACCAGGAAAAGAAAAATTGCTTCAAAATTATAAGGGAATATGAGAAATCAATCCAGCAGCTGCTAGATGATGCAAAGAAGAAGAACATAAGACTGATTGGAGTCAATGAAGAAACAGAAG
>NW_004624768.1:12235445-12245783 GCF_000247695.1 Heterocephalus glaber
TACTCCATTTTATTAAAAAAACCACCTTTTCTTTATCCAGTTTCTAGTCAATGGGCACTTGGGCTGTTTCCAAGCTTTAGCTATTACAAACTATGCCGCTATAAACATAGGCTAAGGCGATACTCTTAAGTGAAATAAATAGAACACACATGTGCAAATACCGAATAGTTTCTCCAGTGTGAAAAACTGAAAGTGTAGATAAGGACTAAATGGTACAATAGATAATGTGAAATAGGAAGAAAAGGGGCAAAAGGGAAGGGGAAGTGGGAGGGGTAGGGGAGAGGAAAGAATGGAATGGAATTACTATGAGTTAATGAAAAATGGAAGCAAAGTCTTTGTAAATAAGGAGGAATGGAGGGCTTGAAAGGAGGGCAAGGGAATAGGGAAAAGTAAGAACCAAGAGAGATTATGTAAAGGTACAAATTTCCAATGATGGATGTCATTATTTTGTATACCTAAAATGTACCAATGATTAAAATGAATAATTGATAATGCAAAATAGGAAGAAAAGGTCCAAAAGGGTAGGGGAATTGGGATGGGTAGTGGAAAGGAAAGAAGGGAAAGGAAAAATTATGAGAAATGGAAAAAAAGGAAACAAAGTCTTTATAAATAGGTAAGGGTGGAGGAGGTGAAGGGAGGGCAGGGAATGGGAAAAAATAAGAACCAAGATATATCATATAAAGGTACAAGTTCCCAAAGATAAATGTAAATGTATTCTATACCTAAAATGTACCAATAAAATAATTTAAGGGAAAAAAATGAATGAGTAGATATCATATTTTCAGACAAAGTGAACTTTAAGCCAAACCTGATCAAAAAGGACAAAGAAAGGCATTATATATTGCTAATGAAACTATTCAACAGGAAGAGATAACAATTATAAACATATGTGCACTAAACCATGGTTCACCCAACTTCATAAAATGAACACTGATTGACATAAAAGATCAAATAAACATCAATACAATTATAATGGAGGACTTCAATACCCCACTACCACAAATAGAAAGATCAGCTAAACAAAAATGAACAAGGAAATATGAGAGTTGAACCAAAACTTTGAACAAATGGACTTAATAGATATCTACAGATTGTTCCATCTAATAACAACAGAATACACATTCTTTTCAGCAGCATATGGTACTTCTCCAAAATAGTCCAAATACTAGTTAGTAAAACATGCTTACATAAGTGCAAAGAATCAAAATTAAGCCTGCATATTATCAGATCATGGTCCGATGAAAGCAGAATAAATAGCAAAAGAAACCACAGAAACCATGCAGATGTATGAAAATTAAACAACACACTCTTCAATAATCAATGAGTCCCAGAATAAATTAAGAAAGAAAATTTAAAATTCCTAGTAAAACACACCAGAATTCATGGGACACAATGAAATCAGTCCTACAAAGGAAGTTTATGGCTGTAAATGACCACTTCAGTATAACAGAGCAAACCAAAGTAAATAACCTTATGGTGTACTTCAACATCCTACAAAAACAAGAACAATAAAAATCAGACCAGAAATCAATGAAATAGAGGCACAAAAAAAAGAATAAATGAATCAAGGAGCTTGTTCTTTGAAAGAATAAATAAAATAGAAAAACCCTTACCCGATCTTACCAAAAAATCAAAAGAAAAGACACAAATGATTGCAATTATAAACAAAAAGGTGAAACCACAGTGGACACTGGTGAAATCCAGAAAATTATTAGCAGCTACTTCACGAGCCTACATGGCAAAAAAATTAGAGAACTCAGCAGAAATGGAGAGAAAATTCTAAATGCATGTAAACTATCAAGACTGAACCAAATAGATCGAAAAATTTTGAAAAATCCAATAACAGGCAATGAAATTAAAGCAGTGAAATGAAATTTTAAAAGCCCTACCAACTAACAAATCCCAAGACCAGATGGATTCACTGCTAAATTCTACAAGAACTTCAGGAAATACTTAACACCAATAGACCTTCAACTCTTTAATGAAATTAAGAGGGAATGAAAACTCCCAAAATAATTCTTGGAAGCTAGCATTACCCTGATCTCACAACCAGGTAAGGATCCAAGACAGACAGACAGAGAGAGAGAGAAAGAGAGAGAGAGAGAGAGAGAGAACTACAGACAAAGCTCTCTGATGAATACAGATTTTTAAATCCTCAACAAGATATTGGCAAACAGAATACAAGAAAACATCAAATGTACCAATAAACTTAATGAATAAAAAAAAAATCATACATCATGACCAAGTAGGCTTCATCCCAGGGATGCAAGGATGGTTCAACACACAAAAATCAGTAACAGAAGCAAGGACAAAAATTAAATGATCATCTCAAGAGACACAGAAAAAGGCTTTGACAAAATCTAACATCCCATTTATGAAAAAACTCAGAAGAAAATAGGTATAAAAAGACTTCATCTCAGTCTGATAAAAGCCATTTATGACCAGCCTACTGAAAATATCATATTAAATGGGGAAAAATTGAAAGCTTTCCCTCTAAAATCAAGAACAAGACAAGGATGTCCACTATCACCATTCCTGTTCAGCACAGTTCTCAAAACATTAGCCTTCACAATCAGGCAAAAGAAATAAATAAAAAGGATATAAACACATAGGAAAAAACAAATTCAAAATATCATTATTTCCAGGTGACATGATCATCTAATTACTAGACTTAAAAAATCCCAGGAAAAGACTCAGAATTAATAACCAAATTCAGCAATGCAGCAGGATACAAAATAAACAAACAAAAATCAGTACCATTCCTATACACTAATAATGAATTCCCTGAGCAAGAAATGAGGAAAATACCATTTACAATAGCATCAAGAAAAATTAAATGCTTAGGAACTGACCTAACCAAGGAAATGATAGACAAACACGTTGGAAAATTATATCACTCTGAAAAAGAAAAGTCAAAAAAGATACTAGAAAATATAAAGATATCCCTTGTACCTGGATAGGCAAATCAATAAAAACAAAATGGCACTACTTCCAAAACTGATACACAAATTTAATACAATTTTAGTTAAAATACCAACAGCATTTCTCACAGATCTAGAGAACATTATCCTATATTAACATGGAACCAAATGAAACCCATAGTAGCAAAAGTAATCCTGAGAAACAAAAACAAACCAAGAGACATCATAGTTCCAAATTTGAAATTATACTACAAAGCTACTGTGATTAAAACAGCATGATACCAGAACAAAAACAGGTATTAGGATCAATGGAACAAAATAGAGGAAGCAGAATCAATCCCAGGGACATTCAGCTATTTGACCTTTGACAAAAGGTTATATACTGGAAGAAAGATAGCCTCTTTACCAAATGGTGGCGGGAAAATTGGATATCCACATGTAGAAGATTGAGTCTAGAGCCATACATTTCATCATGTACTAAACTAAAATCAAAATAGATCAAAGATCTAAATGTTAAAACAGAAAAAATCTGCTGGAAGATAACATAGATAGGTAACACTCCTGAAGACAAAGATGTGGGCAAGAAATTTCTGAAGAGAACCTCAATGCCACAAGAAATAATATCAAGAATCAACAAATAAGATTATATCAAATTTAAGGCTCTGCATAGCAAGAGAAACAACCAACAGAGTTAAGAGACAACTTACAGAATGGAAAAAAATTTACTAGCTATTCCTTGGACAGAGGACTAACATCTAGACTATATAAAGAACTCAAAAAAAGACCCCCCCCATGTAAAAGACCCAATCAAAAGTGGGCAACTGAAATGAAAAGACAATTCTCCAAAGATGTACAAATGCCCAATAAAAATATGAAAAAAAGTTCAACATCACTGGCCATTAGCGAAATACATATTAAAACTGCATTGAGATACTATCTTACGCCAGACAAAATGGCTATGGTCAAAAAATGAAATAATAACAAGTGTCGGTGAGAATGTTGTGAAAAGGAACTCTTCTACATGGATAGGACTATAAACTAGTCCAAAACCACTATGGAAACCAATGTGGAGATTCCTCAAAAAACTAAAAATAGAAATTCCATTTGACCCAGCTATCCTGCTTCTAAGTATCTTCCCAAAAGATTTAAAGTCATCATTTTACAGGGATACATACATACTCACATTTGTAACAGCACATTTCATAATAGCTAGATATTGGAAACAGTGTATATGTCCCTCAATAGACAAATGGATAAAGAAATGTGATGTTTGTACACAGTGGAATACTACTCTGACATAAAGAAAGATAAACTTGAGACCTTCATAGGCAAATGGATGGAAGTTGAGAAAATGGTGTTAAGCAAAATAAGTCAGGTACATAAGCTTAAATATTGCATGTTTTTATATGAATATATATAATATATAATATATACATAATATTAATATAATACATATTATATATATACAATAAACCCTTGGATTATAAATAATTTGTTTTGTGTTATGCAAGGTGAGCAAATATTTCTAATAAATTTTAACCTGATAAACAAGCAATATCTTGCAACATGAGTAGTACAACATATGATCACAACTGAGCCAATGATTCTCTCTCTTGCTGCAGGATAGCTGATAGTCCTCCAGCAGCAAATGATTATAGAGGAGATTTCAGCTGCAGAGGAGGAGGAGAAAAAGGTGGAGGAATCCTTCACTTCAAATGAGATTATTGAGATGTGTAAAATGTGGGAAGCAGTGCAGTTTTATAGAAAAGCACCACCTAAATAAGACTGTAGCAGTGCAAGTGATGAATCTGTTTAACAACAGTGCAATGTCACATTTCTGCAAAATCCTCTAAGGGAGGCAAACCCCAGTGTCATTGGATAAGTTTCTTCTTAAAGTTGCATAAAAAGAAAAAGATTCCATTGAGCCAATAGATAACAGTGACTGTATTAGTGATAATGAAAGTTGTCCTGCAAAATAACCCTCCTCTCTCTTGTCTCCCTCACACCAATCACAAAGATAACTGCAAGTTAATGTGTTTATTTTTTTATATGTTGTATTTTCTTTACTATGTTATATTAAGTATCATAATCATTATACATGAATATTTTTGGGTTGTGAAACAAATCATCTGAGTTTCCATTATTTCTTATAGGGAAATTTACTTTGATATACAGGTGCTTTGAATTACAAGTATGTTTCATGCTCACAAACCAAGGTTTTACTGTATATTATATATATATACACATAGATATAGACATAGATATTGATATAGACATAGATACAGATAGAGAGCAAAATAGAACATAGATAAATAGGAAGTAGGAAGAAGTTCAAATAATTCCTCAAATTATCTATTCCATCGTTTCAAAAATATTTTTAAGAGATATACTAATTCATTTCATTTATACTACTAGTTTCTCTTTGTTCATAGGAAAGAAAGTCTTGTGTTTTTATTTGTTTGTTTCTTTTTAGTAAGAGAAAGTCATTTTTGTTTGTGACTTGTACTCTGATTAACATTTTGGCCATTCTTTTAAGATCATGATACATAATGCAGTAACCATTGTTTTTCTCTAATTCTGTTATGAAATTTTGTTTTACTTTTTCCTAGAAGTAAAGAGTGCTTTTGTATTTTCTATATTAATGTCTACTTGTATTACATTAAAATAAAAAATAAAGACAAAAATCATATTATATATGTGATATCATATATCACATCATGTTATATTATTCATATGATATATTACATGTCATCATAACATATAAAAATATATACACATCATCTCTTTTGAATATGTACAGACTTTTCCATGTCTTTATCCCCTGGAGAATGCAGTACAATTATTTACCTAGCATTAACATTGTATTAGATATTATAAGTAAGGTTGATATGATTTTAAGTAAGTGACAATTAATGTAGAGGTGATTTAAGTAATGTAGAAATGATTATAAATAATGTAGAGATGATTTAAAGTATACAGAAGGATGTGTATAGGTGATATGAAAATACTGTGCCAATTTTTATACGAGAATTGATCATCTTCAGATGTTATCTGTAGAGGTTCAGATCCAATCCCTCACAGATGCTGAGGGATAACTGCATACACAATACATGCAGCTGTGAGCATGTGTGGGTGTGTTTTTTAACCATACCTTGCAGTACTGTTTTAAGTGACCCACTTCCAACTGGTTATCTAATAGTTTCAGCAGACCCATCAGCCTTGGCTGTGGCCTTTCTAAGCCTGTGTTGAAGGTTTTTCACATACATTTTCCCTTTTATCAAACCATAATGAAATAATAAGCACTACTCCAGGCAGCCTGGGATAGCCTTATGAAATCATTATGATTTGTTTCTGAGATAGAGTACAAATTCCACAGTAATCTTTACCGTATTTTAATGAGTGAAAGGAAGACTTAATTAAAGTTTTCTTTGTGGCTTTATGTTTTTCTAACCACAGCCATCTGCAAGCATTTCTCTATGGCATCTTATCTCTATAGTGCAGGCAGTGTGGAATCTTTAACATGTATGGCAGGGGCTTGGGCACAGAGACACATAAAAATAATGGCAGAGCACTTATTTTTAAAAACATAACTGTCTGCTCCTTTTTCAGGCACCTAGCCCCAGATGGAGTTCCCTCTGTGCTTAAATGTGAGATGCTATTTTTTCCAGCATAGCTTCTTCTTAACTAGTTCTAAGGATCCTGGCTATTGCATTGTAAAGCTCAGTCCTTTTTCTAGACCATAAATTTTGCTAATTAGGAGAAGGGATAGAGTTGTAAAATAGCACAGTTTTGTTTTCAAAATTCAAATGAGACTCAAGAGTTTAAGAGAGTGTGATTGCTTTCTCTAGCTACTTACCCATTGGCTGCAACCTATATAAATGCTGTACAACTTGAGTGTTTAATGGTAGGAAATTTGGTTTTAAAAACTTAGAGAATGTTGAGGCAGGGGATTTAGCTCAGTGGTTTTGTCGCCTGCTGCGCAAGCACAAGAACCCGAGTTCAATCCCCAGTACAAAAAAAAAAACTTAGAGAACGTCATGTGAAGGAATGCTTGCCACACAATTCTGAACAGTGACCTTGGTGAATAATGTGTATTACCATGGAAATAGGTCTATGACACACTAAGGGAAAAGAAAAAACAACAGTATAAAGCTATATGAACAAAATAACCTAACTTTGCTTAAAATACAAATCAACATAAATTATGATGAAATATTAATATTATGGATCATTTTTACTTTCTATCTTTATAGTCTGACTCTTTTGTATTATCTATAATGAATAGCTATTAATTTTGTAATTTAAAAATAATCTTTAAAATGTTCTGGTTTTAAAGAAGATAGATTAAACATACTCCACCTCATCACTCCCACCAAATGCACTTATAAAGCTTGCATAGGATGCAAGGAGGAGATACCAGACACCTTACAAGGTAGCAGGTTGATTGGGAAGGAGAGCAGATTTTGAAGTCCCAGTGAACCAGTACTTACTTTATCATTTTTGTCTGCACTACCACCCATTCTAAAATCAAAGGGAGCCCAGAGCCCAGAAATGCACTCTGCAGTAGAGAGATCAAGCATCAGGGCAAAACCTCCCTGTTCCTTCTCTCCCACAACAATGCCCCCCCACCCCAGTACTCTGGTGGCCTTGGGAGCAAGTGACAGTGATAGCAGGAAGGGACTTAAAATTCTGAAGAAAGAGAAGGCTTCTCTCTGATCAGAGAAGTCCTGGTCCCAAAGCTTGTAAGGAATGTACACTGCTATCGTTCTTCTTCTGCAATTTTGTTTTGAATATAGGGACAGTTGTAAAATGTTCACAGAATATTGGGGAAACTAAAGTTCCAGTTATCTGGGCAAAGAATTAGGAAGGGAGGACTTTCAGAAGAAGAAGGTGTTGGTAGAATTACAGGGAGAAAGAAGACCCAGAGATTGATCCCAATAAAGTTGCTTATGAGTTCCGGGAATGCCCCCCCAACCCATGCAAGTGTGAGCCTGACACTGTAAACATATTGCAGGCTTTGATGACTGAGCCACAGGATCACAGCCTGTCCACTGGTCTGAGTAGCACCAAAATCACTTTGAAAATAGAATTATGTTGAAACCAGAACCTAGAGAATAAGGAAGGTCAGAAATTGTGACCCAAACCTAATCTGCATGATTGCTTGCCAAAATAATAACAAGAAGAAGTACAAAAATCAACATTCCATTTAGAATTTAGGAATGATGTAAGGAACAGGGAAAGGGGTCATTAGCAGAACCTCTGCAGTAAGTTCTAGTCTTCTGCAAGCCATGACAGCACAAGGGGAAATAATGTATTAGACAGAAAAATGATACTTAGAGAAGAAGCTGAGGTTTGGGCCTGATCAATGCTGCTCTGAGCAGCAAAGACAAAAAAACTCGGAGCTTGCCACACCTTTACTGTACATCAGGAGTAACAAATGGAACAGATGACTCAGATGGCAGTGGATTCAATACACTGGGAGTAACAAATGTAACAGGTGACTCAGAGGGAGAGCAGCTGCTGTGAAAATCCTAGAACAATGAGGAACTATGCAGATGAAGTTTTTATTCCTCCCCAAAATGTCTTCAGCAGGTGTAATCTTGCCCTGGAGCATCACAGCATCACTGGACCATTGAGGTTTTAGCTGTGACTGGAGGAGAAAATGGAGTTATGTTTCAGCATGCCATAACTGGCCTGTAGGCAGGAGAACTAGGCCTAATCATAATTTTAATTGTGAAATAATTTTCCCCAAAATTATATAGAATTGCTCCTGACAATATGGTCCAGGATCTGATGGTGTAATAGTCAAAATGCTCAGGATATAATCCAAAATTTATTTGTATACAAAGAACTAGGAAAATCTTACAGTGGAAAGCACAATTAACAGATGCCAACCCCGAGGTCACAAAGATGTCATAACTGTCAAAAACTTTAAAGCAGGTATTGTTACTGTGCTCCCAACTTATAGGACCTAAAGAGACCAATGTCTGAATGCCAGAGAAAAAACCCACCCAAATATATATATACTGTCTTCAAGAAACTCTCTTTATATAGGTGAGTTAAAAGTAAAAAGATGGGCAAAGATATGTTATACATACATAAATCAAAAGAAATCTGGTATGTCTACATTAATATTAGAAAAAGTATATTTCAGAATAAAATAATAACTAGGACTAAATAGGGCATATATAATGATAAAATTATTAATTTCATCAAGAGTTCATAATAATCCTAAATGTGTATGCACCTAACAACAAAGCCACAAGATGAATGGAGCAAAAGCCAACAGACTTGAAAGGAGAAATGAGTAAATCCACAATTGTAATTGGACACATCAGCACCCCTTCTTCAGTCATGAATCAAGTAGACAGAAAATCAGCATGGATACTGACAACTAAAATAACTGCCTGTAATCAAAATTTATAGAACACTACACCGAATAATAGCAAAATAAAATTATTTTCAAGTACACATGAAACATTCACCAGGATAGACTATTACTGGATCAGAAAACAAACATCAACAACTTTAAAAGAATTTAACCAAGCATGTTTTCTGACCATAATAGAATTAAACTGGCTATTACTAAGAGAACCCTAACTGAAAATTTTCAACCAGTTGGAAATTAAATAATATACTTTTAAATAAGCTATGGGTCAAAGAAAAAGGCCACAGGAAAATTGGAAAATATTATTAGAAGAATGAAATAAAAATACAAAATATAAAAATCTGTGGGATTTAATCAAAGGAGTGCTTAAAGGGAGATTTACAGCATTAACTGCTAATTAGAAAAGGAAAAGTGTCTCAAGCCATCCTAAGAAATTGTATTCCTATATACTGCTAATAAACAATCAAGAAATAAAAATTTAAAAAAACATTAACAATAGTATTAAAACATGAAAGGATTATATATAAGTATAACAAAGCGTGTATAGGATCTTTATACAGAAAAGGCAAATAATAATGAGATAAATTAAAGACATAGATAAAAGGAAAAACATGCTGTGTTCCTGAATGAGAATATTCTATATAGTTAAAATTTTTCTAAAATTAATCTACAAAATTAATGCATTCAAAATTTCAATCTGTCCCACCGCTCCTGGACCAGAGGAAGGGGATTCCAGGCTGCCTTCCTTCCCGCCACTCCTGGCCCAGAGAGAGGGGCTTCTGAGCTGCTGTTCCACAGCTCCCAGCTCAGAGGAGATGAACAGCATAGGCGCCAAAAGCACCCCGTCACCCCAGGTCAAAATGAGAAGACATATAAACAAGTCTCAAAACCAGACTTCCAGATCACCTACAGCAACCCCAAAGGGCAATGAGATGGAACACTCTGATAGTCAACCACTTGGACTCACTGAACTGGCAACAAAAGAGGATCTGGAAAAAATAAAATCAGAAATAATTTCTCAGATAACAG
>NW_004624768.1:12250923-12261062 GCF_000247695.1 Heterocephalus glaber
GGAAAAAAATAAGAACCAAGATGCATCATGTAAAGGTTCAAGTTCCCAATGAGAAATATAAATGTATTGTATACCTAAAATGTAGCAATAAAAGAATTTTTTTAATTAAAACAAAATTTCACTGGGAATTTTTGTTGGTACAGATATGCTGACTGTGAAATTTACACAAAAAGGCAGAGGAAGGATAGTAGCCAAAACAATGTTTAAAACGGAAGAGAAGAAAGACCACAGTGGGAAAACTCATAGTACCTGACTTCAAGAATTACTATGAATCAAAGATAGTATGATTTTTGACAAAGAAAAAGATCTATTAACTTAACAGGATAAAGTGTAAAGAAATAGGCCCAAACAAATATGGCAAATAGATTTTTGAGAAAAGTGTAAAGGCAATTCAGTGAATGAAGCATAGTTGTTTCAACAAATTATGTTGTAATTATTAAATATTCATATGCAAAACACTGAACTACTACCATATTTTACACCTTAAACAAAAATTAATTAAAAGTGGATTAGAAACCTAAGTGTGAAACATAATATGAATGAAATGTAAACTAAATGTAAAACATAAAACATTTGGAAGAAAATGGTGGACATTTTTATGACCTGAGGTTACCTTAGATATGACATTAAACTCACAATCTATAGGGAAAATAATCAATGGATTAGATTTTATCAAAAGTAACTATTTGAACTGGAGATGTAGCTCAGTGGTAGAACATTTGTCTAATATGCATAAGGCCTTAGCTTTGATTCCCAGCACTGCAAAATAAATAAATAAACTTTTGTTTTGTTTATAGACAGCATAAAAAGAATTTTTAAAACTACCTACATAGTGGGAGAAAATATTTCCAAACTATGCACCCAAAAATGGACTGATTTTCAGAATAATATAGAAAAAGAGAAATTACTCTCAAAACTCAATGGTAGGAAAACAAACCAATTTAAAACATAGGTTATCCAGGGGTATAGCTCAGTGGTAGAGTACTTGCCTACTTTTCAGGCAGCCCTGGATTTCAACCCAGCACTGAAAAAGTATAAAGTAAAAATGATTAAATGATTTAAATGATTGAAATGATTTTAATCATTTCATTTCATCAAAGAGGAATTAATGATTAAAAGATGCTCAGTCATATTTGCCATAAAGTTCATGTGATAATTAGTCATCACTACATACCTATTAGAATGTCTGAAATATGAAGAATAAAAGCAGTAAAAGTTGATGATGTCAAGTGCTTTTGAGGATGTAGTGCAACCATACATTGCTCTATGAGAATGCAAAATGATACCACTACTCTGAAAAAGTAGTTTGACGGTCTCTTAAAAAACTACACACAGACTTACCATATGACCCACCAACTCCACTCACAGATACTTACTCAAAATCTTATACATGAACATGTAGAGCAGTTCCCTTTTTTTGTTGTTGTTGTTACCGGGGATCGAACTCGGGACCTTGCGCTTGCAAGGCAGGTCAGGCAGGCCAGCGGAACCACTGAGCTAAATCCCCAGCCCAACAGTTCCATTTTTAATGACAATACTAGGAAACAATCCAAATGTCCTTCCAAAGAAGAAGCTATTGATAAATGGAACAACCTGGATGAATCTGCTTATGGTGAGTGAAAGGAGGCAGTCTCCAAAGATTCCACAGAGTACTCTATTTATATGACATTTATATTATTTGTATGACTCTGTTTATATTACGTCTTAGAAAAGGCAAAGCTATAACGAAGAACAGATCAGTGGTTGCCAGGTGAGGATCTGGGGGTGGAAGTAATTACTAAGAGGCAGTAGAGGGAGTTTAGGGAGTAATCAAACTTCTCTATTCTGACCATAATATGGTTTCTCCAATCCTACATGACTTAAAACTCTTAGAAATTGACATCTCATTTTAAAATCCAATTTCACTGTAAGGTAATTTAATTTTTAAAAAGCAGTACTGGACATTGAACCCAGGTTCTTCACTCTGAGCCACATCTCTAGCCCTTTTTTTATTTTTCATTTGAGAAAGAGTCTCGCTAAGTTGCTCAGTCTGGGCTTGAACTTCGGATCTTGGTGCCTCAACCTCCTATAAAAATTTGTATAGGTTACTTTTTAGATCTATAAAAAGCACACCTCTATATCTATATAGATCAGATCTATATATCATATCTATATATCATATCTATATATTATATATTATATATATTATATATATTATATCTATATATCATATCTATGTATCTATATAGATCTCCAGAAAACAAAATCTGGAAGCAGTTCTTTTATTTTATTTTATTTTATTTTATTTTATTTTTATTTTTATTTTGTCAGCTGCCCATAATGTTAAACACTGATTAATTTACACTTTTCTGGTAAATAATCAGGATTCTTACTCTATATTTTTTATTTTCTTGCTGAAATACTTGATGTAATCTTTTCTTATTAGATATTTAGATACAGATAAAAATCTATTTATTAATATAATATTAATGAAATCAGTAGAAACATAAAAGTAGAGGACAAGTAACTATATGTATAGAAACCGAAATCTGAAACTTAACTGTCCCATAGGAGAGAGATACAATAACATCTCCCATACCTTAGACAGATTGGGCTTTTCACAGAAATGAGCTATCCATCAAATAGTTTCCAGATTGTAGTTGTAAATAATAACAAGCTATTCCTCTGTTCATTAAGTTGCTATGTCTGGTGAAGGCCCAAGCAGAGGGGAGATTAGTTAAGAGGGAGCAAGAGTCCTTCAGGAAGGCCAGTGGCTGGATCACAGTAGACAGAAAGGCAAGGAGGTGCCGGAGAATGCTGGCCAGGGGGACCGAGATCAAATCACAGAAGCCCAGCTGACCCACCTAATGATACTGACTTTCTTCTCAGTAGGAATTCTTTGGCAGTTTTAAAATGACACGATCAAATTGGGAAGAGGAGCTCTATGGTTTTTTTATTTGCTGGTTAAATATTTACAACATGAAAGTCGCCAGTGCAGTGGCACAAATCACATTCACATTGATGTGTAACTACCACCACTACCCATCTTTAGAACTTTTTCATCTTCCCACAACAAATCTCTCACCAATTCAATAGTATTCTCCATTCTCCGCTCCCCTTATCCTCGTTGAGAACCATTCCACTACCCATCTCTATGAATCTGACTGTTCTAGTTGCCTCATATTAGTGGATTCATACAGTAGTTTTCCTTTTGTGACTGGATATTTTATGTAGCAAAATGTCTTTAAGGTTCATCCCTGTTGTCATAATTGATATATATATGTCATATTTTGTTTATTCATCTATCAATGGACACTTGGATTGCTTCAATTTCTTTGCTATTGTAAATCATGCCGCTATGAAAAAATATCTGTTTTGAGTACTTGCTTTCTTTTTTTTTGTATATGCAACCAGAAGTGAGATCATATATTAGTTGTATGTTTAATTTTTCTAGGAGCCTCCATACTGTTTTCTACAGTGGCCAGATTTGTTTTTAGAAGATTATACCAACTGCAGTTTGGCACACAGATGGATGGGTTTTAGGATATTTATAAGGAGACTGGTTAGGAAGTATTGGCAGGATCCTGGATAGAAGATAATTATGGCTTGAACTGAGACAAACCTGAGAGGTATTTGAGGGTGAGAGTAACAGGACACAGGGGTGGATCGAATGTTTGCTTCCTAGGGATAAGGAAGCAGGTCCTTGAATAGGTGAGGCACCATGCTAGAGAACATAAGTCATGTGTCTTTGTTCTTGGGTCAAACAGTGATGGCTGGTGGCAGTGTAAGTAGGGCAAGCATGCACTGGGGTAGCCACCAGAGGCTGGGTGACATTTCAGTCTCTGCTGCCTGGGTTATGCCACATACAGAGTCCTTTTCTTAGAAAGATTACCATCTATTTATAAAGAATAAAAACTATCCTTTACAAAAAGTTAAGAGTGAAAGGAAAAATAGAAAGGAGCTGACTACCTCTTGAGAACCTACAAATAGGTTCCACTTGTCAAGACACAGTGGGGCCACCCTGTCCACAGTTCCTCTGCCTCATGGGCCTCTGACCACACACCACAGAACGTTTCTCAGAGGAAGGGCCAACCACAAAGAAAAATACTTCCCAGAAGTGTCCTGGGTTAACCACATTACAGAGAAAATGGGCTGGGCTGCCCAAGTTGTTTAGCTGCATGTTTTTCTCATTTGATCATATGAGAGCATCAATTTCATGCTGGAGGATGATGGAGGAAAAATTGTCTGCCAGAGAAGTGGTCTCCCCTTTGCCTGGGCAGAGGATGGGCTGACTCTCTATCACACAGACCTCAAAATTCAGTCATATATCCATGCAAGCCCAGGCAATGTGTTACAAAGTTTATACAAGGTGTGATTGAAAACTCTGAAGAATGTTTAAATTTTTTAAATTATTACAGTAAAGACATACTGCTTTTAACTTTTCCCCACAAAATTCTCCTCCTTGCCTCAAACACACTTATCCCATTGCTCTTGCCACCCTCTGAAGCAGTTCTGGAAGTCCTCTTTCATGAGTGTCTTTAGTTACACTATCACTGTTGCCTCAATGTCCTGAATCAATCTAAACCATTTACCTATCCTGGTCATTTTGACTTTTTAGGCAAAGATAGCAGTTGCATGGTACCCGAACTGGTGAAAGGCTGGATGTGGGATGCACTGCAATGTTTGACAAGCATGCCTTTCTTTGGATGGCACTTCACAGCAGCGTTCACTGTATTCTTTTTATCACAACTCATAAAGATATTCATGAAAGAAGACTCCCAGAACTGCTTCAGAAAGTGGCAAGAGCAATAGGATGTGTTCTAATAACTTTTGTAATTTAAACATTCAGCATATATTTCTGTCACCTTGTGTATTTTAATATCTTAGTTACTTCCTCATTGCTGGGACAAAAAACCTGACACCTATAAGTTAAAGAGGAGAGGTGTACTTGGCTCACAGTTTGTAGAAGTTTCAGTCCATAGTCAGCTGGTTCCAGGATAGGGCAGCAGAGCAGGCAAGAAGCAGAGTGGGATCAAGGGAAGAGGAGGGAAATACAGCCTTCCAAGCTGTGTCCACCGTGACCCACCTCTTCCCACCCGGCTTCACCTCCCAATTTCCTGGCCAGCTATAAACTCATCAGTGGACTGATCCAGTGATGAGTTTCATACATCCACGATCTCATCACCTCCCAAACTCCCCACTAATGAGCACATGAGGCCTTAGGCTGATTCCCAGATATTTAAGACATAACAGTTTGTTCAATCATAACAATGACCACCTGACATTATTCGGATAGCCTCATTTCCATCATTATATAGAGAAAAGTTGAGATTTAGACACATGAAGTTATTACTCAACCTCACACAGCTGCTAGGAGCAGAGCCAGGTCCTCCGAGTCCCAGCCTTTTCACCATAGCACTCTGCAAAATGAGCAATCAAGAGAACATGTGTTCTGAAGTAAAATATAGGAAAAGATTGGTTCAGTTGAGGGTGCTCTTGGACACAACAGGAGTGGAGTCTGGGTGTTATCTTGCAGTGAAGGTGGAGTGGAGGAAGAGTAAGCAAGTACGTGGTGTTTGCAGGAAGGAAGAGGGGGTGGATGTCTTGACAGACCATTTCAGATCATTGCAAGAACTCAAAACTGTTGGCAGTGACCGGAAGTTGAAGCAGGAGAGTGAAATGACCCAAATACTACTTATAACTCTCTAAACCAACACAGAATTTAGGCTCTGTTGTAGTAGAGGTCTGATGAGAAGAGATGCTGTTGTCCCAAGTGAGGTGACAAACACCTTGAGTGCCTCACAAAGAAAACTGCCAATAACCAGGTTATGACTCTTAACACCTACCTCTCCCATGGTCATAATGGAGTTAGGAAAGAGAAAATTATTTTTAGGAAAAGCTGTCAGACTGTGTAATAAGGTTGAGGTGTAAAGTGGTCAGGATAAAGATGTGTGTGTGTTGCCTGTGGCCAGATGTAGAACACTGGAGAGACACCTGCCTGGGCACTCCTAATATCCCACTGAGGAGGCTGCTTTCAGAGGAAGGGGAGCTACTAGACATCCCTGGATGCCCAGGAGCCAAAAGAGGGAGCCATGATGATCCTAGGAGCTGGAGGCTATGTGGAGGATCAAATGGAGGGAGGTCTTCTCTGCTGATCCTTTGAAATCAGCAACTAGTTTTAAACACTTTCCAGATTCGCAAAGTACTAGGTGAGCATAGTTGAATAAGCATTTGTCTTTTATCTATCCTCCTTCCATCATGCGGAGTTATTGGCAGACTGGTGCATGGAGAGAAAGTGTAATAGCTCACTTCTCTCTTAACACAGGTAGGTCACCACTGGGACCAAGTTGGAAGAGGGGGTAAACACCAGCTTTGTATAAAAATTGAAGTTTTAGTGAAGGCAGTGCTTCATTTTATGTCAGTTTGGCCAGACCATGGGTCTGAGATCAGGGACCACTCTACTGTGGTTGGGAAGTCCTATTTTTTAGATGAGAGCAACATTTAAAGCAATAGACTTTAAGCAAAGTAGACTGGATACTTCATCCAATCAGTGGAAAGCCTTAAAAGAAGACTGAGGTCTCCTGGGACACAGGAATTCATCTCCAGGCTGATTTTCGGCTCCAGGTCTTTATCCTGCTGGCCTACTCTGCAGTTTCATTGTTGCCAACCTCCATGATTGTGTAAGTCACCTCCTGAAAATCTCTCGACCCTCTTTACAAGCACAGGCATGCACATAAACATGAGATGATAGATAGATGGATTGATAGTCTCTTCCTATTAGTTCTGTTTCTCTTAAAGTTATCATATTTGTCTTAATTATATAACTGACATTTTGGTGACAAGAAGTGATCAAAAGATTTTTTTAAATAATTTAAGAATTTAAAAGTAGATGATGAGGTTTCCCTGAGATTTCATCAAGCAGGTGGAGAAGAATAAATGCCATGGAGTAGATTTGAATGTGTAAGAGAAAATATTTTTTAATCCCAACAGTTTAGTTCACCAATAGTTCAAAGTAAAATCCAATAAAATAAACTAATTACAGGAGGGCAAGAGGCAAGAATCTGATGACTCAGGAGGCTACTACAACAAGCTACATAGGAGGCAATGGAGATTGTAACTTCAGGGAGAAAACAGTGGAAAAAATACTTGTGAGGCTATGATGAATTCAGGGTGAGCCATGTGGTTAGAGCTGGAGGACAGAGAGGTAAATTGGGAGCCCAGAAGGCTGTCATACCTGGGGTGAGGAGGTGAGCAGAGAGAGGACAACTGAGGGCCAGCATCCAGCTGGCTCACAGGAGCTCAGAAGAAATGGTCTGCAAAAGAGAAATAGGCCTTGGACTGGCAGGAAGGAGTCACAATGGGAAAGACACAAACTGAGGAGGACTCCATGAGGGGAAGGACAGGAGATGAATACAAGGTTTAGGAGGCCTGCCTGAAAATTTTTAATTTGAGGTCACAGGGGAGAGGGATTCATTTTATAAAAATCATAGTACATACAAATACAAAATGAGCACAATTGTGAATATTTATTTTAAATCAAAACAAGTTATAAGTTTTTAAATAGTTGATCATTCGTATTCCACAAAATGTTTAAAAGCCACACAGTTATGTTTGGAATAAACTTTTTGACACATCTCAAAGTACTTTTTCTCCTATGCTTTTGGCTACACATTCTTAGATCACCTCTTCACAGCATAGGAATTTTGTAACAACATCATTTTCTATTGATGGAATATAAAGATAATTTGGACTTGGAGCAGGGTTCTTCATAATTTGTTTAGCTACATCTGGTGTAGAAATATTTCCTTCAGCGTCATCACTTACAATTGCTCTTGATAATGTCAAGCTCAGACAAAACCTCAACTTCACCCACAGAGACACTCACTGGTGGGAGTACCCATGTTTCTGCAAATACGGAAATTCTAATACAAAATACAAAAATTCAAAGGTTCGTACAAAATACAAACACAAAAGTTTCTGTCAAAAACCTTTAAAATAGGGCCGGGGATTTAGGTCAGTTGTTCTCCCGCCTGCTTCAACAGCGCAAGGTCCCGAGTTTGATCTCTGGTACCAAAAAAACCCTTTAAAATATATTTGGATCATATCCCTGATATGTAAGAATATGTGTTTTGACCAATCAAATTGCATACATCTTATCACTAGAAGGGTGTTATGTTGCATCCAGAATCCCCACCACTACCACCGAATCTCAGGTGTTCAGAGGTGGAGCTTTTAGAAGGTAATTGGATCATGAGGAAAATATATTCATCAGTGGATTGATCCACTGATGAGTTCACAGCTGAATGTGCTATGGGTGGAAGAGGTGTGTCTCTGAGGATGTGCCTTTGGAGAGTGTAGTCCCCCCTTCCCTCCTCTCTTCTCTCTCTGCCTCCTGGCTGCCATGAGGTGAGCAGCTTTCCTCTGCTGGGCCCTTCCACCATGCTGTCTCTGTGTTAGAGTCAGCTGATCATCTACTAAAACCTCTGAAACCGTGAGCCAAAATAAACCTTTCCTCCTTTAAATGGCGAGTGTTAGGCATCTTCTCCCAGCAATGGGAAACTGACCAGTACAAAGAGTTTTCTGAGACTAGCTTTTAATGTAAATAACAAATTGTGCTGTTTCTCCAGTATTCACAGACTTACAATACCAGGTTCCAGGGAACAAACTGAAATCACTCTAGGACTTTTGGTCCTACACCACTATGTCAGAAGATCAGGCAACTCAGAAATGAGAAATGCTGGGCATAGTAGTAGCCCTGTCTGCTTTCAGTAGGTCAGCTGACAATAACTTACCTGTACCCAAACAGGACTGCAAACTATGTCATCAGTGGATGTGACTGAATTCACGTGATTGCATTTCCATCTGACCCCTTAGCTGGGTCCCAAAAGTGACAGTGTCCACTCCACCATCATCTGACAAGGGAAGAAGTAGAAGGAAGGAGGTCAGTAACTTGCAAATGTCATATAAACATATGAATGCATCACTGGGGCTCCTCCCTAGGTCTAGGAAGGGGCATACAAAATACACTCCTTGAGCTCAAGGTCCATTAATGTCATAGTAAATCTGTGTCTCATTAGGAGAGAACCTGGAGGTACAGCCATACTTAGGAAATGAGAGACAGAAAGATTATCACAATTAAATTCCAATTTAGGATAATTGTTTCTTTCATGTGGGTTTAGAAAGCAAATTTTCCTCTTCCTTTTAGTTACACATGAACCATTCATTGACTCTTTATTAGTCACTAAAGTTATACAAATTAGCATGACTCTGTTCCCTTTAAGATGATTCACATAAATACTTGCACTGCCATGTGTTCAATGGTGAGAGCCCCAAAGAGAAAGCAACAGAGCTGTACTCATTACCAGTGGTGCCTTGAGGTTCAAGGAAGGTTTCCTAAGGCAAGTGCCCTGTCTGAGAAGGGAAAGGAACCACATAAGTCAGCCAGGTGGACAAGAAGAGTGAGTTCTTTGTAGGCAGCAAGGTGCAAATGAACCAAGGTGAGAGGCACCACAGCAATTTAGGAGAGCAATTACTGAGCAAAGCCAGATTTCATAGTGCAAGGTGGGGCTTTGCTAGAAAGGAGCCCAGTGCAGAAGAAAGGAGTAATGGGCAGGGCTGGACCAGAGAATCTATGAGCAAGAGGTCCAGGGAAGACAGGAGCCTGAGCTGAGAAAGTGGCAGTGAGGATGTTTATAACAACATTGGAACTTGGTGATAACTGACCACATTGGAAATTTGAGGAAGAGATGACAGTTTGCCTATGAAGGCTTGAACTTCCTGTAACTATAAATGTAATGAATAATTTTATTAGAGAAATGTTTAAGTACAAAGAAAAGGCAAGAGAATAGAATGATAAACCTCTATGTTGCTGTCACCTAGCTTTAAGAATGATCAAAACTTTGCCAATCTTGTATAAATGCCTTTCAAAAGCTAAATTTTTAAAACTTCATTCATCCTAAAAGTATAGCAACAATGTATGAATTGATAGGCTTTTGATGATATGTCACATAATTGAGAAGAAAGCAGCATTCAATAAATAATGTATTTCATAGAGGTTAGATAAAACTCTTGAAGACATTAGTGTAGAAAAAGATTTTATGAACAAAACCTCAGTTGCCCATGAACTAGCACAAACAATCAACAAGTGGGATCTCTTCTTA
>NW_004624768.1:12267141-12336393 GCF_000247695.1 Heterocephalus glaber
GGCCTATAGTTCCCTTTTTCAGTTGAGTCTTTCTCTGCTTTGGGGATCAAGGTGATGCTTGCTTCCAGGAATGAATTTGGGAGTATTGCTTCCCTCTTCAGTGAAATTGAAAGGGAAGCAATACTCCCAAATCCCAGGGATTTTTTACATAAGGTTTTGTAATAGTCCATTGGTGCTGCCATAATGAAAGACCATGGACTGGATGGTTTCAACAGCAGACATGCAGACATGATTCCCTCACAGTTCTGGAGATTGGAAGTCCATGAACAGATGGGACCTCTCTTCCTGGTTTGCAAGTGGTCATCTTCTCAATGTGGGGGGGGGGGGACAGAGAGAGAGAGAGGGAGAGAGAGAGAAGAAATCATTTGGTCTCTCTTACTCTTCTTCTTGTAAGGACACCAATCCTATCAGATTAGGGCCCCACCCTCATGATTTCTTTTAGCCTTAATTAAATAATAGATCCAAATCCCACATTGGAGGTTAAGACCACAACATATGAATTGGAGGCAACAATTCAGTCAAAAACAGTTTTGTAAAGTCAAGAACAGCTTGTCTTCCACCCCCCGCCATCCCCAATTAAATCACTACAGAGTAACCAGAATGATCCTTTTAAAACACAATTCAGATCAATTGCTGCTTTGCTCAAACCCTCCAAAATATTTCCTTTATGGTCAAAATAAAGTACTTTTGTACCATCTCTTTCCAAGATCTGTGTGACTTGGCCCTGATTATACACCCTGACCTCCTGCCTCCCTCCAGCTCACCCTTCCTGCACCTACTGTTTCCACTCAGGCCCTAGAACTCACCCTACCCTGTCTTCCTGAAGGGCTCTCCCCTGGCTTCCCCCTGCTCACTTAGACCTCCATTCCACTGCCACTTCCTAGCCAGAGATTTAGCTCAGTGGCACTGTACCTGCCTCGCATGCACAAGTTTGATCCTGAGTTTGATCCCTGATACTGGGGGGGGGGGGGGATGAACTGCCACCTCCTGTCCTCTCCACCTTCTCCCAGCCCCACCTCACCCCATTCCCTCATTTCCCTTGTTTTGCTGCAGAGATGCAAATCACCACCTGCAATTGGACATTTATTTGCTTGTGATGTTCTTCACCTTCATTTTCCACCTTGTTTACCCCCACATCTCCAAAGCCTATCAGAAAAAGATGCTCAGTCATGTGTAGAATCGATGGATCCTGTATGTAGAATTTTGTATTTTTTCCCTCTTACGTGCAAGATTTCACTTTGACTTGGTTAAGTTTTATTTCTGCTCACTATTCTACTTGCCAATATTATTTTGGATATTTCTCTATCACTCACATTAATTATTTCTCTCAGCTGTTGATCACTACTCTAGAGTTGAATCAAAAAGAAAAAATTGCAAGTTCCTTATAAACTGTAAGGTAAGCAAACATTACTTATATACACATGATTTTATGTTTATGCATGCTTAAATAATGAAGTTCAAATTTTGTCCCCAGAAGCTCACACAGTGTTATCCCCAGTACCTCGGAATGTAACAATATTTGGAGATAAGGTCCTAAAGAGGTGATTAAGTTAAAATGAGCTCATTAGGGTGGGTGATTGGTGTCTTTATAAGAAGAGGGGATTAGGACACAGAGAGACTCCAGGGACATGCTCACAGAGAAAAGAGCATCTGAGGAGGACACAGGCAGGCAGCCATCTGCAAGCCAGAGAGAGGCCTCAGAAGGCTCCTCAGGAAAAACCAACCCTGCCAACACTTTCAGCTGGGTCTTCCAGCTCCCAGTACCACGAGGAAAGCAATTTCCAATGCTTATGCCCCCTAGCCTGTGGTCTGCTGTTAAGGCAAGGTGAGCAGACTGGCATACTACATGCAAACTCCGGATATCAGCACCTTGTGGCCAGCTTCAGGAGGGAACCAAAGGCTGGTCACACTCATGAAAGCAGTGGGAAGAGGAGACGGGGCTCCACATCACAGCTGCCCACTTCCTCTGCCTCTGCCTCACCCACCCCCTTTCTCACTGGCCTGGGACAGCTGGAAGGAGAGGGCTGGGAGTAAGCAACTCCACTCCCTTCCATGCCAGCCATGAAACCCCTAGCCTCTCCCTGTGCGTGGGTCAGGGGAAGGGGGACCCAGAGAGCCCTAAGGAGGGAAGATATTTTTCAAATGTCCTTAGAAGCTGAATGAGACTAAGAAACTGAATGTGAGTAGAAAAGTTATGCAATTTGGGCTAAGGTGACCTTGAACCTCTCTGCAAGCCAGTGGGGAGAAAATGATTGTAAAAGTGGAGTTGGCAGCATTCCATAGGAGGCAAATCATGATTACTCCTCAGTGACATGAGACTCTTCAACTAACCAGTGATATCTACTGTATATGCCGAGGACCCTTTTTTCCTGCCAAGTTGTACCATGGGAAGCAGGCAGGACAATTTGTAGGAAGCATATTCCTCCCAGCTTGTGCTTGGCTGTATGTATTAATATTGCATTCACATTTCCCCTGGCTGCAGCTGTCTGGGCTGTGTCTGGTTACAAAGCTCATGGACATTTATGTACCGGACACAGGACTATTTCAGATGATAAATGGGCAGGGAGATGATGGTGGTGTGGTTTTCACATGTTTGAAGCCACTGATCCACCTGCTGAAATTGCAAAGGCAGGAGTACTAATGAGATGGAAGCAATCACCAAATACTTCCTGGACACACTGCTTGTCCTTGGCATAAGCTATCAGCTTCTGCCAGCCTCATGCAAAGGCATGTGCTGTCTGGTCACAGAACACTGGCTGATTTGTGGCCAATCATGAAGAACTAAATCCCCTTATCGTACCTAGACCAAAAGGAAGGAGCCAGACAGGAAACAAATATCATTCGAACATGAGGGACATTATATATGGTGACCTCTTTTAAACCTCTCAACCACCCTCAATGTTCTTGAACTTTACAAAGACAGTGTGACTCAGAGAGGTTACGTCACTCATCAAAGTCACACAGTTAGTGTGTGACAAAGTCAGGATTTTGGCCTGCATCCATTTGGCTTTTTAATCTTTGTTTTTTCCAATATGCCCTCTCTGCTCGCTCTCTCCTTGTTTGGTTAGGTCGGCACTTTTTACTTACTATACCCTCTAGAAGGCATGAGTGACTCATAAAGCAGACTTTCAAAGGAAGAGGTAAAAGACCACCTGCACTCAGCATCTGTGTGAAAGGCCTTCTGCTAGCTCTTTGAAGAACACAGAAAAATATCTTAAAATCTGATGTAGAAAAACTTTTAAAGTTAGGTTGTGTTTATGATATTAGTATTGGAAGGCAATTCATTGTCATTTTATTTTTCTCTGAAATATTTTTCTTTTTTATTGTGGCAAGAATTTAATATGCAATCCATTCTTAAATTGATTTGGGAAATGTAAGCTATCCGCTCACAACTGTCAAGATGGCTACTACCAAGACAGCTGAAGTGGGAGGACATAAGGTTAAGTGAAATAGGCCAGGCACAGAAAGACAAATAACACATGATCTCACTTACATGTGGAATCCAAAAGAGCTGAAGCCATAGAAACAGAAAGTAGAACAGTGGTTACCAGGGGTCAGGGGTTGGGGAGAGAGGATGAAGGATTTGTGGGAGAAGAACACAAAATTTCACTTAAACAAGAGAAATGTGTTGAAGAGGTCTACTGTACATCCTGGTTACGATAGTTAGCAATAAGTTATTATATACTTGAAAATTGCTAGGAGTAGAATTGAAGTGTTATTGCCACAAAAAAAATGGTCAAGTACATGAGGTTATGTGTATATTAATCACCACAATTTGGTCATTTCATAATGTACCCACTACCAACACACACACACACACACACACACACACACACACACACATTTTAGCAGTGAATTTTTAAAAAAACAAATGAAAATGACAACAAGTATTGGCAAAAATGTGGAGAAACTGGAACACATGAACAAGGTAGACATAAAAAAATGGTGCAGTCACTATGGAAAAAAAATACAGAGATCCCTCAAAATTCAAACAATAAATTACCACGTAATTGAGCTTTCTCACCTCAGGGCATATGTCTAAAATAACTGAAATCAGAGTCTCAAAGAGATGTTAGCACTCTCGTGTTCATCATAGTGAGTAAGAAATTCACAAGAGCCAAGGTATGGAAACAACCCAAGTGCCCAATGATAGATGAACAGATAAAAAAATACATACAATATCATACCATTCAACTATGAAAAATAGGAATTCCACAATATGAAATAATATGATGGGCTCGAGAATAGTAAGCTAGGTGAAATGAGCCAGCCATAGAGATAAATACTGCATGGAGGCATCTAAAAGAGTCAAACTCATAAAATAAAAAACTAGGGCCAGGGATGTAGCTCAATGGTGCAGCGCCTGCCCACCAAGCGCGAAGCCCTGGTTTCCATTCCCGTTGCCAAAAAAGAAAAGTGAAAAATAAAATAAAATAAAATAAAAAACTAGAACAGTGGTTATAAGGGCTGGGTGGAAAGGAAAGTTGAACAATTTAATCAACAGGAATAGTTTTTTGAAATACTTTTCTTAAACCTTTATTTCTTTTTTCTCTTCATACCCCCCACACTGTATTTTAGTATATTGTAAATATATAGTCCCTTGTGGTTTAATTGCTATTAAACTAGTCTAAGCAGATGAAAGCTTGACTATCATTTCCCTGTCTGGAGTGATCATCAAAAATATTTAGTTTACTCTGGAATGACCTCTTCCTGACCTTTAATTTGGGTTCTGATATATAGTTTTAAACCATAATAGCTGATAGAATGAGATTAAGTGTATTCAGCCTGGGAGAGAAGGTGTGAGTGGAAAAAAAATAAGAAGTGTATCACACAGGATATAAAAATACTCAATTTATAGCGGCTCCAGACATTTTAAAAGAACTGGTTGACAAAATATTAGCAAGCCATTAAGAGTTGTTGGGAGTCCTTTGCCATCATAATGGACAATACTGCCTACACCAGTATGGCTGACTTGAATTAACCAAAACTTGAATGAACATCAGCCAGAAGAAACCTTCAGACAGCAGGAAGCCATATGAAGAGAATGTGAAAGAGTGACCACCAGCTGCCAGGGAATACAACCCGTGGAGGTCTATTGTTTAATGACCTCATATAGCACTGACTGTTTAGCTCTCAGTTATTCAGAGAAAATATGCATCTCTGTGCTAAACATGGAAAGTATGTGTGTATCCACATATACAGTATTTGGGGAAACACTTGCTCTAATATTAAGCAAATAAAACCCAAAGCAGATTCGATTCTATAGTGTAACTATCAAAACCAAAAGACCAAAACTATACAAATTAAAGACAAGATGGGAATACACAAATCTATTAACTGTGATTGTCTTGGCTAACAGAACTGTTCAGTAGAATTCTCTTCCTTTTCTGTATTTGCCACATTTTCTTGAATGATCACATGCTTCATGGAAAAAATTACAAAAGGTAGTATTTTCTCTTTTTACTTTCTTCTTCTCTAGAAAGTACATTAGTTTCCTCTTACAAGCTGCCTCAGCTGCTGTCCCTGGTACACCATTTTCCATCATGCAAGTCAACACATGAGGTTGAGCAGATGAAGGAAACACAGTGGAAAGCTGAGGTAAAGCTTAGATTGGGGGAACCAAATAACTAGAAAAGCAGCTAATTCTTAATCATTTCATCAATCTGCTACAGCAAATACTAGGAACACCAACATAATGGTGTTCACTTTTAAGCATTATTTTAAAATGTTAAAATAACTGAGAAGCATTGTGGAAACCAATCTTTTTAAAATGAAACATTTTGGACACAACACAGGGTGAGTTTTACCAGTGAACAAGTGAGAACATATGCTAGAATTTTAATTAAAAAAATCTAACTATGCCAAATTAATAGTATTCAGGGAACATTGTGATGGTTTTTAGGGAAATAGGACAAGTATTGATATTGAAATGATTATAGGACACTAATGTGTGTGATAATTATTCTTAAAATGCTGAGATGACAATGAAGATAGCTGTGTATTGCTTTTTAAAAACTCCTTTCCTCCGTTATTTGTTTGATTAAGCAACATCAGTACCAGTAGAAATAGTATACATCGAGCTCAGGAGATGATGTTGAAATCAGAGAGCCTGAGCTCAAATCCAAATTCCCAAAGTCCATGGCCATGTGTAACTTACTAAATTCTCCAACTCATACTCTCTTGATTATAAAAGGGACTTCTAGGGGGTTTGAAATGATTAAATTACATAATTAATATAAAGCATTTACATAATGCCTGGCCCGCATGAGGTCTTACGGAATGTTAGTTTTTGTTATCATCCTTAATGTGAAATGACTACCAGTAGAACCTCATTTAAACTTTTAAATCAGTCCCCTAGTGTGAGAACCACAATATAGCTGCCTCTGAGAGGAACTGAGAGTATTGCCAGGAAGCCATGTGTACCTGCAGGAGGCCAACATGTGTTGTAGCAGGAAGTAAAAAGTTAGAAGTTTGAGATGCTAACCATATTTAAGAATCTTCTGCGCACTAAGATTTCAATGAACATTTTGGGGCTGTGGGTAGAGTGTAGATTTCCCAGCTCTCTGTCCTTTGGAATACAAACTGCTTCTTGACTGTATTGGAATGAAGATTCATTTTGGCAAGAATGAGACTGTCTTCCTTCCAGATTATTCAGAATGTAACATGCCAGGTACTAATAGGCTCAGCTCTTCATGCAAAAGCAGTAGAAACAGCATCTTGTGGATCTACATATCCTTTCCAAGAGACCCATCTACCCTCCCTCTCTAGCTCCAAAGCCTTTTATAAAATAGGTCTCAAGTAGAATTTTTCTGTATCTCCAAAGATTTTTAAATCTAGGATATAGAAATATCAATATTGAGAGCTTTACATAAAAACTGGCCATGTAATAAGGAAACTCCCAGGGTACCTGACGCAAACAAACATGGAACCATTCCTTGGCAACATTTTCTCAAATAAGATCATGTGCAATTCCTGTAGAGTTAATAATCTCCACTGAAAGTGAGCTTAAAATGAAAAATTATAAACTACAAGATTATAAGTACAATAAAAAACTGTGTCCCCAGAATCTAAATTTATAAAACAAGATGTTATAGTAATAATAATAAAATATCCATGTTTAAAAGTATTAAAAGAAAAAAGAAAAAAAAGAATGGAACAGCAGAGAAATGAGGGAAATTAGAAAGTGCAATAAACAGAGTTTCTATAAATAAAAACATAGTTACTGAGCTTCAGCTCAGTAAGGAAATGAAACATTAAACATAACTGGAGAGAGAATTACTGAACTGGAAGCTAGAACTGAACAGAAGGTAAAGAAACTGAATACATGAAAATTTTAGAGAGACATGGAAATTTTCAAAATATATCTAAAGTGAGTAACAAAGCAAGAGTATATAGACTGAAAGTACATGTGTTCTTTTGAAGGTAATATCTTGGAATTTTACAGAATTGATTAAAAAATAAATACTCAGGTTGATAAAGCACATTGAGTCCCATGTAGGACAAAGGAAAAAATTTAAATATATCCATAATAATAAAACTGCACAGCCCCAAGATAAAAATAATATTTTAAAATAACTAAAGACAAAAGATATTTTCATGCAAATCCACAAATAGAATGATAGCAGACTTCTCATCAGTGATGATTAAGACCAGAGGATGATGAAGTAATAGTTTTTTAATGTTAAAAATAGAAAAGATCTATCTTCTATACTGAACTAAAATTTTTATATTGAAATTCCACATTCAGCTAATATCTTAATAAATGAAGTGAAATGAAGATATTTTCAGACATATTTTGATCCTTCATAAATCCTTATTGGCTGAGCTCTAAGTGAAAGGTGCACTTGGGTCAGAAGGAATTAAACTGAGAAGTTAGGAATAATATGCAGAAGTAGTAATAACAAAAAGAATAAATAATAATAATGATGTGACTAACGAATTTGGCTGAAGAACTAACAAAAATTAAGTTTCACCATAAAATAAAGATCAATAGAACTTGGAGTCAATAGAACTTTGTTCCAGTGCTACTTTTACTTTTACCAGCTACATGACTGAATAAATCATTGTTCTTGTATGTAAAATAATATTCAGATAAAGGAAACCTAAAATTTTCTTGAAAATCTAACATTCTGTTATTTACTGTGCTCTTTAGTGGTTACTTTCTCCTTCAAGGAAAAAAATACAAGAATATATGTAATAATTCCAATGGAATCAAAGAAATATGCCACTTTGGACCAAAGACTTGGCTACTGAGCTACATGCATATTTGTTGCGTTCCAAAAAACATGTGACTCAGGCAGATGCTCCTTGAAATTCCCAAACTGATCCACAAGATTTATCCAATGGCAGGACAGGGAACCCTCCTTTCCTACATTGTTTGTGTTGAACATTTAATGAGCACTTGCATCATGCTGATGTGACACAAAGCACAAACTTCCCCCCAGTCATTCACATCTTACTTCAATCATTCCTGGAGTGAAACTGCCCTGGACCAATCCCGGAGCCACACGTGCACCCTCCCATGGTAAGGAAATCTTCAGAAGGGAAAAAGAAGTTGGAAACAAGTCCTGGTAATCTTATTCATTCTGCTCTAGAGAGAAGAAAAATAATATGAACTCTATTTCTCCCTACAAGACAGCAAGAATGATTTCTTTCTCAGTAGAGGGTGCAGTCTGAGGTTTGAGAATTACATTATGAATGAGCCCTTTTCTCTGAATGATCCTTTAATTACTGATAAGTTCTTACAAGTCAGGAAACTATTTTTCTGATCCCAATTTGCTTCAACAATTCTTTGAATTATTATTCTCAAACTAAGAATATAGTGTCAAAATCCTTTAAATTTCTGTAATGGCCATTACTGAAACCCCAGTTTCCATTGTATTATTGTAAAAAATATTTCCTAGTCTCCAATAAGGCTGCACCTATAGACATTCCTCTTTCTATCCCTCTTTCTGCAGATCCCAAATTACTGACAGTTATCCCAACATATTTACACCTGGTACATGTGGTTCCCTCTTTCTCGTTTTTCAAAAGACAACTCCTTTCCATTCTTAAGGATGTGTCTTCCTTCCAGAAGCTGTATGCTAGCCTCTAATTACATACTCTCCTCAGTCTCTCCTCTATGCTTCCCAATGGAATATTGAGTCTACATGATAGACATTACTAATAATCACCATTTAATCAAATCTTCTCTCCTTCTAGGCACTATATTTTTCCACTCCTTTGAAGTTAGGCATGGCCAAGGACATATGAGTGGAAACAATTTGTGTCACTTCCAGGTCAAATCATTAAATGAATAGAGGTGATTCTTCTCTTTTCTCTCCCTCTCACATCAACCAAAGCCATATGTCTCAGATAGTGAGGAGCCCACACTGTAGAAATGCCAATATCCTGGCTTGCCGAGGTGACATCTGAAAAATAGTGTAATGAAAAAGTGGCTAGACTCACAGGATTTTGTGTGAGTAAGAAATAAGCCTTTTCTTTTAGACACTGACATACTGGACCTATTTATTACTGCAGCATATCTTAACCTTTCTCACTGATATTATATTTCTGTAATAGAACATGTCATGCTCTATTACATTTGTCAATTTTCTTGGCTATTTGCTTTGAGATAGTGGGCCGAGGCATTTATTTCTATATTCCCTGAACCAAACAGTGACTGACATAGTAGATGTTTAACAAATATCTTGAATAGCGTGCTAACAGAATGAAGAGCAAGAATCATGGGATCTAGTATTGCTGGAAACCTCTTCATTTTGTACCATTGAAGTTTCACATCTGCTAAAGAGTTAGAGAGTCATATTCCAAAAGATAGATGGTTTCTCTTAAAATAGGCAATTAAGTTGCACAGTTTTGCTCATTCTTCAATTTTACTTTAGGGCTTCTTTCACCTGTAATTTCCTGGACAGATGAAATCATCAATGCTTCTGAAATTCTACCTAATACTTTCACTTTGCAAAGGAGAAAGTGTCATCACTCATTTATCCCTTGACCATGAAGGATGTCTTGAAATCAGAAAGAGCAAGTCTTCCAACAATTTTCCTTCCAAATTTGTTTTGATATTCTAGGTCATTTTCAGTTTCACATAAATTATAGAATTAAATTTTCAATTCTAGAACAGAGAAAAAAGGCTATGATATTTTGAGTGAGATTATACTGAATCTATAACTCAATTTACAAAAAAGTAGTATCTTAATTCTGATTCTTCAGATTTATGAATGTAGTTTATTTAGTCTTTGCTTAATTTTGTTCTTTTATTTCCTTCAGTAATGTTTTATAATTTTTACAGAAGTCTTATAAATTACTGAAAATTTATTTCTAATGATTTTCTTTTTATCTTATTTAAATGGAAATGCACATTTTATTATTTCATTTTCCATGTTTTGTTTGCTAGTATATAAAAATTAAGTTCATTTTTTAAAATTGAGCTTTAAAAACTTATATTTCTAGAAACTTCTTTGAAAATTTCTTAGGATTTTTTAAATATATGGTTATCCATCTGCAAATAAAGACAGTTCTTTTCCATATTTTATACCTTTTATTTATTTTGCTTGCCTTCTAGTACTGGCTATGACCTTCAGGAGAATGTTGAATTTCAGTGAGAAGGGTGGATTTCCTTGTCTTGCTGCTGATTTTATGAGAAAAGTCATTATTTCACAACTAATCCTGATGCTAATTACAGGGTTTTAGTAAACGCTCTTCACCACATGATTTTTTACCCTTCTCCATACTGTAAGATTTGTTGCTCATATTTTCTCAAAGGTTTTCTTCTCTATTAATACCTTGTTACTTTTGCTATCAGTGTTATGCTGTCTTCATCAAATGAGCTGGGAAGTAAACTAAGCTTTCTTTGCTTCAACGTTTGTGAACATTTGTTTTCACTTTACACTTCAATGTTTGCTACAGTGCACCAATGAGCCATCTATTGATTTGGACTTTTCTTTGTGAGAAGGTTTGTGAATGAAAATGCAATTTAATAGCTATGAGGTTTTTCAAAGTTGCTATTAACTCTTATGTCAGTTTTGATAACATTGGTCTGTCAAGTAATTTGTCAAGTTCACCTGAGTTTAATTTACTGGCATTAAAACAGTTCACAATATCCTCTCAGTCCCTGTAGAATCTGTAGTGACAGCATGTCTTTATTCCTGATTTGTTACTTTGTATTTACTCTATTTTTCAGTAAGATTTTAATTAATCTTTTCAAATAACTAACTTGTCTTTGCTAGATTTTTTTCCTGTTTGTTTTCTATTCTATTTACTTTTTAAACACTTTCTGCTACTTTCCTTGGGTTTGCCTTGCTCATCTTTTTGAAGTTTCCTAAATGAAACTTAGATGCTTGCTTCAGCAGCACATATACTGAATAAAACTTAGGTCACTGGTTTGAAAATTTCTAAGCATTTAAAGCTACAAACTTCGCTCTAGGTACTGCTTTATTTGCATCCCACAATTACATATATTTCATTTTCATGTTCATACAATTCAAAATAGTTTCTAAAGTTTCTTCTTTAATCTCTGAGTTATTTAGAAGTTTATTGTTTAATTCTCAAATATTTGATTTTTCCAGATTATCTTAATACTTTCTAAATTATTCTCCTTTTGATCAGAGAACATACTCTATATGATTTTAGTATTTGGAACTACATTGAGACCCTTAATTTCCTTTTGAGTCTCTGATTCATATGTATTTGAAATAAAAATCATATTCTCCTTTTGATGAGTAATCATTCTATAAATGAAAATTTGTTTGTTTATAGATGACAGTATTGTTCTCTATATCTTTATGGTTGTTTCTCTGCTTTTTTCATTAATTCCTGAAAGTTGTGTTCTAAACATACAACTATGGTTATAGAAGTGAATATTTTTCCTCTACATTCTGTCAACTTGAGCTTCACACGTGCTAAAATTTAGTTGTTGTCTGCATACATATTTGTCCCTGCTATGTCTTCCTTAATGAATTAATATTCATTGTATTGTCCATCTTTATTTTTGGTAATACTTTTTGTACTTAAGCCCATTTTTGAAGATACTAAAATAGCCTTCTTTTGCTTACTGTTTGCATGGTATATCTTTTTGCAATACATTTGCTTTCAACTTCTTCTGTATTAAAATATAACCCTTTTAGTAGTTTACAACTAAAATCCAGCATGTAATTGGATTTTGCTTTTTTACTCAATTTGACAATCTATGCCTTTTCATTGGAATGCAAGGTCCATTTATATTTATGGTAGCTTTGCATATATTTTGCCTTTAAATCTCCCTTTTTTCTACCTTTCCTTTTTAAATTTTTATTTCTTTCTATCTTCTTCTGAGTTAACTGATATTTTCAGTATTTCTTTTTGGGGGGGCGGTACTGGGGATTGAACTCAGGACCTTGTGCTTGCGAGGCAGGCGGCAGAACCACTGAGCTAAATTCCTAGCCCTTCAGTATTTCATTTCAATTCTAACTATTCTTTTGTTATCCTTTTTTTCATGTTTTATTTGAAGTATTGGTTTCACAATACGTGCTCTTAATTTACCACAATCTATTTAGAGTCAAGGCCTTATTGTGACACACAAAAGGGAAGACAGCTCCACAGTGTAATTCCATTTGTGACATCCCATAGTGTACTATTGTTACATATTTTACATCCAAAATGCAATAATTCCACTATAAAAGGAGCTTGTAATTTTTGCATTAGTCTATTGGATTTCAAAGAATAGAAGATAAAAAGATATTCATTCATATTTACTATTACCATTTCCTAGGCTCTATATTTTTTCCTCACTAGAGCCAAGTTTCTGTCTAGTGTGAATTCTTTCAGCATGAATAACTTCAGTATTGGTTTTAGCAGACTACCACAAAATCAGTATCTTAAAATAACACAAATGTACTACCTTATAGTTCTGTAGATCAGAAGTCTGAAATGAGTCCCACGGGGCTTGTGTATCTGCAGTGCTGTTTCTTTTGGAGGCCCCAGGGCACAATCTCAAATAATTTCATAAACTTTTCAATTTTCGATAGTATACTTTCCAGTTCTAGAATACCAATGCTGGTCTTCTTATAGTATTAATTTTTCTGTTAAAATTCCCCACCTGCTCACTTATTTAGACAGTCTTTTCCTTTACATCCTTATATATGTTTGTAATAACTTCTCAAGAGTCTTTCTTCACTTATTTTAATGTATTAGCCATCTTAATTTCTGTTCTATTGACTTAGCTGTGATTGTAGGCATGTGTCACCCACACCCAGCTGGCTTAATTGGAAATTTTGCAACTAAAATCTTTAGCTAGATCTAGTACTGACTGATAACTAAGATGAATGTAAAAGTTACTAGTTATACCCAGTTGTTTATTTCTTTAAAATCTAATTCTGAAAAACTATGTAAATAGATGTTTTAAATGTCATGTACTTGTTATATTTTTGAAAATACAAGAATAAATGTCCTCTCATGGCAGTTTGTCTTTTTTAGTGCCAGCATTTTCAAACTGACTTTAAAATAATGACAAAAACACTACTCTTCTGATGAGCTTTGCATCCTCGGGACTCTTGGTGACAAGTGATAGGAAGTCAGCTTGGAGACACACTGACAAAAAAATAGATGAATAAATCTCTTGGTCTCTGGATCCAAGACACAAGTGAGGACTTAAACTGTGGTAAAGAGAGATGAAGGCGGACTTCACAAAATTGAAGGCAGGCTGATGAAGTTCCAAGGATCTGCTACTTCACAACACTTGCTCCTCCCTGGCCATTGCCTTTATCTTCTTACCACTGGAGGAAATTGGCAGTCAACAGTTGAAGATTTTTATGGAGCAAAAATTAAAGAGGAGGAGACTCTCTTTACTTACTTATTAAGTGCAAAATTTCTATGGCTATGTGCTGATTAACTCACTTAAGTCATCCTTGCATCATAAACTATAGGACAAAAGGCAAAATCAAATAAAACTATCTCAAATGGATGTATACCAGCAGGGAGAGTCTCTTCCCAGGACAGCAAGGAGTCAAGACAAATCCCTTAAATTTCTCCCTCAGGATTCACTTCTTTTTTTTTTTTTTTTTTTGGTACTGGGAATCGAACTCGGGACTTAGGTCTTGTGAGGCAGGTGGTGGAACCACTGAGCTAAATCCCGGGCCCAAGATTCACTTCTAAAGGTTCCATAAACATAAGAAGCAAGAACTTGAGATTTAGAAAATATACTTTGAAACTCAGGTTGATTTTCTATGTTAAAAATATTTTGGGGGGTGTTTAATATGTGCCAGTGATGTCTCATCTATCCCTAAATGCCCATTTGATTTACAAACCTGCCTGAGGAAATGGAAGTAGTTGAAAAAACCATGGACTCTGACTACAATAGACTCAGGTTTGGGTCAGCTGTGCTGAATCACAATCACTGAATCCTGGACTCTGAACAGGCAAGATAACCTCCACCCTTACATTTCCTTCACCTCTAAATAAGTGTAATGAAAGTGACTTACTAGATTTTTGCAAAGACTAAATACAATGTCCTAAATAAAACAATAGAGATAATCAAGAATATTAGCTACTCTGAGTCTCGCACCATGAGAGTGTTTCCTACCCAACACCAATGATTTTACTTTTCTTTCTGAACTTCACAAAATAAAATCTATTATTTGATTTATTTGTATTCTGTAGAGAATAATACAGAATTAGAACCAAAAAATGAAAACAAATAAATCTCCCCTGGCTACTTTGCAATTTCAAAACCAGGACAAATGCCTTAAAATAGAGATTCCAATACACACTCATAATAAGCTTTGATAGCGATTTTATGACATTATTTATGAAGCATTTTATCCTGGAGCTTCATTCACATGATTCTCTTTCTCTCACCTCTTCCCCTCTTCTGATTTTCTTTCTCCTGCTTCCCCTCCTTCTGCTACTCATCCCACCTGTAAGTCACCGGAAGATAAATTATACTTGGGGTTTTTGCCATCAACAGTTTGGGAAGTTTACTACAGACACCCCTCACTTCAACTTTTAAGCAAGCCAATTACATTGAGTTACATCCCTTTGCCTGAGTATTAAGAGAAAAACTTAATTTACTTTGGTAGTCAGGGAAAACATGCTTTAACTAAATTTAAAGAAAGTAAGTTAAAAGGGAGATAACGTGAAAGGAGAGAGGTGAATTCTGAGTCTTGTGTGGGGTGAGCACTCCAGTTGCATTAAAAATACACTCTGCATTAGTATTGTATTTTTCTAGGACATACAGTAGAGGGTAAATGAAGGAGGCTATTCATTCAAAGCCCACTCACTGATCTTTAAATGACTAGATTTGTGAACAATAAATCTTACCAAGAAAACCAGGCCTCCTTCAAAAACTGTGATTAGTATTGCTAATGTACTTGTTGGTATCTATTAGTCTTTTTGTCCTACATCTTTCTAAATATTCTATACAAGGCCCTTTACCATCTGACTGTCTCCGAGTTTGCCTTAAACTGTGCAATTTTTGACTCACTATGCTTTACACAACCAAAGCTTTCCACAGCTTCCCCAGACAGAGGGTATCTTGGTCACTTTCCTTGTAGCTGAAACACAATACTCAACACCCACAATTTAAAGGTGAGGCTTATTTTGGCTCATAGCTTAGTCTCTAGTTGACCAGCTCCAAGGTAGGAATGGCATGGTAGAAGAACTCTGCAAGAAAAGCTGCTCAAGTCATGGCAGCCAGGACGAAAAGAGAGAAGGGAGAAGCCAAGGACTGAGATCTATCCTTCCGGGTCACCGCCCTAATAACCCCTTCCAACCAGGCCCCACCTCCTAACAGCGCATTTAACCTATTCGCTGTGGTGTCCCATGATCCAGTCACCATCCAAACACATGAGGCCTTGGGGGTACACCTCACATCTAAACCCAAACAGAAAGCTTTCCTGGATTGCCCTCCTTCCACATCTTGCTGAAGCTCTTTACAACTACAGTAAACATGTCCATTATAAGGATATCTTCATCTGCTACCTACTGATAGACAATGAGCAACCTGACTGCAAAGCCTTTAGAAACTTTTATTGTGAAGCAATTTACATATACTAATCTGCATATATTTCAAATGCACAGTCTGATACATTTTGACATACACAAACACAAAAATATATACTATATATGAAACTCTACTAAAATCAAGATAATACATCAAAAACATTTTCTCTTTCCTTTTGTCATCTCTCCTCATCCCCACTGTCCCAAACCCTAAGCAATTAACATCTACTATTACTGTGGATTAGTTTGCACTTTCTACAATTTTATATCAGTGAAATCATATAATATGTCCTTTTTCACTCAGCAAAATTAGAGACTCACCTGTGTTGTTACATATATCAATCACTCATTCCTTTTTTTATTCCTGTTCCTGAATAGTGTTCTATTTCAAGAGTACCTCAAAATTTGCTTATCTATTCGTTGCTGATGGGCATTGGTATTTTCTCCAGCTTGTGGCTATTAAAAATCAAGCTGCTATGAATATTTCTGTACAAGTATTTATATAAACATATGTTTTTGTTTTTCTTGAGTGGATACCTATTGGTGAGTGATATAGTAGGTACGTGTTCTAGTTTTCAAGAAACTTCAAAATTGTTTTCCAAACTGATTTACCATTTCACATTTCTACCAGGAATATATGAGATATATAACTGGTCTTGATGCACACCAGTGCTTGGCATAGTCAATTCTTTTAGATATCTATTAGATATCCTAGTAGGAATGTAGTACTATCTTTTTCTTTTTCTTTTTGGTACCAGGGATCGAACTCAGGTCTTTGTGCTTGCGCAGCAGGCAGCAAAACCACTGAGCTAAATCCCTGGCCCCAAAGTAGTACTATCTTAATGTGGTTTTAATTAGCATTTCTGTAATGACCAAGGATGCTGAGCATTTTTGTGTATGCCTTTTGGTAAATATGTGTATGCATTTATGCTGGAAGTATTGGGCCATGAGGGATGTGCTTGGACATCTCTGGAATACTTATCCACACTTGGCATTATCTACATTTTTAATTTTAGCCACTCTGGTGAATACATAGTGGTATAAAACATTGAAGTTTTAATTTTCACATCCTTGATAATTAATGGAAATTGTTTATTGTTCACCTAGACATAACTCTTCAAGTGCCTATTCCAGCCTTTTGGTCATGTATTCATTGGGTTGACTTTTTATTTTCAGTTGAAGGAATTTTTCATAAACTGAAAATTTTATTCTACTGTCAGATTGCAAATATTTTCCCCATTTGGAACAGCATCTTCGTGTTCCTAATGTTGCCTTTTAATTGACAGAAATACTAATCTTTTTATAGTTCAATTTTTCAAGATTATTCTTTATGGTTAGTGCTTTCAGAGTTTTACTTAAAAACTTATTCTTTTATTAAGATGTTTATTATTAGAATGTTTTGCTTCCTTCAAGAATCTTTATTGCTTACCTTTCACGTTTAGCTCTCCAATTCATCTAGAACTGATTCACTTAACTACTTGTTATTGTTATTTTCTATATTCTTCATTATTTAAAACCCACATTTCTGATTTTTTCTTTTTTATATTAGGTCCAAATATGGCTCAATGTGGGTACTATTGATCATGTTTGTGTTCAAAATTGTGTTGTTTTGCTTAGTGTATTTTTAATGATTTTGATGCAAAAACATTGCACTAAGATATTATTGATATTTATTGCTGAGCCAATGATATTTGCCAATGCAGGTTCATCATTCACCTTGCTTGAGTCCCTGTCCTATCTTAACAAGCAAACTAAAGCATACATATCTGCTTAAAGAAATCTCCTATGCACTTGCTTCAGAATAGCTCTGTGGATTGTCTGTAGGAGTCTCAGAGCTTCACAAGACTATAGATCTTATTCTCTTCCTTTAGTTCAATAGAAATACTCTGATGACCTGAATATGTGCACCATATTGACAATGATCTGTCTTGACAAGGTTTGAACCCCACCACCACCTCCTCCAGGAAAGGAACACTGAACCCTAAGTGATACTTTTGAAGGCCCATCTGAGTAGTTTTCCAGTCCCTGTCTCTGAAGAGCAGAAGAGAATACATTAACTCTTCATTGAGTGTTAGTCAGGTGTTATATATTGTGACAATATACACAAAATAGAGGAGGAAAGGTGTATTTTGGCTCATGGTTTCAGAAGTTTTAGTCCATGGTCTCTTGGTTCCATTTCTTTGAGCCTGAGGTGAGGCAGAACACCATGACAGAAGGGCATAATGGAGCAAAGATGCTCAACTCATTGCAGTTGGAAAGCAGAGAAAAAAGGAGAAAGCCAGAAAGGAAATGACTAGGGAACATATATAATCTCCAAGGTGACACTCATGATCTACCCCCTTCAACTAGCCCCTCACCTCCTGTTTCTGTCATCTCCCAATAATGTCAAATTGTGATCTCGTCATGGAAGAACCCACTAATAAAGTTAGAGCCTTCATGATCCAGTCACTTCCCAGAAGCCCATCAGTAACCAAGTTTTCAACACACAAGCCTTTTAGGGGACATATCAGATCCAAATCACAACATCAAGTCATCCTACCATGAGCACTATCATATTGGACTAAATTCCTAAGTTCTAAGTTGTCTCTGCTGCTGTTTAGGTCTTATCTGTATCAAGGAATGCTCACAACTAAACCAGTGATAAAAATAAAGACTAGAGTAGCCACCTTTCAGAGCAGGGTCTTCACTACTTTATGTCTACTGACAGTTCTCCCTAGAATCACTGTCACTTAGCCGAAAAACTCAGAGGGGAGTACATCGCCCACAGAATGCATAAATTCTTCAACTGCTGGGAATTTAATTTGTGTCTGGAGCCAAAACACTGAGATAGTAATGAAAGTTTAAGTTGAGGAAGACCTGCATTCCTAACACAAACTCACACACTCAGAAAAGGAGGCCAATATAATATGCGATTTAATTCCTTATCTCTCTTCTAGCATTGATTGAGACCCATTCTTTTCAGTTCTCCACCTCAGCTCCACAGCCAGTTTCTTATGTTCCTGTTCTACTTGGATGGTTACCTGGGGCTATGAGATTTGCAGATAGCAAGACAGTTAATGTATTGATCACTCACTGGGTAATGCTGAGGGTTGTTAAAGCTGTGGCTTTTTCTTGCAGTGATTTCATTTCTACCAGTATACCCCTGATTAAATACAGTTTGCCTGCTGCACTTCAGGTTATAGTTGGTACACAAAAACAACCAGCGGCCCCAAATCAGTCCCTTCTTTTCCTAGACCTAATTCCCTTTCCCTCCAATTATTGATTCTGACTCTGGTGCCTGCCCACTCAGTTTTGAAAATAAGACAGACTGTTTTGTTTTTCAGCAAAGACTGAATTCTGTCTCCAGCTCTGTCACTATTCCCTTATGTGCATTTTTTTTTTCTTTGAATGCAGAATGGGAAACTGAACTCAGGGCCTTCATACTGAGCTATATCCCCAGCCCTCTCTCCCTTTTCATTTTGAGACATCCTGTTTGAAGTCACTCCACCACCTTCTATGCTGGCACCTCTCAACACTGGCAGCTAATTAGGATACTGATGCCTGAACTCTTACCCCAGAAATTCCAGCTCCATTGCCCCACAGTTGGAATATTTCCCCTAGGTCAGTGATGGTGAACCTTCTAGAGCTTTCAATGATACAAACACCCCACTGTGGCCCACGTGTCATAGGTTCGCCATCACTGCCCTAGGTGATTATAGTGGGCAATCAGGGCTTAAGAACACAGAAACCTATGGTTCCTAACCTCCTCCCAGGTGGTTAAAATGAAAATTTCTAGCTCTCTCCTCCTTCCTCAGAGCCTGATTTGGGACACTTGATTAGAGTCCAAGTTTGCCACTTTAACATAGTTAAAACCAGTGAACAATCTTTGAGGAACATTGATCTAGAAGAAGGGGAGCTCCACGATACAATCTTCTCAGCCTATATCAAGGCCAATGTTCTATAATTTGGAGTCATTGCTCTTTAGAAGTATATAATCCCGATGTTTTAGTCTTCAGAAAGATGAGTTTTCTTTATATTAGGTTGAAGGATCTATCTTTTCCTTTGCTGACTGCTCCCCTGTCTCCAAAACTGGAGCGGTTGATCTGATATGTTAGTTTAACCTCCTTCTTGTTCCTACACCCTTTCTGCTCTCAGGGGTCTAAAACCAATACCACTGACCGTGAGATTTAAGAAACCCTGAGCATCAGGGAAATCAGTTTAAGCTCTGTCTTTGTTCCCCTCCATTCTGAAGCTCTAATGATTGGACTTCTACCCTGCTCCTTCAAGATTCAGTCCTTCACCTTGGATCTTGATCTTGTATTTAGAATCCTACATTGCTGCTGTACCTCAGCCATGTGAGTCTATAAAACCTGAGTGGAAGGTCACACCATCCTGCTGCCTTCTCGGTATGGACAATATGCCATGTGGTTTAGAGCGCTACTCTCCCAGACTCGACCTTGGGCTCCACATACCAGATTTCTGACACCTCTTATATTTCTGAACCTTCCTGATACTGAATGCACATCCAGATTATCTCCTTTTACATACACTGTCGTTGTCCCCAGGCCCATGAATTGCCTCATTAATTTGACCTCTTCCCTGCCACTACCTCACTGCTTACATTTGTTCCAGGTCCCCTTAATTTAAAACTTACTACTTACTATCATCAAATGTAGGCATGGCTTAAGGATAAAGAAGAAAAAATAGAAAATACTAAGATACTTGCAGATAACCTACTTAGTTTAAACCAGAGAGCGGAATTTGTGGGCATTCATTAGCAAGCCTCCCATAAAAGACAGGATGTAGGCAATTAGACTATGGGATAACTAGATAAGGGATCTCAGCACTAATCTTTCTCTCCCAAAGGGATCTCAGTACTAACCTTTCTCTCCCCTGCTCCTTTATCTCTCTCTTCTGTATCTCACTGTAGCCAGTCAGCTGCTCCTAGATACTAGATCAACAAAACAGATACAAATTTGCACCCTTCCACATCATGAAAGGAACACACAGTCTTTCCCCTCTAGTTTCAGGGAAAAAAATCTTCAGCAAGTTCTGAAGTTCTGTGCTTGGTCAGGATTATGTCCAGTACCCCTTACCAAATCATTCAATGAATCCATGGCAATGGGATATTTTGATAGACCTATTTACATTATGTTGTAGTCCATTGTAGCTACAAAAAAGAGGTCCTCAAGTGAAAAAAAAAAAGAAAAAGACTTGGGTTCAGATTAGAATAAACAATAAAATGCTCACTAACAAGAGCAGGTATTTTTCAAATTTTTATGGAGTCATGGCTCTTAAACTGGCAAGTGAATAAAAAATTAGCAAGAAATATGAATGAGCTGAAACTTCTGGGAAATGTTTCCACCAACAGAGGTTGATCTTATGATAGTGTTATTGCTGTACTTAAATCCTTCATATTCTGGGGCAACCAAAGGAATCCCTGTACAATTTTCCCACCTGGTTCTAACCACAGTCTTGAGACTATTTTCTTTTTCTTTTTCTTTTTTTTGTATTAAATTCTTTTATTGGTACATTGTAGGTATACAACACAATTACATTTCTCATTGGGAATTGTACCTTTACATAATGCATCTTGGTTCTTATTTTTTCCCCATTCCTAGCCCTCCCTTCACCCCCTCCACCCTTCCCTATTTATAAAGACTTTATTTCCATTTTTTTCATTTCTCATCATTTTTCCTTTCCCTTCTTTCCTTTCCCCTGCCCCTCCCACTACCCCTACCCCTTTGGACCTTTTCTTCCTATTTTACATTTTTGATTATTCATTCTAATCATTGGTACATTTTAGGTATACAATATAATGACATTCATCATTGGAAATTTGCACCTTTACATAGTCTCTCTTGGTTCTTATTTTTCACCCTTGCCCAGCCCTCCCTTCAACCCCTCCAGTCCTACCTATTTACAAAGATTTTGTTCCTATTTTTCCATTTTCTCATATTAATCCCATTCCCTTCTATCCTTTCCCCTAGCCTTCCCACTTCCTTCCCCTTTGCCCCATTTCTTCCTATTTCACATTATCAATTGTACATTTTGATCCTTATTCACATCAGAGAAACTATTTGGCTTTTACACGTTTATCCTATTTATTTCACTTAAGAGTATTGCCTCAATGTGCATCCACTTAGCTATAAATGTCTCTAATTTCTCATTTTTTATGTCTGAGTAGTACTCCATTTTATTTTTTAAAAACCACATTTTTTTTATCCAGTCTCCAGTTGATGGGCATTTGGGCTGTTTCCAAGTTTTAGCTATTACAAACTGTGCTGCTATGAACATGGGCACACATATATGACTGTGGTATGATTCTTTGAATTCTTTGGGGAAGATCCCCAGCAGTGGAATAGCGGGGTCAAATGGGACTTCCAGTCCTAGTTCTTTGAGGTATCTCCATACTGATTTCCACAGTGCTTGCATAAGAGACTATTTTCTTGATAGCTCCTCTACTCAGACCAAGAGCTAGAAAATATCCTGTTTAATTATCTCAATCAATAATCCATCAGTTCTCTGGATCTACCATTTATAAAATATGGGCACCAGACTGGATGATCTTAACAGTTTCTCTCTGCTCATAACCACCATGATTCTGTGACTTACTGACCATCCACACAGGATTTGCATTTTAGATGAATGCTCCAGGTCATAGTGATGACAGTGGTGGTAGTGCTGGTGGTGGTAGTGGCTATTTAATTCTTTAAAATTAATACTAAATTGCTTGACTTTTCTTTTCATGTGTCTTATGAAAATATACCAGAAAATGCAAATAGACTCTTTTCACCTTCTAGCTGTGGAGAGGGTGCTATGTCCAGACTGATTAAATCAAAAAAGAATCACAAAGGTAGATCTCAGTTTTCTCATTTCCAATTAAAACACTAAAGGCTAAAGTTACTGTTTTGTCCATAGTAGGTAAGCAGCTCCAAACAGAATTCTTGAGTCCTCTCCCACAGCAACAGGGCAAGAAGGAGTCACTACTTCTATGTCCAAGAGGGCTGCCTTTGACCCACACATTTATAACAACCACTGGGATATTTTCCATTCACATGAACTTTTCAAAGGAAATAAAATTAAATTACCTCATTTTAGAAAACATATCTTGCAAACTAGCTACTCTTCAGGCTCCAACAATGATATATGCTGTTGTAAGTTAAGCTTGGTGGGAAATAATTATTATTATTCATCTTTAGCTTTTCCTTGGGACAAAACAGCAGTTCAAACCTTTGGCAATGTTAGATCTTAACAGTTACTGGCCAGAAGTTTCAGACCAGAAAGAAGAAGAAACTTTTGTTGGATAACTGCTAAAGTGCTTCCCCAGACCACATCGCTCCTGGCCCTTTGATTGGCAGGCACCATATTATGTCCTTTTTGCAATTTGTGTTTCCCAAGACCTCACCAAACAAAGGATAAAGGAATGAAAAATGTGGGGACATGGTCACTTAAAAATAGTATTTTTTTCTTCATCAGCCTTTTTCCCATTTTGAAGAGCAAAACATAATCCCACATAACTCAAGGAACCCTGCAGGCTGTTTAGTGTCCATTCACCATGAATCTACCATGTTTTTCCTCTCCCTTTCCTATGTGACCCTGCAAACAAGCAAAAAAAAGATACATGATGTATCTTGGTTCTTATTTTTTCCCCATTCCCTAGCCCTCCCTTCACCCCCTCCACCCCTCCCTATTTACAGATAATTTGTTTCCACTTTTTTCCTTTTCTCATATTTTTTTCTTTTCCCTTCTTTCCTTTTCCCCTATTCCTCCCATTTCCCCTATTCCTCCCATTTCCCCTATTCCTTTAGATCTTTTCCTCCTATTTCACAATATCAATTATACATTTTGATCCTTATTTACACTTTTAGTTTTTCACACCAGAGAAACTATTCAGTATTTACATGTGCCCTATCATTGGACCAACTTCGAATAAACCCACTGTGAAATAGAACATTATGTGCATTATTCAACTGAGGAGCATTTTAGCATCTTTCCCGTGTCTGGTTACAAGAGCTACCAGACTAGCTGAGCTGTGGGTGGTCTAAAGTAGATGAGTGGCACCCTTCCCAAAGATTTTTTTTCTGACGCCCAAATTGTTCTCTTGATGGAAAGTACTAGTATATCAGTTCACTCACACCTGTGTTAACTCAAAGTCTCTTGGTGTTGTCTGCCCTTACTTTAATCAGAAGGTCAATAAATCTCCACCCATCATAAAGATACAAATAATTTATCAAAGCCATGTTCCTTTGAGGAAATACCATAACAAAGGGCAGCTTTCATAACTTCCTTTGGCACATTTACCATCCTCAAACAGAACACAAAACTGACTAGACAATTATTTAAATGCAACAATTTTTCATACTCTACTTTAAATAGCAGCAGGCTTCATTTTTTAGATCCATGTTTTTTGAGACTTTAGCCATTCTACCAAGAGCTTCTTGACAGTAATGATAATGTTTTTCATAATAGTGTGTAGTAGGACACAAAGATCCCAGCACATACTGGGGGATCAGTGGTGTTAACTGGAACAGAATTGTCTTGGTTTCTTTCTTCTTCTTGGAACAAAATATCCAACACTCACAAGTTAAAGGAGGAAGAGTTTATATTAGCTCACAATCTGTAGAGGTTTCAGTCCATCGTTGGCTGGCACCGAGGTAGGGCAGCATGGTAGATGTTCATGGCAGAGGAGAAACAGTCCATAGCATGGCAGACAGGAAGAAGCAAGGTCTTCCTTCTTTCCTTTTATTCATCCAAGCTACAAGCCTGTTGGTCAGTGCCACCCACAACCTAGATGGGTCTTCCCTCTTCAGTAAATCCATTGCCCACACCCAGAAATGTGCTAAAGTAATCAATGGGCTAACCCAGTATCACACACCCATGATCCAGTCACTCCCAAAAGCCTCGCTTTTGAGTGTGTGAGGCTTTGAGGGACATCTAGATAAAAATCTTAACAAGAATGAATGAAAATAAGCATGACTAAATGGATCAATGCCATATGCCTAAGGGGGTCAAAGCTGCACTACTGTCCCTATGCTTATTCTGCAGATTTGAAAATGTAATTGCCCAACTAGGATTATAGGGTAAAGGGTGGGCCCTGGCTCTTAGGAGATGTGATTGCCTTGTTCTGTTGATTTTAGCTATAGCCCAAGCCAGGCAAAAGCAGATCCTATGCATAAACATGATTACACCAGATGGGAAACTGATTAAACAGGCCAGCTAACAATATCTGTTCATCTTAATTAGGGCATAGCTCAAAATCCAATCTGATTGCAACCAGAAGCAATGGAAATTGCCAAACGTTCTGTTTCCTCCCTAAGAACATGAGTCTGGGATGACTGTAATTTTTTTAAAAAACACATTTTGGAAGAAAATTGATCTCATTTGTTAGGGCATCATTTGAGAAAGGTCCAAATTACAGAAGATAAAGATGGAAAATGACGAAATCAATCAAAAGTTGACAATCAACAAAGCAGCTAGAGTCCACCTTTTATCGTTAAAGGCTTAGAATTATTTTAAGGGAGATGAGAACCTATATAACTATTGCACTCTATTTCTTCCTCCAGGATACTCAAATCCATAATTTTCTAAATTAAACAATAGATTTTACTGTTTGGTCCCAATTAAACTCTGCCATTTATTAACTAAGTAACTGGGTTCAACCTAGGGAAAGACAGTTATTCACTTTGAAATGCAATTTCCCAATATACAAAAGAAAGAAAATTCACAACTTGCCTAACCTCATAGATGAGAAAAGAGAGCGGTGCTGCTAAAGAGGTAGGAAAACTGCCAGCGCCAGGCCCTCTCCTAAGCCATCTACTTGTAGCAATTTCTTTAATCTGGTTGAGAAGAGTGCTGCCTAGGACGGCTTTGCAGCACTCGGAAGTTAGATAACTTTCCCCAACAACGTCTCGTGGTTAGCACGCAGAAAGCAAGCGTGTGATTCCAAACACAGGAAGTCTTCCTCCAGAGCCCTTTGTTATGTTGCCTTGCTTATGTGCTTTTGGAGAAGGGTTTGTCTGATGAATAGGTGAGGAAGAGAAAAGGAAGGAAAAAAGGATGGAAGGCTTAGCTAACACCAGTTAAGCAATTCCCTCCTTTTTCTGGTTCCAGGGTTGTAATTATAAATTGACTTTTCCTGTGGATGAGCCCTGGGGCAAGAAATTATGTAATCAGGCCAATTCATGTGGTACACCCCACCCGAAGTAAGAATGCTCATGGCAGATTAACAAATTCACATTAGGGTTCACTCACAAGTCTCTAAACTTGGTTAACGTCAGTCCTGGAGAGAGAGCCCACATCATTTATATAACAAGATATCTACAAGAACTTATAAAATCTGACTGTGTTCCAGTCTATCTAGGTAATGCCGACCTTCAGGGTCTCTTGCAGAGAAGTGTCTGGATGGGGACTAATAAAAACTAACTCCATTTGGGTCAAGTGTTAGGCGAGAATCTCCCCATGAACAGGAATTTTTTCTTATCTATTTTAATATCTCTTAACTCAGTGGTGTTTGATAAATGATCATGACTGGAAAAGGACCCACAATGAAAAATTCCAATGCCACGTGGCTCTAGGTGCATTTTAAGAATTGCCGTCAGCCTGCCTTCAGTTGAAAAAACAGATTTTCCTTTCCATGCCCTCTAGGCCCAATAGCTTATTTCTGTATTTCCAAGCCTCTGCTCCAAAGAACTGTAGCCCTGAGAGATTCTCAATGAAGACAGTAATATATAGTCAAATTATGCTATAGAAGTCCCCGTTTATCCACAGGCAGACATTCTAAGAACCCCCCAGTGGGTGACTGAAACCACTGATAATACCAAACCCTACACAGACTACATTTTCCCTATAAACACACACCTACAATACAATTTAATCTGTAAATTAGGCACAATGAGAGATTAAAAACAACAACAAATAGAACAATTATACTATACAATAACAAAAGTTATATGAATGTGGATTCTCTTTAGTCTCTCAAAATATTTTCTTGTGCTCTCTTCACTCTTATTTCTTGTGATGCTGTAAGGTGATATAACCCCTACATGAGGAAATGAAGTGGGATGAATGACCTAGGCATTGTGAAACAGCCTGAGGCTACTATTTACCTTCTCAAAATGCATCAGGAGAGGCATTGAGCCAGGAGCATCTCAGTTTACTGCAGGTAACTGAAACCTCAGAATGAAAAACTATGGATAAAGGGGAATCTCTCTATTCAGAAGTGTTTAAATCTTGTTTTTAAAAATTATTGATATGCAACTCAATGTTTCCCAAATTTCTTGTTAGTAGAACAAGTTTTTCCCATATAACTCCCACTAGCATCTACTGAGATAGTAAATCCACTGGCTTAATCCAATCCATCAAGCATATAAACATTAGGTGAGGGTATATGTCATACAAGAAATGTTCCTAGGTGCTGAGGAGGTCTCAAAGATGAATCTTGGAGAAGAAGCTTATAATTCTGAGCACCCAATATTTGTAAGCAACCTTTATCTTACTAAATTTGATCTTGACCAAAAAGTCACTGGAGACTGTATTGGCCTCATTTTACAAGGGGGAAACTGAGAGTCAAAGAAGCCAAATCCTTTGCTTCATGTCAGGCATGGTTTGAAATCATGTTTGTTTACACTGCAGAGCTGATACTCTTCCAGTCCCTAACATAGATCTTTTTAAATAACTTAAAATAGTGCATAGAATATGAGACATGTATATGATCATATAGCACAAACTAGAAGAACAGTGTCTTTAGAAAAGGACACAAAGTATGCTGCTGGGCATGCAGAAGAACTCGACATTACTTCCATCTGAGAAGATTCTAGAAAAGTTTTATTTATAGTGTGACATTTGAGCAGAACCTGGATGGAAAGGTAAAATAGGGAAACGAAGCCTGAAAAATCTTAACTTGTATAAAGATCAAATATTCAATCAATATTGGATCAAAAATCTAACAAAGGTGAAATTCTTCCCCTTTAAAAGTAACTAAATCATTAATACTTAATATGTACAGGACAACAAGATACAAGACAGTTTACATCCCAGTGTGGTGGCCTTCCCTGAATACAACCCCCGGAAACTCAGAGGTGGTCTAGACTGGGTTTCATGTGGAGGAAACAATGAAAAGCTTCTTGGAAAGGTAGACTTTAGGCTGGAGATGGAGTTTCACAAAAAGTGCTGAAGAACAACGGTGTTCCATATAACAAGATCGAAAATCAGGTAGGCAATAAACAGTCAAAGAAATAGAGAAAGATGAAACATTCAGATTGCCCAGAGCAGTCAACAATTGGAAGAAATGACCCACTAGCCCAAGCACAAAAACAAGGCATTTAGGCATTTTGGAACTGCATCCTCCACTACATTTCATCGGAACAATTCTGCTTTCTTTGTGTTTTATTTTGTAGCTCTGTATAATATTTTGTTTAATTAAAAGCATCACTTTGCTTAACAGACACTAGGAGCTGGAGCAGTTAAGAGTTGTAATGATACACAAGATTAGAAAGGAAGAACGTGGCTAGTTATTTAATGGCCTTAAATGACATACCATATATTCTCGGTTAACTTAGTGGACAATGAATAGCATTATCTTTTAATAAGGATGCAAAAATAGAGAAAAGTGCTTCGCAGTTGGTCCTATCCAATACTGTCTTGCTAGAGACTACTCCGATATCCCTGTGTGACAGAATCATCTCCTTACACCCATGATCCTTGTGTAGCAGTGACATCAAAATGAAGTCCTGTCGGAGTATTCCATCTGTCCTTATTTATCAGACTGCAGGTGCAATCATGACAAAGTCACTTCCCAGCCATTATTGCTTCAGCAAATCAATAGACGACCGATGTTACAAATTAGGAAGAGTATCAGACTAACCTGGTAATCATTCCTGAAATATATTGTGATAGAAAATTTACCCTCCTTCATTTCCTTCGTTTTTGATTCCTTAGATTAAATTCAGAATTGGCATCTTTAAAAAGAAAAGAAACTATATGACCTAAGTTTAAATTTTTTTCGCTCAGAGAAAAATATTTGCTACAGGAACCATAGAAACGATCTTAGTTTAGGTTAAATTGGGGATATAAGCTCCCCACTAAGAGGAATTTTATCTATTTATTCTAGTGTCTCCTAATGCAGTGGTGTTTGATAAATGATCATGATTGAAAGGAACTAGCAATGGAAAAATCCAGTAACACTTGGCTATAAACACATTTTTAAAATTGCTATCAAATAACTAGATAGTGCAATAAGGAATATAAATTGCTATTTCAGTTGCAAGCATGCTCTTTCTGGGGCATGAAAAAATGCCATAATGAGTAGCAGCAGAAGATCCCAGCAGGGTTCCAAAATGCTAAGATTTCAACACCCGTGCCAATATTCATAAAGTCACCCATAGAAGAACATTTCTTTTCTCTTTTGAAAGATCATATTCAAGCTTTAATAAAGAACCAGAATCAGAGGGTAAATTAACAAGTTTTTAATCCTAAGAAACATGAATTTTCAAGTAAAGTGAATCACATGAAGTTAAATGTGAATTTTCAAGTGAAGTGAAGAAACATGGCTCACTATAGCTTTGCCATTAAACATATGTATTCCACAGGGGGCAGTATGGGGGAGTGGGGTACCACTTCCCAGATGTACAGGTGTCATGGCGATTTGCTTGTCATCTCTCCAACTTGTACTCACCCTTCTAGATTCTGCTCCACTGGGCTGAGTCTAAGCAGACTCCAATTCTCAGCCCTCCTTCCTGCTGACTTCTGGTTAATTCTACTAACAGGAGCCACTGGTCAGAGATAGGAATGGTGGGAGAAGAGGGAGGAATCTGTCTCCAATGCCTACAGAGTGACACTTGCTGGAACTACTAAGGGCTTCGTCTGGATTATTCCAGACTCCAGCAGCCCAAGCCAATTCCAGACCTAGTTGCACTGGCACCTTGTCAGTAGCTTCAGAATTGACTTCTGCAGTGTCTGCAGCAGCCCAGCCTGGTACAGGTGTGTGGCTCCACTTACAGGGCTAATGCAGCTTCCCCTCAGAGAGTCACCTCCTCCCTCCTTCTGTTCCTCCAGCCTTCTAACTCCTTCATCACCAGTTTTCTGATTCCTGACTGGTTCTGTGGCTATCTAACCTCTCTGGGCTCATTTCAAAACTTAGGTTAATAATATCTAAACATAAGAAGGTGTGAAATTAAGACTCTCAGAAATTCTGCATGTTAAAAGGTGTTGTAATTCAAATTTAAAACAAGCACAATACATTTTATGTAAATAATAAAATTCTGATTTTAATATGCTCACCTTAGTACCATTTTTTAAATATAAAAATACACATAGTGGTGTCGCTAGTTTGATGCTATCCTAATTACATAGCTTGTCCATCTAGCTTTGTAGGGCTGTTTGAGAGATTGGCAATAAAGTACGTAAAGCACCTAGCCAGTGCCTTCCTGGTAATAGGTGCTAACTGCACAACAGCTACAGGGCTTTCATCAAAGGCAACTTTGACAACTAACCACATGTCCAGCAATGCCACCTGCTCTTTCTAACATCATTGTTATAATATCTCAGATTATGCCATCACTGTGCCTTCTCACAGCTGAGGGGCACGATCTTGGTTACCCTCAAGTAGGGACCACACAGCTAATAGTAGATGAATTCTCTCTCAATTCATTTGAATTTGTTATAAGCCATAATCAGGAAAGTTAACATTCTCCCTAATAAAATGCACATAGCATACTTAATCTTAAGGGGAAATAAATTAACAGTTATTGTTGCCTGTTATAGATCAGATGCTTTGCTAGTTATCTTCATTTGGATATCTCATTTAGTCTTGTTAAACTAACTAGTTAGGGGAAAGTTTGTTTTATTAATTGGATAACCATAAACAAAGACAATGGAAACCATTTTAATTAACAAGTAAGTTTTTTATTAGGAAGACACTCGTGCATATAACAAAGATGTATTTCTTGTTTATTGAGTGCCAGGAATTGTACGAGAAACCAAGGATACAGGGATTAAAATAAAAAGCTACCGTGGAACTGATATCCCTGTCCCACCAGCTGCTCGAGTAGCAGCTGCCAAAGATTTGCAGGTGGCTTCTGCCAAGAGGAGCAGCATCCTCCAGAGCAGTCCTAGACTTGTGTCTTCCCCCAGGGGAGCACTGGTCAGTGACCCATAAAGGGTACAGAAAGCCTAGTCCCTTGCAATTCTGTGGTATTCACATTCCAGAGCTCCCAATGGAATCAGAGTCAGGTTAGATCCAGTGCTTCTTTGCTTAGTTTCCTCCTCCACCCTGTTACTTCCCTCTCTTCCTTTCAGGACTTCCTAGGCTCGAGCACTTCTTCAACAAGTCACTGGACAAGAATCTCTATGCCAGACCCTTTCTGGGCAGCCTGGCCTCATCCTGTATTCAAGGACCTTCTTGCCTCATAGAGAGCTGTAACTATAAATATACCAACAGAGTATAAACCATAATGTAAAGTCATGAGCACAACTGTACAAAATACTGGAGGCGCACAGAGATGAAGACTCATGACAGAACTGCTGCCCACCTCCATTTGCATGGTACATGAGCAAAAGCAAGGTTTTAGAAAATCCACCTAGGACTCAAGCACAGCAAGGCATATGCACGAGAGCAGAGGTCAGCAAGCAGACTTTAAGAGAAACTGCATATATAATATAGGTGCCTATGTAACCATTTCACATGTGACCACTGGCAGCTGACCAGATTGAGCCTGCAGGCATATGTAGAAGAGTGATCTTCAAATATTAATATCCATAGCAACCACCGAACCCTGTTGTGAAGATAGAGATTCTGCTTCAGTAGGTCTCAGGTGGTGCCTGGGGATCAGCACTGCTGATAATATCTTAAGTATGCTGATGCTGCTGGTCCACAGACCACACTTCAGATGACAAGCACCTAGGAGACAAGCATGGTAAGTGGAGAAATTGCAAGAGGAAAACAACTAGGTGACACTGGGATTTGGAAACAAAGGAAGCAACAGCAGGTGTAAGTTGAGCTCAGAGGAAGTACCAGATGATTTAATCAACAGACATTTATTGACTGTCAAGGCAATGCAGATCACTGTTCTAACCACCACAGGGAAATGGAGCCAAGCTTTCACAACCCTGAGCACATAGTGCTAAAGAATCAGCTAGAAGTAAATGTAGCAGAGAAGGAAGTTTGGTGCAGTCAGTTGTACCAGAAAGAGCCAATAGTCCTGCAGAAATGTGCTGGATCAACAGCTCAGAGACACATGGCTGGAGGAGCTCAAAAATACATGCTACAGAGGTAGGCAGATCAACATACAGGGATTTAAATTCCAGCTCCAGCCCTTTGCTAGCTCTTTGGCCTAGTATGTGCCTCTAACTACTCTGGGCCTCAGATTTCCAGCCTGCACATGCAGATAACATCTACATGCCGAGAGGCATTGCAAGGAGTAAATGAGACTGTGTCTTGCTGGCACCTAATATTTGAGTGAAGATTATTGCCCTTCCTTTTCTCTTGGTAAAGACATTGGTAGAGTTACCTGCTTGTGAAGTGTGCAAAAGTGGAACCCGTGGCTTTAAGAGAGCATTGTACAGTTCATACAAATATATTAACTCTCTGGAACATTTACCAATAAATTAGGAATACTGATAACATCTAAGATGGGTCAGTGAATGGGTGGGGAACAAGGATGGGAGAAAAACTTCTGTGAATCTTAATTCTTATCTATGTAAGTATATTACTCGTTAAAATTGGAATCACATGCATGCACACACAAATACAGAATTGCTGAGTGGATCAGTGATATACATTTACTATAAGGATATAGATTGATGACAGGTATCATGAAGTCAGACTTTAGCATGAGAATGAATTTCTGTCCAAGAAACAAGAAAATGGTACTAGTTTTCAAAAGCTTGCTTTTGCTTTTATTTCTGTATATTATCAACTTAAGAGACTTTATTACAATTGATTATTCTCAGAGGCTATGGAAAATAGAGTTAGTTGGTTCATTCAGCACCATTCCAATTCTCTTCTTCCTTTTCCACTTACAAAATGAATGTTTTAGCTTTCTTTATAGCTAATGGGAATCATACAATAGAACATAGCTATGGAGATACAGGCAGAGAGTTGCTGGTGCTATCATGTCCCTTTAATCCTCTTTGTGTCTGTCATTCATTGAAACTCAGAGATCTAACAGCTATTTTGTGACCATGAGGGTGATGGGCACGCTCTCAGGATGGTGGAACAGAAAGAAAGTTCTGGGCTTTCACAGTATACATGAGGTGTTATCCAAGATCTACCTCTGTACTTCTTGTTCCACAAGGAAAACAAATTCCTTATTAGCTTAAGCCATTCTATTATATTTTCCTTTTAGTTACAACAAATTAACATTTAATGATATAAAGTAGAGTCAAGTTTAAGAACTGGTGTTTCAGAAAAAAAAAAGATATCCATGAGCAATGTAGAAGACAAGAAAAAAATCCATTCCAGGAGGATGGCAGGCTAACTGTATTTGTAATATACCCATACACTGTGTATCTTCCCCTCTTTTTTAAGTCCTGTTTTATAGCAACACAGCTCTTAAATAAAAATATGAATTTCTATCAGCCCTCTGTGGTTCTGATTGATTTTAAAGTTAGATTGACTCCCTACCTTATTTTTTCCTATTTTTTAATATCAAGAAAAGAATATATTACAAAGATTCTGGAGAAGGTCCTAAAAAAAAGGAACAACTTAGCAACAAAACTTTTGGAAGAAGTGAAAAGAAGTTTCAGGCTCTCCAGAATGTGGGGAGTGAAGGGATACTTTCTACAGCACTGCCTCAGGTAATGAAACTCTAGCCACCCTCTATTTCTATGTACCTCAAGTTACCAAACTGTTAGAAGAGTGTATGCAATTGACCCAAATTGGGTCAGATATTTCCACTCATAGAACAAATTGTCATGCACAGGGCAAAGACTAGCTCATATAAGCATAGCATTTGGGAAATAATATGAAACTAATCAACCATCCTAGTCTGTGTCTCCTGCATTCCATCCCTGCCTGGAATGTACACACACACAAGTACACATAGCCTTTTTCCCATTGTGACTGTAAATCTTGATTGTCAAGTGGACTAGATTAAGAGATACCTAGTAGATTAGTAAAGCATAATTCTGAGTATGTCTGGCTAGATCTAGGAAGTGTGACCTTGGGAACAACAGCTGGTTCCTAACCCCTTCCTCTTGGGTATTTTTCTTCAGTGCTCTACTTTCTACTCTCCAGGAAGTGAGAAACTATGCTCCCCCATATCCTTCCACCATGATGTTCCTGCCTTGAAGCCAGCAACCATGGACTGAAATCTCTGAAACTATGAGCCAAAATTTCCTGCTTTGAATTGCAGTTCCTGAGTATTTTGTCCCAGTGACAAGAAAGCTCATAAACTCCTTCTTCCATCTTAAAATAATTATTCCATATATGATAATGAACAATCTTACTTTCAATAGGAAGCAATTCAAATTTATATCCAGCTATTAAGCAAGGTACAAAGTCACAAGACAACATATTTTTGAAACTTGGTTCTCCAGATAATATCTATGTGTATTAAAGATTTGTAACAAGTGCATCTAGATAGTAACTATACAACCTATGAAGGGAAGGAAAGTTAGCGAAAGTAACATTAGTATAAATATAGACATAGCATAGATATAATAAGCAAAGAAATCCAACTAGAGATTTTGCATTTGTTGCTGAAACTAACCATGAGATTTTATCATCTGTGTTGCTATAACAAAATACTATATACAGTGGAATATAGTATTCATGAACACTTGGGTTTCTGAATAATTTGGCTTGCAAACAAAAGCATTTGGCAAAATTTTGTTGTTTGTGAACTCTGCATCAAGTGACAAACAGAACCATAGCCCTCTTTCCCATACAAACGTGAACATGGCCATCTTTTTCAGAATTGTGGAATGAATTAAGTATGTGAACCAAGACACAATAGTAGTTGGTAGCTTATAAGCAACAGAATTTATTTCTCATAGTTCCAGAGACTGGAAAAATCCAAGATTAAGGTGCCATCAGATTTGGTGTCTGGGTAAGACCTGCTTCTAGTTCATAGATGACCCATCTCACATGGAAGGGGAAAGCCAGCTCTCTCGAGTCTGCTATTGCAGCATCACTCATGAAGGTCCCGCCCTTGTGACCTAATCTCCTCCCAAGGGCTCCATCTCCTAGTACCATCACCTTAATGATTAGATTTCAACTTATAAGTTTTGGGGTCACATCAACATTCTGACCATAGCAAGGTCCTAGTTAGTATGTCTGATCCTATATCATTCTTGCATGTAGCTAACAACTCAGCTAATCAGGATTCTTCACCCAGGAAGTGATTCAATACATCATTCCTGAATCGAGGCTCTTAGTGTTTCAACTTGTACAGTGTTACAGTAGTTCCTTTAGCCTTTGTCATTGAGCTAAGGTAATTATTTTTCCCTAGAGAGTTGCCATTAATATAACTCAGCTCTTCCCTTGCAAGTTTTGAATGCCTATAAAAGAGAAAATGCCTATGAAAGGTATCTTCACCCCTTGGGTAAATCAGTCATAGATCTAAGATAAAAAGACACTCATCTCACCAATGGATATATATATATATCAACTATCCTATGTTTTTCTACCCAAATAGATCTTTTCTTTATCAGTAGCTATTTCTAAAATTGTATATAAAGAATGTAAAATTTTTATATAATGACATTTTGACAACATTAATTTTTTTCCTACATTTTTGAACTGACAGAATATTCTGATTACTACTGTAATTTAATCTTTTTCCTTCAAATTCCTTCTTAACCACCTATTTCCACCTAGTTTATTAAATTGTCTCACAGGTAAATCTAATAGGTAGTAAGTCAGCTTAAGCAAATACAGTGATTGTTTTTGTGATCAACTCTGAAACATAATTGAAAGAGCAAGGGCTTGAAAATTAGCTTGATCTGGATTTTGTTTCTGGTACTTATTTGCTATCTGACCTCGGGCAATTTATTAATTGCTCTTAGTCTCATTTAATTCATCTATAAAATGATTATCATAATGTCTAATTTATATGTAATTTAGAAATATATAATTTAATGATATATATAAAGTTTCTGGTTATAGGTTCTGGGAAATAATAGACATTCAGCAAGTGATAAGAATAATAATCAAATTTTATTCTTCACATCAACTGGGATAAAATTTAGCAGGAAATACAACATGCAAAAGTATCTGGAAATTCATAAGAAGTGTTCAGGCACCTTCAAAACAGAACTGGAATATCCCATCATTTCTCATCATTATCTCATGCATTGCTAGAAGGAGTTTCCTGCCCGAGCTCCTTCACAGACCTTCTACCAACGTGGAGAACATTGGACCATGTGCAATTCTGCCTCTTCTGGCTATTTCTGGCAGATTTTTCTCATTTTGAGCTGTTTTCAAGGTAAGCAGGATGGAGCATTCTTGGTTCAGTCTCAGCTAAAAATTCTGCTTGATTGGGTCTATTTCCATCTGTGCTCTTGGCTTCCTCACTCTTGTCATTCCAAGAATGTAAACATTCTGCTATCTCCTTCTCCTTTTGTCTTTCTCCACAAGGTCTTCTTGAGCTGCATGTTTTTCTTAAATTTTCTCAATTCATTTTTTTTCTTCTAAATAACCTTGAAACTTCTCCCTTCTGGAGGCAGGAAAGTGCTAATCATAAAACAGGTCCTTTAATTCTGTATGAAAATATTACAACTATAGTCTCTCTTTAAAGGAGGAACTCCCACAGCTAAGCATGGTAATTTTTAACAACATGTTATTCAAGAAAATGAAGCAAAATAATGTTTCTTAGAGTCAAGAGCGGAGAGCAAAATCAGCAGAATAGCAGAATAGCGGTTTCTGTCACTGGTTCTCTCACATAAACATTAATCTTAACACCATCCATCCATGAAAATACCTTCATAATAGCTAAGGAATCCTGAGGAGAGATTATAGCACCTTGGCAGAGCAGAGAAAAAAGAAAAAGTACATTGAAGATGGCAGGAAGGATACTTTTATTACCTGCATCTCTCCTCCCCTAAAGCCAAGCAGTGCAGCAAGGCCTGCAGCCAGCCAAGCCACAGGGGCAGATTCTCCAGGTCCTTGGGGGCCACCCCTTGTCACAATGTACACAGACACCAGAGCTGAAATTTTAGGAGTTAGTGTCCATTCTTCTTGGTTTCAGAGTTGCTTTGGATTAGCTATGCCTTTCTACTTGCATATTTCTCCCTTTTGGAATAAGAATGTTTATTTTGTGCCTGACTTGTCACTGTCTCTTGGAAGTATGTACCTTGCTTTTAATTTTATTAGCTCACAGGATGAATTTTCCCTGAATCTCAAACGAAACTTGGGACTTTTAAATTAATGCTGAAAAGTTAAAACTCTGGGACTAATATAGATGGAATGATTATACTGGGGGGAGGGCAAGGAGAAAGAACTATAGTTTAGACATGGCTTCAGTGTATGCCCCAAAGGTTTGGGTGTTGAAATTTAATCTCTTATATAAAGTATTAAGAGTGTACATTTAATCTGATTGTGAGGTTTAGTGGTGGGGTCTTTGGAGGGAGATTAGGATTAGATAAGGTCATTAGGATGAAGCTGTCATGATTGAATCTTGGTGTCTTTAATTAGAAGAGGAAGAGAGACCAAAGGAAATACACTTGCCAGATGGTGCCCTGAACTGTCTCCAGATTCTGCCAATAAAGGCCAAGACCACATGCAGACCCTTAAACCTCCTGATCTGTGATCTAAATAAACCTCTTTTCTTTATAAAGGTGGCCAACCTTGGACATCTCATTAGAGTAATGAAAAGCAGATGAATGCAATGGTCAACTGATCTTCAGCAAAGGTCCAAAAGCACACAATAATTAAAATATGGCCTCATCATTAAATGGTGTTAGGAAAACTGGGAATCCACATACAGAAGAATGGAAATGGATCTTTATCTCAAACAATATACAAAAAAATCAATTCAAAATGGATTAAAGACTTAAATGTAAGACCTAAAATTATAAAAGCATTAATCTTGGTAATAATTTTTTTGGATATGACCCCAAATGTATACACAATGAAAGCAAAAATAGATAAATGGGATTGCATCAAAGAAAAACTTCTGCATAGCAAAGAAAATAATCAACAGAGTAAAGAGACAACATTCATCACAAAGTGGAATAAAATATTCACAAACTGTACATCTGGTAAGGATTTAATATTCAAAATATATAAAGAACTCAAATAACTCAAGAGCAAGAAAATGAACAATCCATTCTAAAAATGGCCAAAGAACTTACACAAACTTCTATTGGAAACATACAAATGGCCAACAGGTATATGGAAAAAATTCTAAACATTATGAATCATCATGGAAATGCAAATCAAAACAAGTGAGATATCAACTTACTCCGGTTAGGATGGCTACTATCAAAAGACAAATGATGATAGGGCTTGGCAAAGATGGAGCAAAAAGACAACGCTTGTACACTGTTGGTGGGAATGTAAATTAGTATAGCAATTATGGAAAACAATATGGCGGTTCCTCAGAAAGTTAAAAATAGAGCTACCATATGATCCAGCAATCCCACTCTGGGAATATATCCAAAGAAACAAAATCATTACCTCTAAGAGATATATGTACTCCCATGTTCACTGTAATATTCGTTGCAATAGCCAAGATATGGAAATAGGCTAAGTGCCTTTGGATGAATGAATGGACAAAAAAAAAATGTATATATCCACAGTGTAGCATTATTCAACCATAAATAAGAAGGCCATCTGCAAAAACAAAGTTGGAGAACATTATGCTAAGTGAAATAAGACAGAAAGACAAATACTACATAGTCTCATTTTTTTTGTAGAACCTAAATTAAACTCAGACTCATAGAAGCAGAGTAGAATGATGGTTGTTGGGAAATAGCAGGAAAAATGGGGTGGAGAAATTGTAGTTAACAGATACAATGAATAAGATCTTGAAATCAAATATACACCATAGTGACTATCATTTATAGCACTATTTTGTACACTTGAAAATTGCTAAGAGAGGGGCCGAGGATTTAGCTCAATGGTTTCGCCGCCTGCGCAAGGACCCGAGTTAGATCCCTGGTACCAAAAACAAACAAACAAACAAACAAAATGATCAAGGAGAAAAATGCCAAGAGAGTAGATCTTAAATGTTATCACCACACACACACACACACACACACACACACAATGGTAATTATGTGAAGTAACAGTTATTTTAATTAGTTTCATGGTGGTAATCCTTTCCCAATGTGTACATATAGCAAAACATACTATACACCTTAACATACGCAATTTTGTCAATTATACCTCAATAAAGCTGGGAGGGAAAAGTCAAGAAAAATAAATATATGTGCTGAATTAGACTTTGGTCTGTATTTTTCTACTGACAAAATACTTATAGACATGAGCATTATTTCTATGCTTCATACAAAGTAAAGCAGAATCTTATTTCATATACTGGTAAAAGACAAAGTTTCCAACCTTTAGAAATTTCTCTGAGTCACAACTGTTACCCTCTGTACCCCACAAAACTAATCTCAAGTGATTTATTGGTCTTTTTAGAGATTACCTTAGCCTAGCCCTCACCACCTCTGGGAAGGCTCCTTTGCTGGATTGTATTTGCTTAATGGCTAGGAAGAGATAGGACATCTTTTCATTGTCCTTCCTGAGACATTATATGTTCCTAACAATTATCACCCTGCTTTGGAATTCTCAGTATCTCACCCACTAGACAATGGGAATTTAAAGGCTGCATCTGATAGTTAAATGGAAAGAATTTAAAATAGGGAACAAACTTCAAGGTTGTCAGAAGAGCTGAATGAGCAAACAAGAAAGGGTGGAGCAAACCAGACCTTCACACCTGCCAAAACCCACAGCCTTTTTGGGGGGATGGGGGGCCCTGCCAGAGCCCAGGAGCCAGGGCTGCCTGGAGGGAAGACAGTACAGCATGATTCTCCACCCTAAACAGGGGAAGACTAGAAATACCCTGGTTTCTTCCTTTCTGCTACATTCTAGTCTCCCCTCAATGGGATCTTGGCCAAAGCTAAGCGGAAGACAAGTGGGAAATACAAACATATGGGCATCATCCCAGATGACACTGAGGAGGGGCTGGGGAAGGGAAAAGGCTGAATCTGAAAGCCAACAGGCGAGTGACTGGGGCAGTCCCTGCTTTTTCTCCTTGAATTCACCTCTCACAGTAGGATAGCAGATCTGTGCCTTTATACAGACATACACTCCCTTGTTGTCTATCTGAAAAGGGAGCCACAAATCTGTCTCTGAGCAGGGTTGCTTCCTCTTTCATTTCAGTCACATGACATTCTGTAAAGTAAAGCACTAACATATCTTATAAAAATAGTAGTAAAAGAGGAGGAAAAAGAAATAATTGATAGTGTGTGTATTATAAATGATTATGGTTCTTTTCCATCAGGGTAACCCAAAACTTAATTTCTGATGGACCTGAGTCCTCCCTTATAAGATTGCTCTAGACTTCTATTTATTTTATTATTGAATGTGGTATTAAGAAACACCTTGGTGAATCTCCTGCATCCCAAACAGTCTCCCCTGCCCCTGCTGTGCAGCACTAGCTCACTTTCTCTTAGGTAAAATCTGGAGTCTCTTTTTACCTGCTGGCTCAGTGGTACGAGGAACCTAAAAGTATCCAGGCGAAAGTCTCAACTTCTAAGTCAAAAAACAATTATTATGTCTCTTGATAAGAGCATGCTTTTTGGGGGGAATTAAGACCTCTAAGCTGCAGTTACTGGTGTAGGATTTAAAAAAAAAAATTTGTGAGTTATTTAATAGGAGATTAATTCCACTTCCACCTTTTGTTATTGGGTGCATGTACCCTGGATAAAAAGGAATGACAACTATCTCTCTACTACCATTCAAAGCTTTGTTTTATCCTGTTGGACAGCAGGGTTGTGCAGTAAGATGCTGAAATCTTCATATTTACTCTGCAGTCAATAGCAAAGTTAGATGGGATATTACAATGGTATTCACTGTGTTTGGCAGAAACTCTAGGGCAAAGAAGACAAATCAATTTCCAGAATAGATCTTCATTTTAGGAAGAATACATCGATGCCCATTCATATGGAAGGAGTTCAGAATAATTAGCTTGATGTTGTATTACACTTCACTGACCTTACAGAGGCCAGAGCAGCCATGGTGAGGGGTCATGCATGCAGGTGAGCCTATAAATGGCTTTTATCACTACTGCTATGGTCACTTTAGCCATGAGAGCACTGGGCAAGATTTGAAGTGGCCCAGAATGAGACTGAGTGCATCTAAGTGCATCTGAGTGTCTTGTTCTATTGATTATTGAGGGCCTTCACTTCAGTAGGTACCTTTTGGTGACTATGTTCATGAGGTGAATATATCCACACTCTGTGCCCTTTGTAGGAAACCCTCCAACATTCTTCTTCTCCATGCTTCCTTGCTACCAACCTTGCAGTCTGATCCAGTCCCAGTCACTGACTAACCAGCCAACCATTGAGCCACAGCCAGGACTGAGTGTGGATATACACTTAGAGCCATATCTCCTTTCTTAGGAGGTTGGTAACCAGATATTCACTTGGGGGATTCCCTTTATCACTCCTGAATGGAGCTGTACTGCAGAACCAGTTCAGGTCATCTGTTGGCAGGCTATCATATAAACCCATCAACTCACCAGGTCCAAATTTGCTCCTCCTCTATCAGGCATTCATGGGAAACTCCATTAGGCCTAGGGATAGCTTGAAAGAAGGATGGCAAAGCTATGGAAGTAAATGCCCCAAGGAATCTGAGTGACTTATTCATATACCTTATTTTTGTCTTCTTAAACTTCTGGAACATGATCTCATGTTTACTATTTCCAGCTGAGGACACAGTGTTCTTGCACATAGGCAAGTTCATGGCTTGACAGATCAGGTAGTATCCTGTTCATAATGGACTGGTCAAGTCTTATTATGGTCATTGGATTGTCGAAGGTCAAACAATTTATCTTTCCTGAGACTGTGTCTCAGAATAAAAATAGTTATCAATAAAAAAATGTAAATACCTAAAGGTCTGTTTGTGACTCTCCTATTAGAGCTTGCCTGAGGCTCCACAGAGCATTAAATAATGGAACTATTAACAAAGATATTAAAACATAACAAAAAGCAAACAGCAGTTGATGGGTGAGAAAAGTCTATTACTACATATGGAGAGACAGAGGAAGTGGTGTTACTAGAGACCTGAATCTAGGGCTACTTGCAGGGAAGCAAAACCGTGGTAAGGATGCCTGGGACCATGGAATGACAGTTTCTAGCTGATCTGAAACCACTGAGGAGACACAGCCACTGGTGGAAAAACCACCCTAAGCTGGTAGATGGATAAGAAATACTCAGGCTTCTCCACTCCTCCCACCATTGATTTGATTTCCTCCCAGTAGTTGAACCTAACTTGGGGCTAGTTGGCAAAGAAGTCTGTGAAATGCAGTTCGCAGCCCAGTAGGAATGGATCAGCAGTAGAAATGGCAAAGGATTAGCATGCTTCTATGCTATTGTCTTCCCAGACAGAGCCTGGAACATAAGGGGCTCTTGAAATTTTATTCAATAAGTGAAGACCCATGTATACTGATCAGCTTCTGCTAGTGACCCAATGGAAGCAGGTGAAAGTGGAATTTTTGCCTTGGGCAAACCAGGTCCTACTATTAGCAGTTCACAGGCAAAACACGGGTCTGGCAATGTACTTCATCTTATGTCTTTGAGCTCTACTGCCCACTGAGAAGGCAAGCAGGGGTCCTGTTTGTGAGAGAGCTTCTTAGCCGAGCTATGGGGGAGAGCAGCAACATCCACCAACATAAACACCTATGTCCCAAATTCCTCTGAGCCAATCATTCTACACTCTGGGCCTTGGCACATTCCAAGAGGATAATTTCAGACCTAAATATTTCAAGACTCCATCTCCTACTGGGATGCTATTACTATTACTCTGTGAAAGGCCTGCAAGATTGGTTTTAGAATTTTCCTTCTTCAAACACTGATCAATACCACATATCAAATGGGAGCCAAAAGGATGCTCTAGAGAGAACATAACTAAAATAATAATGTTAATATAACTTTAATAATACTAATGTAGCTTTTAAGAATTCCTTTTTAAACCAGTTAAGTCAGAAAATTGCCTCAAAGATGCTGCCCTGATCAAAAAAATTTGCAGATCTAGTTTTAGAATAGACTGTAAGGGACACAGAGAAACTAAATTCTTGCCTGCAGCAGAGGTTGTTAGATAACCCCACAAAATCAATTCTCCACTCTTCCCTCAAAAGAGACTTTTTGCCTGGACACACAACTTCCTTGTAGCTTGAGGTGGTCATGTAACTACATTCTGGTAAATGGGATGCTAAGGGAAAAGTCCTATGGCAGCTGCTAGGACACATCCTTGAGGGAAGGAACAGCTACCGAATGCTCTGGACCCACCTTGTCATTCACCCCTCCCTTCTTATTACAAACTGGAACAAAAAACTGCTGAGGACCTCCACAAAATACAGGCCACATTCAAGAAGGGTAGAATGAGGAGCTAGATGAGTCTGGGTCTAGAAGGACTTGGGGACAAGATTGATCATATAATGCCAGACTTAGTTTACACCTGAATAAAATATATTTCTAGGTAGCGTCAATCTACTCTCCCATACCTCTCCAAAGAAGAAATATAAATGGCCAACTAGTATATGGAAAAAATGCCCAATATCTTAGCTATCAGGGAAATGTAAATCAAAGCCAAAAGGAGCTATCAGTTTGAGTGGCTATTATCAAAAAACAAATAAACAAAAACAAATGCTGTTGAGGACATGGAAAAAGGAACTCTCATACACTATTAGATGTAAATTAGTATATCCACTATGAAGAGTAGCATAGAGGATCCTCACAAAACTAAAAATAGATCCACCCAGTTATCCTACTTCTTGGCATATATCCAAAGGAAGCATACCAAAGAGATACCTGCACATCTATGCATAATAAATAATGATAGCTAAGATGTGGAGTCAGTGTAAGTATCCATCAACAAGTGAAAAGATAAAGAAAATGTGGTATATAAATACAATTGAATATTACTCAGATATAAGGAAGAATGAAACACCTTATTTGCAGCAAAATGGATGGAACTGGAAGCCGTCATATTAAGGGAAATGAATGAAACACAGAGAGACAAGTACTACATATTCTTTCTCATATATGAAAGGAAAAAATAGTTGACCTGAAAGTAGAAATGCTATTATTTGAAGCTGTAAAAAATGAAAGTGGGAAAAAGTAATTGGATTTGATCAGTGTACACTATATGCATTTATAAAAATACCAAACTAAACTCCATTAACATTACAATAAATATATATTAATAAACATATATTAATCTATCGCCATGTCATATTTGTGAATTGCCTATAGCCATACCAATCATTCCACAGAACTCAGATAGAAAGAAGAGTATTCTGGAATTGATAGGTCCTCTTCAGGCTCTGGAGCAGACTACAGGAGTAGATTTTGAGGATGGACTTGTCAGAGCAGGGCTTTAAAGTCAGCTCCTGTCTGATCAGCTCAATGATTCTATTAAGTAGATGATGAAATCATCACTAAAAGAACTGGGCAGTTAGGAGCGGGAGGGACTGTGAGGTAGAAACACATCTCACCTTTGAGAAACAAACACTCATTTAAAAAAAAAAAAAGGTGCAATACATTTGGTGCCTGAATTAGATCAAGACTGCATCCCTTCCAGAAAAATCGCACATTATGTCCTAAACAGCTGAGCAACTGCTTTTACTATTACCAGCTTTACAGCTGAGATAAACAACTGAGCTGCAAAAATAACTACTCACCTTATGATTCTTAAATCTGGGAAATTAAGCTAAAGTCTTGTTAATAAACTACAGTAAATCAAGAAACTAAGGAAGTGTGTCCTCCTCCTTCTCCAGATCCTTTTGTGTTCTGGCTGTTTGTTCCCAAGATGCTTGAGTCCCTGGAGTGAAAAATACTGTGTGAATGTGTTGAGAAATAGAAAGGAACTTGTAAATGGTCTTATTTAAGAACTTCTCTATAACTTATAGTGTGTGAGTCCCACCTGCCCATCTCCGCTCTGAGCCATCAGACCTTCCCCACTGGTTTCACAACCAAAGCTCTCTACCATTAGGAAAGTCAGCATTTCCAAGCTGTTTCCCGCAGAACATCGTTTTAATTAGAGTTCACTAGAGGAACAGAGTCAGTATAAAATATCTGTACAATTATGCACGGGGTTCTATTAGGCGTCCTTACAGAATCAGAGGTGGGAGAGACCAAGTGGCCTTCTGCACAATGGAGAGCCAGAGGCTTCAGTTGCTGCTCAGCCCAAGAGGCTGGAAGCTGCAGAGCAAGAGAAACTGAGGATGCAGCTCACGTCTAAAGTCAAAGGTGTGGAAGCTGACTGGAGGGTCAGAGATGTGAGTCTGAATTGGACAGCTGAAGAAACTAGAGATCTGGAGACCAACATCCAAAAGTGATGACAGCAAAAGACAGACCAACTCAGGAAGACTGGAGCTCTTCAAAATGGTCACATCCCCTCTTTCCCTTTTTATTCCCTCTAAGCTATAAACCCATTGGTTGGTGCCACCCATGCCTGGGGAGGGTCTTCCCTCCAGTTTGCTGGCCTCCAGGTCAGTCATCCACAGTCACACCCAGAACTGTGCCTTACTAATCTGCAAGGCATTTCCTGATCCCGTCAAATTGACATATCATGATTAATGATCACACCTACTGATGCCAAATGGCCAGTGAACAGACCAAATACACTTGGGAATAGAGCACAAAAAGAGACAATTCTATAAATCATTCCATATAAAATGGAATATATATATATGTGTGTATAAATTGTATTATAAATAATAAGTGTTCATATTTATTTTGTTTATATTATGTTATTATAAGATATATTTGCAGTTCTGGGGACTAAACCCAGAGCCTTCACACTGAGCAATATCCTAGCCCTTTGACTTTTTTTTTTTTTTTTGAGACAAAGGTCCTCGCTAAATTATCTAGGCTGGGCTTGAACCTGTGAACCTCTCCCCTCAGATATATTTTATTGCTGCCACATGGCTCTCCTCACCTATAGCATGTATCCTTTGGGGAGAGGAGCCAGAAATTATTTAGAGAAAGCTAGAATTTAATTGAAAGACAGTCTTTGTCAAGAGTGAGAGAAATTTTCAAGCTAAAAAAAAAAGGAAAATACTTTTTACGAATCAAATGTAAGGTATGAATGAGATCTGAACTCACATAAGTTTTAAGGTCAAACAGCGTTTTAGAGTAAAGGGAGGCTAGGAAGCTGTATATACTAAAGAGAGGTTTAAGTTGCATACATAGAAAATGGAGATGTTCTGAGACAGAAGGATGGAGTGTCTGAGAAAAGAATATGCTCATATATACATGAGCAAAGACATTGACCTGGTCCCCTACCCAGAACAAAATCCCAGAGGAAACTGTGCTAATAACAACCAACCAAGTTGGAGACTCCAAAATGGGATTTTCCTCCTTAGTTTCTTAGACACAGACTAGAAGATTATAAGCCTCACTTCAAAGACTGGTACACAGCTTGTCATGCCACCTAAGAAATAGGTTAGACCTATGGAGGAAGATGGTTGGAGACTGAGCCCAAAGCCATCTTCCCCAAGAGCAGTTTAAGAGATCCAGGGCTAGCCCATCAGCAGAGCCTTCAGTCAACACAAAGAGGTCACTGTGTACAAGGACATCAAAATCAGAGACAAGTGACCAGCACTTCACCAGTAGACACCAGTACCCCATCCCAAAGGGCCAGACAATGCCTGTCATTCCCCAGTAGACCACAGTCCAGCTCAAACCGGACCAGATCACCTACTCCTCTACAGCCGAGACCAGTGGGATTCAGGACACATCTTATGAATCCAAAGTCCTCTGCACCCCAAAGTCTTAAAGATATGCAAATGGGTGGATCAGGGGAAGAATCTAAAAGATTGAGTGTCTCCCCATAAGACAGTGAGTCATCTAAAAGAGGCTCTCCAAACTGGACAAAAAGGAAATACAATGTTCCTGTCATGCACCCCCCCCTACCTCAAGGCTTGGGGTGATGGTCCATGACAAGGATCAGTTCTGCTATAGAAAATATGTGAGCAACATTGTTTGTGAGCACTACTTGAAATTTAATTTTCAATCTTATCACAGTAGTAATTCTAATATTAGAAGGAAGGAAAAGCAAGAAAACAAGCTTCAGAAAAATGAATACCATGCCGAAAGAATTTCCATGAAACAGTAACAGAAAGCCCTAAGGAGATCAGAGGGGTGGCGTGGGTGTGAATGGGTAATACTGCAAGAAAAAAACACTGCAATAGCAGAACTCTGTGCCATAATGATAATAGTAAAGAGAGATTGATTACATGCTAGGATAAATGAAATTCATGTTTAGAAGAAAAACTTTAAAAACTCCCCTGAAACAGAAAAAATGAAAACTGTGGAAGCTGGTGAATTTGAGTGAAAGAGAATTTTAAAAAAAAAACAACAAAAAACCTATCCCATCTTTTTAGAAATACAAAGAAAAGGAGAAAATCTCACAAGCAACATATGAAAATGACATGGGTTATTCTCTAAGGACAAAAACAGTGATTGGACTCAAAAATGTCACTATCACTAAAGGCTAATAATAAAGAAAACATATAAACTTGAATAGCTGTGCCCTAAGAATATATGACTTTTTAATGTGTGAAAACCACAAAGGAAGTCAGTCTTCATACATGCATTTTCAGAATGCATTCCACATGCACACCCTCCTGGGAAAAAAATTAAAGAAACATGCTGACTAATAAGAAGTCATAAGCAATGACTCCAAAATCTCATTTGAAGGAACACTTACAGAACTTGGGAAATCACATAGATTAGGCAGTGAGAGGGTTCTACAAAGATTAGTTCTGCAGAGGTTCCTATAGAAATTCTTCTTTTGTGACTACTTATTTCCCACTACCAGGAAATTTTTCCCCTTGAGACATATCCTTTATTCTATTTTCTGATGGAATCTTTTGCAACTTCTGATGATTTCATTAAAAATAAATGGTTCCTCAGTACTAAAAAGAAATTATATATTATATGTTATATGGTATAGTATAATGAAGAGTGAAGCCTAATTAAGTCTCATGACTTGGGTAAATATAATGTGTCATACATTGATTTATCAACTGAAACAAATATAGCACTCTTGTGGGAGATGTCAACAATGGGCACGACTGCACACATGAAAGGGAAGGAAATACTCGGGAACCTCTGCACATTCTTCTCCAGTTCACTGTTACTTAAAACTACTCTTTTAAAAATTATCTTATTAGGCTGGGTGTGGTGGTGCACACCTGTAATCCCAGCACCCTAGAGGTTGGGGCAGGAGGATCAATGCGAGTTCCAAACCAGCCTGAACTGCATACTAAAGCCCTGTCTCAAAAAGACAAATAATAATAATAATAATAATAATAATAATAATAAACAGTAAAAATTATCTTTTTTAAAAACCAAAACTCCGAAAAATAATAAATGATTTCTTTTGCACATACTTGGTAAAAATAGAGGAACAATTAGTGAGTTGGGAGATTATGCAAAGAGCATTACTATTCCAAACAAACAGTCATTTTGTTTGTCTTCTATCAAAATTGAGCTATTTCCCAAATGGGCTACTGATGAATTCTACCAAACATATGAGAAAGAAATTGTACCAATTCTCCATGATCTCTCCCAGAAGACAGAAGCAGAGGAAATATTGCCTAACTCGTTCTAATAGACCAACATTAACCAAATATGAAAATCAGACAAGCAGATCAGTATCTCTCATGAAAACAGATGGAAAAATTTTCAACAAAATGTTATATAATCACATACAACAATGCCTATAAATAATTTTATACTAAAACCAAGTGGAATTTATTCCAGGTAAGCAAGGGATAAATCCCACTTGACTGTAGTATAAAACTCTTCATATATTTAAATTAATTAATGTCATCCACTAATCACATCAATTAATGAGGTCTTTTACTAATGTCAAAGGGTTAAAGAAGAAAAAAATCATATAAATAGATGCATGCATTTGTCTACTTTCCAAAATACTGAAGGCTGGGTACTACCAAGAAAAGTTTGTTTAGCTCACAGTTTTAGAGACTGAAAGTCCAAGACTGGGCTGCCCATTGGCTTGGTCTCTAGTGAGGGCTGCTTGGGAGACGGCATCATGGCAGGGTGCATACAAGAAGAAGAAATCTCTTAGCAAGATACAAAGCCACAATGACGAGTCAGGTCAACTTGCAGTCTTTCTAGCAACCCTCTTGTAAGAACTAACACAGAGATGCACGAAAACTCCCTTAGTCTCGTCCAAGGCAAGGAGGAAGGGACAAAAGGATAGAGGATGTTCAGGGCAGTGAAATTGTGTCTGATGCTATTATGGTGGACACATTTCATTACACATTTGTCAAAACCCATAGAAGGTACACCACCAAGAATGAACTCTAATGTAAACTAAGGGCCTGGAATCATAATGATGTGCCCGTGTTGGCTCATCCATTTTAACAAATATACCATCATCACGGGGATGTTGGTAGTGGGGAGGATGTGTATTTGAGTGGGTGAGGGGCATAAACACTCTATTTGCTGCTCTATTTTACTACTAACCTAAACCATTCTAAAACTAAACTTTATTCAAAAATTACTGGGCTGTTGATAGAAACATGTCTATTTTCATGCTCAGGAATTTATCTTTAAAAATACTACTGAGTGACCCATATTATTGGCAATGATGTCAGTTTTAATGGAAAAGACTGACATACTACTCCCTGGCAGAAATATTTGTTACCAATTCTTTTCCAAATCTCCTATTCTGGTGATTGTTTCTAGGAAAATTATACTCAAAAAAATCGAAGTATGTAGTAGATACTCTAAAAGCACAATAGAAAATATCTTAAACAAAATTATTTCTGTATGACCAGATTAAGGAGCATTCTTCATAACTCTTACATAGTTTTTCTATTTTTCACTTTTTGGTGATGAGTACATATATCAACAACAAACACATCCCATTTCAAAGATGTATTTATGTATTGCATGCAATGGTCATTACACAAATACACACCATGTCATCATCATCATCGTGGGTGCAAGGAAGAATAGTGAAAGTAAGAAAATGATACAAAGAAGAGAATGAAATATACCAAAATGGGAATGGTGATTTAACTATGGCTAGCTTTATTTGATTAGATGAAGAGAATTTTTAGACCTACTTTTTTGTGTTGCAGTTATACAATAAATCTACATTTCATGTGGAGAAAATTTATCTTAAAAATTCAGTAGTACTATATATAGAAGAACACTTCTCAAATAAACTTGAGCATGAAGCTGTTGTTATGACTCTTGTGGTGAGTATTTTGAAAGATTAGCAGAAGCAGGGACAATTTGACATTTAGCTGATCTTTCCAAGGAAGTGGGACAAATAACACTCTTTTTAAAAAATAGTAACTAATGTTGAAACATAGTGTTTCTAATGTGACTCAGAAGTGAAGTGTCAAATTTTTCTGGGCAAAATTTCACCATCAACTAAACCCAAGAAGGCATATACTTCAAAAACAAAAGAGAAAAATATCTTGCTTCATTTAATGTTGCTCCAGAGTAATCCCCCAAACCTATTTTGAAACAATTCTTACTGGAGTAAGCTATTCTTGGCAGTGCACAGACCAGATGAGAGTGTCTAATGACACATGCACAGAGCATTTTACACACACCCTCTTTGAGCCTCACAACTATGGTAGAAGGAAAATACTCATAACCCCACTTTACAGAGAGGGAAACCAAGAGTGAAAGAAGTAGAGCATTTCTCTCATATCACACAGAATTTAAACTTATGTCTGTCTAACTCCAAAGTCTGTGTTCCTCTTTCTATCTCTCTGCTTCAACCCAACAGGTGGAGTCTTTGCAAAGACAACGCACCTATTCACAATGTGTTTTCCATGAAATTTTTGACTCAAACATTATCACCAGCAAGATGCCTGAGCTAATTTACAAAATGTGACTGCATAATGAAGGCTGCTATTTCCAAAAGCAAAGTTCCAAACACAAAGGTAGAGACTTCACCAACAGAATTTTACAGAAGGAAGTAACATAGTGAGGACATTTCCAAAAATTTTTGGAGCCAGAGGGCTCGCTGTATCATTTGTTAGTGATTATATCATTTGGAAGGCAAATTTCTTGTGTGTCCCCCACTTAAAATAATAGTCTGGTTATTTTAACCCCTAAACCATAGTAAGACGGGTGACTTAGTTATTTGCTCTTTATTTCCCTTTTCTTCTTGCTCCACGAATGGATTTCCTCTAAACTTTCATTTTAACCACAGTTTGTATAAGTTTGGATTATTCAAAACCAGACCTGAAGAAGTGAGCTCCTAGAAGGCAGAGATTGACTTTCCTTGTCTCTGTTTCCCAGTTAAGTGCAGTAATTGGCATAAATTGACAAATTATGCATTAAAGAGCCATAGAGCAGGAAGATAACAAAGTGGCAAGTTTTAGAGGTGGTACGACCATCTGAGGTTTACTCTTTGGACTTTCAACAACAGCCTTGTAGTCTTGGTCAGGATTGGAAAGACTGTTCACGAACCCTGTGTCTTTATCATGGTACTTCTACTTGTAGGTTAAAAAGAAACCTTTCACTTCCCTGAACTTTGAGTTCTGATTTCCAAGGCAGCAAACCAGGAGGCTGAGGAGAAGGGAAGAGAAAAGAGGAGCAAGAGCACCCTTCTTCCTCTGCTTTGACATGATTTGAACATAGCTGGGCTTTGGCCAAGCAGAACCCATGGCTATATCCCACCTGTGGTCTGCTTTTGTACAGCCCATGAACTAAAAGTAGTTTTCACACTTCTAAATGTTGGAAAAATTCAAAAGAATAATAATATTTCATGGCTTGCAAAAATTATCTGAAAGTCGGTATGTAATGACCATAAATAAAGTCCCACTGGAACTCAGTCACACTCCTTTGTCACACAGTCCCACGGCCGCTTTTACACTCCGACAGCAGGATGGGGTGCATGTGACAGAGACCATATGGGCCACCAGCCTAATGTGTTTACTACCTAGACCTTCACAGAAAGAAGCAGTTGGCTACTCCTGACACAGACAATGAAGCAAATGATCGCTTGAGAAACCAAAATGGACTCCAGGATATGTGCAGTCTATGTAAATGAGGAGCAACCTTCTCAACTACTGAAGCTAAGACCGCTCACTCCTGCAAGAGCAGGCCGTGTGTCTTGGCAGCCTGCACCAATGCCTCCCCTACGCTTCACGAGGCCAGCATTTCCTAGGCATCCATGGAGAAGTAGAAAGCAGTCTGATGGCTTGTCCCCTCCCCATCTTCCTTTCCTCCCACTTCTTCACATTCTGTTTTCTGAGTGGCTGTCAGATGAATGCTGAATCCTGCTGTCATCTTTCAGACCCCAGGAGCAGTTTCTGACAGTCTTGGCGCTATGAAGCATTCAAAGCTCCTATCACAGTTCTGCAGCTGCCTGGTCCCAGTTCAGGCCCGATGAGCTTCTCATAATGCATATATATATATATGATAGGGGGAGAAAAATCTTTCTGCTTCTTGCCAAGCCTAAGAGAAAAATCTCTTTCATAAACAAAGCAATTTCATCCATTGCAAAAATGTAGCTGCCTCTCCTTTGAAGAGCCATAGTACTCCTTATTACCCTTATTCTATGTGACCTGCTATGGTCCTGACCCAGACTTGCTGAGAGAGAAAGAGGGTGGGAGAGGGAGGTGGGGGTAGAACAGGGCAATCAGGCAAAAGACATAATAACATTGATACTGTAAGCTTCACATATGAGGTTCCCAAGAGGACCATCTTCCAGCTGGGGAGACTGAAATGTGGGAGAGGAGAGTGGGTGGTCCTCTTTGGCCACTTACTTATCCATCTAAGTTAATATGATGAACAAAATGCCCTTTTCTAAAGAAAAAATGCCTAGAATAAGGTAGAGACAGAAAATATACATCCAGGGATTTAGCTCAGTGGTCCCACCACCTGCCTCACAAGCACAAGGTCCTGAGGTCAATCCCTGGTACCAAAAGAAAAGAAAATATAGCAAAATGTTAATAATGAATGACTTTGGGAGGGAGGGAGGGAGGGAGGGGGTGGTCTGTGCCCTTTATTTCAATGACTATTTCCTCGTTTCGATGTGGAGCTGGAGAGAAGGATGTGAATGCAGAGCTCCATGGCATACAGAAAACCTCAATGGGCACTGACATAGCCAGAGATGTATGGGCTGCCTCCCAAGTCCAGTCATTTGAGGGCTAACCAAAAAGCACTACATTTGGAAATGATTTTTAAAATGTATTTTGTAATATTCTTCCTTGTAGCTTACGGACTGAAAGTTGAACACAACTGGCTCTGCCCCACAGTCCCAGGGATATTTAGGTTTAGCGTTTTTCTCAACATCGCCTATCATAAATAGGAAACAGGGGTAAATTCCCATTTACCTCCAAATACATAGACCAGTGGGTGGTCACAAGGTCACAGTATTCTCTCTCTTTCTTCCTCCCTCCCTCCCTCCCTGCCTCTGTCTCCCTCCCTCCGTGTCCCTCTCCCCCTCCCTTCCTCCCTCCTTCCCTCCTTTTGTCTCTCATCAAAGCATACTACATACTTAAAATTCTGATTAACTGAAACCATGAATGACTAAGATTTTACTCTAGGAGAAATATATACACTTCAGCTGAGTGATTGAATAAATGCATATAGGTCCACCCCTTCATTAAACCATATTACAGTAACATAAGAGGATTTAAAACAAATAAATAAATAAACCCATAAGGACAAGGACAGAAGAGATGACAGGTGCAGCATTTAGGAAGACAAAAACCAGGAAGTATGATATACCTCATGTAACAGACCCAAGAATGCTGAATTCTAAAATCCAGCAGTGGGAAAGCAACCAGAATCCCCCAAAGACACCAGAATTGACAGCATGATTTACCTCTGGAGGAAGATTCAAAGGTAAGAGTGAAAGCCAGGCTGCATTCTGTGTAAGTAGCAAGTAGACTCCAAGCCTTCTTCCTGGCCTGGGTGGCTGCACCCTTCTTGATGGCAGCAGCCTGGAGGTTTTCTCTCTGTAGGTTAAAGTATTGACCGTGGGCTGGAGCTCTCCACAAAACGGGTGCTGAAAAGAGTTGCCACAAGTTGACATTGACACACCAAATACTAAGATCCTCCAGCTCTCCTCCCACTTGGTCCCAAGGAGGGTGGCAAACAAGCAGCAGGAGACCACAAGAGGCTTCTCTAGAGAGAATTTCTCCAGCCCACGTGAAAAGGCTTGAAAATGTTTGTATGAGAGGAGGGTACAGGTTCTCAGAAACTGACCCAGCTGGATCACCTTCCAAAGAAAACAACAAGCACAGAGCTTTCATCAGCCTCTGTTTTTAAACAAAAACAGACAGTGAAGGGTCAGCCGAGCCAAGCTTCTGACATGAAGGACACAGACTAGAACAAACCGACAAAAACAACCTGGATGGAAAGGATGTGGTAGGTAGGGGATAAACCCTTCAGAACCCTATCATGCGTGTCCTCAATGAGATAAAAGCACATCTTATTTTCAAGGCACAAGAATCCAATTCAGAGAATAAGGCACCCTTGGAAGTCTAAAATATGATAGCAGATATTTTTAAATATTCTCATTGAAGCGTAGGAAGATAAAGTTGAGTAAAAGGCCCATGTGTCCTCCAGAAATAAAATGGAAAGAAAAAAGATAGAAGACAGAAGAAAAAAGACAAGAACACCAAAATAAATTCAATACCTAAATTATCCAAATAGAGAGAGATAGAGACAAAGTATAGACACACAAAAAAAGAAAGAAAAAATGTTCCCTTAAATGGAAAAAAACATAATTTTTCAGATTGAAACAATGAAAAATCACACCAAGCACATCACCTTGAAAACTTAGAGGACAGAACAAAGAGAAGATAACCAAAGCCTCCAGAAATTAAAATGTTAAACATTTACAAAGAATTACAAATTGGAGTGGTTTCGAGGTTCTCGACAGCAACATCAGAAGCTAGGAAATAATGGAGTAACAGTTTCAAAATTTGAAAGAGAAATTATTTCTAACCTAGAAATCTACATCATCCAGCCATTCTTTTAAGGTTGGATGAGTAATGAAGTCATTTTCAGAAAACTTTGTTTCAATGTATTCTTTATTTAGGAAGTTATTGGAGGATGTACTACAACAAAATAAGAGAGTAAATGAAGAAACTAAAACAGACATAGGATCTAAGAAGTAGAGGTCCAATCCAATAAGAGCAAAAAGTAATTCCCAAGCTGAGTGTAAAGACAGACTCCAGGTTGATAGTAGTGTCACTTACTAAAAATCAACCACTGCATATTGCAGCAAAGAATGAAGCTCTGAAAGAGCTATCTCCATACAGACAGAATGAAAAGGAATACAGTGGACCCTCAAGATACAACCAGCCTGACATACAAACAACTTGGGTTAATTAGGTTAATGGAAGATTCATCTGTCTCTTGTTATCTATAGTGTGTACCCAGGTAAACATCCAGATTTCAGCTGTATTGACTTAATTACAACCAGCCCTCGGGAACCAATTGAGTTCATAAGTCAAGGGTCAGGAATATTTGGCACACATTAACATTGGAGGAAAATTAAGCAAAGGGGAGATACTGAGGATAAACTAATGATGACTACAGAGAAAATGAAAACAACTCAGAAAATAATTATTAATTCCAGAAAAGGCCAATCTTGCACAGAAAGGCAAATTGATCATAGTATACATACAGAAATAGCATTTTTAGATAATCATAAAAACACACATGCTGAATATTGATACACCAAGATGATACAGCATTTTGGAGACCATGGAGGTGGGTAGCACGGTGGGAAATGCACCTGTACACAGAAAAGTGGAGAAAGAAAAAGTCAGAGAACACTCATATCCCACTAAATGGAGACACAGAAGGGTACGCACTTATTTACACATACGAAGACAAATACTGAAAGAAGCTACTGTAAGAGTTGAAAGCTGTTGCCTCTAAAGGGCAGAAAAATAGGGGCCCTAAATATAGGAAGGTGTTAGACTTCATAATAAGGCTTTTAGAATGGCTTAACACCTTAAACATGCATGTTAAAAACCAAGAAAACTTAAAAGTAAATCTTTTCAAACATATGAATATGACACATCCAAACACAAAAAAGCAAACCTATACCTAGTAAGAGTAGGCAAAGGGAAGCAGTTAGGAACTAAGAAAAAAAAGAAGGCATTGGGAAACTTTGAGAGAGATTGGCCTCACCAATGAGAAGGAAATACCAAAGGATTTTTTTAATGCCTCTAATATTGCATAAGGGTCTGTACTTTGGAAAAGTATACAGGGCCTCTCCATTGACTGTCCACTGTCCCTTCCTAGCTCACCCTCACCCTTCCCAATTACACAAATACCATTTAAATAGTTGTTTACTTGCATACTTAATTGAGGCTCTGGAGAGGAAGAAGCAGTGTGATTGAAAGTCGAAGTGAAAGTAGAGGTAGAAGGAGCATGTATGTGTCATGCACTTCATACCATGGAGACTAAATGGTGGACAGATGTAGGCCTACAGCTCTAGAAACTGAAATCACTGACTGTCTTAGATAGTGGAATTGGCTCACATTGCCCCTCTCCCCCATCACCTGCATTTGGAAGAGGATAGACTCGGAAGGGTAGAATTCCCTTCTCACAGGGCCTTGTCTGGCAGAAGGGTGTGGCCACAGGAGGTCTGTTTGGGACTGTCCCACTCTCCCTCAAAACCCCAGCACTGCTTCCCACCAGCAGCCTTCTCATACCTAAACTCCCTAAACTAGATTGCCCTCCTTCATACTTCAACAAGTCTACTACAAGAAGACAATTTAGAATCACCTCTGTCCACCTTAACAAAAAGTTTTGAACTGATGATGATATTCGAAGCATCTGACAGCACAAGATGTGGCCTTTCTGGGGCACAGTGGTGCTAATCAACAGAGGATATGCATGGTGATCAAAATAAATGGTGACTGTTTAAATGTTTTAAATTATTACAGTAAAAGACACACTGTCAGAATTCCCTTCAAAATACTCCCCTTGCTTTAAACACACTTATCCCATCATTCTTGCCACTTGCTGAAGGAGTTGTGGAAGTCTTTTTTTCAAGAGTATCTTTAGGGGTTGTGACCAAAACTATGATGAATACTGCTGCTGAGTTGCATGCATCAGAAAAGCAGGCTTGTAAAAATATTGCAGTGTGCCTTCATCCACCTTATTCACACCTAGCATCCTAAGACTTCTGACTCTTCCCTAAAGTTAAAATGACCATGAAAGGTTTATATCTAGATCTCATGCCCACATAGGTAGGGTTTGGGGAGGTGATTGGATCACGGGGACTTGAGACATTAGATTAGTCCACTGATGAGATTATAGCTAAATGTGATGTTGGAAGGTAAATCCTGGTAGAAGGTGGGTCACTGGGGGCAGACAAGTTTATCTCCATTGCTCCTCCCTTGATCTCTCTCTCTCTACTTCCTGTCTGCCAGGCCATGAGTAATTCCCCTCTGCCATGCCCCTCTGCTATGCCACTCTTCCTTGAAGCCACCCAACAAGGGACTGGGAACTCTACAAAAATGTGAGCCAAAATAAACCTTTCCTGCTTGAAGTTGTTGGTGTCAGATAGTATGTCTTAGCAACAACAACAAAAATAACAGAGAAAAGGTATACATTTTCAATCAATTTAAGCCTCAAGGCAGCCAAGACAGAGCAACTAAAGACAGAAAAGAAGACTTTCAGAACTCCTTCATAAAATGGCAAGAACAATGCAATAGGTGTGTGTTCAAAATGAGAAGTATCTTGTGGGAGATTAATTGGCAATGAGTCACTGTAAGAAAATTTTTAACATATTTTTAATGTTCACCATATTTTTCAATCACACCTCATCTTTGTATTGATAGTCAACAAGAATCGGGGTGCACTGGGAGGAGCACCAATATTCCTGGAGCCCTCTCCTCTCTTTGCCACTTTCCTGTGTTCCATTGCTGCCTGGGAATCTGATCCCATATCCCTTGGAGGGAAGCATTTCTGTCACTGATTAGCTGTAGTCAAGTGAATCTTCCTGGGGCTACTAGTGGAAATCTATTGCTTTTATTAAATGTCAATTTGATTAGTTTCACTCTGAGGTAACACTGTTGTCTTTAACTGCAGACTTGTGAGGAGAGGTCTCCCTGTAGATTGCTAAAGAACTTGTCCCTGTACTTCTGCTCTGCATCTGGGCAAGCAACTTCACCTCTCATCTGTGAAAGATAAATATAGTATCAGAAGGATGCAGTGAAGATGGAATGAAATAATGAATGTAACGCTCGCAGCCTGAGCTCCAGGCACACAGTGTTGAACAAATAATCCAGGTCCTTCTCTTCTGAGCCCACACCGTAAGGAGGACTTTAAGACAACCACATCCCTGATCAGCAGGACAAGTACAGGGCTCTATCACACCTATGAGGCCTTAGCCAATGGCCGCTCTGCCTCTGAGTTACTTTCTGCTGCCTGAGTCTACCAACACCCACCTCTGGACAGAAAGTGCTTTGCATGTGATTTCTGATCTTCCCTTCAGAAGAAGAAAAAGAAGCAAAAAGGTTCTCCCTGCAATGCAGAAAATAAAAGCATTCTAGTGTTGAATGGAGGCAGAGCTCATAATCAGCCATAAGTAGCTATTCAACTGGTTGCTGAGCAATCCCATTGCGCTGCTCCTCCAGGCTGGCAGACTAATGGCCCCTTTGCTCTGTGGGACTGGCTCAGAGTTGCCCAGGCCCCCTTCCAGCTGACTCACAAAGCCAAATGCAGCCCTTGGGGCCAACTCCTCTTCTACAAGGGCAGCTGCTCCAAAGAAGGACAACCATTTTCCAGTGGCCCAGGGGTCCCATCAGGACTATTAGGAAAGTGCTCTACTCTCAGCCACTTGCAGCTCAAAGGCTCAGTTGCAGCCCAGAAATGGGAGGGAAACTGCTGGCTTAATTCTGATCTTCCTGGCAAGAGGGGAGGTTATAAAAAAGCTGATTGCTGAGCAGTGATGTGAACGACAAATTAGTTAATCTTTTCTGTTACTTACTCAAGCTTCCCTGGAGAAACCACATCACATATCTGAGTCTCCTCTGTGAAATGAAGGAGTAGGATTCATGGATCTCCAAGGCCCCTTTCTACATTAGGGTTCTGACTTCTACTTCCAAAACACTTCTTTGCAAACATCTGTGCTTCATAAATACATGACTATATGAGAGACAGCAAAGAGAAACACAGAATAGAATTCCATAGAATAATGGAAACTTGCTGTCTTCTCCAAATCTGGCATTGGAGCCAAAGATAAAATGCCAAATCCAGGTATCTGGAGCTGCTTTGCAAGACTTGAAGAGGGTGTGGTCAATAACTAGTTTTGCCGGGAGAGACTATTCCCTACCTCCAAGCCTGAGAGGACAGCACTAAAACTCTTCTGGAGACTTAGAGTGAGGACTTTCAGAAAAAGTTGTGTGCTTGTGTACAACTTTGGAAGACCGGTCTGCTGCATGAAGAGGAACTTCAAAACAATTGGTCAGCCACCTTAACAGGTGGCTTGAAAGCTTGGAGAACTCAGGAACTGCCATTCACAATTCATATTTGAATAAATCCCAAAAATAAAAGGCTGTGGCTGAAATGGAATAAATAGACAGCGAGATGAGAGAAAGATTTAAATTGGGAGTGGCTCAGCCTTCCAGTTCAGCTAGGCAAAGGTGTGTTGTGTATTTTCCATGGACTAAATATGGACTCCACAACTGAGAATGAGCTGTGGATCTTGAAGAAGATTCTGCCCCCAAAACAGCTTCTTGTCTGGGGGGCGGGGGGCAACTTCAGCACAAACAGGTGGCACTGGGCCAACAGAGGTAGATGGTAGGGCTTATAAGTGACCATCCAGAAAATGCACTGCTGAGCCAGGGAACTGCAGAAGGGGATCCCTGTCAGGGAAGTCCCAGAGGAATGCATAGACAGTCACCATCAGAAAGGGCCAGCAACTGCACACTTGGACCCAGAATGTGAAAGCAAAATATGACAGACTTCAGCTTATCTCTCCTCTCCTCCCTCCCCCGAAGCAGTCCTAGAAGGACCAGAACCACTATGAAGAAGGAAAGAGGGTAAACACACAGAAGTCAAACACACTGCCCTCCTCTCCTTTCTCCCTGGGAGTGTCTCGGGCTGAGGTTGTCCCAAAGAGGGAGGATGAAGAGAGGGTTAATACAGATATTCCTTGACCAGTGCAGCCAGGCATGGTAGCACATGCCTGTAATTCCAGCACTTTGGGAGGCTGAGGCAGAGGATTATAAATTCAAGCCTAGCTTGGACAACTGAGCAACTGTGCAAGACCCCATCTCAATAGGTATCAAAAAACAACTAACCTCCCAAACATTACAGCTTAGCTACACAGCACCCTGTAGTGTGTCAGTGGCCTGTGACTCACAGCCTGTGTCCCAGCATCATACCTTATATTGCCTGTCTAGGAAAAGTTCAAAATACAAAATTCCAAATACAGTTTCTGCTGAATTCATACCACATTCACATCATGGTAAAGTTGAAAATCAAAAGTCAGGGACTGTTATTTTATTGGAAAAATTTTCAAAAATAAGAGCAAAGTTGAAAAATCTGAAAGTGAACAACTGTGTGACCATTGATTAGATTTTTCTTTATCACCTATCTGTCCATTTATCCATTTCTCTATCCCTTGGATAGTCCATCTTCAGTTTTTATCTATTTCAAAGTAAATTCCAGGCATCAATATGCGTTCCCCTAAGTGCCTCAGCACATACTAGCTACAGTTCAATAAAGTTTTTTCCTGTTGATGCAAAACTTAAAATTGCTCAATTGAGGTGATGTTTAATAATTATATAAATTTCTGATTTTTTTAATCTTGTTATATAACTATAAATCTTGTTCATATGGTTAAAGGTAGCAAATGAAAAGTCACCACAGTTTGTCATTTTCTAGGTTGTGCTAGATCTTATTGTTATTACTGATTGTAGTATTTTAGCTAAGTTTACACAGTTGTCCTAATCAATTGTTCTTCCTTGTATGCCAAGACCAAGATCATCTGAGGATCATAAACAAACTATAGGGTAGTACCAAAGAAACAGGGGCTAGGGCAACTAAGCAGCAACTTCGCATCCCTAATAAATTGAAGAGGTAGGATCTTGTGACAGGCTCAAAAGCCAAAATCCAGCTACACCTAGAAGACATTTCAGAAAAGTAGTCACTTTCTAAGGTGTCCTGGATACTAGTAATAAACTACCTACCATAAGCAATTTGCAAGCATCAACACTAAATATAATTTTTTTTAAAAGAAAATGAAAAGATACAGAAACAAGATGCAACCCCAGACCTCCAGCTCTCCAAAGGCAAATCCAGGGAGCAATAAGGGGAGCAAATTAAAAGCCACTCACTTAAACTCTCTGAAATGATAATAGTGGAAATAACAAAGCAGATGAATGAGGTTCTAAAGAAAATCAGAAATAATTTCTTAGATAACTGAAAAGATGATGATCATAATGAAGGACATGGTTAGTGAATCTAGAATAGACATAGATTTTTTTAAATCGAGGAGCTTAGGAAAATGATGGAAACCATGAATGCCCAACATAGGAAAGAAATGAAATCCATGAAACAGATTCAAACAGATATCTAGAATATTAAAACTTATATTGAAAGTATACATAGCAGAACCAACCAATGTGAGCACAGAATATTATATCTAGAAGACAAGTTTGTAGTTCACAATTATGAAAAGAAAGACTTCTTAAAAATACCAAAGGACCACAAAAATATCAATTCAATAGCTACTAGATGATGCTAAGAAGAAAAACCAAAGATAAATCAAAATCAATGAGAAATCAAGGTATACCACAAAGGACTTTTTTTTAAACTTTTAACATAAGTAATGGCGGGAAACTTCCCAAGCATAAAAAAGAATTTGACATACAGATAAGTGAGGCACACAGAACTCCAATTAGCCATGATCAGAAGAACTAGACTAAGGCATACAATAGTCAATATTCCAGAAACTGAACATAAGAACAAAATACTAAAAGCTGTCAGAGAAAAGAGATAGCTTACAAAGGAAAGCCCATCAGAATCAGAGCAGACTTCTCAACACAAATCTTTAAGTGAAGGAGAAGTGTTTCTAGCCCTGAAAGGAAACAATCTCCAACCCCAACCAATGTACCCTGTAAAACTATCTTTCAAAATTGATGGAGAAATAAGATACTTCCATGACAAAGAACACCTGAAGAAATTCATGGCCACCAAACCAGCACTCAAAATGTTCTGAAAGATATTCTAGAAAGAGATACTGAAGACTACAGTTCCATAAGTCCAAATAGAATGAATCCACCAGGCAAGGAAAGCAATTAAATGGAGGGGAAGTAAAGGGAATTAACAACAAGAAAATAATATAACAATGATATGTCAATACATATCACTTATAAGCATCAATGTAAATGGTCTCAATTCACCAATCAAAAGAAAAAGACTGGCAGAATGGATCAGGAAACAAGATCTAACAACATATTGAATACAATAAACACATTTAACTCAAGAAGAAATTCATAGACTGAAAGCCAAAGATTGAAAAACAATAACCATGTGACAGGAATCCAGAAAATAGCAGGAGTGGTTATTCTATTTGCAAACAAAGTGGATTTCAAGCCAAGACAGATCAAAAGAAACAAAAAAAGTCACTATATACATGTTAAGGGAGCAATCCAAGAGGAAAACATAACAATCACAAATATTTATGCACCAAATACCAGCACACTCAACTATATAAAACAAATATTAACTGACATGAAAAATCAGATAAGTATCAATAAAATTATAATGTGGGACCTCAATACCCCACTGTCATAGACAGATCAACTAAACAAAAATGAACACAGAAATATCAGACCTGAACCAAACTTTTGAACAAGTGGGCTTAGTAGATGTCTATAAAGTGTTTTACCCCACATCAGACTATACATTCTTCTCAGCTGCACATAGGATGTTTTCCAAAATAGACCACATACTAGCCCACAGAACATGCTTAAGTAGATCCAAAGGAATTGTAATTGTCCCATGCATATTATTAGACCGTAGTGCAATGAAATGGGAAATCAATCCAAAAGAAACCACAAAAACTTGATAAACATATGGAAATTAAATAACAACCTCCTGAAAAACCAATGGGTCATGGATTAAATTAAAGAAGAAGTGAAACAGCTTCTACAAGTAAAAAATAATACCAATACAACATTCTAGAACTTATGGGATACAATGAAAGCAGTCCTACAAGGAAAATTTGTAGAAATGAATTCTCACATCAGATAAGCAGAGCAAGCTCACATAAATAACCTGATGTTGAACCTCAAGCTTCTAGAAAAAGAAAAGGAAATCAACCCCAAAGCTCATACAATGGAGGAAATTATAAAGATCAGAGCAGAAATTAATGCGATTGAGACTAATAATACAAAGAATCAATGAATCAAAGAGTTGGTTCATTGAAAGAGTAAATAAAATTGACAAACCTGTAGCCAAACTTATCAAAAAAGGAAAAAAAGACTCAAGTCCATGCAATTAGAAATGAAAAAAGTGAAATCACAACAAAGCATGCAGAAATCCAGATTTTCAATATCTACTTCAAGAATCTGTATTCTAGTAAGATGGAAAACATAGAAGAAATGGGCAAATTCCTACATATGAATTACCAAAGCTGAATAAAGAAGATATAAAAATTCTAAAAGCCCAATATCAGTCAATGAAATTTAAGACGTAATTAAAAACCTACCAAAGAAGAAAACTCCAGGTCCTGATAAATTCACTGCTGAATTCTACTAGAAATTTTAGAGAAGATCTAATGCCACTATTTCTCAAACTCTTTAATGAAATTGAAAGGGAAGCGATACTCCCAAACTCATTCCTGGAAGCAAGCATTACTCTGATATCAAAATCAGAGAAAGATCCAACCAAAAAAGAGAACTAAGGCTAATCTCCCTAATGAACATAGATGGAAAAATCCTCAATAAGATGCTGGCAAACAGAATCCAGAAAATCCTCAAAAAGATATACACGATGACCAAGTAGGACTCATTCTAGGGATTCAGAAATGGTTCAATATATGTAAATCAACAAATGTAATACACCATATTAACAGAAATAAGGACAAAAACCACATGATCATGTCCATAGATACAGAGAAATCATTTGACAATATCCAACACATATTCATGATATAGCTCCTACAGAAAATTGGAATAGATTGTCTTTATCTCAATCTGATAAAAACCATCTATGACAAACCAACAGCCAACATCATATTAAATGGACAAAAATTGAAAGCTTTCACTCTAAAATCAGGAGCAAGACAAGGATGTCCATTATCACCACTCGTATTCAATATAGTTCTAGAAACATTACCTGGAGCAAATAAATAAGAGAAAGAAAAGGAATAAGGATAGGAAAGGAAGAAGTAAAATTATCATTATTTGCAGATTACATGATACTCTACATAGAAGACCCCAAAAACTTCACCAAAAGATCCCTAGATTTAATAATCAAATTCAGCAGTGTAGCTGGATATAATGTCCACACTCAAAAATCAATAGCATTCCTGTATGCAAATAACAAACTCACTGAGAGAAAAATTAGGGAATCCACACATTTCGCATTAGCATCAAGAAAAATGAAATACTTGAGAATCAATCTAATGAAGGAAGTAAAAGACCTTTACACTGAAAACTACAGTACTCTGAAAAAGGAGATCAAAGAGGACATCACAAAAATGGAAAGATATCCTTTGTTCTTGGGTAAAAAGAATGAATACAGTGAAAATGGCTACACTTCCAAAATTGTTACACAGATTTAATGCAGCCCCAAACAAAATACCAACACCATACTTCATGAATTAGAGAAAGCAATCCTAAAGTCCATTTGGAACCAGAAGAGACCTAGAATAGCAAAAGCAATTCTAGGCAACAAAGGCAAGGCAAAGGGGAATCACAATCCCTAACTTGAAATTATACTACAAACTACTAGGATAAAAACAGCATGGTACTGGCACAAAAACAGACCCAAGGATCAATGGAACAGATTAGAAGATGCAGAAACAACTCCAAACACACTTAGCAACCTTACCTTTGCCAAGGGGATTAAACCACTTTTTAATGGAAGAAAGATAGCCTCTTTAATAAATGGTACTAGGAAAACTGGCTTTCAACATGCTGAAGATTAAATCTAGACCTTTAAGTCTCATCATGCACTAAACTAAAATTAATCTAGATCAAAAGTCTAAATATTAAAACAGAAACACTAAATCTGCTGGAGGATAGAATAGGTAGAACTCTGAAGACATAAACCCAAAGACTCTATGAACAAAACTCCATCACACAGAAAATATTGCAAAGAATGAACAACGGGCATCTCATCTTATTAAAAAGCTTTTGCACAACAAAAGAAACCACGAATATGGTGAAGAGACAACCCACAGAGTGGAAAAAAAAATGTTGCCAGCTGCTCCTCAGACAAAGTACTACTATCTAGAATATATAAAGAATTCAAAAAGACTGGATCAAGAAAATGTGTGTTTTTTATAAAATGGAGTAGTACTCAGCCATCAAAAATGAGAAATTAGAGACATTTATTGCTAAATGGATGCACATTGAGGCAATACTCTTAAGTGAAGTAAATAGGACACACATGTGTAAATACCTAAACATTTCTCTAGTATGAGAAACTGAAAGTGTAAATAAGGACAAAAAGGTATAATACATAATGTCAAATAGGAAGAAAAGGGGCAAAAGGGAGGGAGAAGTGGGAGGGGTAGGGGAAAGGAAAGAAGGGAATGGAATTAATACGAGAAAATGAAAAAATGGAAACAAAGTCTTTGTAAATAGGGAGGGATAGAGGGGTTGAAGGGAGGGCAGGGGAAAGGGAAAAAAATAAGAACCAAGAGAGTATGTAAAGGTGCACATCTCCAATGATGAATGTCATTATATTGTACACCTAAAATGTACCAATAAAAGGATTTAAAAAAAAGAATTCAAAAAAATTAGACCCCCCCAAATTTAAAGACCCAATCCAAAAATGGACATCTGAAGTGAATACACACTTCTCAGATGAAGAAATACAAACAGCAAATAAATATATGAAGAAATGTTCGACATCACTGGTCATTTCAGAGATGCAAATTAAAACAACACTGAGATTCCATATCAGTCCACAAAGAATGCCTATTATCAAGAAATTAACCAATAACAAGTCCTGACAAGGCTGTGGGCAAAAGGAACCCTTCTCCACTGTTGGTGGGAGTGTAGACTGGTGAAACCACTGTGGAAATCAATGTGGAGATTCCTCAAAAAACTAAAACTAGAGGTTCCATTTGACCCAGCTATTCCCCTTATTGGTATCTTCCAAAAAAATTTAAAAGCATCACACCACAGCAATATATGCACACCTATGTTAATAGCAGCATAATTTATAACAGCTAAATCTTGGAAACAGGTCAAATACCTACCAATGGATGAATGGATAAAGAAGATGTAGTTTTTTGCTATGTTTTGTTTTTTGGTACTGGGGATCAAACTCAGGACCTTGCACTTGTGAGGCAGGCAGTGACTCCACTGAGCTAAATCCACAGCCCAAGAAGATGTAGTTTTTTAATACAATGAGGTACTACTTTGCCATAAAGAAGGATAAATGAGAGATTTCTAGGTAAATGCACTCACCTTGAGACCATACTCTTAAACAAGTTTAAGTGTTTAAATATTCCTTTGTTTCTCTGGTGTGAGAAATTAAAAGTGTAAATAAGGACCAAAATGTGTAATAGATATGGTGAAACAAGAAGAGAATGTCCAAAAGGGAAGGGGAACAAGGGAGCAGTAAGGGGGAAAGGAAGGAAGGGGAAAGAATAAAAAAAGAGAAAAGGAAAAAAAGAAACAAAACTTTTGTAAATAAGGAGGGGGAAAGAGTTGAAGGGGATGGAAGGGAATGGGGAAAAAAGAAGAATCAAGATATATTATGTGCAGGTATAAATTCCCTAGGATGAATGTGAGCATTATGTATATATAAAATGTGCCATTAAATTTTTAAAATATTTCTAACTGGTAAGACTCTAAATGACTTTTATTTTCTTTTTATATTTTTGATATGTTCTAATTATTTTATTTAAATATATTGCATTTATAACAATATAGATTTATAGCATATGATAAAACTATATGAAATATAGACACAGCAAAAAGAACTAGAATAAGCCAAGATATTAACAGTTGTTGATTTGGGGAGTTCACTTTTTCCTCATATCTATTTCTACACCCCAGTTCTTCTCTAATGGGAAAATAAAATATTTGAGAAAATTGGGTTAGATAAAGGGTCATAGGTTTTAAATGAAAAGAAATTCACATAATTTTCCAGCATTATTAATTGTTCACATTTCTAACCATAAACTATTTGCTACAAAAATCTATTATTTAAAGAAAAATTAAAGTCATATAATTCTTAAATTAAGTCTGTTACGGTATTGCAACTTACATTGCTATTTCATGTTCACTAGCTCTGCTAATCAGAATATTAAATAGCATAAGCTATTCCATAAATAAATTCTTAGAGTGGAGGCTGTGCACATGTTCCAACTCCACGCAAGGAATATGAGCAATATGTACTGCAAACACATGCTAATAAAAAGGGAGAGGGTTTACAAAGGTTGTAAGGCCTAGTAACCTGAATTGGTTCCACGGAGAGGGTAACATCAGAGTCATGTAATCAATGCAGTGACTTTTATAAATCTTCAGGAAATCTCCTAGGAAGGCTTTAAGGAGATGGATTTCTTATTACTTGTGATATATGTTCCAATTAAATTGTCAGGATTACTTTTATGGGACTGCCCAGTGTAAAGGATGGAAGGTGTGAGTCCAGGCTACTGACCCCCACCACCTCCAAGATTCTTGCACATTGTGAAGGATTAACCAGCTCACTGACTGAAATCTATAATGTAAAATGATGGTACTGCATGAGCGATCTTGATGCTCTGCAGGAGAATCAATGCAAAGCTCTGATGACCTTAGAATTCCCATATGCCTATGCAGATAAGTCTTCAAATACAAGGCAATGTCATGTTGTGGAGAGAAAAAAAATGGATCTAGGAAAAATGTTACACTGTCTACTCTCAACTCCATCCCAGTTAGTAACAGCTAAATCCAAGCAAGCAGATGCCCTAACTCCTACCGCTGAGGTTGTCTATGAAGTGTGTTGGATGACACTTTTTATAAAGCATATATGCAACCATTTATTTTATGAGATGTGAACAGCTATTGCTCAAGGCAGAAAAATCAAAGCTTGTGTCCCACAAAGTATACAGGGGGGAAAATAAGGCAGAGAGTAAGCACTTTGCCAAGGTCGGCATTGTAGTCAGTAAGCCATAGTGGCTGCAGGCAAGCTGAGAAAATATCAGAGTGGTACAACATGAAAGTTACTAAGGATGAAAAGCAATTGAAATAATAAATTATACCATTTACATTTTGTTTAGCCCTTTCTCTTTGGCATGTTTCTTGGGTAAAATAATTAGACCCTACAAACAGGTTCTCACCCCAATTTTGCCTCTATAGCTTTAAGGATCCACATCTGAATAACAGGGGAAATGCAACTGACCCCTCAGCTTGTAATTTAATGACCTTATACATACTTCCTTTCACTTTTCTTTCTCAACAAACACATAAGGCATAGAAGATTTTTCTGCTCCAGAGGTGTTGCTTTCTGCTCAGCTAATTACCCCCAACTGAAAAATGACAGCTCAGTATACTCTGAGATATATGGTAATCAAGCAACTAAATGCCCTTCCTGCTAATGACATGTTTTTTCAATACATTCAAATGAGAGGTTCATCGGAAATTATTCACTTTCTTCTGAGTTGCAAAGGAAAATGAAAGGCAAATTATGGCTGTATAAGCACAAGTTTGCATGAATCTCATTCCACTGAATTAATTTGCCATCCATGGAGCTATTGAGGGCTAGCTCCTTCCTCTTGCCTTTTCATTTACCAGGTGGAAATGATTAAAGATTTAATTTCCTTGAAGGGTTATTTAGGTTGGAGATGGCACCTTTGCAATACAGAAGTCATAAAGTCCAGCAGAGAGATTAAGAGAACAATAGTTTCCAGAGAGAGATAGAGATAGAGGGGAGAGAGAGAGAGAGAGAGAGAGAGAGAGAGAGAGAGAGAGA
>NW_004624768.1:12336493-12347565 GCF_000247695.1 Heterocephalus glaber
AGAGAGAGAGAGAGAGAGAGAGAGAGAGAGAGAGAGAGAGAGAGAGAGAGAATGCAATGCCAGGATTTGAAAGGAATCCAGGATAACAACCTGGTTTTTGCAAATGAGAAAACTGAGGCCCAGACAGGATAAGGAGGTTGACCAATGTCAGTTTGCTAGTTTGTAGCAGAGCTGAAATTAGGAGCTAAGAACTGCATGGTCTCCTTCCTCCTCCCTTTGTTCTGCTGCCCGCAAGTTTAAGAAAAAGGGGCCTGGGAAGTACCTAGGAAAAAGCACCAGTGCATACTTTGCTTTTCTACCATTTCCCTAAGTACACAGCTTCATTCATCCACAGAAACTACCCCACTCATGCCTCCCCAACACACAATGTCTAATAACAATAGTCTAATAATTCATTGTTACCTTAATGCACCCAGAGAGGTGAGTTTCAGCCAAAATGATGAGCAGAGGCAAGGTCAAGGTGAGGTCATCCAGAAGGCACTTCTCTCTCACTCCCTATCACCCCAGGTGGATCCATTTCATCATATTTCCCCTTGATGGAAAGTCCAGAAAGCTTGGTCAGGCAGCTCTGCTTATCAAATTTTCCCACACTAATCCATTTTTATCAAACTTCATCTGATGGAATCAAAATATGTTTGATCTTAGTATAAAGTACACTTATCAGTCTTACTGCTAAAATGGCACTGCCCAAAGGTGAATGGTATAAAGAGCAAAGCCTTTAGAAGCAGGAAGAAATTAGTTAAGTTCAAAATCCACTCCTTCCTAGCCATGATGCCTGTCTCAATCCATTCATTAAAGAAAGGCAGATACAGAATCTGCTTTTCCATTTCACTCTTGAGAGGCAGACACAGGTTCTAACATACCTGTCATCCAAGGGAGGTCCATGGAACTGTCAGCACTTCCAGGAGGAGGGCCAGTCCGAGGTACAAAGGTCAAAAAATGACTTCCCCAAGAAAGGATGGCTGGAGCTGATACCAAAAGAATGATAGGTAATAAGTGGGTGGAGTTAGGAGAAGCCAAGGAGAGGGGAACATGCCACGTCTGTGCAGTGAGGAGCAGAGTCAGGGCACACATTGGATTCTGAAAAATGAAGAGGGCCTGTGGCTGCAATAGGAAATTTGTCCTAGTTCTATTGAGATTTGTGAAGTACAGGGCATGATTGGGCCAGAGTGCGGAAAACAGCCTAAGAGGCAATGTGGATGCAGATGCACAGATAGGAGGCCAGGAACATAATAAAGCTGAAAAGAGTATTAGAATCTAGAGGATATTGACAAGATAGTGTCAACAGGCCTGAATGATACATGGGATATGGGAAGTGTGAGAAAAGGATATAGCAAAGCTAACTCACAGGATTTGGGCTCTGTAGTGGTAGTAGTGTCATTCTCTGAAGCACAGAATTCAAGGAGGGTCAGGCTAAGGATCTCAATCTCCGAGCCTCAGTTTCTTCATCTATAAAAAGGAGATAGTACCAAGCATGGCAGCGCATGCCTAACTCTGGGAACTTGAAGCAGGAGGATCACATGTCAAAGCTCAGCCTGGACAACCTAGTGAAATCCTGTCTCAAAATAAAAAAATAAAAAGTGGCTGGGGATGTAGCTCAGTGCAAGTGCCCTGGGTCCAATCCACAATTCTGAAAAACTAATGGGAATAATAATATCTATATCACAATGTTAATACCAGCATTATTAAAGTCCCTTTAAAATGTCTGGTACGTAGTACTGCCCCAAATACGTGGTAGTTTTTCTCGCAGCCTATTCTTTCTTGATCAAATTGCAACTTCAGATTCCCAGCCATTTGTTTCTTTTTACTCTCTTCTCTTAACTACTCTACCAAATTGGCAGTTTACTGATTTAATCATCCTAAATAGTCTTTAATACACCATACCAGTAAAATAGGCAAGGTGTCAATTGTTCTTAAAAACTTATTGCTGTAAATGTCACTGCTATAGTTTAGTTCACAGTGGCTCGCTTTGCTGTTCAAGGGGAAACACAGATTGCAAATGTAGTTCCCATTATTAGCCAAATGTTCATGCACCAATGTGTTCATTAGCCAGAAGTTTGGTGCTGGGTCACTTAAAGAGAGCAGAAAAACTTGACTTTCAAATGGAAGGGAGAAGAAAATAACATGTGCACAGTACTTTGGCATTTATAAAACCCCATCTCATATGCTATTTCAGTAGAACCTCTCACTATAAGGAGAAGGAAGGGAGGGCTGCTATTTTCATTATTATTTTTTCAAATGAGATTATCTTAGAAAAGGTAACTTGCTTGAGCTCACAAAACAAAGAAGTAGTACACTTTCATGAATAGAATACAAGTCTTGTGGCTCCTCATTGCATAATGTCTATCAAAATCCCTGCCTACTGCCAGGTAAAATATCACGTACTTTTAATCCCAGTTACTTGGGAGGCTGAGGCAGGAGGATCACAAGTTCATGGTTAGTCTGGGTAATTTAGGGAAACTTTGGCTCAAAATAAAAAACTTTAGAAAGAATGGGATGTAGCTCAGTGCCTGCAGGGTTCAATCCCCAGTGGCAATAAATAAATAAATAAACAAACTCCACTTGCCAATGTCAAACCTTGTGCTATAAAGCATAAAATTCAAGTAACTACTAAATGGAGGAGAAAGGCAAACTCAAAACTTATTTGAATTTTCTCAATAGTATCTTATCAAATCATTATTTTTCAATTATTATTGACAATGTGTTAAGAAATCATTATACACTGGACTAGATGCTAAACATGTCATATACGCCATCTCATTGAATCCTTACTTTCAACATACATGTTTTTGTAAGTCAACATTATGAAAGTACAGATGAGAAAAATGGAGGCTTGGACAGCATAAGTGGGGTGCCCCACTCCAAGATCCTGGACTCTTCTCAAAGCCATAGTGCTAGACTCACATGCTTCTGTGGGAACTACTGAATCCTTAGCACAAATACTGATAAGGCCAAAATAACAAGTAGCTTTGAGTCATGCTACTGGGTGTTGGGGAAATTCACACAACGTCTGCTGTTATCTTAAAAGAAAGCTTTTACTCTAGTTACATTCATTTGATAAGCCTTTACCCAAGCCAGATGCCACTCTATTTTCTCTGTATGATATCTTTTGTGTGTAGAAGATTTCATTTCAAATTCTGATCCTTACCCTTCCCCTATTTTTTAAATTAATTATATTGGTACATTTTAGGTATACAATATAATGACATTCATCATTGGAAATTTGTACCTTTACATAATCTCTCCTGGTTCTTATTTTTCCCCCATTCCCCTGGCCCCCCTTCAACTCCTTCACACCTCTCTATATACAAAGATTTTGTATTTTTAATCTCCTGGACATCTGTTTGCATCTTCTTTATGGATTCTATTTGTTTCCTATGTTGGGATTCCATCATGTTCCTCAGCTCCTCTATTTTTTTTATCTGGGTCTGCTCTAGAGTTATTAATCATGGCTTTCACTATGGGCACAATCTCTGTTGTTATCTGAGAAATTATTTCTGATTTCATTTTTTCCATATCCTCTTTTGTTGCCAGTTCAGGGAGTCCAGTATCAGATTGTTCCATCTCATTGCCCTTTGGGGTTGCCTTAGGTGATCTGGAAGTCTGGTTTTGAGACTTGTTTACGTGTCTTCTCATTTCAACAGATGCAGCCTGCTGCGCCTTTGTTGAGGCAACTTTTTGCTTGCCCACTGGTCTTCAATTCTCAGCAAGCCACCGAGAGGTCTTTTCTCTGCTGCTCACCACTGTGCCAATTCCTGGGTTCAGAATGGTGGACTTCTGGATCCCTGTGCTTCCCTGTTGTCCTGGAGGGGTTCTGGCTGTGGCCTGTGCACACTTGGGATGGTATCTGGCCATGCCTCTAGTGGGGGCCTGCACCCCTGCATAGCTGTTGTCTGGGAGGGCCTTTGGCTCAGGGCTATGCACCCAAGTCGCTGGTGTCTGAGTGGCCTTCGGGCTGGGATCTGTACACACTTACCAATGGAATCTGGGTGGGCCTCTGGCTGTTGCTTGTCTGCCTGTGCAGCTCTTTTCAGAGTGAGGTCGTGGCTGGGATCTACACATCCCTGCACAGCTCTGGTCCACGAGGGTTCTTTGCTGGCATCTGACTGCCCCCTCATTGACTCAATAACTGAGGGTAGGTGACTTACAGCTCAAACAATTTGAGCTCAGTCACTCAGTTTTAATACTTTGTGAATGAGGTGATCATAGTTCCAACCCCATAAAGTCAACAGAGCCATATGCATAAAGCAGTTAGCCTGGTGCCTGGTTGGCACTCCACACTAATTAGTTATTTTTTTTTACTTTGATGATCTTTAGGGTAGTAGCTCTGATGTTAGCTTCATTCTATCAAGGAGAAACTGGTTCCAAGACATAAAGTGTAAGCTTACTCAGTTTGTAAATGATAGAACAAAGATAAGAAATTAAGCTTTCTAAAGGTAGCAGAACCCATTTTTATTAAATTGCTTGCCTGAGAATTGCATTCATTGAGAAAGATGGGTCTGGTACCTTGAGGACTCAAAGTAAAATCAGGGTGGAGTCAAATTGCTCAAAATAAAGGAGAGAGAGATCGAGGGTCCTAAGGATAATTCAAAAGTGGGATAAAAGAACAGAAGAAATTGAGTATGTAGAAGAGGAGGAGAGAAAGGGGATGGGGGTGGGCAATGTCCAAAGCAATTTGAGGAACTTTCCCTGGAAGATACACTGGACATTCTCTCTCCTTCTACCTTTAGAACTGGCATGAAAATCTAGACTGCATGTAAATATATGTGTGTCTAAAAGCTTAATGCAGAACTGGTCCCCACATAAAGACTGCTGAGGGGTGACTCCAAAGTGCACACCAAAACAGCCCCCATCTGGACATTCTCATGGAAAAGCAATGGCCTCCATGCTGCAATTTAGGTGAGGAAGAGGAAAGGTGTTACAGAGTTAGGTTGCATTTATTAGGTGTCGGTGAAGAAAAAAGAGGGCATGGAGAAGATGTGAGCCAATACATTATGGCAAGCAGCTTTGCCTTTCAGGTGATCATTCTTTGTCAAGCTGGGTCATAGTGGGGGCCCTCACCCTTCATTCAGAAAGCCTGCTGGTCACCCTTACACAAAGCCTAGAGAGGATCATACATATACACTCTTCCTGATAAGGAAGGGATGTGCAAGTTTAAGGAGGGGAGCAGTAAGACTGGAGAATTTTCCTTATTGTTCTTTTGTTGTTGTTGTTATTGTTGTTGTTGTTTTTCACCATCCTAATTTCAGACAAACCAAGGCTTTCCTTACAGCACACTGGAAAGCCATGAAATCTCTTTAGTTTTAGCTACACCTGCTTGTCAAAAATGTAACTGATACAAGATGGAATCTGTATTAGCTGGGTATCTGCTGAAGTTCAAATAGTTGAATTGTTGTGGTTTAAAATCATATTTGCTAAGACTCTGTTTGCTTTTATGTCTCATGACCAAGGCAAAGCAATAATTGCTTACACCTGCTAGTTGTAGGTGGCAAGGGAGATGAGAAGGTGAGGCAAGGGCAGAGACAAGGGCAGAGAATGGAAATAGAGGAAGAATGCTGATCTCTTGCCTTAGGAGACAGAACAAAACATAGATCCTCCATGCCAGGCTTCCTGTGGAAAAAGACAGTCTCTTGGAGGGTCCATTCACCTCCCTTCTCTTCCTTTATGGGGACACAGCCCCATTCAAACTGTATGAAATAAAAGGCTTGCTGGGTGGGAGAAGGAAAAGAAAGTCAAATAATCCAGTGTTCTCCCCAACTTCAGTCATTTGTTAGTTAATGCAGTTCTGGACAGAATCCTGTTCCTTTTGCTCCTTCTTCTCCTGTATGGAAATAAGGTGATGAGTGTCATCAATAGGACAATGAAAATACTCCCTACATTTTCTAACATGCATGGACAGAAGTCCCAGAAGATTTGACTTCAAATGGCTCAGTTCAACTCTCTACATTCGCAGGTCTTCTCTTTGATTCTGCTCTTCCATCACCATGCAATAAGCAGACACATTTGTCTTCCTTCTGAGCTAATTTATTCCAGCCATCAGCCAGCTTGCAGACAAGCCCAGCCATCCCTGGGCAGTCAGAGAGGGGCTCTAGAGCAAAGTCTAGTCAGGAACTGAAGGAGGTTCTCATTTGCCCGCAAAATCTCCATAGCCTGCTTGACTAGTCCACTGATGAGTTTATAGCTGAATGTGATGTTTGGAGGACATAGATCCCTGGAGGAATGGCCTATAAGGGCTTATCTACCTCTCTCTTCCCTTGATCTTTCTGTCTGCTTCCTGCTACCATGCCACGGACTGTTTCTTCTCTTCCATGCCCCCTCAGTCATGCCACCCAGCCTTGGAGCCAGCTGAATACGGACTGAAACCACTACAAACTGTAAGCCAAAATAAATCTCTCCTCCCTCAAGTTGTGGGTGTCAGGTATTGTGTCTCAGGGATGAAAAAGTAACTAAGACACTGGTCACAAACTTGATATCTGTGTGTCTCAGTATCCCAGAGTCCTGGGATTTTACAGGTCTGTGCCACCTTCTATTCTTTCTATTCTTTTATTCTTTCTGTTCTTTCATTCTTTCTATTCTTTCTGTGGCACATTCTATTCTTAATGAGTGTATCTCAACTCCATATGTGCCCCGGAGAAGAATGCTATGAGGCAGGAAGTTACTCTGTGGCACTTCCATTTACTATGACAGCTGTGCAATTTACCAGGGCCACACTGGGTGTGCAATTTGCCAAGTCCACATAGTAGATAAGGCAATGGAACATCCAGGAACTAACACAGGGCACAGCAATCTGTGGCCCGTGTCTGAAGCATACCCCACAACCTGTTTTAGGATGGCTCATGAACTAAAAAATGGTCGTCACATTTTTAAATGATTGGAAAAATTCAAACAACTGATAACATTTCATGACATGTGAAAATTATATGAAATTCAATGCAATGCCTATAAATAAAATTTTATTGGAATGTGGCCCCACTCATTCACCTACACATGATCTGAAGTTCTTTATTGCTACATCCACAGGGTTGAGTAGTAGCAACAGAGTCCATATGGCCTGCAAAGCCTAAGGTATTCACTGTCTAGTCCTTCACAGAAAACACTTCCCAGTCCTTGAGCTACCTTCTGCAATTATTGTGGAAAATCTCCCAGTCTCCTCTTCCCCCAAGGCAGGGCAACCTGGCCTCCTTCCATTCCCACTTGACCCATCTTCTTAGTCTCTTTTACATGTGTCCCCTCACTGCTGTCTATTTTTAAACATGTTTGTTATAATCTCCTTTATACCATCTTCCTGTTCAAAAGCTCTCTAAATGATTTTATAATCAGAAAAAATATCTTTCATTTATTTTTATTTTGTTCATTTACTCTACAGTACTAGGGAATTGAACCCAGGACCTTCGCACCAAGCTGCATCAGACAGGCTTTCGCTTAGTCAATACATTGCTAAGTTATCTAGGCTGCACTCAAACTCTTGATCCTCCTGCCTCAGTCTCCCAGAATGCTGAAATCACAACTGTGCACCAACTGGCCTGGCTTATTTTTCATTTTTAATTGCTATATAATAACTGTATGCATTTATGGGAGTACAGTGTGATATTTCAATACATATATAAAATGTGTAATGATCAAATCAGGGTAGCAAGCATTTCCTCTTCCTTATCATTTCTTTGTGTTTGGAGACTTTGGGCTCCTCTCTTTTAGTTCTTCATAAAATCCATGTTTAAATGTATTTTTAGTGCACCAGTGGGTATCTACTGGTATCATTTATAGGACAGAGTCCAAAAGGGTTGTGATATGTCTGCCAGGCCATCCAAATCTAGCCCCTGCCTCCCACCAGTGCTAGGGCAGGCATTCTGCTGCCCGGCTCCTGCCTACAGCGGTGCCTCCAAGCTTCTGTGTTTATTGCGCCCTACCTGACTCCCACTCCCAACCCATGGGTCCTCACCTCTCCTCACAACCTCAGGCTAAAAGCTATGTCTTGGCCGTCAATTGTTCCCCAAAGCACATACTTTTTACTAACTTCTGCAGTGAGACTGATCACTCTAACTTGAAATTATTTTACCTGCACCCTATCCTGATCCACCACCTCTGCCAATGAGCAAGCTGTACAGAGTCAGAAGCTACCCTCTCTTCCTCTCTTTGACTCCAGTTCTTGGCATAAGGGAAGAACATAATATGAGTTAGTAAATTTGATGATTATAATAATCTTGATTCATTTCATTGTCTTTTATCTAAGTAGTATAGAGCATAATTTCTAAAATAAAAAATAATCACAGACATAAGGCTCACCTTTTCAGCTTTCTAAGAGTAGCTCTGTACCCATAGATAAGCCACTTACCTTTTCTAAGATGCAAATTCCTTGCATATTAGAAGATAAGGATGAAATCTAGCTGATTGACTCTACCTGCTTCATGTATGGCAGTGACGAGCAATCACAAAAATATCAACCAGCATAAATACTATACATTCACATCTCCCAAAAGTACTAGTTTACAAAGCACTTTCATGAACAAGATATTTTATCCTAGCAAAAAGATGAGACTCAAATAACCTAATGTCAGTAAAAGCTCTGTATAAATTGTAAAGCATGCATACGAAATAATATGGGTTTTAGTTTTCGTTATAATAACAACCTGGCAGAATTCAAAAGATCACAACCTAGCCTAGCAGATAGAAAACCTGTTTGGGGGACTCATAATGCATTGTAGAGCAGCAGGTAATTTTATTTTCATGATAATGACACTACTTTCTGACTTCCTGTGCTTCAATTTCCTTATGGGGAAATAAAATAACATCTTACAAGTGCATGGAATTTAAATTTGAAAAAATACTTCTACACCCATTATCTCTTTTAATCCTCAGGACTGCCCCGGCCCCAGCAAATCTGAAATTCATTCTTCAGAACTGGAAATGACTTGCCTTAGAACTTCCAGCAAAGTGAGGGAACTGGACTTCCAACTGTGGTCCCAGAGGGCAGGTTCCCACTCTTCTTCATGCCTAGGGCCCACAGCATTGAAACATTTGAGAGGATCTATTCTGGCATCTTTAAAGATCGAAAAACTGAGATCAAGAGATTACAAGTGACCTGTGTAAAATCATACAATTAAGAAGAAAAGAAGGAATCCAGCCAGGACCAGAACTCAAATGTCCCCTTAATTACTAGATAGCTATGTTTTATCTTTTGTGATTTTTGGCCTCAAAGATAGCTGCCCAATGATCTCTACCTGCTAGCATGCCCTCATACTGAAGAAGGTTGCCTTTTACACCAATAGGATACTGTGGGAAATCAACAGTTGGCTTCTGAGGCCAGGCCACAAGAGACATGGAGACTCTGTCTTGCTCTCTGGGATCCCATTTTCTGAGAGAAGCTGGCCACCATGTTGTGAGGTCACCCAAGAGAGCTCTGGACAGGTCCACATGGCAGGGAGTGGTGACATCCTGCCAATTTCCCAGCTGTGCAAATGAGCCTTTGAAAATAGATTTTTCCAGCCCCACAAAAGCCTTTTGGTGACTGTAGCCTCTGCCTTGACTGTCACACACAGAAACTGTGGGTCAAAATAAATGTTTATTGCTGTTGAGTCACTTACTTTGAGATAATCTATTATGCAGCAATAAATAACTAATATACTTTCCATTCCAGCCAGTAGGTGCTCGAAGGTGAAGGCTAATTCTCCTTTCTCCTGAATTTCAGGCTCATTTTCTTAAAATGTAGTCATAAATCCACTTTTAAGTAGTTCTGTAAACTCACTCTCAAGGGACATGAATCAAAGGAGAGAAGTTTCTTTAATAATCTGATTCTCTACAGCCTTCACCTAACTTCCCCAGGAGTTTTCTGTCTTGTCCCCAAGCAATTCCCTCACTGTATGCTCCTGTCTAAAGCCTGTGATAAGGTTGGCTAGATGGTGTGAGAGTCATATTCTCTATCTGATCTGTCCTCTGAGGTCACCTAATAAGATCTAAGATGCATCTGGGTGAAAAATTGGATCCAGAAATGATAAGCTCATGCTACTTAAGTGTATTCTTATGTCTTTAATCCAGGTTTCATATTTCTCTCTTCTTTAAATCTTTTCATCACCCTATCTTTTATGATTTATCGTCCTTATTAATGAGAAGTCAAAACCACAGAAGCTAGTTTTTAACTATAAACATGCTTATCCTTTAAAAAAGTATTTTTAAAGCAAGGGCATTTCTTTTTCCAAAGAAAATAAATTATGAAACAACAAGTTATCTTAAAGACTGGTCCATTTATGCAACATCTTCTAAAAAAGGGAAATAAGAATGAAAATCTGAACTCATCCCATCTCTCCCCTAGGAAAAACAGTAATATTTGTAAGAAGAAAATGTGCTGTTTTATCCAGGTATTGTGCTCCATCCTGACTCCATCAGTCCTTTGCAGAGGGATGAGGGCAAAGCAGAGCCAGAAACACCTGCCAGAAAATGCTTTGGGATATCCAGGTAAGTAAAAATCCTGGCATCAGAGGTAGTCTCAAGGGAGAGATGGGAATCTGGGAAGGGGTCCCCTCCCCCATCTAGGGTGAACCAACATAAATTCCCTAGCAAAGGAGAATCTGAAAATCTGAAGATTGCAAGAACAGAGAAAGTGAACAGAAAGACCAGAGAATATTTCCAGCAAAATGGATAATCCTCAGTATTCATAGGGGATTCATTCCATATAACCTGTGTCATTATAAACCAGAGTGTGCATATATAGCTGTGGTATGGTGCTTTTAACTCTTTTGGGAACATACTCAAAAGGAGAAAACCTGGGTTGAATAGGACCTCTAATCCTAGTTTGTTGAGAAATCTCCACACTGATTTCCATAGCGATTGCACCAGTCTACACTCCCACCAACAGCGGAGAAGAGTTCCTTTTTCCCCACAACCCCACCAGTATTTGTTGCTGGTTGATTTCTTTTTTTTTTTCTTAAATTCTTTTATTGGTACATTTTAGGTATACAACACAATTACATTTCTCATTGGGAATTGTACCTTTACGTAATGCATCTTGGTTCTTATTTTTTCCCCATTCCTAGCCCTCCCTTCACCCCCTCCACCCTTCCCTAATTACAAAGACTTTA
>NW_004624768.1:12358363-12373106 GCF_000247695.1 Heterocephalus glaber
TTTTTTTTTAAAAATTGAGTCCTTGAGATCATAATGTTATGTGAAATAAATCAGACACACAAGCTTAAATATTGCATGGTTCCTCTTATATGAGAAACCCAAAATGTAAATAAAGAGCAAAATAATAGATAGATAACAGGAAATAGAGAGATAGATCTTTTACAAAAAGGGAAAGACACTAAGAGATGGAGGGGGAGGGGAGGGGAGGGGAAGGGATTTTTAAAAAAATAATTCAGATGTGTTTTATACATGTACCAACTTCCCATGAGGAAATAACCATTATGTACTGCAAACATGTACTAATAAAAATTGGGGGAAAAGATGTATCTCAGTGACAAGAAAGCTACCTAATAAAATACCACAACTAACTTTTCTGACCAAGTATCTTCATTTGTGAAATGGGGCTAATGCTACTTCCTTTACCAGACTGTTGGGGTGAACAAACTCAATAATGCTTAACAAAAGCCACCTGAGCATTCTGTGCACATGTTCAGTATGATCCTTAGATGGAAATTGCTCTTTCCCAGAGAAATACTCAACTTTCGTCAGTCTTTAGCTCCCAGTCCTCACAGAGATAGAATTGCGAAGGATGCCTGAATCATTGGAGCACTCCCTTCACTTTCTGAGGAGTCATTTTCCTTTTTCTTCCTTTTCTACTGGAACATGACTTTTTTTAAGACTGGCAATGTCCTAATTATTCCTTCATGCCCAACCAGAAATTCTCCTTGGGAAGCAGTGAACCATGTTCTCTTCCAGTTTCCTGAGAGAAGAACCCTACATGAATAGAGTCCACAACCACAGGCAACCCACTTAACACCCATTTATGTCTGACTTAGATCACAGGGAAGCCCTCAGAAATCTCAGGAGCAAACCCAGCACACACTTCTGCACACCTGCACACAAGAGCTGCATCCTTGATAAGCTGGGAAATGCTGGCTGTGCCTCCTGCCTCCTGTCCCACCAACCATCACTGACAGGTGCAGGACAAAAGCTGAAAACAGAGAGTAAGGCCATTTGCCCATGGTTGTGGATCCAAATCCTCATCAACAGAGGAAAAACAGAATCCAGAGTGGACTGAGTCTTCTCACTGTAAGATCAGGGCTTCCTAAACTGTGTTGTCCTCATCCTGTGCTAACGAGGTTTGGCCTCTGGGGGGGTCAACCTCTCTTGGATGTTCCAGGGAAAGGTTTTGCAGTCATTTGAGAGTGACATTTCCAGAAAGGCTGGAAATCTTTATTTCTGGGTGAATTTTCCAGACCCTTCTAATATTTGTCTTGTTCCCCCAGTAAACCTGTAAGGGAGCCATGAAACTTTCCTCCATACATAGTTTCTATTCTCTTTCCAGTTGGTAGATTTTTGTCTCTTTCTTATTCCTATTTCCTCTCCTTCTTCTTGACTACTTTCCATCCATTTTTGTCAATTCTTATTCTTTTGGAGAGAAAAACCAACTTTGTGCTAATAATTCACGAAGAAGTCTACTACTTTGAAAAATACCAGAGACATAGAATTTCAAATCCTAAATTCTTATCCCTGGAACTTCCCTGAAGAGATTGCCAGACCTCACATATTACTCGTCTGCCATAAATTTTGATTTGAAGTTATTTTTAACCTAACATCCATTTCCTTGCCAAAGAATTTCAAGAGTTCTTGAATATGTTAATACTACATATTATAGAAGTTTTCTGTCATGAAGGAAATAGTCTCTAGCTCCAAAACTTCCCCTAGCACAATGTCCAAAGGGAAGTGTGCAACTTGACAACTCTCAAATACATATTGTCACTGCTTTGAAAAAGTCCAAGTTGTTGTATTTAGTTTACAGACATTCTAAAGAATAAAAATCAACCCCAGAGCTTAGAATGTGTGGAGATAGCCAGACACTCATGAAGGTAAAAGGAAGTGAGGGATTAACTGAGGATTAATTCTTTCTTCTGAATTACTATCTGTAGACTTTCTCTCCCGCTCCAAGCACCTCCCCTAGTATTTTTTAATCAAGAGATAGAACAGAAGTATGGGTCATGTATTACCTCTAAAATGAATATCTTCTCCATGAAATTGTGAATGCTAAGGACAAGCAAGGACGTATGTTGTAATAGCACAATGAAGCAGGAGTTTGAAGTATATGGAAACAGAACATATTTGCCAATTGGTTTTTAAGCCCAACAGAAATTTTAAATTTTAAATTTAATAATATTCAACCTTTTTTGCAGGTAGCCAAGTGATTAGCACAGTATAGACAGTAGTGTCTGAATTTGGATTGGTCCAGAAACAAAGCCAGAGTGAGGAGCTTGGAAAGCACTATATTTAGGATCCTAGCACCCCCCAAAAGCCCATGTGGTAGAGGCTCAATCTCCAGGGTGATGATATTGGGAAGAGGTAGAAGCTTTAAGAGGTGGGACCTAGTGGGAGGCCTTTACGTCATTGGGGATGAACACTTGGAGGGGTTTGTGGAACCTGGTTCCTTCCTCTTTCTCCTTTTTGCTGCCTCAGGAGCCTTTTTGCTTCCAGCCCTAGTTCAAGGATGACAAGCCATGCCAGGCCCACAGCCTTGAAGAAGGTGTATAGAAGAAAGTGGAAAAGAGCTGTCAGTTCCCAAAAGGTAGGATACGCTGTCCAGGGAACATCTGTCCCCCACCGCCACTGCTAAATCCATAATGGACCTCAAGAATGTGACAAGCACAGCAAAAGGTTTTGCTGCACATAGATGCATGTCATGACCCCTTTTGCTCCCTCTACCTCATGATTTGTGTAACCTACATGGAGAGCAACTTAGGAATATTTTCAAAATTAAAATGCACTTGTCCAATGAACATTTTTGTATGCATATAAAAGGTTACATATACAATGGTACTTATTAAAGCATTATTTATGATGGGGCATGTGTGATGAAGCAAAACTGCTCACTTCATGGCCAAGAAACAAGTGGAAGGAAAATAGCCAAGTATCAATCAGTGCAGGACTGATCAAATAATGATATATCTACAAAACAATGGCAAGAGGGTGACAGCTCTACATGAAATTACAGCTAACAAGTCAGAATGGAGGCAACTAATAAAAGCAGAAACCAACTGTGAAACATCTGGCGTGGCCTTAATGATGCATCCTGGCTGAACGTCAGTCATAAATAGCATATGAAGAGAATGAGACATCCCTGTGGGTACAGTTACGTTCCTACTTTTCAAGTTGATTTCAGGTCACTGTTAAGTTCAGCCTGAAGGTTCAACCACCTTGCCCTCAATTCCCCTGGCTAAATTTATCTTCTCTGAGAACAGCACAGACTTCCCATACCACCAAATCCCATGCTTATTTGAAGAGTTCATAGAAGGATATATTCAATATATTAAGCTTATTATGTAGTTATTAGTAGAGCTGGGTTCTTTTCCTGTTCCAATCACCATTTTAATTCTAGATGTTTTAGGAGTTGATTGAATTTTAAAGCCAGAGTCCTGCATGTCAATGGTCAGACCTCAGAGAGTTAAACTAATTCCACAGCAGGGTCACTTCATCAAGAAAAATGATAAATCGCACTCAGCGGGGTTTTTTCTTCTTCCTGGTAGCTTTCCTCTGAGCTTTAATATTCAAACAAAATTGTACCTACTGAAAAAAAAGCATTTAGAACCTAGAATCCTCCCCCATGGGAACAAAGAGGCTGAATAGCAATGTCTAGACCCATCTGAAACAAATTTCCCCATCTAGCCTCTTGCATTCTCTGTCTTTGAAGGCAGAAGATAATTCACCAACCCAAACAAGCCACACCATACTTTTAAATCTCAAAAAGGGGCTCAACCAGAATCCCATGCCTAGATCCATAGTTGAAATGCCAAGGTAAAAAGGTGAGTCTGGTCCTAGATTTGACTCTCCCCGAGTTAGTTAACCCTATGGGGTCTACTGCACCCATTTATGCAGCCACCTCTTGCTTGGCCTTCTCCAAAGGCAGGATGTCATCATAGTGGGATGTACCCAAAGCAACCACCATAAGGTAGACTGTTGTTATGGTTTCCCCCCAAAGCCTCATTCCGTCATAGGTAGGTTTTTTCAGAGCTGGCTGGATCTAGGGTGTGTGCTGCTGGGATTAAGGATGTGATGCCGAGAATAATTCATGGTGTAATGCAATGCTAGGATTAAGGCTGCCCCACCCTGTGAGTGCTACCCACCCTAAGCGTAGGTAGCCTGGATAAGATATAAGGGACAGAAAGAAGGTCACTTCTTGTCACTTGCTGCCTTGGTGCTGTCTGCCTCCTGCCTGGCATAAGCTGTTTCTCCTATGTGATGCCCCTCTGCCATGCCATCCTGCCTTGGAGCCAGCCAACTATGAACTGAAACCTCTACAAACAGAGCCAAATAAACCTTTCCTCCTTTCACTTTGGGTTATTTTTTATCTCAGCAACAAGAAATGCAACTAAGACAACTGTCAAGGAAGTGAGAAACAAACCCTACCAGTGACCTAGCTGGCACTCTTCACTATTTCCCACCGAGGAAAAAATCCCTGAAGCTAAAAAATAAAGTTTCTCATATTAGAGTTCATTCCAGGTGTGGAATGAAGATTCAGTACAATCTAAGTCTCCAACCATTGAAAGCATCCTTCTTCAATGGGATGTTTTTTGAAGGACTATGAACAACCTTTGGAGCAAATGCACTTGCCTTTCTTTTTCTACCCCTGAGACTAGTGTCTGGATCCATCACAGGTTAAAACAAAGCACATGGTGAGAAGGTTCATTCGTCACAGTGACAAGGACGGCAGGACATTTTCCAAGCTGGGCAGCACTCAGCTCTGATCCCATAGGGCTGAGTATGATCATAAAACTCACTGCTTTCCTAGTCTTCCCTAAGGATTGTGGTAATCCAGGAGCCAGGGAAGGTCTTTGGGTTGCAGAGGGAGGTGAAGGGGGTTATGGAGGAGTGAGTGGGTTATCCAAGCAGAGCAGGCAGAAGAGGTGCTTGAGCTGCGTGTGTTTTGAGCAAGCAGACAGGCTTGTCCTATTTCTCTGTCTTGTCACTAAACTTTCTCATGAATGAAACAAGGACAGAGACGCTGAGAAGGTCCAAGTGAAAACACACCAGGTTTGCCATTTCCTGCCTACAGCTTGTAGTTAATAGAAGGCAAACATGTGAGAATTTACTTTTACAATTTTTTATAAATAAAATGTTATCTAAATGAGAAGAAGCAAATTTCTCTCCCATTAGTATCCATTTTTCATTAAGAAGCATTTCAGGGAGATAAAATGTCTCTGTTGCAACCTAACATATCCTCTTCCTTTCCTGTACCCTCATGACAATTACTCCAAGTCTATTTTATTTATTTTCCCGTGTGTGTTTCTATGCTTTAATTATTTGTACACTTCATATATATCTACCTATCTATATATATGTATACAACTAAACAATACCAAATATTATTTTGCATGCTTTTAGCTTTTTAAAAATATACATATTTCCTTCTGCATTTGATATTTATCCATATGACTCTCTAGTTTAATTTAGCTGCTATTCAATAATACATTTTATGAACGTGACACAAATATTGATCAATTTTCCTGCTGGTAGGTGTTTAAGTCATTTCTTATTTTATACTACTATAATACTGCTGCAGTGAACATTCATGCACATCTTTGGTCTTGGATCCTTGTATACATGTGAAATGGTTGTGAAATGATTTTAATCAAACAGTGTATCTGAGAGATCTGTTCGTGCCATTACATGTTGTTGCAGCTCATTATTTTAGCATTCAAACAGCATTCCAGAAAATGATTCAACTAAAATATATTGAACCAAGATTACTATTGGACCTTTAGATCCCTACCCCCTTTGTTTTGTACTTTAACAACAATATTCCTGTGTATCCTTGAACATATGTGAGGGATTCTCCAGAGCATGTATCTAGAATTGCAATTATCTGATCCAAGAATGTATGACCTTTCAGCCTGGCTACATATTGCCAAGTCACTTTTTTTCAAGTTAATAAATTTAAATGACATCTCATAATGTTTATTTTTATTTACATGATTACTTGTAGGATTGAGCTTCTTCCACGTATTGATTATTTTTTTCACCTTCCATTAATTTCATGTCTATACCATTTGTTCATTTTTCTTCTTGGTGGCCATTAGAAGAGTCTGTTCCCAATAATCCCTACATTCTATTGATTTTAGAAGAGGACGGCTCATTGAACACTAGAGTAAGAAAAATCTAACACATGACTAATACACCTAGTAAGAAAATTAATTTTTAAAACCTGGTAAGCAAATAAAATAAATAAATCTAGAAGCCTTGGGGGTTCAACAATGATAGCTGTACTATAGTTGAGAGATATCCCAGGGATGTGGGCCTCTTCCTGGAGTTAGAATCCTACACTGTTTTATGCCCTTTTAGCTAAGGGAATAGAGAAAGAACTAACATTATTGAACACTGACCTTCCACTGAGAGTTTAATGGATATCACCTCACGTAATCCTTCCAACAAAACTGTGAAATAGTATTATTTCCCCTCCTTAAGGATAAGGGAAGGCAGACTCAGAGAGACTAAATGCCTAGTCTGAGACCATGATGAAGCCTGTGATTGGGAAATCCAGAATTTGGAGATTTGCCTGCTTCCAAAGTTCAAGCACCTTTTCACCACACGAGAGAATCATAATCCTATTGAATAAAGTTGTTTGAAGAAAAGGTTGCCATTTGGAGAATTTCATAAACCTGGAGAGTAATGAGTGTTAGCTATTGTATCAGAAATAATTATTTGGGGAGCTAAAGATGGTGCCCAATCTTTCCTGATATCTGATCATTAGAGATCTTCAGAGGCAAGTTTTCTCCCCACTTCATCCACGAGAGCAAACTGTGACTGACATGTTATCATTCAAACATTGAACATGCTATGGGGAATTAACAACTACTCCATCTTCTCTTTCTGCTAGTTATTCTCTTGCTAAGGAAAGAGTGGTCAGTTTTTCAGGATGCAGTATCAGCCACTTGATGATTTGCCAGGGCATGGTAAGGATAAGAGATGAATCTTTGAGTCACTATAAAACAAGTTTTATTATTAAAAAGTACTATCACTTATTCCAGAAATTTTTAAGTCAAACACACACCCTCTGATGAATATATTATAATTTTTTCAAATTAGTGTTTATTTCCCAACTACAATTGCTGAGTTACTCAGACAGTATACAATTTTGAAAACTTACAGGAATTTTTGAAGTGGTTTGTGTAGCTCTTAAGAAGTCTGTGAGTCCACCCATAAGTTTCAGGGCAAAGCCTTTTGTTTTTTAAACTCCAGTTTGGAGGATGACTGAGGCCCCTGCATGGCACATCATCACTTTGGATGACTTTTCAGCTGAGGCTCTGCTGGACAGTTCCCACTGCAGCCTCCTATCTCCCACACACATGTCCCCACTTTCTGCCTTTCATTGATTCTGAAGCCAAGACAGCTTTCTCAGCCTTTGTACAGAGCCAGAGATGGCTCCAGAAGACAGCCCTCTCCAATTCAGGAGTCGGTCAATAGATAAATGCCCCAATCTCTAGCATTTCAAAGGGAAAATCTAAATGGTTCTCTGCATTTCATTTGCCCATAGCAAAATCCAGTTTAATAATGCAACCTTTCATAGCTTTCCTTCCTTCTCTCTAATAGTGCATCTTGGGAGCATTTTCCAGATAAACTACTTACATCTACGTCCTTTGTCATTTGAAGGAAACTTAAAGAAAAGCTCCCAAATTCTCATACATACCCATGTATTATTTTAGATACACCCTCCTCCAGGAAGCTTTCTATGACATCTGCTAAATGTAAAATTAATATCTAAACTTCTCTTTGTTTGCACAATATTTAACTGGCTGTTTATTCATATCTCTCCCTCAACTTTGAACTTCTTGGAGATAGAGGCGGTACAGCATCCTAAGCCTCATCCTTTGCGCAGTATCTGACACACAGCAGGTACTCAATAAATATCTGATAAATAAATAGAGACAGTAATGTACAGGTACTTGGTCCAGTGCTTGTTAGCCATATACCAAGATGAACAATATTCATAACATCTCCTTTGGTCAAGAGGATTCCATGTACTAGAAGCAACAGACAGGAAAACAGAGAAATTCCAAAGCCACATGTTTTCAGCTATAATGTAGACTTGAAATCAGTATTACTTAATATTGCCTTGCCAGGCCTTGCCAGGCCAGGAAAAGACTGTAAAGAAAGATAGTTGAGCACAAATTTTTAAATGAATATATATAACTTAAATATTTTTAAAAGATTAATAGATAAAAATAATTAAGATAAAAAACAACTTACATATATTGAGCCCTCCTTTGGTGCCTGCTACTTGTACAAAGGGCTTTTCCGGTGCCCTTTCATTTCATCGCCATAGGTAGATACTGTTTCCCAAATGGAGAGACTAAGGCTTGTGAGGTAAGGAATTTGCCTTGATTTGCACAGCTAACAAAAACAAAACTAGGATTCCAGTTATCTAATTCCCAGAGGCTCAGCCCAGCATTTACTTTAGCAAAGGCTTCTCTCCTAACAAGAAAAAGTCCAACTATGGGCTCTTCCCCCCAAGTACCATGGATTCTTTTTGTGAAACAAGTCCTGGCAAGGACAAAACAAGCTTTGGGGGAAAGGGACGTGGTGTCATTCTTGGAGGGTGACAAACACCACATGTCCTTCCTCCAGCCACGTGCTCAACCCACCCCAAAAGCTCGTATTTATCCTTCCAGAGTTGGGGAGTTACAGGGTCTGCCTTCTTCTCTAAATTGAATGATGGGCATCAACATTTTCCTGGCTTTCCATTGGTTCCTTCAAACTTTCTTTAATAAAAAAAGTGTGGTTCCAATTAGAAGCAGCTCTTAGTTCTTCCAACACTTCTCGATCATTCTAAATAAGTCCTTGAAATTTCCGAAGTGTGCAAGTGTGCACAAAACACATACACACACAAAACATACCAAAGAAAAATCTCAGTCCCCTGGGCTGTGTACATCTGAAGAATGATCTGGAACAGTGTTCAGTAACTAGAGGATAATACAAAATATTTCAAGACTAACCTTCAAGTCATGACCTCAAATTTCTTCTCAAAATCTGATAAACTCTGCTACAGAAACAGATTGTATCAGTTTCATTCTCTTTAGAAGCAAAATGTTACTTCAATAACTTCCCTTCAGTACTGATGAAGTTTGCTTGTCAGACACTACCTTCACATGACCTTAGTATTTAAGTCATTTTAGAAAAGTGAGAGAAGAGAGGGAAGGAAGGAAATGATGGAAGGACAAGGAGAGAGGGAGAGAAGGAAGGAAAGAAAGAAGAAAGGGAGGAAGAACAGAGGGAGGTAGGGAAAGAGGGAGAAAAAGAGGTGAAAGGGAGATGTTTTTCTTCTAATAGGAATAAGTGTAGCTGCTGAGTAAACACAGTAAGTGCAAGGAAAATAAAATTCATTTTCTAGGTTTCCTTTCCTTGAAAAAAAACAAAGCAGCTTCTTGCATTACCTGTGCTCTGCAGGATACCAGACAGGAGAGAAAACACCAGGGGGAAAAATATCTTTGTCCACACTTGAAATGCAGCATGGATAGAAGGGGGGAAAGTGATCTTCTAATGGCCTAGATACAGCATAATTGATTAAGTGTGGAGACTGGGATGAAATGAGTAGCCTCACTCTATACTCTTTAAGGGGACTGGCCGGGCTTGGGAGACAGTGGAGAGTAATCACAGAGTGACAGGCAGTTATCGATGTCATATCAAAGGTCTGTTAATAGGCTCTTGCAATGAGAATTGGACTTCAAGCTGGTTTAGCTAAACACCGTAAAAACTTCTTCCAGGAAGACTCTAATCCTTACGGAATTGAAGAAAGTGATCACATGCCACAGAATAACTGCCACAATTTATGGCACACTTTCTAGCAACGATCTCATGCAGCCCCTGGGGGGCCCACAAAGCTGTGATTCCACATTAATTGATATGGAGAATGCTATTTTCCAGATGACTTCACATCCAATTGAACAAAGGAGACACACATATCTCATGCGATCATGTTTATTGTATGCGTTGTTGTCATTTAGCATGTGTCACTGCTTACCAGTAGCATGTGATGGTGAAGAGGGACAGCTATGAAATCTAACAGACACAAGCCCTGTCAAAAAATAGTCCTGAAAGTTTAATTATCTTTAAAATGGTGACAAATGATAGTAACTAGAATGTCTGACATGTATTAACCATTTGTAAGTATCATCACTGTTTGTATTTTCTGAAAGAACTGTGAATGGGTTTATTAGGTAGATTTTGCTCTTGGGCCTAATATTTTTCAAGCACCTATTTTGCACACAATGCTGAATTCTTTCATGAATGCTTTTTATTCCTCATAGCATTTCAGTGAGGTAGATATTATTATTCATTTTAAAAGCTAAGAAAATCAAAGTTCAAGTAAAAGAAAATAATTCCCCATTAAATATTTGGCTAAAAAGTTGTGAAGTTTTTGAGTTCAGGTCTTCTGATTCTACATCATACTGTTATGTCTTTTGTGGACATAAATTTTATAACACGTGGGTAGTCTATTCACTGGTGTTCTGATAAACTAGTTCTTCAAAAAACAAGCCCAGATTTGTCACATTTAACTATTATTTATGGTGTACATAATTTCACCGTGGCCACCAAAAGTAGTTTATAAAATTTTCCTACACTCAACGGTCAGCTCTCACTGGCCGTTATTTTTGGAATAAGGTCACTGTATTTAAAGTGTCCACAGCTGAGGAAGCTAAGGCCTCACGCCTCTTTCTGCCCATTGGCTATGCTCTCCAGCTCCCAGCCTCTTTGACTTCCTCAGGCCTTGTAGATACAACCTTGACACCTATGTGAGAGGCAGAGGCAAGTTGGAGGTGCCAGTGTGCAAACCAGGGCCAGGAAAACAGCAGAAAGCAAGGCAGTATGGTAAAGCAATGACTGAGGAACAAGACTAGCAGCCAAGAGGGAGAGGGAGTCTGATTCCAGACACAAAGAACCACTGTAAGTATGAGATGAGTGAATGGAGTTGCCAAGGCATGGGCTGGAGGAACACAGATTGGAGTTCAACCCTCTGCCCAGCCGCTTCCTTGCTGTGCTCCTGTGGCAAGTTTATTTAAATTCTCTTTGCCTCATTTTCCTTTCCTATAAATGGGAGCAATGATATCTTCATGTGAAGGATTAAATACTATAAGAATCTAGCTGATGGTTGTATTTAACACTATAAAAAAACCTTAGTTTGGGAGCATAATTCATTCCAGAAACATGCTTGTAATCCAAAGCACTTGTATTTCAAAGCAAATTTCCCCTTAAAAAGTAATGGACACTCAGATGATATGTTCCCAAAATATTCATATAAAAATGATTATAATACTATAATATAGTATAAAATAATAAGGAAAATACACAATATTAGGAAAAATAAACAAATTAACCTCAACTTACCTTTGAAAACCTTTATGGCTGGGTGAGGGAGACAAGAGAGAAGGGTTATTGTGTAGGACATCTTTCACTATCACTAACAGAATATCGGCTGTCTGTTGGCTCAATGGAATCTTTTTCTTTTCATACAACTTTTAAAAGGAACCCATCTGATAGCCCTTGCTTTCGCCTCCTTTTGAGGATTTCACAGCAGTGTGACATTGCATTGTTGTTAAACAGATTCATTGCTCGTACTTATTTGGGTTGTGTTTTCTACAAAGTTTGCACTGTCTCCCACATTTTACACGTCTCCCTGATCTCATTTGAAGTGAGGGATTCCTCCACCTTTTGCTTATTCTCTTCTGCAGACAAGATCTCCTCTATAACCTCATGCTATTGAGAGATGATCGGCCACAATCCTACAGCAAGAAAGAGAGAGAACCTTTGGCTTAGTTGGGATTGTGTGATGTTTGGTGTCACATACTACTCATATTGCAAGACACTGATCATTTATAAAGTTAAAATTTACTGGAAATGCTTGCTCATATTGCAGAACACTCACAGAACAAGTTACAATCGAAGGTTTTCCTGCATTAGGTTTTAAAATTTGGTCTTATTACTTGTAAGATAAGCAACTCTACCTCAATCAGGGAAAAATATTTTTTATTTTACTTTATCTTATTTTAGTGCTCAGGTACATAGTATGGTATTCTATTGTCATCCATCCATCCATGGCCCTTTTATAAAACTGTTGTCCACTTTACTTCTCACTCCAGTACTATTCTCTTTCCCTCATAAGCACCTTTACTCCTGGGTTTAGTATCCACATTTCTTATGTACATGTATGTTGATTCATCTGTCTTGTATCTGTGAAAAGCACATAATTCAGCCTCTGGGTGAACTTTTTTTTTTTTTTTTTTTTGGTACCAGGGATCAAACTCGGGTCCTTGCGCTTGCGCAGCAGGCAGGGAAACCACTGAGCTAAACCCCCGGCCCCTGGGTGAACTTTTTAAGTTTACATAAATAGAACTATGATAGTTTTTTAGATTTGCCATAACAAAGTGCCACGATTGAGTGGCTCAAACATCATAAATTTGTTTTCTTATGGTTCTGGAAGCTAGAAGTCCAACATCAAAGTGTTGGCAGGGTTTATTTCTTCTATGGCCTCTCTCCTTGGTTTGTAGATGGAGATGTTCTCCCTGAGTCCTCATGGTCTTTCCTCTGTGTGTGTACAATCTTGATGTCTCTCTGTGTGTCCCATTTCTCCTTCGTAGCAGGACGCCCATCTCACTGGATTAAAATCTAGTCTCTAATCCACCTTATTCATCTTCACTTTATTGCCTTTTTAAAAAAACATAATCTGTAAATATGAATATATTCTGACATAGTAGGAGTCAGGGATTTAACATAAGAGTTTAGGCAACAGGAAGAGGAGGGAGCACAATTTAGCCTATAATAAATATTGTGCTGTTGTGGTAGATTGTTATAGTCATGGCACAAAGCAAGTCACACTCCTCCTTGGACACTGCCCCTCATACAATCCTTGGTGTCATGCACTCCATGTTTGGCATGTAATTTGTTGTAGATAATGGGACATCATCAAACATTATCCAAGAAAGGCTTGCTAACATCTTGTGCATTGGGGCTTTCTTGTTCTTGTTGCTAGCAACTTGTCTACCATTACATGACAAAACCTGAGCTAGTCTACCCCACACCATCAAGTTGTTGTGGGTACGAGGCCTTCCCAGACATGAGGAGCCAAAATCAATGCCCAGATGGGTAGGTGAATCCATACCAGTTGCATATTGTAAACCAACTTCAGGGGGATAAATGAGACCAGGAGAGAACAGCAGAATTACCTGACTTAGCCTTGCCCAAAATGTTAAGCTAATAAACAGATGCTGCAAGTCAGTAAGTTTGAAATGGTTTGTTAACAGCTATAGATGATGATAAAGCTATAGATCTCATTTTGTTTCTTAATTTTTTCCACCTAACATTTTGCATTTGAGATATTACTATTTGTAGATCTGTTTCACTCCTTCTCACTGCTATATGGCATTCTGTCATATGCACATGCCATATTTTACTTATCCATTCTTCTACGGATGAACAGTTGGGCTGCCTCCAGTTTTCTGCTCTAACATTCTCATGTATATGTCTTCATTTGCCTGTGTGAGTGTTTCTCTGGAAACACTATTCAAAAGTGAAATTGCTTGGATGTAGGGCATATGTACTCTTAATTGTACTGTTACTGAATTGGTCTTCAGAATAGTTGTGGCAATTTATACTCCTAGAAGGAGGAATGACCAGGGAACCTTTATATGTTTCTTATTTGAGCAGCAATCATACCCTCATAAGTGGTCCAGAAATCAAAACCCACCTTCTGAAATAGGCAGATCTTAAAATATTTCCTTTTATTTCTCTTCTTCATTACTTTATGAGGAATTGACAAACTATTATTTTTTATTATTCATCTGTTAATATGTATTGAATTCAGTTTTCTGTTTTCCTTTCCTATGCTGAAATTTTGTGATTTTTAGTATTTTCATTTCTCAATAATAAAATATCTAAAGGAATATGCAATTTACTGGTGGGAGAGAATTGTGATGAAAACAATTTGTACAGGTTATCAACATGGTTGAAAACACGTGAGGGTAAAAATAGCTTTTGATAAGACTGAAAAATAATTATAATGTGAAGAGAAAAATATCAGGTTACAGAATATTAAGCAATGCATAAACAAAACTATGGTGACTAGGGCATTTGCTCTGAGGCTATTTTCCAATACCATCTTCTTGGATTCTGTTTCTAAAGATTTGTAAAGCAAGGAAGAAAAAGTTGGGGCTCAAAACCTAACCAAGATTGGGATTATTATGAGTCCTTTCCCTAGTAAGCATGATCCTTAAGAATAGGGACAAATCAGACAAAAATCCAGCTGTTTTCCTCCTACCCACAGACATGTATAGCCTCAAGTAGGTCAAGAAGCCTCAAATTTTTAAGACAATCTGGAGGAAAGCCAGGGGGTACATGCCTCCTTGATCTCAGAGAATCCAAACAAATAATTTTCCAAGACAATGACAACCAGAATATCAAAGGTAATCAGGTATACAAGAAATCAAGACAACAGAAAAGAAAACAAGCAAAAAACAGATGTGTAAAATAGTCATGATTATTGGCTATAGAGAGATAAAAGGAAGAAGATATTCAATAGTAGTAGGAAGCTTTTTTAAATGACAGATTTGAAAAGACCAAACAGAGCTTCTAAATGTAATATATAATAAACGATAATATTAAAAACATATAAAATACAGTCCACAAAAAGTATACATCAAAAAAATTTGCATAAATATTTTAATACTAA
>NW_004624768.1:12400500-12450316 GCF_000247695.1 Heterocephalus glaber
AAAAAAAAAAAAAAAACACTTCTATATCCTTCAATGCATTCTACAAACTCAAGGCCTGTCCCAACACAGGAGAGCAGCCAGACTATGACAAGCAACTTGATGGGGGAAATGATTCCATGGGGAAGAAGATGCGTAAAAAAGAAAAGCTTCTTTTGGGATGCTCTGGAGACGTCATAAACCAAGTTCCCACTATCTCTACCGAGGTGGACAGTGATGGATGAGGAGGCTTTGGGGGCCAGGCATAGAGCTGCTCCCATGTGTGGCAGCTGGCAGTGCATCATCCTCCCTGGCCCAGGGTTGTCCTACTTTCCTTATTGTCTACACCAGTGTTAGATTCTGCCCTAACAGGCGCTTCCTAGAACTGGCAAAACCAGTTTGCGTTTAACAGTTTCCTCCTTATCGCCAAAGAAAATCTACCAACAATAGGAAGGCTAACCATGCAGGTTGTGCTTATAATTAATATAGCTGTCAAAGATAAGGCTTTGGACTCCAATGTTCAAAGGGAAAACAGGGCAGCCCATCTGCTCTGGCTGATATCCCCCATCTCTCTGTCTTGGCTGATTGAAGACCCGAGTTCTAAGCCAGCCTGCAGAAGGGAAAATGCTGGAGCTGCAAAGCTTTGGCCTCATCGAGGCCTCCTAGGTGGGGATCTTGCCGTCAGTCTCACAGCCTGTAAATGACTATTTAGGCAACATTAGCCTTTCAGCTTCCATTATGCCCTTATTCATTTATTTCTCTTGGTTGGATCACTGCCTTCACATGCCTGACTTTCATTGATTTCTTTTAATTGGCCTCTGCAGGGTGTGAAAGTGCAAAATATCCTACAGAGTAATGAAAGAGAGAAGGAGAAACTATCTGAAGCAAGCTTCAGAGTGGACAGGAGGAGAAGGAAAAGGTGAAATGTTTGTAGTGTGAATTGTCCTCACATGTGAATGAACCCACAGAAGATATATTTGCTTGTCTCAATCAGCTGGGGAAACAAATCTTACCCATGACCCCCTTGGCATAAACTGTTGAAATGAGTAAAATAGAGTGGTTTGTAAACTAAAACACATATACAGAGGAGGTTACAGCTACTTTTTTTCATTCATTCATCCTCTAAGTGTTAGGGCACATTCCAGGTGTTCAATAAATGGTAGGTATTAATATATTTTTATTAGAGATAATGTATTAGATGTGTCAAGATCAATGCCTGGCATGGAGGAGATTTTAATAAATCTTTTGTTTAAGTAATGAATAGACAGGGAAAAGAGCCTGAACACTTTAGAATTAGCACTGTAATTCTGGCTTGGCATTCTTGTGTCTCTAGTTCCTAAAATTAAGGCTACCGTCCCAGCTCTACTGCTTGTCTTTGAACAAGTATCTGTATCTTTTAAGTTTGACTATCCTCACTTTGACATGACAAGATGAATGCTCACCTGAAAGATGGTGCTGCTCCATGCTAATCCACTCAATAATCCTTCAACAAGCAATTATAACTCAATGTGATAACTGCAGTAAATTGGATAAAATTCTGTGGCACAAAGAAGGAGCAATTCGGGCTGGGGATTTAGCTCAGTGGTGCCATGCCTGGCTGGCAAGCACAAAGTCCTGAGTTTGATTCCTGATGCAAAAAAAAAAAAGAAGGAGCAATTGACTGTCTGGAGGAATCAGGATGGATTGCTCAGGGAAGGCAAATTGGTACTGGGAAGACTCATCCAGTCAACTATACAAAGGGATCAGCATGAAAAAGGCAGGGAATCACAGGATCCCAGTGAGTCCAAAGAGGAGGCCCAAGGGTGAGGGAACTGTAGAAGCAGACACTGGTGGGCAGCTGGCCCAGGCTGGGCACATTTGGAATCAAATGAGAGATTGCACGGGGAAGCTCTCCTTAAATGGCAACGCAAATGTGAGTGTCTACTATTAATTACTATTTCATTTCCTCTTTTCTTCGCTAATCCCCCTAAGAGTCACTGAGAATGCCAAATTGCCTCATTACAATTTCAAAAACTGGTGCTTAGAAACCTTCAGACCCCGAGCTTCAAACTGAGCTCCGTGTACCTGCCACATGACCACCTTGGAAGCTTCAATTTTCCCAAGACAGTCAGACCTACTCTGCAAAAATCTCATGGAAATTAGAAGACAATTTACACAAAATGTCTGGCACGTTCCAGATGGTCAATAAATGGTAGCTATTAATATTTTGTATTAGAGATAATGTATCAGAAGTGCCAAGATCAATCCCTGGCACAGAGGAGATGTTAATAAATCCCATCACTTTCCTCAGAAATTGGAAATGCAGCTTCCTGATTAATACTTTCTGAAAAGGATTCAGAACTCTTCCTCCTCCAACCATTCTCATTCAGTGGGTTATGGGAAAACTTCCTAAGTAGGTTTATAGGCAAAATAGTTGTGTGGTCTGAATATATATAAGAAACACCTGCAAACACACACATGCACATATCCAAACAGCACCTGCTGTGCCGCATTTTTGAAACATATTTAAACATAGAGCACTTTCTTCTGCAGAGACAAACTCAGCTGAGGAAAAAGCAGATGAAGGCTTTGTCTACAAGAGGCCCCTGTCATTCAGGCATCTTATCCCAGGGGAGATACCATAGTTTGATAATAACTACAATTTAGTGTCCTCCCTATGCTAGAAAGTTTTGTGCATTATCTCATTTAATCTATATTCGTGGAGGTCTTAAGATAATGAGAGCATGCTGGGCATAATGGTGCAGACCTCTCAGCACTAGGGAGGCTGAGGCAGGAGGATTGCCATGTGTTCAGAGCCAGCCTGGGCTACATAGTGAGTCCAAAGCCATTCTGAACTACACAGTGAGAGCCTTCTCAAAAAAAAAAAAAAAAAAAGATAAGGAGAGCCACACTTACATAACACTATGTACCCAGAACTCCTCTGAGCACTTTATATATCCCTTAGTTCTTGTGACTGTCCTATGAGGAAGATGCCTTTATTGTCCCTATATTACAGATGAGAAAAATGAATGCACCAAGTAGGTGATTTGCCCAAGTTGACAACACCTGAGTAGCTCAGCCAGGTGTAAAGGGCAGGCAGCTGTGGTTAAGAGACCTCATGCTGTTAACCGTGGCATGATTTATCCATGCTCGGAGACCCCTTGCTGGCCAGGTAGATGAGCCACAGGAACTTTCACAGGGAGACAGAAAGATGCTCATGAAAAATATGATGAATACTTAGATCATCCTCTGAGACACTTCCAAACAAGAAACTCCTGGCTAAACCTAAGATGTGATATAATTCTTTCTGGGGATGTGATTATTATGTGATAGAGAGTTAGGGATCCATGCAGAGCATTCTTACCTCTGCAGGTCCCTGGGAAAGTAACCAAGAAAATTTTATTAGAGTTTTCTTTTCCTGACTAAACTGAACCAGGGCATGACATGGATCCTCTTGTGAGTCTAGTTGGAATTAGTTTCAGCAAACAGTGGCTTGCTGTATAAGCCCCAAAGAGACCAACACTGGGATAACAAACTTCCCAAATTGGACTAAACCTACCAGGCAGCAGGACCCCCTGTTGCTCAGTTCCTTGTTTAGCCACATCTTCATTAAGCCAACCCCAGGTCCACTTCACTTGCTGTTTTCAAGTGGAACAAATGACCTTCCATGAGTCCTCCATCAGATTTACAAAGCCACAGATTCCATTCTATGTCTGGCTGACATATTCCAGGCTGGACCCTGGTGCTCCGGGTCATCAACATTGACAGGGCCTACAGGTGGTTTTCCTTCTCCTGCCACAGGCAGAAGTCACTCTAAGAAAACAGAGAGGACTATATCACCTTCCCAGTATGTTTGCTTGTCCTCTCTGAGAAAAGACAGGATTTTCTTTGTTTTGTTTTGTTTGTTTGTTTGTTTTCCACTAAGTTTATTGGCACATTTTAGGTATACATTATGATCACATTCATCATTGGGAATTTGTAGCTGTACATGATATATCTTGCTTCTTGTTTTTTTCCCCATTCCCCTCCTTCTCTCCACTCTTCCCTATTTACAAAAACTTTTGTTTCCATTTTTCCTTCTTTTCTCATATTTTTTCCTTCCCTTCTTTCCTTTTCCCCATGCCCTTCCCTACTTCCCCTTCCCTTTTGGACATTTTCTTCCTATTTTACATTATCTATTATTCATTTTGGTCCTCAATTACTCTTGCAGTTCCTCACACCAGAGAAAACTATTTGGTATTCACACATGTATATCCTATTTATTTCACTTAAGAGTATGGACTCTATGTGTCTCCATTTAGCTATAAATGTCTCTAGTTTATCATTCTTTATTGCTCAGTAGTACTCCATTTTATTTTTTAAAATCCACGTATTCTTTATCCAGTCACCAGTTGACGGACATATGGGCTATTTCCAAGATTTAGCTATTACAAACTGTACCACTATAAACATAGGTGTGCATATATCGCTGTGGTATGATGCTTTTAATTCTTTTGGGAAGATACCCAGCAGGGGAATGGCTGGGTCAAACGGGACCTCTAATCCTAGTTCTTTGAGGTATCTCCATACTGATTTCCACAGTGGTTGCACCAGTCTGCACTCCCATCAGCAATGGAGAAGGGTTCCTTTCTCTCCACACCCCTGCCAGCATTTGTTATTGGTTGATTTCTGGATAGCAGCCATTCCTTCTGGAGTGAGATGAAATCTCAGTGTTGTTTTCATCAGCATCTCTCAAATGACCAATGATGTTGAACATTTTTTCATATGTTTATTTGTTGCTTCTACTTCTTTGTCTGAGAAATGTCTGTTCATTTCAGAAGCCTGTTTTTTGATTGGGTCTTTATATTTGGGGGGGTGTGGTTTTTTAAGTTCTTTATATATTCTAGATAGTAGTCCTTTGTCTGAGGAACAGCTGGTAAAAAGTTTTTCCCACATGGTAGGTTGTCTTTTCACTCTATTGGTGGTTTCTCTTTCTGTGCAGAAGCTTTTTAATAAGATGAAATTCCAGTTATTGATTCTCTGTGCTAGTTCCCGTGCTACTGAGGTTTTGTTCATAAAGTCTTTTCCGGCACCAATGTCTTCAAGAGTTCTATCTAACGTATCTTCTAGCAGGTTTAGTGTTTCTGTTTTTTTTGTTTTTTGTTTTTTGTTTTGCTACTGGGGATCAAACTTGGGACCTTGCACTTGTGAGGCAGGCAGTGGAAACACTGAGCTAAATTCCCAGCCCCTAGTGTCTCTGTTTTAATATCTAGATCTTTGATCCATTTTGATTTTAGTTTAGTGCATGTTGAAAGATATGAGTCTAATTTTAATCTTTGGCAAGTTGAAACCCAGTTTCACCAGCACCATTTATTGAAGAGGCTATCTTTCATCCAGTGAGGGTGTTTGGCTCCTTTGTCAAAGATGAGGTGGCTGAGTGTGTCTTGAGTTGTTTCTGCATCTTCTAATCTGTTCCACTGATCCTCAGGTCTGTTTCTTTTCCAGTACCATGCTGTTTTTATCACAGTGGCTTTGTAGTATAGTTTCAAGTAGGAGATTGTGATACCCCCTGTGATGTCTCTGTTGCCTAGAATTGCTTTTGCTATTCTGGGTCTGTTCTGGTTCCAAATGAATTTCTGGATTGTTTTCTCTAGTTCTGTGAAATATGCTGTTGGGATTTCAATCAGGATTGCATTGAATCTCTATATAGCAGTTTGGGAAGTATGGCCATTTTCACTATATTGGTTCTTCCTACCTAGGAACAAGGAATGTCTTTCCATTTTCTTATGTCCTCTTTGATCTCTTTTTTTCAGAGTGCTATAGTTTTTAGAGTAGAAGTCTTTTACTTCTTTTGTTAGACTGCTTCCTAGATATTTCTTTTTTTTTTTTTTGGATGCTATTATGAAAGGAATTGTTTCCCCAATTTCTCTCTCAGTGAGTCTGTTGTTCATGTACAAGAAGGCTATTGATTTTTTGAGTGTGACTTTGTATCCAGCTACTCTACTGAATCTGGTTATTAAGTTTAGAAGTCATTTGATGGAGTTTTGGGGATCTTCTATATAGAGTATCATGTCATCCATAAATAATAACAGTTTAACTTCCTTTCCTATTTTTATTTATTTCTTTTTCTTGTCTAATTGCTGTCACTAATATTGAACAGGAGTGGTGATAGTGGACATCTTTGTCTTGTTCCTGATTTTAGCATGAAAGATTTCAGTTTTTGACCATTTAGTGTGATGTTGGCTGTTGGTTTTTCATAGATGACTTTTATCAAGTTGAGATAAAGTCCATCTATTCCAATTTTCTGTAGGGTTTTTATCATGATTGGGTGTTGGATATTGTCAAACACTTTTTCTGCATCTATTGAGATGATCATATGGTTTTTGCCCTTAAGTATATTACATTTATTGACTTAAGTATGTTGAACCATCCTTGCATCCCTGGGATGAATCCAACTTGGTCAGGGTGTATCATTAGAGGAGAGGATTTATAGGAACTGGAGAGCCCCCTGCCCTAAGATGGAGAGGATTTATAGGAACTGGAGAGCCCCCTGCCCTAAGATCCTCCCTACCATCACTGGCAAGAGTCAAACACTCTGAAAGCGATAGGACTTCGGCTGAAAGATGTGAAAGATGCTTGTTCCAGAGGCCTCAAAACCTTACCATAAAATTATGAAACTTCAGAATGATCCAGCCAAAGGGCAAGCTATCTCACAACCACAAGAGGGGATTAATGGGAAAAGAATGTGGAAATACAAGACAATGTTTTGGTGTAAGAAAATTTAAAATAGCAAACTTCAGATTGGCCATATCCTCAGAATGCAACAATGCAAAAGTATTTATGTAAGTGAATCTTAATAAGCAACATAGAAGGAATATAATTAGGCAGACATCCACTGGGGAAATCCTTTTTAATGTTTGCACACCTTTTATTTTATCAACTTAACCACATTGTATAAGACTTTGAACATCAAATGTTTAAATTAATTTTATTGGTACATTTTAGGTATACAATATAATGACATTCATCATTGGAATTTTGCACCTTTACATAATCTCTCTTGGTTCTTATTTTTTCCCCATTCCCCTGCCCTCCCTTCAACCCCTCCATCTCTTCCTATTTACAAAGACTTTGTTTCCATTTTTTCATTTTCTCATATTAATTCCATTCCATTCCATTCCATGGAATGGAATGGAATGGAATTCAAATGATCACATTTTCCATGATAGCTTTTGTAAAGGAACAGCCAATAATTCTGTATGAGATGTCAAGGGATATACCTTCAATATTACAATTAAGCCTCACATCACAATCACCACATGAGCAGTATGATCTCCTTTCAGATAACACAAAGTGATTTGCTAGCAAATGACTACAATACGCCAAGTCATGGTTCCAAAGCTTTGTCCCCTCCCCAATGATAGGATCATACGTGCATAACCTTTGCTGCATGAATTTTCAGGGACCTTTGACTCTAGGTTTAGCCAGGTGACTTGGCAGATGGGATGCAGAAGTTTAGCCCATGGTTTTGCACTGGGACTGCTTGCTCTCTTTCCCTCTGCTATCATGAGTTTAGTCTTCTGGACCCAAGAAGACTGGTGAAACAGCCACCCTAGAGGAGTCAAGTCTAGATCAATCAGTCCATAGTCAACCCATACTATCCCACAGACACATGAGCTAAACAAAGCTGTATTGGAGTTTGGGGGGGGGGGGTTGTTTTGGTTCACTTTAATTGACACCAAATAATTGGACACATTATGGAATACAGTGTGATGTTTCAATACATGTATCCACCTTGTAATGATTAAATCAGTATCATTAGCATTTCTACCACCTCAAACATTCATTCTGTCTTTGTGGTAAGAATATGCAGAGTCTCTCTTCTGGTTATTTGGAAATATATAGTGTATAACTGTTTACTGTAGTCAGCCGAATATACAATAGAACACCAGAACTTACTCCTTTTATCTAACTGTGACATTGCAGCCAGTGACCAACCTCTCCTGCTATTCCCTTCTTCCTTCTCTTCACCGTCTCTGGTAACCACTCTTACTCCCCACTTCTATGAGATTCTTTTAGGTGACACTCTTTTAGATGATTGCAGGACAGTGGAGTTTTGTGATTGGTTGTTACTCAGCATTATTATGGCCAAGGATAACTGAAACAGTGACTAAGTCAAATTCAAACCTAGACACCAAAATCCATAGTTTCTTTTCTGTCCCGTGCTACCACAGAGTCCAAAACCTTTTCAAATTCACACTTGATATATGGGAAGTTTTGCTCTAGGCTTCTAAAATCGGGTTCAACATGGTCAGGAAGAATGTTACATAGCAATGTCTCCTACCAGGAAAACAGAATCATAGTTGTTAAAGATCTTATCAGGGAGCTGAGTGAATAGGGAATTCACTAAATAAATTTTGTACATCCAAATAATGAAATATTATCCCTCTTACACATAAAAATCAAATGTGTATGTTTGCTTATTTTTGCATAAGCATAGAGGAAAACATCGAATGCACACTGAACTATCATGTTGATTAAATCACCTCAGAGTGTGTGGGGACAACAGTCGTGGGTTTAGCGATCCAGCTTGGCCTGACCACAGCCATCGTGGGCCGTGATTGTCCCTGAGAAACTCTGCTCTGTTTTCCTCACACGGTCACCCAACACACTACAAATAAACAGTACCATTAGCCTGATACATGGAGCCCTGTGCCTGGACCATGGTGCCATGAGGACCAGGAATGAGCCTGACATCCGTGATGTTATTAGCTTGCGATAAACCAAGGAGATTCCAGGTTATGTGACAGTCTCTGTGGTCCTGAGGCTGCACAAGCCCCCTCTCCTTGACCCAAATCCTAAGATCCACTGGTTTTGCTCCCACCTTTGACCACACTTCTGTCGAGCTATCCCCAGTAATTGTACTCTCTGCGGTCCTGCATCTGTCTGCCTCTTTTTCCCATTTTATGGAACCACATGGCCAATTCTCAAGCACTAGCACTGGTCTGGGTTTTTCCAGAATGTGGTGAAAGATTGCTGGCATTTATTTTATACACTGTTATAATGCTTCACTTGTTACAATCTTACATCACTTCTCATCTATCCTTCCTCTGAATGATTTCTTCCCCTTTCTCCTTCTCTCCTTCCTTATGAGACTCCTGGTACATATATGCTGATTGTTTGATGGGCTCTCATATTTTTCTGAGGTAAGTTCTTTCTCTCTCTCTAGGCTTCATCTTACCTAGTCTGTATTGGTCTACCTTCAATTTTGTTAATTCTTTTTCCTGCTGCTTCAAATCAACTGTTAAGCCTCTCTGGTTCGTATTCCAATTATGTACTTTCCAACTCCAGAATTTCCATTTGGCTCTGTTACATAATTTCTATTGTTTAACACTCTTTATTTGATGCCCATTGTCATTCTATCTTCCTTCACTTCTTCAATCATGGTTTCCTTTAAATTCTACAAACCTATCTATATAGTGCCTGCTACTAGGGAGTCTGAGGCAGGATTGTTTGAGCCCAAGAGCTCAAGGCAAGCTTGGGAAACATAGCAAGATCCAATTCTCTTTAAAGGAAAAAGTTCCTTTGGACACAGTCACTATTTTGAAGTATTTTGTTGTTAAATGTGACATCTGTTTGCTCTTACAGGCAGTTTTTCTTGCTTCTTTTCTTTCAGTGTACAGGTCATATTTTGCTGTTTCTTTATTTTGCTTGTAATTTGTTGTTGGAAACTGGACACATTAGACAGTATATTGTGGCAAATGTAGGTTCTAGTACCCTTTTGTGCTTTGCTGCTGTTACCTGCTTGATTCATGGGTAATGGCTAAGCAGGTTTAAGTGAAGCCCGTTTCTCCTCCTCCTACTTCCCATCCTAGTGTTAAGTCACAGTCACCCCAGGATGATAGGGGTATGGGTTGGGTTCTCCCTCCCAAGTAGTTCACTTCTACTAGTTGCCTGTTCATTGTTCTGTTATTTACAATTTCCCAAAGCATACATTGTTCTATCAACTCATTCGATCGAATTTCAAGTCCTTTGGAAGAACAGTTTTTGAGGTTCAAGTCTGAGATTTATTTATTCTGCCCCAGGTGAGCCCTTTCTGGCTGTCATCTTCATTCCCAGATTCTCTTCTGCAAATGAACTGCCCAACGGTCCAGGTTGTATCATCATCAAATCCATGAATCTATTGCCTTTCACAACACTGCTCCTGAGAGAGTTCTTAGGTCTGACCTTCTCCATACTCCATTGCAAGTGAAGTCAGTTGCTTTGGGGAATAGATCAGGCACTCTCTATTGTGCGGCTTGCTTCTCGCCCAGGAAAAATCATAGAGATGCTCCAGAGCTTGAAGTGAGACACTGACAAGCCTCTCTCTGCTTGAGAAACTGAGTACTTGGAGAAAGGGGTGCAGCAGGCTGAGGTTCTTGGTTTTCCTCTCCTGACATGAGACCATCACTTCACAAGCTGGGGCAAGGGTTAAGGGGACCCCAATATCCTCAAACCACCCCATTCCATTATACATGCTGGGAAGGTGAAGGCAGCCCTTGCCACTGCCCTGCACTTGGCTGGGGCTCTACCTCTGCAAGAGGAAGATGGGACAAGATGAGAGGTGGAGGTGTCCTGCTCCTCCCAGAAAGCAAGCCCCCAAACTGGGAGCCAGGGGAGAGGGAGTTCTGTGTTCCTGACTGCAGTATGCTGGAGGGGACAACCTACTCTACTGAGTAGGAATGATCAGGAAGGAAATCTATCTGAGCTGAGAAAGGATGAGAAAAGAGCAACATTAGACACCACAGGCTCTCCCTTTCCCTGAAGAATACTCATAGATTTTCTTCAATAATTTTGTTCGTATTTGCTCTTAGCCATTGAAACATTTCTGAAGGCTTTCATTTCTGTTATGTTATTTTTTTTAATAATTAATATCAAATAACGACAAATTCAAGAGAGGCTGCAAGGAAAAAAGGAACCCTTTTACACTATTGGCAGGATGCAAATCAGTACAGCCACTATTAAAATCAGTGTGGAGATTCCTCAAAAAACTGAAGCTAGAAATTTCATTTGACCCAGCTATTCCCCTTGTAGGTATCCTCTCAAAAGAATTAAAGACACTGTATTACACTGACACATGCATACTCATGTTTATAGCAGCACATTTCATAATAGCTAAGTCTTGGAAGTGACCTAGATGTCCATTGACAGATAAATGGATAAAGAAGGTGTGGTATTTACACACTATGGAGAACTATTCTGCCTTAAAGAAAACTTGAGTCATTTGTAGGAAAATGGATGCACTTTGAGACCATCATGTTAATTGAAATAAATTAGACACACAAGCTGAAAAATCACACGGTTTCTCTTATCTGAGAAAACCAGAGTTTAAAGAAAGAGTAAAGTAAAAGATAATAGGAAGTAAGGGGAGAGATCTTTCTCAAAGGGGAAGGAGATCGAGCTGGAGGGAGGGAGGAGGGAGGGATAGAGAATGAAAAAAGGAACTGGGATGTGTTGGGTACATGCACTGACTTCCCACAAGGAATGTCAACACTGTGTATGACACATATCTACTAATAAAATACATTTTTTTGCTTAAATTCTTTCATTGGTACATTTTAGGTATACAATACATTTACATTTATCATTGGGTGCTTGTACCTGTACATGACATATCTTGGTTCTTATTTTTTCCCCATTCCCTGTGCTCCCTTCACACCCTCCACCCTTGCCTATTTACAAAGACTTTGTTTCCATTTTTTCCTTTTCTCGTAATTAAAATAAAATTTTTTTAAAAAAATAATTCTTACCTGGGCCACTGGATTTCCTCACGTCATCATGCCAAAAATTAATTTCCCATCACTACCCTTATACAACTTTTGTAATTAATGAACACAAGTCACAAAAGATCTGGAAGGCTTTTTGAAAAAAAAAAAAAACTCCAAACCTTCTCATTTATAGGCATAGAACATGAGGTCCAAAGTCAGGTCACCTGGCTAGAAAAGAACAGGGTGTAGATCCATGTCCATTTATACTGCAATTCAAATTCTTTTTCTTACACCACCCCTGACCACCTATTGCCCCACCCACCTTCTGGTGTCTTGGCTCCCTTCCCTGACTCCGGAGCCCCTCACTGAAATGCACCTCTCTTCCTGCTGGATAACATGCCCCGGGGTTTCCTGTTACTCTTCTGCTACTTCTTACTCTGGGGAAGCTACAGAGAACTAACAAGCCCAGCAATACTACCCCAGTCCTTCTAAAATAATGCAAATCCTACCTGTATCCAATAGGTAGAAAGGTATTAAAATTAATAAACTTGCATCTCAGTGGTGTATACTGCCCTGGCAAAAGGGGATGTGATTATTATAAAGAGAGTTTATGAAGCACAGAGGATTTCCAGGAGAGTGAAAATACTCTGGATGGCACCATAATGGCACATACATGTCATTATACATTTAGCAAAACCCATAAAATGTGCAACACCAGCAGCGACCCCTGATACAAATGATGGGCTTTGGGTGATAATGATGTGTCAGTGTAGGTCCGTCAATGTGCCGCTCTGGTGAGGATGTTGGTGAAGGGGGAGACTGCATATATGGAGGCACATGTATAAAGGAAACTGCTAGGTTTCCTCTCAACTTTGATGTGAACCTAAAGTTGCCCTAAAAAAATAAGTCCTAAAAAAAAGTGTCATCCTAATGACCTAAGAGAGATGTCTTAATGTATGCAAGCTGAAACCCAAATGCAAATTAAAAATCACACTAAAATATCCTGACATTCCTGTTATAGCAGCTAACACATAAAAGAGGAGCAATACCAAGTATGGGGGAGGATGTGGGGCAACTAGAACTGCTGATGAAAGTGCCAATTAGGCCAACCATCTTGGAAACACATCGTCAATATCTGTAACCTGACTGCATGCCTCTTCTCTAAAACCCAGCAATGCCGCTCTGAAATATGTACTCCATGGAAATGGGTAGCCATACTCAACAAAGGCCTGTACAAGAAAGTTCATAGCAGCAACACTTGTGAAAGGCCAAAGCTAGAAAGCCCGCTGTTCTCCCAGAAGCAGCACTGGTGTGCAGGGCATTTATTAAGAAGCTCTCAAAACCAGCTTGCGTTGAGTAAGAGAAGAACCAGAATTGGACAGAGAGAAGTTGAGCTGCAGTGCAGTCACAACAAGGCCTCCACTGACCCCATGGAGCTCTTAGGCTGAGGTAGCACTTTGGAGTTGTCCTGAGTTGGGACCTGGGAACCAGGCCTTCATGCCCTACATTTAACAAGTGTTGGATGTGAGCGGCCCCAGCAGAGGTGTGTGGCCTTGGACAACTCCTTAGCCAGCAGAGCAGGGCACTCTGTGCTTCAGTCCTGAATGGAAATCTGAGCAAGGTGAAACAACTGAATGGATAAATAAAATGAAGTGTACTCATCCAATTAATACATTGAGGTAAATTCACCCACAGAAACACGATACATAAACAAGAAAAAGCAAACCAGAGCCATGTGTGCTGATAAGGATATGATGCCACACACAAAGGATAACATTCCCTAGGGTCCCATCTGTATAAGTCTCAACAAATAGACACGATAAATGTGTGGTGAGGATGGGACTTTCTCTGGTAAGGGGGTGGAAGTAGGAAGGACCCCAGGGAGAGCTGCTAATATTCCATCTTGGTCTGGGCTTTGGGGACCCTGTGCAACTACCAACAGCAAGTCACTGAGCCACACACAGATGACTTGTGTACTTTTCTGTGTGGACTTTCGACTTCAATTTTTTCTAAAGAAAGAAAAATAGGAGATGGGAGTTCAGTTGAGTTGGGAAAAGACAGAGTAATAGCAAAAAGAAGGAAAGGCTGTGAATTAACCAAAAACTGTATATAATATAAGCAAGAAATTATTTGAATTTTGTGGCCTGAAGGCAAGAAATTCCATTTACTCCCTTCCTCTTCTCCATCAGATTTCTCATGGGCTAGGCCTGTGTTGAAGGAAAAAGAAGAGTGTAAAGTAAGAAGAAGTGTAGTGGTCCAGGTGACCCTTTATCCACCTTTTGTTATCTCTCTGCAAAACCTTGGTGTGCTTGGGGGCGCAGGCAAGCCCAGAACAGATCTGGTACATGCGGTCTTGGAGACAGAGTAGGGAGACTGATAAATCAAAACTTCCCACTGCCCATCCACCTGAGTCAGACAAGGTAGCTGCCATTCAAAGCACATTTTACTCATGTGGCAGAGACCCCAACAATGCCAGCTAAATCAAATGTCACTATATAGTCACATCCAAGGTTCTTTAGAATCCTTCCATTAATTCACGGCTCCTTTCATCTTATTTTACTAAAGATAACTCTGCTTTGTTGGACAAAAAATGCATCTGGAGTACAGAATCTTAAAAGAGAATGTGCCCAGATGGTAGAGGTATTTAAGGAAATACAGTTTTCCAATTTGAGAATTTATAAACCCTCTGATTTCATTTGTATGATTTTTCCAACCCCCTCCCCATGTATGCATTGGCCCTTATACACTGTTCAAGTAGCAGGAGAGTTGTGTAATGTAGTCATGGCAACCTACAGCCTGACAATGCTACACACACACACACACACACACACACACACACACTTCACCCACCAGCTACAACTCACTCAAACTCCAATAATCATTTACATCTTGAAAATGAGCTTAAAATAACAAACACCAAAGTTGTATGAACCTCCACATGTTCTGTTTTTGTCACTATGTCTAATTACTACTCACACCAAAGGTAGAAAATATAAATGGGATTCAGTGGCAGATTGCTTGTGGTTGAGAACTTCCTTTTCAATAGAAAATGGGACATTTGTGCGCTCCCCTCTCTGCTAGAAGTTGAAATTGAAGGTGGCTTTACAGATGTGCTCCTTCCTGTTTTCACTTGCCTTGCAGTAATAATTACTCTTGGCTAATAATGTTAATGTTGGTTTTTAAGGCAGGTAATTAGTGCTTTTAGCACTGTAATTGAATTTCCAGAATACAGCCTTGCATTCTCCCAGCCAGGGCCCCATTATTTGACCAAGAACTGAATCTTAACAACATGAGGGAAAAGTCCCCCTCGTGTGCCTCGTTAGGACACACCTGAGTTGGGAAGGCCAGTTCCCAGGGGCCAGTCTCCAGTCTCAGGGGGATTCTTAGTGAATAGCTCCACATTTGGGGGCAGGAGACAAAGTCTGTGGGCAGATCGCGAACCTTGTCTTAAAACAAAGCTCTACAGAAACGGAAAGGCTTTGGTCTGTGGAGATGTGCAGGATTTAAATCAAAGCCTGTGTTTGATATAAAATGACTTCTGAAGACCAGAACTCTTGGAAAGAGGCATCATTAATGAGAAATACCTGCCTCGGGCATTTGCCATCCTCCAAAGCAGAGGATGGAGGAAGGATGGTGTCATGCTCTTTATCCTATTAGCTCACTGTCTTCTCCCTGCAGCGATGTAGTGAGGTCAACATGCCACCAAGAGTCCACTGGATTTTCTGGGGGGTTTTATTTTTTAGCCTGGATGAACCGAGAGAAGAGTCTGAGATGAAACTACATGACAGTAATTTCTTTGGGAGTGCAATTCTAGAGATCAGGACATACAGAAGACTCAGAGACAAGGAAGGAATACCAATACCAGGATGCATATGCACTATCTACTGACCTTCATTTGGGGGCCACTTCATTGCATAGAATCACTTCTGAGGTCCTGAATTTTGCCTTGAATCAACTGTCTGAGCTGGGGAAAAGAAAGTCATGTACCCACTGGCTCCTGTTCCCATTGATCCAGGGTTCCCCAAGGGCTGGTAAATCTCTTCCACTTCACTGGGGAATATTTGTCAATGCTGGGACCATAATGTTGTGGTGACACCAACTGCAATGATGGAAGTAAGAGGTTCACACTGCGGAAAGCTTGTTGAAGTGTGTGGACTAAATGCCACATTAGCAGCTATGGAGATAGAGGCAAGGCCAGGAGGATTTGAGACGGTAAGGAGCAGGCATCAAATACACCTGATATGCCCACAGAAGAGTAACCAACACTCAGGACAGAGTGTGGGTCGTTAGTGTTCTGGAATCCTCAGTCACTCCTTGGGGTTATTGTAATGAAGACCTGACAGTCCATTTTGACTCAGAGGTGCAATTTACTATTTCATTCTCTAGAATCTTCTCCAACCATTGCCCTGTGCATGGTTTCCATCCTTCCGAATCTCTGCCTGACTCCTGAGAGTCACCCTGTCACCCTCTATCCCATACAAATGCATGGTGCTGGCCCAGCCCATCAGTCAAGATGTTGCACCTTCTCTGTTTCCACCTTTGGAGGAATTAGGATCTCTGAACACTCTCCTTCTGTGTTCTTAGAATTTCTCCGATGATCTTTTTCTTGGTTCTGTGTCCACCACTTACGTATCTACTGTCCCCTTCTGACCTGGCCTGCCCTTATGCCTTCCATCATCATCTAAGCCTCTCTCTCTCTCTCTCTCTCTCTCCCCTGTTTATTATTCACTTCCCTAAGGGAAATCCTATGAATCCTATGTGCAGTGTAAATTAGATGTGAGAATTTGATGCAAATACATTATTGATTTTTAAGGAAGATTATGTAAATTGCCTGGTCTATTATTTTGCTTGCTGAAATTCTTTTAACATAATTATGAAGTTCTTAACATAAGGCAGACTGAAAAACCTAAATACATAATGACCAAACCATGAAGTCATGTGATTCTAAACCAGCAATGGCAAATGTTTTAGAGCTTTCAATGTTAACAAACAGCCAGTTGCAGCACATATGCCATAGGTTCACCACCACTAAACTATTCTATTGGCATCTTGGGCATTACATTCAGACTTAAAGAAATCTCTACACCACAATTTTGGAAATGATATAATGTCTACTAATCTTCACTCAGTCTCCCTACATCTCTTTTCCCTGTAAGAAAATCCAGTCATTTGTTAAGTCATTCTTTACATGGTATGTGCCCTGAGTGTCCATTTCTTACATGTTTTTGAGACTCACATAAACTGGGCCCCACTGAGTCCTCACCCAAGTTTCTTAGGATTTTCTCCAAGCTGTAATATAGATGCTATTCCATAGGATACATCCCAATAAACCCCTGGAAGTGGAAAATACATTTACTATCTCTAGCCTATTGGACATAATAGCTTGTGATCCACTGGGAGCTTCTGGTCCTCCTCTTACAAGTGCTCTGAGGCAAATCGAGGAAGGTAGCCAGAGACTACCTGCTGAGAGTCTGCTGTATGAGATGACAGAATCTTTCCCACCCTTCTTGCCCCAGGCTTCGTGCACTCATTGGTCTCTGCTCTTCTCCAACGAAAAAGAATTCTGCAATTTAAACTAAAACCAGAAAGGCCACTTCAAGAAACACAACCAGATCATTTCCAGCCCCTGCCCATCTGTCTCTTCTGGTCTCCTTTCTCTTCACGCTCAGCTTCAGCTGCAGAACATTCTGGAAATGGCACCGTTCCTTCAGGCCAGACTTACTGTGTTCTTTTATTTGTTTGGCTCCAGGGAGAATTACTTGTACTGAATAGATAAAACATGAAACACTTTTCCCTTTGAACTGCAGATTTAAGGAACAACAAAGAAGAAGGAGCTAACATTTGTGGAGACAAATGAGAAAAGGGAGGCTCAGAGAGGTCTCTCCCCTGCCAACCTTACCTACAAATGGTGGAACACAAGGTTTGAACTGGAACTTCTGAAAAATCTTGATTGAGCCCTCCCTCTCCCCCTCCCTCCCTCTTACAGCAGGCTGCTTCCTGACCTCTCTGATAACCTTCTTCCCACCTCCATTGATGTGGCTAAATGTAATTTTTCTTCATTACTTTATGGGCATCTCAGTTCAACCCTGAACGTAAAACTGAGCTCACTCTCTCTGTGGATGCTTCACTTTTCTTTAACCCTTCAGAGGTCATGGCTGATCTGAGAGATACAAACAAATTCTTCTTCCCTAATGCTATGAAGTAACACCTAACCCATGACCTCCACAGGGTTAAGTTAGTCTTGGGCCCACTTCCCTTCCACATCACCGGCTACTCACAGCCTCTGCTGAACCACTGGTGAGGAATAAGCCACATACATCCTGACAAACGTCTCACAAAGAAACACAGCTAACAGTACATGCACGCTCTTGTGTCCTACCCAGACAGGAGATTCTATTTCTGTTTGGCTTTGTATGCATTCCTAAGTGGGAATTGTTCTTGCTGTACACTGTTAAAACTTAGAGAGATTTTACAGCCATTTTGTCCGTTTTTATGTTAATGATAAAGAAATTGAGGTTAAGCAACCATGCCACAATCACAAAGCCTTTCCCTAGATCACACAAGTCAGGGGTAGAGCCAAGAACCTCAGGGCTCCCAAACTGAGCTGCTCCTGGTACTGTATGTTAGATTTCTTTACCTGAATCCGTTGTGCTGGAAAGATCTACTCCCATAGACTCTGTAGGTCAACAGCCACCTGTTTTTAATATAGTTAGTTAATGCCAGAAGCCTCCTCCCATAGATAGGAGAGTTCTGTCTTTGAGTAGATGTCTTATAAATACATAAACCACCACTTACTTCTGCATTCTTCTCTAGAACACATTATCCTCACAAATTTCCAGGCACGCCCAGAAGTTTTTGTCTATATGAAATTAACCAGCAACAGTAAATGGTGAAGGATTAGGTTAAATAAACCTACCTGGGTTAAAAGCCAGCTGTCTGCTAGGCTTTAGCAGGATCTTTGTTTACCCAACGGTGTTTAATACTAAATGATTGCTGCGTCAAAAGTTCCCCCAAAGTTGAAAGGAAGGCCTGTTTCAGACCTCTGAGCACGTTATAAACCTGAGAGAAAACCCAAGCCCTCCAACAAATGTCTTCTGGCATCATCTCCACATTCGAACACATCCTAAAGCACTGAGGGAGAAATACTAGATGTTTCACAAAAGCCCATTCCACTGGGCAGAGCCTGGGAGACAGGGCTAAGAAACCCAGGCACAAACACCTAGTTTGCATTCTCAAGGTAGCTACTGCCCTCTAGTGTTGGCATGGGAACAAAGCAGTAAACAGACTACTAATCTAAGGTCATCTAAACCCCACCTCAGTTTATCATCCAGCAGTGAGTCTCAAAAGCCTCAGGTGGTAGCTTGGAAAACACCACCAGAAGAGTATACTGTGCCAAAATGGACCCGCTGTGGCTCCCAAGGTCTGTATTCAGACAGTTTGCACTGGCGCTTCCATATTTGTTGAAAGACCTCCAGGCCAGTTAGCTAAAAGCTGCCACCCTCAGTGTCCCCGCGCCCCCAGCATCAGCTCTGGCTCTCCAGAACCAGGCCTGTCCTCTGGACCCCCCAGACCACTCCCTGACCCAGTAGCTAAAGTTTAAAGCTCAGCAAAGCAGGGGCTTAGGAGAACCTGACCCAGAGCTATGGAGGCTGCGTGCTAGATCAGCGTTCAAACCAACCCAGCAATTAAATATTTTGAATATGATACTCTGACTGCTCCTCAGCCTTCACTCAGTGAGCCCAGTCATCTGTCCCTTCATCGTTTATTGACACCTACTGTGTTCAAAACACTGTGTTAGGTCAGAGATTTGTGGAGTCCTCTACACTTGAGCTGGAATCTGATTTGGTGAATCCAATGCCTGGTGACCCAAACACACCTGCAGCTAATGACCAACCAGCACTTTGCAGCTCTGGGAGGGAGGTCAGTGGCAGGGGGGATTACATTGTATGCACCTGGTGATGAGGTTCTGAACTTGCCTCCAACTCTTAATTGCTCTTTGGCCTCTGGCAAATTACTTTACCCATAACAGTATTTCACTTGCCCTACTTCCAAAGGGAAAGAAATAACACATCATTAGGTAATTACACGGATTAAAGGAAAGAGTCTTTAAAGGTCTATATCATAGTCCTTGTTATATAATAAATTTTCAATAAGTATTTGCTAATACCTAGATCACAAAGTATTAAAGATAAAAATGCATTCGATCACTAAATCAAATATTTCTACTCCTGTGATGTAGCAAAGAACAAAAAATTGCATAAATTATTGGAGCATTCCTACCTTCCAAGGAGAATGAGATGGAAAAATATGTAAAGGGAAAGGGAAACTAGAGCATGAAAAATATGAAGAGAAACCAAATGTGGCTCTGGTAACACTTACTCCAACAGTTTAATCATTTGGTAGCTGTATTTGCTATACATGGTTCTGTTCACAGACTAGTATGCATAGCTCTGAGTGGACAGATGGTATAATCTATCCAGTTAGTTGTCAAGTCATTGTGAACTGGTTAGTGGGTTCCTTTGACCATCACTTGCATGCACATTTGGGGGGGCTCAAGTATGTGGCTCTATGTTCTCCTCTTGGCCATAAGACCTTCAGACTGATCAGCATGACACTAGACTGTCAGACATAACTAACTTTGAATTTGAAGATGCTTTACAAAAAGATGGCACACTTCTAAAGAAACTCCTACCTCTGCTGGCTGTGAATCAGCCAGCTAATTTGTCTTTAGCAATGGTTTTACAAAGGCCTTCTATACTTACCAAGCATTCTTTACCATTCTTTGCACCTCACAGCACTGTGTGCCTGGAGACACCTGAATACCTGCAGAAACTGTATTTGCAGAAACTGTCTTTGGGCACCCCCATTCCGGGAGCATATCACTGTACCTGACATTGCTACTTGACAACTCACATCTGAAAGACTATAGGTGGTGTCCCAACTGGTCAAAGGATTAATAGAGGTTAATCCTTTGCATTTTTGCAGCAGTTGCTGGAGGAATAATTCAAAACCACTGGCCATACATTCAGAGAAGACTAGGAATGGTCACTGCTATGTTTGGGATGTGGTTTGTCCCAGCCAAAACTAATGCTGAAGTTTGGTCACAAGGAGAACTGTATCAAAGGGTGGTGGGACCTTCAGGAGAGGACCCTGATGGGAGTGACTGAGTCATGTCTGCCCTTGGGAAGGAATTCCTGCGGCCTCTCAGAGGAGTTCAGGCCTCACAGGAGTGCATTCATTCTCAGGAGAGTAAGAGAGCAAGCAGGCTTTTATCAAAGAAGAATCCAGCCCTTCCCACTCTTGCTTCCTTTTCCACCATGTGATTTCTCACTCTCTCGGTGCTCTTGCCGTGTGATGCCATCTGCCATGTGTAACACAGCCAATGCATCCTCTTAGACACTGGCACCTTGCTCTTTGGACTTTACAGCCACAAAATCATTGCTACATAAACCTTACATCTTTATACATTACTGAGCATCAGGCCTTCTGTTACAGCAACACAAAATGGACTAAGACAGTCACCCACGCCTAAGAACATCCTCTTCTCCCCTAAAATGGTACCTGTCTAGGACCATCTCCCCCCACTGAAAATGAAACCTGTTAATGTTCCAAATTTGCTCAGTGGAGCCCAAATGATCAAAAATCTCACAAGCATGAGTTACTGTGGAAAGATGAAAGCTCTCGTGAATACCTTGATCTCTTTTATCTACTCAACCTTTCACATCCACAGCAGAGAGATGACAACAAAAGACAGGGACATTCTCTTAGTCTATTAGTGTCGGGACCTCCAGGATACTGAGGGGCCACAGAGCTGGGACCAAATCTCACACAGAAAAATAACCTTACGTTTCTCCATTACTGAAACCTGAAATCCATGTATCAGCCCTTTTAATATTTATTTTAAATATAGCAAAACTGGCAAATTTATATTTAACTAATTGGTAAATATTTTAAACTTTAAAATTTTTTCATATTTTATCCCCTAACTTAAAATAATCTGAATTAAAACAAACTAATCCACAGCACGTATATTAAACAAAAAAAGTTATACACATATATATGCGTACATACACACATACGTAATAGGTTTTTTCCTATTTTTTATTTTTCACAAATACCTCCATGTAGTTCCCCTAAAGTGTAATTTTAAAATGCCAGGCTTCCTTTCAAAATCATCTCCTGACCCTACTGGATAAGCGTCGATATATTCAGGGTTACCTATGCAATATCCTTTCTCTGACTCACTGTTCACTGATTAGCAGTGTACCACCAAAACTCTTTGCAGATCTCAAGCTTATAATAACAGTGATATTTCAACTGTAAACTATGCACAAAGTAGGTTTGTAAGAAATTAGCCTTTCTATAACCATTGGTACTGATATAAGTAAATATATTATAAAATACATTTTTAAAAAGCATAGTTTTATCACTTTCAGAATTTGGAGGTCTGCAGAATTTGCTTGGTAATGCTTTGGGAAAAATAATTTAATAAGTAAGAGTAATTTGTTATTTGTTCATCAAATGTTTACCAGCTGTTTTTTAAATAATTCTTTTGTCATGTAGTCCAAAATTTAATTTTCCTGGAAAGCCATTTTATATATTTTAAATTGACAAGTCAAAATTGAATATATTTATGGTATACAACATGATACTTTGATATACAGTCATGTGCTCCATAAAAGTGGGCCACAGATGCAGTTGTGGCCATGTAAGACTATGTCATCTAGTGACATCACTTTCTCGGTTTGTGTAAGTGCACAACAGACTCTCCTATGGATGCGATTCCCAGAATATTCCTCCCTCCCTCAGCTTCATGTAACTGTACACACACACACACACACACACACACACACACACACACACACACAAAGTGAAGTGGCCAAGCCAAGCTATTTATGCATTTCCTCACACACATATCCTTTTATTTGTTTTAAGGAGAGATGGAAAACTAGTTCTATGGGGCTTTTGTTCTGACATTGAAATGATCATTGCTGCTGATTTGGAAACATCTGAATTTCTTGAGTTGTATGTTGTATATAAGAAGTGACAGTCAGAGTGGTCATTTTTGAATGGCTCCCTCTCCTGAGTGACAGTAGCTGTGATTCAATAACCCTCCCTTACCTAGTGAAGTTATCAAATGTGGCAAGCATGTGAACTTTGGAAAAGAACAGCTCCTGAAAGACCTTTGCTTACCAAAGGAATACATCTTTCTGGTCTCTGAAATGTTTAGATATGTTAAGCCAGTAGGACCAAAGGTAAGTCTACAACTTGATGTGTATTTTGAGGGGAGATAATGGTGACCCCTTGCTCTCTACTTATGAACTCAGTCACCCAGAGGGTGTGGGATGGGCCTGCTAAGTAGACCCCTTGCCTGATATGTAATTAGCAATGACTCTTAACAACTTTTATTTTTCCATTTAACATCTGTGGATAGCTCCAGTCTGTTTCCTTTCATCATTAATCTTTCGAGACATTGCACTGCCAACATAAAAGCCATGCATATAAATTCCCGTGCTTCTGCAAATTAAACAAAATGTGCCTTCAGCATGCCTCAAATATACAGACTCTATGCAGTTGATTCCAAACAGCTCTGTCTAAATGTGGCAGAGCTCCCCACAGTGCATGCACTGCACAATACTTTAGGTCAGGGAAATCCCACATCGTGGTATGGCCCTGGCACAGCACAGGAGACAAGGTAACCATTCTGTAAATCTGTGTTGAATGAGGTCCTGCATGGGGGAATTTACCTGATTCCACCTTTTTCTTCTCCAAAAGAGAAAGTTTTTAATCCTCTTCAAGAGGTGTTTCTAAGCAAGTTCAGGTTGACTGTCAGCGGGTCAAGTTCACTCCGACCATGTCTTAGTTCCTCTGTGCAACCGTAGGTGGGGGAAAGCTTTTAGGATCAGAATATCATTATAGCCCCTATGAATGGAATGTGCCACAAATATGCAATGTACACATATTTGTCTACAATAATCTATAAACACAGTTGCTTCAATTGTCAATGAAATGTGCTCCCAGATAAAAGGAGAAGAGGCAGAGATCAGTGACCCCTGAGCTAGGAATGGCAAAGCTGTGTGGTCAGGTGTGGTCCCATAAGGACAAGGCCTGAGTGAAACCAAATGTCCTCTAGGGAGTGAAATAGTGTCAGTGACACCTTTCACTACCGGCCAACAGGCATGGAACCCTTTGAACGTCGTTATCATTTTTCACAGGCTGCTAGCTTTGGTGAACTTCTGGTTGGGCTGATTTTAAACTAAGAGAACAAGAGAACTTCCTCCTCAAAATCCAAGTATATATCTATGGGCGAGTTGCCAATGCCACTCAAAATTCAGATCTGGGGTGAACACCATCCACAGCACATAGGGGTTTGTTAAAAATGCAAATTCTCAGACGTCACACCAGATGGACTGAGGCAGAATCTCAAGGTGGGAGCCAGTAGAGTGAGTTTTCTCTGCCAAGTGCTTCTGACGCACCCAAAAGTGTAAGCATTAATTCATCCACCCTTCCTCCTTTAGTGCCCAGGTCAATTTGGAGACGAGATGGCTAAGTTCCTAATAAACACCAAATTTCCCAGCCTCCCCTGCAGCAGAGGTCAATCATATCTCTGGAAGCAACTGGGAGGGGCTGCCAGGAGAGCAATTTGGGGAGAGAATGGCTTAGACTGGAGGTGCAATTCCTTTGTTCCTTGTCCTTTCTGCCTCCTGCCTGAATATGGGTATGAGGACCAGTGCTTCAACAGCCATCTCCACCTGTGAAGCAGCCCCAGTGATGGAACATGTACACTAAAGATCAGAGTTTGCAGGCAGGAGTGCACTCCCGTAATAAAGTTAGTCTAACCATAGTGGCTGTGGCTGCCCTTCCTTCAGGTTCCCTTCATATGAAAGAGAAATAAACCTTTAAGTTATTATAAATTTATCATAAAAGGGCTTATCTGGGTTTTCAGATACATTCTATCCCACCTAATCCTCACTAAATCCCAATCATTGCATTGCCAGTTAGCACAGATGCTAGGTTGAAAAGCTAGTTGTGGACATAGAAAGCTTTCCCAGGCCCATGGGGAGCCTCACCCACTAAAAAAGGTGAGTCCTCTGACTTCTTCCCTATAAACTTTGTGCAAAACTGATTCCATCTGCAGAAAAATGAGCAAGTGGATCTTTTCCCTTACCTGGTTGGTAAAGAGACTAGCACATTCCTTAAAGAAAATGGAAACTGGAGCAACCACTGTCAGAAGTCCACAGAGACCAGGAAAGTAGTAGGTGTGCTTTGCCCATTGTGAGGCCACTGCCCTTTATGTTATGACATCTAATATCCATCTCACCCACTCACTATAGGTGGAACAAGGCAGGAGGCAGGAACTGCAACCAGATTTTTCACTACTGTAGCCCCAGAGCTTAGGACCAAGACCAGCTCATGGTAGGGGTTCAGTAAGAATTTGTGGAGGGGGCCAGGGATTTAGCTCAATGGTTCTACCACCTGCTTTGCAAGCGCAGTCCCAAGTTCAATCCCCAGTACCCACCCCCCCCAAAAAAAAGAATTTCTGGAGGGAAGGAAAGGATAAAGAAAGGGATGGAGGGAAGGAAGGATAAACAGATGAATAACGATCAGTCGTTCATGTCTACACTGATCGGTCCACTTGTTGTAGTGAATATTCAATCTCTGGTCCCAGAGAATGAAGAGCAAGTGCTGGTCACATCGTCCCACTCCACAAAGACTCAATGGAGGGTTCTGTATGGGCATCAGTGACTTTAGGATGAGTCTGAAAAGAGAAGAGCACTGCCCCTGGCCCCCATACTGCCCTGGTTACATCAGTAACTTCTCCAGGTATGAGGAAATGAGTCCCAGGATTCCTCCCAGTCAGCTCCATCAATTTAGAATACAGCAGAGATCTTACTACCTGAAAATAATTTCTCCAAGTTTGTGGAGATTTGCTTACATTATTTCTATTATTTTTTAATGGACTACCATAAGATATCAGAGGACCCTGGGGATGGAATTATTCATTACATAACCTCAAGCTAATGTGCTACAAACTTCACAAACAGGCAGATCTCTTTCACTAATTATCTTTAATACAAACAAAAGATCAAAAATCAGCATCAGGTGATAACACAATACAGTTGAGATTGTTCCAAGTAACACACTACTCCCAAACTTGGCATCATGAAATACATCATGAATCATGAACAGATTTGCTCAACCAAAGAGCACCTCATCCCTTTAGCCCTCCCTGGATGCCACTGGGAGTTCCTGGATGTAGAACATGAGATGAAAAAGAATGGATGGGCAGGTAAACTATACCTTATCCCCCAGTGGCCTGTCACAGAGACTATTTTTGAAGACACATTCATCTCAGCAGGAGCAAGACCACTGAAGAAGTGGCAGGTAGCAGTGCCAGACAATCCCTCCTGGGGAAGGCTATGCATCACAGCTGCACCCTTCACACAGGCCTGCATGATGGATGAGAGGGGATTGGCCCTTGGTTGGTTAGGTAGTTGGTTGAAGGAGCGATAAAGATAATGATGAAATTCAAGCTTAGAAACCAAAGGGAGTTAACCCAAAAGTCATTCCAGCCACCCCTGCCTCAAAATTCATCAGATTTTAAATTTCCAAGATTCATCTTAACTAGAAATACAGGCTCTGACTGCCTCATAAATTTCTTAAGTGGTAGCTGCTCAATGAATTATATTATCCCATTGAAGAATAATGTTAGGAGGGATGTGGTAATCCCGTATCTACACACTTCTCTTGTATGAGCCTAGCCACTCTATTTCAAATCACAAGAGTAAGGAAAGTATATTACAGCTATATTACAGTCTCTCGTTATTGGCATAGCATTATTTTAGTTAACATCTATAAAACACTGAGATAAACATCAATACACAGTGGTATTTTATATATATACATATACATATACATTAGGGGGAATCAGGGAATCAAATCACAGTTGATGTCTTACTTTCCTGTACAGAAAAAAGTGGGATGAATAAATAGGTGGGGACAAGAGAAGCCAAGTAAACATTTTAATCATTAAAACTGATCTCAAATCGAGGGTGGGAAGGTGTCAGACAATTTTCTGTTTCCCCCGTTCACCTGTTAATCAAGAGAATGACAGAAAAATAGCTCAACTTAAGAATTTCTCCAAGACTGAGAAAACATGTAATGGAGCCATTATTACTCTGTTTCAAAGCTTTGGAGATTTCTGATTTCGGAACGTGCACTGTATAGCTATTGAGAGTGCTGCAAAACAACTCTGCGAAGTAGTTCTTCCAGACTGATGCTCACCTGGCCTGGGGAGGTTCACCTTTTGGGGTGGGAACTCCTAGCTCACTGCCCCTTCCATTGCTAGAAAGTTCAATGGCTAAAAAGTCTCTTTCCCATGGAGTCAAGACTTCAGTCCATTGCTGACCCTTAGCACAGCAGTTCGTCTTAGGCTCCTTGCCCTAACCATTCCCCTGCGGATCTTTCAAACTGGATCTCAGGAAAGAGCTCTCTTAGAATCCAGAAGAAAACTATATCTGACACTCATTATATTCTTTCATTCCCATGCCATCAGGCTGAGTTTCAAAGGCCCTAAACAGGAACACATAGCATAGGTGTCTCGTGGGCCCTGACAGTCACAACAAATGTGCATCATGTTTTACTGCTAAAACAAACAGAAAGAATTCACACCTTGAAGGACCACTAAGCTTCACCATTTTCCCCATGCCCTGTGTCATTTTATTCTCACCTGCAAGAGAGTGCCAGAGGTCAAGGAATGCTCCCGACATTGTTTCTGGGTGAGCATCAAAGTCAAGCACCAGCACTGAGGACCATGAGCTTGACGTTCAGAGTGATCTGTGTAGGAGGGAGAAGAACCACTCTACCTACACAAAGAGAAGTGCCTGGCTTAAGTGAAACGGCTCTCAGTTTGCTAAGTCCCTCCTCTTAATGACAAGTTAAATGGCTGTAAGAAATTGTGCTTGCCTTTCATTTGATTAGACCCATTTTGGGGTCCCAGACACCAAGTTCTCCCAAAATATGGTTAAAATGGCAACAATCTCTGCAGCTGCCATTTGTGAAAGCAAAACCCAAAGGCAGTTACACACAAACTTAGCTTATGGAATACCTAGGCCATTGTGTTTCTTTGAACAGAGCAAAACAAGAATAAATATTTTTAAATGTATCCTCTAGTCATCATGGAAAGCTGAGGACACTAGGAAAGCGTCCATCTCTAGAGACAGGCCTCAAATATTTGGTTTTCTATATCAGAGTATCTTTGATGCTACTGTGCCAATTTTCAAGTGGAAAATATGATAGGTGATATTTTCAAATGCAAAAATATATGTATCCTGTTCTTCAAGCCCAATATTCATGTGATGGCTTCAAACTCCAGGCAAATCAATGTGTTAGGTCACTGGGCCCCTGGGAGCCTTTTGGAGAAGATTGAGCATTTCTCACCCTAAAATTCATTTTGAAAAGCGTAAGAGTCCATGTACTTCACTTAGTGAAATGCACACTCCTTGCTTAGCATGCGCACCCACTAGAGAGTCCTCCCCCTGCCTTGGGCTGGGGAGACTTGAAGCCAAGCACACAGTTCTGGGATTCTAAGGCTGCCTCAGTACACCCTCAAATCAGTCCCCTGAGAAACATATATATTGACAGCTGAAGTGGGTCCTAAACTATGGATCAAAAAATCAACTTCTCCTCCTGTGCTATCCAAGGTCTCCTGGACAGTGAGAGGCAGGAAGTGTGGCTGCATTTAAGTGTCCTGGCCAAGATCCTTTCAATCTCTCCTTCCCCTTTAGGCTGTTCACATCAAGACCTGTTCTCGAGTCTCTGGGAGTCGGAGGGCAATCAGGCCACCCCCAACCAGAGAAGCAGCAGCCAGAAGGATGGGGACCACTTTGGTTATCCCAACAAAAGAAGCAAAGATAGTGTTTCCCAGGATGGCACCAAATTTGCATAATCCATTCAGGATGCCAAAAGCTGTCGCCCTGCAAAAGAAGAGGAAATAACGTTGAATTTCTGGAATTTATCAGAGAAATGAGATTGAGCTCTTTCTTTTTTTGTTGCAAGAACAGAAGGTGTGGGAGGAAATTTTCCCCTAAATGTAAAAGCAACACATTCTCACTGTAGTCAAATTTGGAAATACAGAAAAATATAAAGATGTAAGGACATCTAAAGCAATCATCACTGTTAACATAGGTTATTACCTTCAAAGTTTTTTCTTTATCTTTTCAAATAAATTGTTTCTTAGAATGTTTGTAGGTAGTACTTGCTGATTGTGAAATACCAAAAGAATAATCAAGTATCCAAAATAGAAAGTGTGTTTCCCCTTAATAACAGCTCTTTGTGGCAGAGAAAATTAGTTGTCCTTGCATAGTATTTCTCCAACTGTAAGACTACATTTCCCAGGCTCCCTTGCTGCTGACTATGATCATGTGACAGGTTTGGCCAATAAGGTATAAGTCCAAGTGGCCTCTGCTGAAAAACTTCTTTAAGAGAAGCCATGAATGGGCTTTTGCTCTCTCCTCTTTTATCTTTCTTCCTTCAATCCTGCTTTCTGGAACACAGATGGTGTCATCCTAGACATGACTAAGGGAAGACAACATAGAAAGAGTCTACTGTAGACTTCTACAGAGAGAAAAATGATATGGTACCTTCTGAACGCTATGACTACTTAGAGTTTCTGCATCCATGGCAGAACCTAATCCTAGTTACTAACCTTCAGTCACACTTCTCAGAGATGACTCTTAGAAGCCACTTATCCCATCATGACCTCATCTATATACAGAAACAATATTCCCAACACTACTTCCCCAACTGAAGTAAAATGCCTCTTTTTCATACCAGGTTTATTAAGAATGGGGGTACACTTTTATACCCAAAGTTCTTTCTATATTTCTGGCAATAACCAAACCACACTTACCTTTATAATCATGAGACCTTAATCCTAAACTTTTTGTTTTCAGTATCTTCTTATATATTTTCATATGTGTGCTTTTCCACATAAACTTTAAAACAAATTTTTTAAGTTGCCAGGGGGAAATTTTTCATTGAATTTTGGACATATTCTTGTAAGTTAAACTAAATATAATTTGACATTTTTGTAAGATTGAATTATCCTATCTAAAATTAGGTGTATCTTGACATATATTTGAGTCTTCTTTTACATCTCTTAGTAGAGCTTTATGGTTTTATTTATGTGAATGTTTCAGATATGATTCCTAATATTTTATGATTTCTGCTTTACCAAATGGACTTCAATTACAACTTTCTTATATATCTAAAAACCTATGTTATTAAACCTATGATATATTTTAAAACTTAAATGTTATTACTGTCCACTTCACCAAATTATTTTAGTTTCTAGTTGTCTCTTTACCTCATTCTCTTAAGTTTCCTAGATGTAAAAATCACATAACATTAGGGCTGGGGATTTAGCTCAGTGGCACCGCACCTGCCTCAAAAGTGCAAGGTCTGAGTTCAATCCCCAGTACCAAAAAAAAAAATTACATAACATTCAAATAGTAGTAATTTTCCTCCATATATTGTTTTGTGAAAGTTAACATTTTCTGGTTCAGGGAGAGGAGCTCCAAAAATGTATGTTGCAATCTTCCATAGCTACCCAAATCCCAGTATCAGAATTTCACTTACTCACTATTTTAACCCTTGACATTCCTTTCTGACTTCATGGTCACTTATCTGCTATTTTTAAAATTTACAATTCCCCCACCAAAAGGAGAAATAACTACTTTTAATGACCTCAACCCTATGCCTTTAAAGTAGGCCTTTTCCCAGATGGCTTGTACAGAATAAAAGTTAACCCTAGGCATCCCTGATATGCTTTCTGCAGATGCCCTGATCTTCCTACCTCATCCCCACCTCCCTTCTCCCCCTCTTCTCTAACCTTGTGTTGTTCTAATTCACCATTTTTCCTCCTTTATCTCCCACAGGCAAGCCTATTCTCACCCATCTGTGACTGCCTGGCACAAAAAGATCTGCCAAGTATTCACTCTTATTCCTCTCTCCTGGGCATAACTAGCTCCTGTCTTTTGCTTCTTGCCACCCACTGCATCCTATCACACCCTAGCCCTCTTTGGGGCCTACACCATGCCTCATAGGGGAGAAGCTCAGCAACCTAAGAAATATTTGGTGCAGGGAACACCAGAAAGACAAGATGGCCCTCCGTGGTATAGGATTTAGCCGGCAGGTAGATTTCTGTCCAGAGAAGTCCAGCAGTCCTAGAGGAAGCCCAGGGAAGAACTGACCTCTGGTTGGTGGGATATAGCTCCACTGTGATCACATCCAGAGCATTCCAGGCTGCGATGCTGGTCCCGCAGAACAGGCACTGCCAACCAATCATGGCAGACTCACTGTTGCCAAAAAACAGGAAGAAGCAGCACACTGCCGAGATTAACATGGAACCACCTATGGAGGGAGGTCAAGGGCAAAAAGGAGCATGAAGCCTGTATCCCGGACAAGACTTTCACCACAAGTGGCACCTCATCTCCCATCCTCAGAGGCACACCTGAAAGGACAGATGATCTGAAGAGTCAGGTTCCTCTAGACAGAAAGTGCACAGGTGAACACACCCATGGAATCCCAGAGGGCATTGCGAAACCACCACTCTGTGGCCCTGCCCAGCCCAAAAGAGGGAAAAGGGCAGGTGTGAGTATTTGTTAAGAATCTGTCAGTGCCAGACATTGTTCTAGGTGTTTGAGACACATCAGTATCAATTTAAAACAAACATTCTGGCCTTGAAATCACTATATCAAAGAAGCATCTTCATTCCTGTGTTCACTGATGTACTATTTACAAGAACAGAGATAAACAGTCAACCTAAATACCTACCAACAGATGAATGAGTAAAGAAAATGTGTGCACACATGAGGAAACATTATTCAGCCATTTAAAGAAGAGTAAAATTCTGCCATTTGCCGCCAAATGGAAGAAACTAAAGGACATGTGAAATAAGTCAGGCACAGAAACAAATATTCATAATCCTACTTATATGTAGAATCTAAAGAAATAGAACCCAGAAGTAGAAAATAGAAGAGCGGTTATCCCACGAGCTGGGGGTGGACTGGGGAGATGGTGGTCAAAGGGCACAAGGTTTCAATTAGGAGAAATACATTTCTGAGACCTGGTTATGGTTTGGATCTGAAATGTCCCCCAAAAGCTCAGCTGTTGAAGGCTTGGTCCCCAGCTGATGGCACCATTGGGAAGTGGTGGAAACAAGGTCAATGGGGCGTGTCCTTGAAAGGGACACTGTGATGTGGCCTCTTCCCCTCTCTTGTTCTGCTTCCTGGTCACTATGGACAAGGTTGCTCAAGGTGAGTAACTTTGCTCCACCACACATTCCTTGCCATGACCTTCTGCCTCACCAGAGGATCAAAGCAAGGGGGTCAACTGATAATGGACTGAAACCATGAGCCAAAATAAACATTTCTCCCATTTAAGTTGATTATCTCAAGTATTTTTGTCACAGTAATGAAAAGCCAACTAACACAAACCTATTGTGTGACTATAGTCAATAACAATGCATTGTATATTTCAGAATTTTTGAAAGACTAAGTTTCAAATGTCTCGTCACAAAAAATAATAAGTATGTAAGGTGATAGATATGCTAATTCACTTGACTTACCCATCCCACATTGTATATGTATATCATAACATCATTATCTATCACATAAATACACACAATTACAATTTATCAATTAGAAATAGAAAATACTAAACATTTTAAGGAAACATAAACATAAATTAATAAATAAATAACACACTTAAGACGAAAAAAGCATGCGTGTTCTCATGGAGCTTACCTTGCAGTGAGAACACCTTCCTAGATGGGCTACCCAGGGGCACCCTCAAGAAGGGCTGCTGTCCCCTTCTCCACTTCCCCATCTCCACCCAGAGATCTCTCTGCCCTTTCATCCCCGCTCTGCCCTCTGGGAAGCAGAGCCGTGGCTGTCCTTATACGTTGGGAGGAGAAAGGGGTTGAAGTACTTCTCCCCAACTCCCATCCTCTTTTAGAAGCCCCTTTCTTGCCAAAGGCTGCCTCCCTCCAAGACCACAGCTCCTCCCAGGCAGCTCTTCCTCAATGGCCCCAACCCCCACTGATCTCTGCTCATGTTATTTTCACCCCTTGAGCCTGCAGCCATCAAGGCGGTGATTGAGACCCACATTTGCTAGTGTCTCGCCCACCTCATCTGCTCTCCAAACCCTGTCCATGCCTCTACAGTTACCCCATCAATACAGTCTCTTCACGGGAAGCAACTGCTGTGAATTCTTTCCCCACTAGGACTAGCTGAGTCCTGACAGAGTAATAAGAGATTCTCTCACAGGAAGACTGTGCCAAATTCTGCCCAAACCCAGTAATTCCATCAGGGGAGCTCAGGAAGTCCCAAGTGAGTGTGGAGAGTGACACAATAAGCCACAGACCAGGAGCAGCACAGGAAAGGAGGTGGACCAGAGTCAGCAGGAAGGAAGTCAGGAAGCAGGCCCCAAAGAACCAGCTAGGAAGGTAGGACACAAGTGCCCACCAGGCATCAGGGACATAGGAAAGGAGGAATCCTGGTTCCCAAGAAACTGGAAGGCTGGTCTGGCCTCAACAAGAAATGCCTCCTTGGGGGCACCCCCAGCCTGGATTCATTCTCAGACCAGGGGCTGTAAAAGTAGTACCCTAGCTTGCTGATGAGCTGGGAAATGGTAACTGTAATGGATTCTGCTGACTCTGGGAAGGGGTAGGGCCACAACTAGGTGCCTGGTGACCTCTTTGCAACAACTAGGAAAGAGTTTGAAGGGGAGGAGACAGGCATCTGTGGATCAAAAGTGCCTTGAGAACAGCACCCTGTACCTGCATGCATCCCTCAAAGGAACCAGCAAGGGGCTCAGCTTACAATAAATGCAGGCAAGTGTTTGTTATTCAAAATATCTCCAAATGAATGAAGTAATGCCCAAGGTGACCTAGCTTTGCCTTCAATACCTGTGTGACCTTGAATGAGTCACTTAACCTCTCTCTGCTATCTCACTTTGCCCATCTGTAAAATGTTGATAAAAACAGTACCTAGCTCAAAGGCTTATGGTGAGGATTCAATGTGTTAATATATATAAACTGCTTGGAACACAGCCTGACCCATAATAAGCATTTCATAACGTTAGTTAAATGGAATTTCTAGCTTATGTCTGTCTCTCCCAATAGATCATTTGCTCTTTAAGCACAGGGATATTGACTGGCTCAATTACTGCTGCATTCCCATTGCTTCCCAGCAGAAAATAAATACCACATAAATAAATGTTTATTGAGTGAATAAATGAGTGAGTAACAGCCTCGTTAGGAAAACTTCTACTCTGACACTAATAAGGAATGACTCACATCCAGCCAAGAGCCCAGCAGAGAAACCAAGACAAAGCACTCTAGAGGCTCCTCCAGCAGGGTTGGTCTGAGGGCTGTGGATTAGGCCATTTCAAAGCAGTTCACCACATCCCACAATGACGGTGTGGGGTGGATACTTACTGAGCACCTAGCATTTACTATGCGCTGGCCTACTGGATGCCAGGGTTTTTCCACAGGCTAAGGGTTCAGAGACTGAGAAGAAACCATCCAAGCCCTTGATGATCTTGCAATCTAGCTCAGAAACAAAACAGAGGCAATGATCAGAGAGTGGTGTGCAAAGAATGAGTAAAGAGTAGGTCTGGGTCTCTAGTTCGGGGAGCATGCTTTTACGCAGCGTGACAGAAGTCAACTGTGATCTGGGATGCACCCATGATGACAAGAGAAGCTTCAACAACAAGGAGAAGGATGTCGGCTCTCCCACAGTCCTGCCTGTCCCCCAGATCCTTGTGGGGGTCACACGTTTGTACTCACCCCAACCCTACAGACCATGCCTTCCCCAGATCTTCCTTGGCTATTTCAAGACCATTAAATATGCTGTTAGGCTCTCGACTCAGAAGGCTAGTGCCAAAGTGGCAGAAGTGTCACAAATCTGCACTTTCTCGTTTAGGCAGAGATATTATTTTAAAGATTTTTATGAAATGGAAGTTCACAGAAGTAAAGGAGCTTGTAACTCATGAAGCTAATTTTGACCAAGATGGCTGCCTGACTTACAGCCTATCCTCTGCTGATGGCTTGGGCCTTCCGGCTCACACAGGAAAGTGGCCATCTTTATTGGTTCTAGTCAGTTCAGTACCAAGTACCACATGTAAGCAAGAGTTGTGCTGGGCATAGGCATTACAGAAATCAATAAATCTCCATTCCTTCTCTCAAAGGACTTCAGGACAAACCAGGACACCACTTCTAACAGAGACAGCTCAGTCTGCTGTACCTACAGACTCTCCTTCCTCCCCCACAAGATTAAAGAACCAAAATCACCTGCAATTCACATGCTTACCATTCTGAATACTCATGGTCTTAGTTATAATAATAATACTCAAAATGCGTCAAACGCCAGGAAAAGATTTCCTTCCCACACAGACCTGATTGACTGTCTCTTCTCCAACAAATTGACTGTGATTTATTTTGTTTCCCTTTGAATTTTGCTAGTAGAAAGCTTGGTGCTAATTGTCACAATCAACTACATCTCTAGAGCAGATCCTTAATGACATTTTTGTTAATGTGATCAAGTCTAGAAATGACAAAGAGTCCATCCTCTAAGACTCTTGCCATGGAGCCCCGGTCTTCCCTTAGACATGCTTCCTTTAGGTCAGTCTTACCTGCCAGGTTTCCTCTGCAAGATTTCCTTAAGAAAGAGAAACATTCCGTGGCTTTATTAGCCTGGAAAGCCACTGCCCTAGCCATGGAAGCGGTGGAACACCACTAACACTCACCTATCATCTTGAGCCTTCCAATCCTATCCATGAGCAGGGCAGAAATGATGTTCCCAGGGAGGACAGACAGGCTGCCCAGAAAGCTGACGAGGTAAATCAGGAAGTCATTGTCTTCCTCAAAGTCCATGTGGCAGCCTTCCTTCTGCTCCAGAAAGGTGGTGTTGATGAAGTGACAGTTGATGAACTTATGCTTGTAGAGGTCTGGGGAGAGAAGGAAAGTTTTGGTTCCTATGAGTGGAGAGGACTGGGAGATAGGGCAGAGGTAAGGATGGAGTCACACTCCCTCCACGGGCAAGCTATGACTCACAGTCAAGGTAATATGTGGCCAGGTATGGATAGACAGAGACACTTCCCAAGCACAATGACCTGTTCAAATTACCAAAACAAGGAGAGAGAAAATTAAGATGAATTTGAGGAACATTTTAAAATATATCATCTCTCTGACTGCACAACAGTTTTGTCCATATCAATCAGGTGATAGTAAGAGCCATAGTGGCTGGCCCACTCCCCTGAAGCTACCTGACTTAGAGAAACAGAACCCAAGAGAGTTCGGTCCAGAATGAGTCAGTCTGTACAGAAGCCTGCCCAGACTAAGAAGTTAAGAACTTCCTTAACAATAAAACCCATCTCCACATCTTCTTTTCTATTTTTTTGTTTTTGTTTTTGTTTTTTGAGGTAGAATCTCAGTATGTAGTTCAGACTGGCCTGGAACTCAGTATCTAGCCCAGGCTAGCCTCCACCTCACAGCCATCCTCCTGCCTCAGCCTCCTGAGCTCCTGTGGGCACCTCCACACCTGGCTATTTGCACACCTTCTGACACTAAGACCTGCTATTCTAGAAGACAGAAGGCTAAATAGGAAAACTTGTATTTGGGGATATGGCCCTTTTAAACTTCCCTGAGTCTCTACATATAAAACTGGAGACATATGCATGATTATCCCCATTGCTTCTCCTAGCTCTGACATTTCTCAACTGTAAGTGTTTGCAAAGAATTCTGTGTTAATGGTATGCAAATGAAAAGGCATCCTTAAAATTTGAAAGAAGAAAAGGATGAGCCAGTTTTTAATAACAAGTAGCAAATTTCTGGAGCTTAGTTTTTTTTTAAGTTGAGGCTAAAACAGAAATTGAGGAAGGTAAGTCTTGTGACCCATTATTAAGAGACTGAGGGACATCAGATACCAGGTATTGAATCTTTTGCGGCTGATAAAACAGAAGACAAAGATGCTCTTGTATAAACTACCCCCTGGTACTGAAACGGGAGAGAGCATAAATCTGGATGTAAAGTCAATAGTTCAGTGGAAAAAGCACAGACCCTGGAGCCAAATAATTGAGGAATGGATCCAAACTCCCCCACCTTGCCAGCTGTGGCCTTGAGCAAGTTACTTGAGTCTCAGTTTTCTTAGCTCTAAGGTGAGGATAATAACAGTACATTTCTCAGCTGAGACCGTGTAGGTCAGGCCCCTAGTAAAGCTCAGTCGTTTCCTTACATCCCAACTTTACTCAGCATGTTCTTAACCCATGATGAGAGTAGTAAAAGTAACAAGGCATGGTGGGGTAATGGAATTGTGTGACTATAAGTTACAGAAATCCAAAATAGTATATTCCTAAAATATTCTTAGCATCTTAATTTATGCACAAAATTTGAACAGAGGTAATTTTCTCGTTTCATTTGTTATTGTGAAAACATGAGTTTTCAATGGCATAAACTTCAAACTATGCAAGCTATTCAAGAATGCATTCCATGCACAAAGTGCAGCTCTCCAGGAATGCCGGTTTTTATTTGTGTTGTACTTTGCTCCTACCAAAGACCCTTAGCACACAACCTCGGTCTCATCTAGATGGAATCATCTGGCCAGAACGTTTGTTTCTACTTGATATGTGATGAAACCTGAGACACAGATAAGCTAAATCCCATGGAGAAGGTTGTGCACACACTTAATTTGTGTCTTCCCTAGGGCTAGTACCTGTTTTTCCACACTAATGATTGGCACTGATATCTACAATACTTTCTTCCTCTTGAAGGTAGGACTGAGTATTTTGGATCTTAGACACCAGTCTATCCCTGTTGCCCCCCACCCATCCTATCCATGCTCTTACCTGTGTTATAAAAGATGGTTGACTCGATGGTGCAATTTTTAAAGTAAGTATCAGTAGATGTGACGTCCTCAAAATAGCACTCATCGAAAAAGGTGTCCTCAAAAAGAACATGTTTAAAGTACATCTTTGTGAACCTGTAGGAAAGATGTTAGCCCCTGAGTGATTCATCCCAGAGGAAAGAGACTTGAGACCAAAACAGGAAACACAGAAATGCAAAAACAAGAAGCACCACGTAACAAAATGTACTAGAACATTATTTTCAACTAAGACTAGTTCCCCATTTCTTAACTGTTTATTTATTACTCAGAAAGGGCAATAGGAGTATGGAAAGCAGTTTCTAGTCCAGGCACACATGGGGGAAACTCCGCACCAACTTGGTGGTTCCCAGCACTGGGTCTGTGGACCTCCTACATCAGAATCACAGAAGTGCGAAATCATATGAGAAGAAAATACAGACAACATCTCACTTCCTCAGGAGCTTTAAAAACATATGGATTCCTAGGCTTCTCCTGGGTCTGGAAGCAACAGAATTGTGAAGGCCTAAGAATCTTCACTTTGTAAAGTGCTCCAACATTGATGTTAGAGGAGCACTTTCATTCACCCCAATGTAGAACTTAATCCATGCAAACTCTTTGGGGAACAACTTTGCAAAATTTAAAATGCATATTCCCTTTGACCTAAGAATGCCATCTCTAAGAATTTGTCCTACATGGATTTGCTCATGTATTCAAAGAGACACATTCACTCATCTTCACTACAACATACCTTGTAATAGCAATGCATACATTCATATATGCATACATACATAAGGCAGACAAATACCATAAATGAAATTTCATGCAGCCATTAGAGTAATATACATGTGTTAATATATATTGTTAGGTGAAAAAAATCCAGATGCAATATAAAGTTTATGCATGTGACTGTTCACATGAAAAAGAGCAAGGTACATACAATTCCAAATATATCTGTAGAGTTACACAAGAAACTGGTAGAAGTAGTGTATTCTGGGGAGATGCAATGGAGGTAGGAATGAGATCAACTTCCTTTGCACTTTGTACCAAGTGTCTGCATTACATTGTTGCTTAAAAATTCAGTTAATGAGGGGAGAAGGCAGCTATGGTGTCCTATGAAGTGCAGCCACATTTGGGAGCCACTGGCACTACTCCAAGTCTGCATTAACTTAGAAAGAAAAATATTACACTTAAAATCTATCTCACATACATTAACATCATCCTCTGCTGTTGGTCAAACTTCTAGGCTGGGAGCTTTCGGCTATGACTTCATTTGTGAATGATCACAGCCCACTCATTCATCCATTGATGTAATGGTCTTCAGTAAACACGTGCTGAGTATGCTACGAGGTGCTATGTGTAAGATGGGAAAGCCACCACCCCTGCCCTCCAGTCTGACTGGGAAAATGAAGCTACAATTCAGTGGGAATCACAGGCTTGGAGATGGCACGGCATGCTCAGAGTCACAGTTCCTCTTCAGGGACCTGAGATAATTCTCTCCCTGACCACCTCTCATAGCCAGTGACCAACACCTCTTGTGCCATGTGTTCTGCTCGAGCCTTTACTTAGAATCACCTGTCATTAACTTCTGCAAAAAGACCTCCCCACCCGTAAGAAGGCTAGCAAGCTCTTGTTCAAAGGGAGATCCTGGAATAAACTAGCAGGTCATCCTTACAGGTGCAGTTTCCGAGCACTTGGGAGGCTAAGGCAGGAGGATCACCAGTTCGAAGCCACCCTGAACTACTACGTAAAGACGTAGGTCACTCTGAGCTACACAGCAAGACCCTGTCTCAAAAACAAAATTAAAAAACAACCAAACAAAAAAATGCAAATTGTCTTTACTCCAACCTATACTTCTTGAAGCACAATCACCAAAGCAGACACCAGATTACTGTACTTCCAAAAATTTGAGAATCATTAGTCTAGAAACCAAAGTATTTTGAGTAAACTTTCTTAGGGACAAATTTGCTACAGGTTTGTAAATACAGTAGAAGCTTCCAAAAGCTGCTGTGGATGCTTCTGGTTTCCATTAAAAAACTAATTGGTAAGCCTTTTATTACAGGAAGATGCTTGTGATTTCAAAATTTGCATGCCAGATGTATTTACTCAGGACAGCTATTCCTGGAGATTGTCTCCAGCCTTTGCCTTTCTTAATATATCTTTCTCTCTAATATAATAATAATAGACTGGCAATGTGGCCTTCGGTGGTATTTTAATATTGTTCCAAGGGTGGGTGAGAAAGCAGAGCCATAAATCATAAATGAATCTGATCCAGGCAGACCTTAAAATGTATCTCCAAGTGGGTTATAAAGATCCAGGGTTATAAGGGAAGAGATGAAAGGAGAAAGGGGTAACACATATTTTATGAGTCTTCATATAAATCATCTCCTCCACTCTCTAACTTATATACTAAAGTGGTCCCAGATTCTTCAATCAGGAGAATTCAGAGGATGAAAGAAAAGTTAGCAGACACATACGTATCTTGCAGAACTTTTCCCTTCAGGAAAAGGAAGCTATCGGTGACCCAGGGTCTAGGACAGAATCATTATTACAAATCCTTGATTTCAGTTACCCCCAGACCTAGTTCTTAGTCTGCCAAGTGACCTGAACCACACCAAAGTCACCTTCATCTAGTCATCATGCTCTGGGCTTAATGGTATAACTCTCAAGAAACTTAGTCTAATTAAAGAAATAATAAAGAAAACCAACCATTAAAATGTAGCAAGATGATTACCAGGATGGAGTTATGGCATCCCATCATCTCAAAGGGCACATGTGATGCGTATTCTACAGGACAAGAAAATCTCTCTACAAGGAGAAGGGAAGGCATTCCAGGCCCTGTGTACCAGTTAATTGACTTTTTTTTAAGTACAGAATTCTCTTTCCCAGAAATTACACTACCTTTCAGAGAGAAAATAAGTAAAGGTATGATTCCCCAAATCCCACACCCATACATGCCCCACTGCAATGAGGCCTCCCAGCAGAGTGAACTGAGATGAAGGCCTTCAGAAAAGGGCTTGGACCCCAGTTCTGAGATGTTGACTCACATCAGCTCTGAGCTCAAGCAAAACAAACAAGAGGGTCATTCACTTTAGAAAAGACACGCTTGGGCCTAATTTGTTTAAAGAATGGAGGGAGTAAACTCATTTTCTGGGACGCTGTATCACTTGCTACATTCCCTACAAGTAGGCTTCAGGCCTGTTACCTCAGCTCTGACAGCCCTTCCACAAAATGAAGTGATCAACTTTCAGCTCTTAACCAACAAGTGATCCCAGCAATTTCAGGCAAATCTGCTATCTTCCCTAGGCCTGCATTTAAAAATCCATAAAATAGGGGTACAGGGGAGATGGATTTTTCCAGCTCTATAAACAAAGACTACTTTCACTGTCAATACCCCCAAGGAAGAAATAAATAAGTGGCCTTAGGAAATGGCCATCCTTCCTATATATTTAAGTATCACTTCATGGAGAACCACAGAATGTTCTCCCCTCATGCCAGTGTCAGTCAAATACTGTCTCTAAGGCCACATTCTTGTGCCTCAGTGACTCTGCCAGTAAATCTAACTTCCTCTCTTTCTCTTTTCACTCCGGCTATCCAGGTGTGAAAATCACGATGTTATCTCCTTTGCAAAGATCCTGGCACATTACTGTCTTTTGGAATAAATACTGAAGTAGAATCTAAAGAATAGAACATAAGACAAAAAGGGAAATAATAAAGATAAAAGCAATTACTAAATTAACAATGGAAAATTAGAAGAAATTCATATATAGTTTCATATACATGCTAAATAAAACACTAATTGCTGAAATCTGAAAATGATCCAAAATCCCTTCAATTGATGAATAAATAAAAGGCAGTGGTGCAGTAACAATATGGAAATGGAATACAACTCAACAATAAAAATACACCACTGCTCCCCATGAAGCAGCATAGATAAATCTCAAGCGTATTATGCTACGTAAAAGAAGCAAATTCCAAAGGCTTCATGTGATACAAGTCCCATGATAGGACATCAAGAAGATCACAGGCAGCCAGGCACGGTGGCACACACCTGTAACCCTAGCTCTCTGGGAGGCTGAGGTAAGAGGATGAAATGTTTGAGCCCAGCCTGGGCAACCTAGCAACTCAGCAAGACCCTGTCTCAAATTTTTTAAAAAGTGTCCAGGGAGGTAACCCAGTGTAAAAACCCTGGCTTCAAGCCTCAGTACTACAAAAAAGGAGGAGTAGGAAGAAAAGAAAGAGGAGGAAAAGAAGGAAGAGAAGAGGAAAAGGAAGAGGAAGATGAGAACAAAGGATGGTGGTGGGGAACTGCCAGCCCAGGGTTGGGCCAGAGAAGAAAGGCTACAAAACAGGATGAGGAACTTTGGTGACCAATGGGACTGTTCTGCATCTTGATGCTGGTGATGGTTACATGATTGAATGTATTTTTCAAAACTCACTAAAAAGGGGAAATGTTATTGTCAATTACACCTTGATTTTAAAAAAAGAAGTCCTAACAAATTTCTAAAGTAATCATAGTTACAGCAAAATCCAAACAAAATTCAATTACTGGCTAGTTTGGCTCAACTTCTCCACATTCTATAAAAACCTAGCAAAGAAAGGGAAAACCATTTCTAAGACTCAGATGTCTGACTTGCAACCAAAACTTATAAGACACACAAAAAAGCAAGAATAAAACATGATGTCAGGTTGGGGATGTAGCTCAGTGGTTCCGCTGCCTGCCCCACAAGTGCAAGGACCCAAGTTTGATCCCCAGTACCAAAAAAAAAAAAATGACGTCAAGACATAGTAATTTATAAAATGAACTATGACACAAATACTATCACTATCAGGCAGGGAATTCAATATAATTTTTAGAACAGTTGGGGAATTCCAATAGAGAGATGAAATCTGTAAGAATGAGTCAAATGGAAATGCCAGAAGCCCTTTTAAATACAGTAACAAAGAGTAAGAATGCATTTGATACTCATTGCTAGATTTGTTATGCAAAGAGAAGCAATTACTGAAATTACACATAATTCAAGAGAAATAACCAAAACTGAAACACAAAGAGAAAAAAAAAACAAAACAGGAGGACAGAAAGGAGCGTGTAAGAGCATCTAAGAGCCGCAGGAAAATTTCAAATAGTGTAACATAGATACAAGCCGAATTCAAACGGGAAAAGAGAGAATTTGACAGAAGAAATATTTAAATAGACAATGGCAAAAATTTCCCTAAAGTAATGAGACAGATCAAACCACAAGCCCAAGAAATTCAGAGAACCTGAAGCAGAGTAAATACTAGAAAAAAAGAAGAAAGAGGAGAAAGAGGAGGAGGACAAGGAAAGGGACCAAACATGTGAAATGAAAATAGCTGAATATCAAAGATAAAAGAAGAATATTAAAAGGAGCAGGACAAAATCATATTACATCTGAGAATCTCATGAGAAGGTGTGTAAGCCGGAAGACCCTATACTTGGCACTTCCGCCTCTAGGTATACAGGCCTCAAGATCATCAGCTATCTAATGCCCATCAAAAGAAGAGCAAAAGAATTAGGAAATACGCATGTCATGAAATTTAAATTAGATGAGTTATGAAGCTATGCTAACCAACACAGAAAATCCTCAAAATCCAAATTTTATACAAAAGCAAGTTGCAGAATGCATAGTATATTAATTCATATATACATAACATTATATATATATAACAGAATATAGAATTTATCTGAAATTTGAAACATACAAAGACTACTGTGCCATGTTCACAGAAATATATGTTTAGGAAAAAATACAAAAATGTGCATGAATGTAAAATAACCTTTTCTTTTCTAGCTATAAGTTGTTTGCTTTCTCTCTCTACCCACTCTACTTCTTGCTACCCTGTGGATCTTATTTTAAAGCTAAATCTTGTAAATTGTGTTTTGGTCTGAGCTACTTACCTCCAACTTTTCATACGAACCCAGGAAAGCACTTCTGTCCTTCACTAACAAATCACCTGTGTACACAGTGACACTTCCCCATTGGAGGTTCCGACTCTGAATGCTCAGAACACATCAACTTTCCTTTCAGGTGTGAGGAGACCTGAAGATTAGGACATTACTTCCGGGTCAAGACCCATCACAAACCAGAATTAGGCACATCTCCTGAAGCCCAAAGAGGTCTAAGTCAGAGAGCGCTCTTCCCCCTCACCAGCCTGGCCAAGCAGACTTTTTCCTAGCAGGAGGAGGTAAGTTTATTAATTAGTAGAAACTCTGAGATGAAAGCTGACCCTTCTTTTAATTACTAGTAAGAGAAACCTGGCCTGACATTTGCCTCAGGGTATAAAACATGAACTTACTCTTTTGCCCTTCTGGCACATTTCAAAAATAACTCACAAATTCTGAAACAAAAAGTGTCCGGGAACCCAGAGCCACCAGGTCCCAGAAGAGGCGCCAGGAGGTGGCAGATGAGGTTTTGGGAACAGGTCAAAACCAGTCTGTGCACTTTTGTTCCTTCTTGGGACCAAAGTGATTGTGGTTTACAATGGGGTGGGGTTCCGGTTTCTAGAGGATTTCCTTTATTGACAAATCCTTGAAGCCTAAAGCTCTACTTACACAGACATTCTTCCCCTCCGTGTGTGGCAGTCAATAAAATAAATAATTTTCATCTAACTTGTAAAGCAGGCAAGTGTAGAAGATGTCAAAGGGGAAATACTGACACACAGAAATGCCAAAGGTGGCTAAACAACAGCTGGTTAGTCCAGTTTAACTTCAGGCTTGGGGTTTTCAAAGACGAAGTGTTGCCCATTCATGACCAGCAGATGGCAGGACAATTCAAGAAAAGAAGGAAACTCCAGTTCTTAAATTTCAATCTGCCTCAGCCCAAGGAAAAACCACTCTTTGTTCATTTTACTGGGTGGAAAAATCATGAGCTCCAAATTAGTGTGGTTAAAGTAGACTTTTAGTACCCACTGGTTAAAAACACGTATAACAAAAGTTACAATTAACTCAGTACAACTTTGAAGGAATTCACATTTTAATAATAACGCAAAAACATCCCCATGTATTTGAGACACAGACTGGGGAGCACTGTGCGGGCAGAATATATGCATCTACTCTAAGGTGATCCTGGGGTGCCTACATGTCTCAGGCCCTTGGCAATGACACTGTGGTCCCAGGGCTCCATGAGGTAAGACCGCTGCTCTCATCAGCCCTTGTGTCCCCCCATCCCACCCAGAAGTGTGTTGCCCGCTTGGGGACACTTAGGAAAGGTAAAAGGACAGAGTGGACCAAAAATCCCTACTTCTGCACAACTAAGTCTTAGAAGTCTAAAATACATCTGTTATAAATTACAAGGAGTCTAACACGGTGGTGAACTTTTCCAATGCAGAAAACATCATACAACTCAGGGCCTCCGTGGGCATGGAAAGTCTCCCAGGGAGACAATAGTTGCAGTGAAATATGTGCAGGACATTGTTTGCAGGCATTTCTGTTTCTATTAGCCATGTGACCTTGACCAAGTTACTCAGTCTGCTCCCTGTAAAGTGGCATATCCCTGACTTCTTGTGGTATCTTTGTGGATGACATGGGATAATTTATGTAAGGCTCTTAAAGCAGTGGCTGGCACATGGAAGGGCTGAATAATGCTGGCTTCAGTAGTTATGATTACTGGCATTATGGGCTCGGTCATTACTGTTACTATTTCCCATGTCATAACAGCATGACTGAACATTGGGAACTTCATCAACGGTTTCCTTTACTGAATTCATCTTTGTGGGGACTGGTGTCCCTTAGCTTTTCATCATTTCCAAAACGTTCCGGTAGAGGAAGGGCCGCATTTCTTCCTTGGCATGTCAACGCTCGACCTCCTGACTCTAATACTGAAGAGCTCCAGGGGTGAAACATCTAGGGGCAGCTGCCTTTCGGCACCCCAGCGCTGGAGCTGCCAGCCCTAGTGTAGCCACTTGGGCAGATTACAGGGGCTCTGAGCATCTACTCACAGGACTGTGGCTGTCTGAACAGATGTGTCGGTGTTTGTCACTGAGCTTTGGCACCTTTTTAAGTATCCTGAAAATGTGGACCCCATGTCCAATGATACTTGGTCCTAAATCTTCTTCCTGAAGGTCTCCTATTTGAAGGACTGATAGTCATCCTTGGATTTCATTTTCTGGCCCCCCAAAACAGGGAGCCTGTGCTAAGGTCTGGCCTGTCGGAGCAAGATGGACCAGATGGGAGCGGAGGACTCCCCGACCTTCCTCAGCCATGCATGCCCTTCCCAATGTGGCTGGCCATGAGCAGGAACTTTCCTGAGACACCAGACACCAGTGGAGGGAGCACAATGTGTCCCAGAGTAAATGCAGCTCATGTCCTCCCTGTCCCTCTGTAGTACTGGCCAAGGGCATCGTCAGCATTCTTGAAGCCCAGTGGGCCCGACCACCCAAGTCATTGGTCGAGGACTAGGCAGAGGAAGAATAAAATGGACTGGAATTTTTTTTAATGGAATGGAATGGAATGAAATGGCACAAGTGCCGCCCCACAATGATGTGAGAAGGACTTTTCTAATACCTCACTGATTTTCCCCCACAGGGCAACACCCCTGGCTGACCACAGAACACACTGATCAACCCTGTAAGGTGACAGTAGATGAAAGTATCACGAAAGGTAGCACCAAATAGTCCCAGCATGGAGACGCTCCTTGAGTTAAAGAAAAAGCTCAGCAACTGGGTCACAGATTGTTTCAGGGACCGTAGGAGTAAGAGTTCTGGTCCTTTAATTTCCAGTCACACTGCATGGTCTGTGGTCACTCACATACCTATCACAACCCAACAAGCTTGCCAAGCAGAGTTCACAAAAGTGACAGATCCAGGCATGGTGACACACAGCTGTAATCCCAGTACTCTGGGAGGCTGAGGCAGGAGGATAGCAAGTTTGAGCCCAGCCTGGAAAACAGCAAGTTAGAGAGACTCTGTCTCAAAATTTAAAAAACAAACTTAAAAAGGCCTGGGGATATAGCTCAATGTGAAGGTCTTGGGTTCAATACAAAAAAGAGAGGGAGCCTGCAGAGGGTCCTGTGTGCCACTGAGTGACAGGCACGGCACCCAAACGGAATGCAGCTTTCTGCTCCTTTCCATGAAAGGCTCAAGTTCTCCAGAAAGATGGTCCAACTGATTGTCCTCAGCCAAATGTCACATCCTTGGATGAACAGTCCATAGACTGAAGATTAGGAAGAAGAGGGGGCCGGCACAATACAGAGCAACTCCCTGGGGAACGACTGTGTCACTCGCAGCCAGGACAGACTGTGACCGCGGTAACAGAGCTCACGCCCACCATATTGAATTATTGTCTCTCCCACGGACAGTCCCGGACTGCCACCCTGATCCGAAGGAAGGCCCTGGCCACACACTTACTTGTCATTCACAAGTTTCCCGTGCTGGTGGATCTGATTTTCCATCGTGAAATTGATGGTGGCTCCGTACACGTGCTCATCGAAAAACACCTTCATTTTAGACTTGTATTCTTCATCTTGAAAATACCGGATCATGTCAGGGAACCAAACCGTCAGACCATAATAACTGGAACAGAGGGAGACAGTGTCTGAGCAGCAGCACGGTGACAGATTCCTTCACAGCCAGAGTCTGCACTCCTGGCTTGTTGTGGATCAGATTCTTTAAACATAGTAATTGGGTTTATTATTTTAAAATCTAATAATTTTTCACATTCCTATAGCTAAGAAAAATTGTGAACATCTTCATAGATGCTAAAAAAGCATTCAATTAAAAAAATTCATGCCTGGGCTAGGAGGGTGGCTCAAGGGCAGAACAACTGCTTAGATACAAGAAGCCCTGGGTTCCAGCCTCAGTGCCAAAAAGTAAATCATTACAGTACATTAAAGAATTGCCAACACTTCCTTACCACATATGAAATCCATGTCTCAGCTCAAAATCGGAATCTTAGGGAACAAGGAAACACCAAGGACATTCCCACTAGCATCAGGACCAAGACAAGGATGTCCATTTTCACCATGACTATTTAACCCCATATGGGAGGTCTTAGGCAACTTGGACAAGAGGAAGAAGTGGGAATGTAAACTTGCAAAGCAAGAGACAAAACTATCTCTATTTGCAGGTGATAGAATTTTGGACCTGGAAAACTCAAGATAACCCATTCCAAAAAAAATCAGATATTAAACATATTGAAAAAGATGCTCAGTCCTACTTAAAATCAGGAAAATGTGAATTAAAAACACACCATTCTCTAAGGGCTGGGGATTTAGCTCCGTGGTTCTGCCGCCTGCCTCGCAAGTGCAAGGACCCGAGTTCAATCCCTGGTACCAAAAAAACAAATTAAAAAAACCACACCATTCTCAGCTACCAAATTGTCAAAACCCCTACGTTTGCAGAAACATTCTGTTGGGAAGACTGCAGACTAACAGGTGCTTTCATAAATTGCTAGGAAAAGAACAAAGTCATGGAAGACCATATGGAGAGGAATGTGTCAGGACCTAAAATTATCACTTAATGCATTTATCCCTTTTTACCCTTCAGTTCCACTTCCAAGAATCTATTCCACTGATAAATCAGCCCAAATATAAAGTGGCCCACAAACACAGGGACTCATCGGGGCATTGTTTGCAGTAGCAGAGGTCTGGAAACCTCCCAGGAGACCAGGGAGGAGGCCCTGGGAGCAGAAAATGTGATGCACTGTGAGATGCTAGGCACAGGTACTGTGCTCCTGTAAGAGGAATAAAGAAAACCCCACTCTACTGGTAGGAGGAGACTCTGGACTATATCATCTAGCACAACAGATAAATGTAAAATGTGTTCCTTTAAATAAGAAGAGGAGGAAGATCCAAGAAAGTATATGTGTGTGTGTGTGTGTGTGTGTAATTATTTGGTTACTTTTGCAAAAAGAATCACTGGGATGATAAATAAGAAAATAAAAGATGATTCCATACAGGAGGCAGAAGGGAGTGGGTGGAGGGGGAAAGGATGAATGCACGATTTCTCTGTTGTTTCAACACTGGAAATGTATTACCTATTCCACAAAATGAAAGTAAACATAAATAAACGTAAATAAAACATTTTTCAAACTATCAGTGAGTTGAATCCTAGTGCTGGTTGTATTTGGCTCCTGAAATGTTCTCTGCCAGCTGGGCTTGGATGACTTAAGGGAAGCAAGTTAGCAGCAGGTAGGACACTTCCACCTGCCTGGGTCTAGAAGCCAGATCTCCCTGTGCAGGTCCTGGGGCACAGGAAGGCCTCTCATTGCTCCCTTAACACAGAGGTCATGACAGACCATCTGCTTTCCTGGGGCCAGGGAGAGTGTGTTTTGGACATAGGCAATGGTGAGCAAAGCAATTTCACAGATAGAAGTTTAAAATCTTGCTAATGGTTCCTAGTTGGCAATAGCAATTTATTAAACACTTATTATGTGTCAGAAACTACTGCAAGCATTCTATACACACAGTTAAATGAGCCCTGTGATGCTGTAAACGGGCTCCAAAATTTATGTAGAAAGAAAGATCCTATCGTGTGGAGATTAATGTAGAGGCTAGGGTAGGAATCTGCAGCTCTAGAGAGGAGGAAGCTAATCATACACTGGGTCACATTTTTCTTTTCTTTATTGTAGGGTACAGTATTGCAGAGGCTCATTGTTTTACCTGTCCCATATTCTCAACAGCACAGGTGGTTACCTACATGGCACTCACTCCCAGCTTCCCCCCTGAGAACAGAAACTTTATTCCACTTAGGCGTCAACCTTGAAGAAAGGCACCAGTATCTTCAGCTTGGAGGTAAATCATGATTAGTCTAAAATCACTGGGAAATCCCATCTCATTTGTCCAGGATGAGGTTAGCCCTGGGCTCATGACCCACTTCTGACTACTACTGCAACAGAAAGGAAAGTTGGCTGGAGGGCATCTGAGAAAAGTTCACTTGGTGTTGAAAAGAAAACTCAGTAATTAACAACCGGCTAACAAAAGCAATTAGGCTAAAGATCACCAATCAACAGTTAAAAGTGCTGTACTTTTTACTTAAATTCTGCTAAGAGGGGCCTCCATCTCAGGCTCCTAGGGCAGTGAAGCTCAGCGGGTCCCAGCACCTGGAAGGAAGCTCCCCCGCTGACATCCCAGGCTCCTAGGGCCAAGAAGGTGAGCGGGTCCCAGCACCCGGAAGGAAGCTCCCCTGCTGCCATCCCAAGCTCCTAGGGCACAGAAGGTGAGCCACGTGGCCGCCAGAAGCACCCCACCCCCATCCCGT
>NW_004624768.1:12464099-12492098 GCF_000247695.1 Heterocephalus glaber
GTAGTGGGAGGGGCAGGGGAAAGGAAAGAAGGGAAAGGAAAAAATGGAAATAAAGTCTTTGTAAATAGGGAAGGGTGGGCTAGGAATGGGGAAAAAATAAGAACCAAGATGCATTATAAAAAGGTACAATTCCCAGTGAGAAATGTAATTGTGTTGTATACCTACAATGTGCAAATAAAAGAATTTAATACAAAAAAAAAAAGAAGGAAAAGGCTCTAATATAATTCCTATTATCCTCAGGTTTTCAGTAAGCCCATTAAATTCACAAATACTTGGGGAGTGTGTGTGTGTGTGTTTCATCCAAGAGCGACATAGTACATAAACCGATCCAGCCAATGTGGATTCAGAAAGCAGGATCTTGGAAAGATCTTGGATTCATCCAGGCTGTGGAATGGGGAGGGGAGGAGGAGCTGCAGGACTGAGCCAAGGCTACGAGCCCCCATACACATCTGGTTTCTGCACCCGTAGCCCAGCTGGGCATTACAATCCACCCCAGAGAGCAGAGGGGATTGAAAATGTACCCTTAACATCTTTTGTCTGGAATACTTCTGTGAATTATGCATCTTAATACATGTTTGTGATAAAAATATTGATCCCATATTTTAGGTATTTTGGGGATGTTGGAATTGGAGAAATATGCCATTGAGGAATGTTCCATAAAGTTTATAACTTGAGTTAATTCATGAAAAAAAAATGTCATGTCATTTTAAAATAATGGTTCACGTCTGAAACCGTCTGAGCTAAACATTGTTTCGGGTGCTTCATTTAATCCTTACAAATAACTGTATTTGTAATATGTACTATTATCCTGCTTTCCCCAATGCGGAAACTGAGGCACAGAGCCTACCTTGCCAAAGACCACACAGCTGGAAAGTATCAAAACTAGGATTTAGTCCCAGACTGCCTGCTTCTGGAGCAGGTACTTACCCACTATGTAATCCTGTCTGAGAGAGGTTTTAAGTATCAGGTCAACAAAGACAAATATTTTACTCTACACTGAAATTATGAGAGCCAAAGACTCAAAAGCACTGAATGAGAGCTATGTGGGAGTTAATTCAGGAAGGCTTCCTGGAGGAAGTGGATTTGAAGCAGTTCTTAAAAGTGGTTATGGAAACAGGTTCTCAGAGCTGCCTCTGGCAGGCAGGCCTTGTGGCTGACCATCGTACAGGACAGGCAGGAACACAGCATCTACATTCACCACTGTGGGTTCTTTGCTTTTTCAACAAGCAAAAAAAGCCCTAACAATGAATGCTGGTAATGATGTAAAGGCATGGGTACCCTGCTGCTTGGGGCCTCATAGAGTGGCACAATCCTAATGAAATGTAACTTGGCAGTATATCTCTAGATCTGTAAAAATACCCATGTTCTCTGAGCCAGTAATTTTTTTCCATAAGTCTATTCTACTCCTAGAAAACAAACTCAGAATTTGAAGGAACTATCACTTTGTGTGCATGAGAGGGTTCATTACAATATTTACAGAAACGAGGTAATAAAACAGGGTAAATAAACCTCTAACATGAGGGACATATTCAGCAGATCTGTGTTAATGTTTCTAACATCAGTGTTCATTAAGATGATCGTTATGGATACTAGGAGGCAGCATATCAAATGCTTAGGAGTACTGTTTAATATGCATATGCAAATATGCATACACATGCTTATACTCATGTGAATATGGCTGGGTTTTCCTGTTGTCTTTTTTTGGGGGGGGGGGGTACCAGGGATCGAACTCGGGTCCTTGCGCTTGCGCAGCAGGCAGCGAAACCACTGAGCTAAATCCCCAGCCCTCATCTACTGTCATTTTTAACACTACCTAAAACCTAGAGAGATATCCCCCAAAATACAAATAATAATTATGATGTAATAATAGGAATAGCAAGGGTTTTATTTTCCTTTTGACACCACTTCTGTTGCATGCTTATATAATAAAATTATTTTAGTATATAAAGCCCCAAACTGTAGGAAGAGGCTACCACACACTCACCGTGAACACCTTCTCTGGGGCCCCTTTAGCCCTCATGTTGGTGTCATGGACTTGCTTGAGAATCATCCAGGCTTCATCATGTTTGCCCATCTAATAAAACCAAAGAAAAAGATGTGAAAACCTATTCCTAAATAGGCCCTATGTTCACTGAGGTGGAAAAACCCTACAAAGCAGGCACTGATGCCTGGGTCTAGGTGGATTAGACATGGACTCATTGTTATCTAGGGCTTGTGAAAGGACTAGGACAAGCTTCCATCCCAGCCCATCATGGAAGGATAATAGGGTTGTGTCTTTGAGGTATAAATGTCAGGTATTATTACCATTATCCACTGTGAGTAATTACACACAATTATAAAGTTGAGTAGGGCAAGGGATGGGAGCCATGCTCCTCACTGATGACATAAAGCAAAGTAACAACATGCTGTGAGTCAAAGTCCTCACCTTCAGTACCACAGCATGTGACCTCATTCGCAAAGAGAGTGATGCACATGTAATGAGTTAAGATGAGATCATCTTGGGACAGAGTGAGCCCCTCATCCAAGATGACTGTTCTCCTTCTAAGAAGACAGCCATGTGAAGACACAGGGACACATGGGGGAAACTCCATGTGATGACAAAAGCTACAGTTTAACAGATGCAGTGGAAAGAACAGTAAAATTTGCCTTGACCACCACAGTCTGCAAGGAACAAGGAAGGCTTCTCTTCAGCAGGTTTCAGAGGGAGCATGGCCCTGCCGAAAGCTTGATTTGGGACTTCTAGCTTCCAAAATGCTGAGACAGATTTGCTATTATAAGTCACTCCACTGTGGTCCTTTCTTACAGCAGCCCAAAAAGACAAGCACACAACAAAGGGTGAATTTTGAGACAATTCCCTGCTGCATCTGCCTGATGAGTGGCAAGACAAGGAAATTCAACACAAAGGATCACCCCGCAGAAGGCTCAAGAGGGTGGTGGGTCAGTGGACTCCGGGGGACTGGGGCTGTGACAACCTCTGTGCCCTTCTGCCAACACCTCCCTGTCTGACTACTGCAATCTTCACAGTCCCCCAAGTTGGGAGGCTTACGGGATCATCTCTCAGGACCCCAGGTAGCTTTCTGGGGAGGATAGGGGTCCTGTGCCCTGGAGGCTCTGGGGGCAACAATGAGCTTTACCTTAGACCTCACTGCTGCAACACAGAAAAGTAGAGGACCAAGTCCACAGGTGGAGGAGCACGAGGCAGTTCAGAAACAGCCCGGCCATCACCACCCAGCCTTGGAGAGGGCTCTTGCTTGGGACTCCATGAGCTCCTGGCCCTCCTGCACCATCAGCCCATAAACCTATGATCTGCAACCATCACCAACAGAAAGGGAGGCAGATTTAATGATGCATGAGGTCAGCCAACCTGGGTGAGTTTGCAAGGAGCAATCAGGAAAGGATGAAGAACCTCAGGTGGAGGGAAGCAAGGCCAGGACTCCTGTGGCTGATGAGGAGGTGCAGACTCACCTCTAGCAGAAACCTGGGGCTCTCGGGCATGAACTTCAGGGCCACCATGGACACAGTGCAAGGCAGAGCACAGACGATGACAAACACTCTCCAGCTGTGGAAATGGTAACTGGTTCCCATGCTGAAGCCCCAGCCTGCGAAAAAAACAAAGAATTCCTGGTGCACAGTCTTTTCTGGTGCAGAAAAGCACCCATACACCAGCCCTCAAACTCCAGGACATCTAAGCATCACCCTGGGCACTGGTTAAAGGGCTGATTCCCAGCTGCAAACACAAAGTTTCTGAGTCATAAGTCTGGGATAGGAGCTGAGAATCTGCATTTGGACAAATCCCTAGGCCCAGGCTTGACCTCACATTTACAGATCTTTGGATAAGAATGCAAACAGAAACAATATCTCATAATTCTAAAAAGGCACTGAGTTTTAAATAAATGAACTGTTAAATAAAAGATGTTCTTTCTATCCACCTTCCTTGGCAAATAATGGCCTGGAAGACCAGGCCCAGAATCATACCTTCCTTTGCTAGACGCCCTTCTCTTCCTCCCCCAGCTCCTCCCACAGAGCAAGGGGTCCCAGGCCAACATGTGTGGGCACACCACTCACACCACTATGATGAGAAGAGGAATGCTTGTCTTAACCCCCAAATTTAGTAGGAATTTCTGGGTTCTGGGTACCCAGAGAATGAACTGGTTGGGAGGGCATATTGGTCAGCTTTCTCATTGCTGAAATAAATGCCTGACACCTACAACTTAAAGGAGGAGAACTTTATTTTGGCTCACGGTTTCAGGTGGGTTCAGTCCATGGTTGGTGGGCTCCAAGGTAGAAACAGAGTAGTAGAAGGGTGTGGTGGAGGAAAGCTGCTTACCCCATGGCAGCCAGGAAGTAAAGAGAGAGAGAGAGAGAGAGAGAGAGAGAGAGAGAGAGAGAGAGAGAGAAGGAGCCAGGCCCAAGAAATCACCCTTCAAGGTCACACACCTAGTGACTCACCTCTTCCAACCAGCCCTCACATCCAAATAGCAGAATCTGATACGATCTCATTCACTAACCCACTGATGAGTATAGTGCCCTCACGATCCAGTCACCGTCTAAAAGGCTCTGAACACAAGATGTTGGAGGAACATTTTAAATCCAAACCACAGCAGAATGGGGTGAAGTCCACAGGGTGATGTCTAATGGAACATCCAAACCAGGTCTTACGTGGCCCAGGGCTCGAGGATCCCTTTCAGCCAAGTGAGACCAGCTCCAGGCAATTCCAATGCAAAGATTCAGGAACACTTTGTAAAACTCTGTAAGCTCTAATATGACTACATTAAAATTATTTTTTTTAAAAAACTTAATCTCTCCATTTAAAATGACTCTCATAATCACTGAAATGTAGAGATGCCCAGGTCCTATTTAGCTGTCATTGTGCAAAACATTGCTAAAATTCATTTCCAGTAGTTACGTTCAAGCATAATTCTTGAATACCCTCATGGGTGGCAAACTTTTAAGGAACAGTTAGACATTGAGAAGATCCTGGACTTTTGAGAGTACATAGATCAGAGTTCAAATCCTGGCTTTATCACATCAGTATTGCAATGCTGGGTTTTCACAGCTATAGACTGCAGGTAATGATACCCCACAGATTTGGTAGGTGTGAAAGCTCCAGGCAACCCATAATAACTACCCTGCTTTGAAGGCAGATGACTCTTTTAGAAATAGCTATGTGACATTTAGTGCCAAGGCTGAATAAAATGGATGAATCTCAGCAAAGATCAGCAAAAGAAATGTTTTTAAAAAAGAAAAGGCTATAAGATAAACTGATCCTATATATATCTATATATCTATATCTATATATCTGAAGACAATTCAAAGAATATATTTAATAGATAAAACTTTATAAATAAATCAATTGATCCCTATAGTTTATAGGATAATAACTATTTGCATATAAAATTTCTAGTTCATTTACTTAAAAATATATCTTATACCTAATTTCAGTGGCAGGCAGCTTATGTCTTAAATTTTCAGATTCCCCATGATGATTCAACTCATTTTACCTGCAGAAGATTCCTAATCAATACTTTCTTTTCCTACAGATATTTCCTACTCTATTGGTACAATTAAAGGATGAGGCCAGAGGAATCCAGGGGGCAAAATGCAGCCACTTGGGCACTTTTGGCCACAGCAACAGAATGCATACTTCATCCAACAGACTCAAAACCAAATCTCTTTCTACACCACCTGATCTCTTCCCATCTCACTGGGGTTTGTTTATTCACTTTAATTTTAATTAAAAAGCCTTTCCTTTCTCCTGGGAGTAAGACCAGAAAGAGGAAGATAAAATCATAGCAGTATTTACACATTCTCAGCTCTGATTCAAAAGCTGTTCTTGCATCATTAGAAGTAAAATTGATTGAAACTAAACAGCAGTCACATTCGACAGATAACAGAAAAGAGGGCCCGACGCAGGTATATTTACAAAGTATTCTGCCTTGGAAAGATTTTTTTATTATGATAATATGTGTAAATTATCAAAAAATCCATCATTCCCTCATGCCTCTCTGGTTTTATGGTGATTTCAGTAATCTTCATTTAATGCACTCATTAGGCACATCTTTAGGGGCTTAAATTGAATAAAATTAAACAGTGAACTGCTTCCAAATATTCGGAACAATATTAATTTGGAGGCAGGGATTGTTCTGTTCACTGAAATTTCGGCTTGCCCTACTTTTCTCTGTCAGGATTTCACAAACATCTGGTGGTGCTGACTACAATGAGAACTAATCTTCCATAATATATCCATTTTTTCTGGGCTGTGCCCATGAGTTCCCAGGAAAACATTCTGAATTTTGTAATTTTCTCTCTTAATGAGTCAGTCACCCGAATTTTGGGAACAGAGACCTCCCATCATTCATACTTGCAAAAGCAATTAAATGGGTTACACAAACATCACTCTCCTTTTTAAGTCACCCTTGCCGTTGTTAGAGGATTAGTGTCTCAAGCTTATTGAGAAATATCACCAAATGTCTGGTTCACTGTGGACAAAACATCTGGTCCTGGTAAAATAGGGCTTAAAATAATCACTCTTCTTACACTGTAATTATAGTCTGTCACATTTCGAGACTGAGTTTCCACCACACTAATGCCTGTTTTGATTAAGGCTCTATTTTTAAAAAGAGTATAATGAACAGTCACAGAATTCATACAGGCATACAAACAGGGAAATGTGCTGTCCACTTGGGGTGAAATATTCAACCACAAGCTCCACTGTCAGCCAGCAGCCATGGGACCCTCTGCCATGGGCTCTCATATGGTTTCAGTCAACAAGATCCCACCTTGAATTCTTTTATTGCTTTCTTAGAAACCAGACACTTAGATATTGGAGTATATGTTTATATGTGTAAAGTGGGGTTTAAAAAAGTTGGTGCAGTCTGCAGTGACTAGTATGCATTGCCTTCTCCCTTTATAACATCGTTCTATCCTTCCTTCCCCATTGTGTGGCAACATGTGATTTGGGTGAGGCTGGCCCCACCCCAGTTCCAGAGATGAAGAAGGATGGATGACTACACCGTTCAGCACCTGCATCTTCTGAGGTATAGTGATTAGCCGAGGTGGGCCCGTGACCTAAGCTGATCCAATTAGAAGGAAGTCAAAGACCTTTGCTCACTGGCTGAGTGTGAGGGCATGCTTTCTTTGTGCAACAGGAAGTCTGCAAACAGGAAGCCTAAGATTGCTTCGGGAAGCTAGCCAAGTACTAGAACCATCTTGAAATTTTTTATCAATGCTCTCCTTTGCACCCCAGGAGCTGCAGACTGGCAGGCATGCTGCTGTCAATTCTATTGGTTTCCCTCCTCCTCTCCATTTCATAGGTGAAGGAGACAAGGCTGAACAGATGGAGTAACTTGCACCATATCACACAGCTCAACTATTTTGATTCAATTTTATTTGTCCCTATGCAAAAAGTTTTTCAATCACTTTATTTAAACATGGGAAATGTTTCTTAGGGTTAACATATTTCGATCAGTTAACAGGGGAAGTGATTTATATCAAGAGTTATGTGTTGGGGCAATTTTTCAGACCATATAATGAGCAGCACAGTACACAAGAAATCAAAGTACATATCTGGGTGAAGGGCTGAGTGCCTGGATGTTAGGCGCATGCAGTTTTGTGTGTAAAGTTATACAGAACTGCCTATAGTGACAGAAGTAGCTGGAAAATTCTTCACCTCTTTATTATTCCTGTTCATATTTCTTCTCTGTTTCTGATACAAAATCCAGTGACTTTTCACATACTGGATATGGCAAAGACTACATGATGTCCCCAACCTTTTCCTCTCTTTTTTGGACACATGGCAGGGCAATGTCTCCCAGCATCCTATGCAGTATGGTGGGGTTATATCACATTTGGAGGGGCCAGGGGAATGTGAGCAGAGAAGGTATGCTCCACTTCCTGGCCCACCTTTACCACCATCAACACAGCCAGCCACAGTGAGGGAATTCACATAATCTCAGCTACTCAGGGCTGAGGCAGCAGGACTGCTTCAGCCTAGGAGTTAAGGGCTAGCCTGGGCAACACAGAAAGATGCTATCTCTTAAAAACACAAACAGATATACAAAAACATCAATCTACACCTGCCTGTGCTCTTTCCCCAAACTTGAGACCTTATAAGCCATCTGATAAAGATGACAGAATTATGTGATGGAAAGAATCTGAGCCCCCAAATTACTGATGGAACAGAGCCACCTGCAGATCAGAAACAGGAGCCAGACTTTACATTTCATTGTGTTAAACCACTGAGATTTCAGGGTTTATGGGTCTATCAGAGTAATGTAACCAGTATCACCTTAACTAATGTAACAGGTATTGTCTACACCAAAGCCTCCTCTTAAAAAGATATACATAGAGCCTCCATTAGCTCAGGACACACAGCAGAGGGGGTCAGACAGGAAACAAGGTCAATGGATAGAGAGATGTTACTTAGCCTCAGGAGCACTGTCCGCTTCTCCCTCGTGGTCTGCAGGATTCTAAATCATAGCAAACACCGGACTCATAACCAATGGTTTGCCAAAAATGATTTTGAAGTGCACTGCTGGCATTATCAACACACTCAAAAAGCGTAATAAAATTCAAAACTGCTGGCTTCTCCCCATTTTATTCTCAAAAAAAACCCAATAGTAAAAGTTAACGTTGCTAATCTCTGTCCACAGAATATAGTTTCTGCAAATATCTGGGATAATAAAATTGTCCAAGCAGAACCCATGACCTTGTCTAAAAGGGCTGCAAACAAGAGTGACAGCAGCATGAGTGGAAAATGTACAGGTGGCTACACCTGGAGGGGACACCAGGATCCTAGCCCTTCCCCACTCCATACCAGGGGCATGACATTGGGCGCGTTGTCAACATCCTGGCTTTTCTTATGTCTGTAATGTATAAAATAGAGCTGTCAATGCCTAACTTGCTGGGAGAGGAGGGCTGGAGGAGACAAGGGTTGAAATCCTTTCAAGTAAAAGGAATAAAAAACAAAGGGAGAAAGAAGGAAGAGGGAGGGAAAAAGAACAGGCTGCATGATTTCTGAAAAGATCTGTGTATTGAAATTTACAATGTGTCTCCAATATTAGAAGTCCTTTGGAAAAACAAGGTCACATACAGGAGCTATACGTGAATATAAGGAATAAGATGAAAGTCAGGCAAAGTTGTTTCCGCACAGGAGCCATAGACACAGGGGCCCCAGGCTGTTTTAACCCAGTGGCTCACCATAGTGTGGAATGATGCTCCAGGCCATGGCAGATGCGTAGATGCCTCCAGTCATCCAGAAGATGCCCAGCCAACTAAGGTGTTCTCCTCGCTTCTCTCGAGATAAGAATTCAGAAAAATAGGCAAACACAATTGGCAGAGAGCCCCCAATACTGCAGACAGAAAATACCAGAAAGAGAATCAAGTTATGTACTGAAAATGGTCATAGCAGAAACCATGCTGCCTTCTACCTCACCCTGAGGCTCTGTGGGGAAGTAAGCTAAGAATCTGAAAGTCCAGCCAGGCAGTTCCTCTCTGCATATGGGAAGCCATCTTGGATTATTTTGACTTCTCACCAATTTTACAGCTTAGCTCTAACCTTCACTCTTTCTAAGATTCAAATTTAATACAATATCTTCAAAGTCCAACAAAAACTCAGGCCAAGGGATTCTGGAGGTAGCACACAGAGATAGAGTGCCATGGTGGATGGGCTGTTGGTCTCTGAGGGGCCAGCTCAAGGTCTCTGAGTCATACCCTATGCCTGAGATGAGTCTGCAGAACAGGAAGGCGCCATATCCCTGCACGAAGGAGGACAGTGAGGCGAAGGAAGCGTTGACAGCCAGAGACATGCTGAGGACTCTCTTCCTTCCCAGCTTATCAGCCAGGCCGCCCAGGATGAAGGCCCCCGCCATCATTCCCAAGTAGACTATTAGCCCTGTGAGGAAGGGAGACAGAAAGAAGGACAGGGAGAGAAGACAAGACATTAGAGACCATATGATGTTTAGAAAACCTAATGTTCAATTTTTACCCCATCCTAGAAATTCCATATCATAGACATAAAAGAAGAAATATGACAAAACACTCAGCAAATTAGCAGTGCTATTCAAATGTGATTTTCTACAAATGTTACTCCAAAAACAATAGCCTTGCTGGGCTTACATACATGTGCACATACCAACATAGGTCAACCAAAACTAGGATAGATATACCTTTCTTAAAGATTATTCTTTTAGATGTACAGTCTATAGGCAAGGGAAATGCTGTAATTTTACTTTTAAACATGTGTTGTTACTAAAAGTGTCTTCACCTGAGGTGTGGTGTTTAAGGAAAGAATTTCCAGGGTAAAGTGTGGCAACATAGGTATGAGAAAGGTGGGACAGAAAACCACGTTGCAGATGAAACACGGCAATTGCCGAGAGGACTAGCTGTCATTCCACACTCAGGAAGGGCAGCTTGCAATCAGTGTTGCATAATTTGTACATGATATGAGATAAGTATACAATTTCATTCTTCTCTGTGTAGATAACCGTTTATTCTTTACTGAATTTGTCATTAGTTCTAACAGTTTTTGGTGGAGCCTAGGGTTTCCTGTACTGTATAGAAGATCATGCCATCTGCAAACATAGGTAGTTTTACTTCTTCCTTTATTTTTTTTTATTTATTTTTTTTTTTTTTGCACTAGGGATCAAACTCGGGACCTTGAGCTTGTGAGGCAGGCGACGGAACCACTGAGCTAAATCCCTGGCTCTGAGAGGTCTTCTTATGACTGATCCAATCTCCTTATTCATTTTTGGCCTATTCATATTTTCTATTTCTTCATGATTGAGTCTTAAGACGTTGGATAATCCTAGGAATTTATCCATTTAAAATTATTCACTTTCTTTGCATTTAGTGTTCATAGAGATCTCTTATTTTCTTTTGTATTTCTGTAGTGTCAACTGTAATTCATCCTTTTTCATTTCTTATTTTGTTTAAGTTTTTAGTAAGTTTAGCTAAAGGTTCATCAGTTTTATTTATCATGTCAAAAAACAACTTGATGCTTTAACTCTTACACATTACTGCTCTTTATAATAAGCACTGGTCATATTTCTTAGCTCTATATTAGTTCCTTCTTTCCTTGCTCATCTCCAGGACTGCTTGGTAAGTGGGGGAATGGCTCCTTCCTTTCAAGAAGATAAATAATAAAATGTATGATTATTCCCAAGTGAGAGAAAGTGCTCCAATACAGGTATGTGTCAGTATCATTATTATTGGATAAATCTCACCCGATGTGGGAGGCTTCCAAGGCAAATACCTGAGCTGCTCTTGAAGGACAAATGAAACTTAGTCAGATTTCCACTGGTGATGGGGCAGTGCATGAAAGACAGTGGCAGACTCCATGTGCAAAGACAGGAAAGCAAAAGAAGCCTGACACGTTTGGGGAACCAGCAGTACGTAGTGTAGTATGAGGAGGGCATGGTTCATGGGTGGGGGGAGCACTAAGACAGAAGTGTAGGACACAAGGCAAATCTGTGTGTGTGTGTGTGTGTGATTGAGAGTGAGACACATGTGTGGTTGTGTGTGTGCGTGTGTGGGTCCAGAAATCAAATGAAAAGAAGTGAGAGTTAGGGTAGTGGCTGAGAAACAATCTTTATACCTCTTTCCCTGATCCTGCCCTGGAGAAAAACACTAGTATTTAACGAAAGTTTATTTTTCTTTTACTTCAGTAAAGGTACATTCAGCACTTTTTGAGAAGTAAAAGCCACCCTTCTAGATCCTATTTCTAGACCTGGCTTAGCCAGCTGCTCCCTGCCAGTGTCTGCCAGCAGAGGGCATTAAAGGGAGGCTTCAAGGGTAGCGACTGCTTTCTGTTTCAATAAATTTCACAGGAACAACACCTCTTCATCCAGGCAGCAGCAATTGCATCCCATGGTGGCAGCTGAATCCAGTTAGGAGGAGCCACACTATGCCCTCTTCCTCTCCCACACTAGTGTAAGTCAGCAACTATCCCCTCTTCCCAGGTCTGAAATGTAGGTCCATGGGCCCCTTCTCTGAGCTGCTAAATTATAATCATTTCAATCTCTTCTCTTTATTTCTGCACCCCTAGCAGTGGTAGCTACTCCCTGACTCCACTACCTCAGGTATACTTCTTAAAAACATTTATTTCATCTTCTCGGTCAATAATTTTTCATATCAAAGTCTCTCTTTTCAAATAACTGGTATAATTTCTGTCTCCTAGCTCTTCTCTGAATGATCTAGAAACATAGGCAAATTGGTAAAACTTTGATAAAGTATCAAATCCAAACCCCTTGGCTTTACCAGGTGAAGAGGTTGACCCCAAGAAGGTCAGTGGCTCACCCAGACCCTGGACATGGCTAGGGACCTGCCATCACCGCACCCCTGGCCTCCTGGTGGTTTTGCTAGCAAACCACCCTGCCCAAGGCAACAGAGGTAACAGAGAGAACAGGAAAAGCTTCTCAAATGCTGTCTATGGAAGCTGGGGAAAGGAAGAATAGAAGAAAAATGAGCCTATCCACCAAGGAAGAGAAATATGAAATTAATGATGCTTCTGAAATGTCTGTGTTATTAAACTCATTTAAAATCTGTCTTCAGGAGAAGAAATTAAGACAATAAATTTGGAAAATTAAAATTCAATGGAGTTATCAAGAATTACTTTAGCATGAAGCAGAAGAGGGACTAGTAAGATATCTATCACCGTTCAATTCCACTCAACCAGCTGTGTGGTATATTAAAGAAATGTCCCCCCAGTATACTGAGATTTTTAAGGAAATTAAAAACTGATTGCTACTTGCTGAGCAGACAGGATGAAGGTGAGGGGAGAAGGGTCATGGTGGGATAGGAAAGGCTTTTAATCAGTGATCATACGACCTAGGAAAAGGAATGCCCTCCTTGGAAGAGGGAGGAGCCAGCATTGATGTCTTGAAGGGAGGAGCTGAGTCTTGAGCCAGCGGCAGTGTGGGTGAGGTTTTGGCTCTGTGATGACCAGCCTGACCAAAGGCGCCCCATTCAGCATCTCTGTTACTTCTCTGCAAAATCCAGACAAAAGTACTCCTCTTGCAGAATTGTTAGAATGACATAAGAGATGGGTAGAAAGTATAGAACAGGACGCCTGGCACAAAAATAAATGTCCAATCAATAAAAGGTGCTCTTGTTGGTATTGGTGGTACAGCTCAGAATTGTCTGCAGCCTTAGAAAGCCATAGGCTCAGAAAAACAAAAAGAAGATGGTGCTACTTTAAAATCAAACCAATTACACATTAAAGGAATCTGAGGAAAGATAATAGAGAATAGCAGAAGAAACTTATTTATAGTAGCATGCCCTTTAAATAGGCCTCCCTCCCTCCCTACTGGAGACAAAGCCAGGTTCCAATAAAAAGCCTCTTCGACTAAAATAGTTTGAAAGTTTTCTCTAACAAGACTGTGAGGGAGAAAAACCTTTCCAACTCTTGTATTTCTTAAATCCCCAGATTAAATGTCATCTCCTCAGAGTAGCAACCCTGGTGTTCCAAACCAGGCTTCCTCAAACTTTTTCTGTTTAGGGCCAAAGAAGAAATATGTTACTTGTAAATAATTACCTTGTAGACCTCCTGTGATCTCTGTCACATCTTTTTCTGCTTTTTTTAAAATTCACAATGGTGTATACCAACATACTTTTAGATAGAAGGAATAAATTATAGTTTCTACAGCACAGAAGGGTGACTAGAGTTTATAGCAATTTATTTGTTTCTTTTATAAAGAACCAAAAGACAGGAGTTTGAAGCTCCCCTATACAATGATATGATAAATGTTTAAGGAGATAGAAATACTAATTATCCTGATTTGAACATTGAGCATTGTATACATGTATCATATTATCACAGCATAAATACATACAACCATTATGTGTCAACTGAAACTTTTTAAAAGAAAAATATTTATAACCCTTTAAAATGTGTAAAAATAAAAGGAGGTCACAGGTCTGTGGGCCATAGTTATAAACTATTATTAAAACATATGGTAAATGTTTAAATTTTTAAAATTTTATTACAATAAAAGACACATTGGCATTAATCCTCCTCACTTTGACTGCTTACTGACCACACTTATTCCATTGGTTTTGCCATTCCATTGTTTTTTCTGGAAAACTTTCGTGTCTGCAGTTATACCAGCATGGCTGACTTGATGTCCTGAATCACCTCAAAACATTTCCTTTTCATGGTCATTTTGACTTTAGGGAAGAGCCAGAAGTCTCATGGTACCAGATCTGGTGAATAAAGTGGATGAGGACGCACTGTAATGTTTTTATTTGGCAGAAATTGCCTTAAACATTCTGAGTCGATTCAGGACATAAAGGCAGCCACAAAAAGCCACAAAAGAGGACTTCCAGGACCTCTTCAGAAAGCAGCATGATGGCATAAGTGAGCTCAAAGTGGGGGGAGTATGCTGATAGTGATTCATGGCAATGTGTCCTTTACTGTAGTACAATTTTTAGATTTCTACTTAAACATTCACTGTGATTTATGATCACACCTCAACAATGACCGCTGCTCCAAACAAAACTCGGTTATCCCTGCTCGTATATCTGCATCACCATGACCCTGACCCTTCTCTTCATAGCACATATCTCTATACACTTGTCAAACTCCATTGACTGTGAACTCCTGTAGCAGAGGCCAGCACTACTTCTGTCTGACCTGAGTGTGTATCTTTCACTTAGCACAGATTAGGCACATAGTAAGTGGCACATAGTAGGCACATAGTAAGTAATATTTGATCAATCAACAAATAATATAAAAATTTATATTTGCAGAGAAAAATCTGGAAAATACCCAAAGATTGTATAAAAGGTAAATCAAAATCTATCCATCACATCACCAGTCAAAGACAGCATGTTTTATTTCTGTATTTGCCTATGTACAGCTTTGTACTGTATTGACACGTTTGAGACTATTCTGTATCAGAAGTTTCATAGTCTAGTTTTTCTGCTCCATAAATAACTCAGCAAAGGACATTCTTGTTCATAGATCTTTGTCTGTGTTTCTGATTATTTGCTCAGAATAGAGTCTAAGAAATGGAATCATGAGGTCAAAAGAGATTAACAAGCGTGTGGTTCCTGAGACTCAATGACAAATTTCCTTCCAGAGACTGGGCACATATCACAAACCTCTCGCCAGCTCTGGAGGATTTTCTTTGCATACAGACGTGTTATTTCCTCGCAGCTCCAGAAGCAGTGGGATGAGGAGATGTACAATCAGATTGCACTTCTCATAGTGGTGATGTGGAAAAAGAGGCCCTGGACTGATAAACATCATTACTTAGCAATTAAGCTAGGACAAAGAAGTCATTTCTAGCTTTTTTTGCTTGGATACATAGAAAGTAAACACATTAATTACCCTGGGGGGGGGCTCTGAGCTCCCTTTTCCTGCAACCATTCAAATATTTATTTGACTCTATGCATATGCTTTACAAGAATAAAAATCAGCATCTTCCAACTGAACTATCTCTAGTCCCACCTATAATTTCTAACAAATAATTCTTGACAACTCTCTTCCATTTCTTTGGGATAAAACCTGTATCTTCTTGAAGAATAATATTTCCTTGGACTGGCACCTGGGATTCACAGACCCACAAGTTTGACATACATGGGAATCCCCTACAGAAGTCTCACTTTGGTATCAAATCATGGAAAAACATCAAGGTATCTGTCTGCACACCCTATGAAGTCAGATACATTGGGTAAATTAGACATGTATTTTATTTATATGCCATACAGATGCTTGGAAATTTCTGGATAACTAAATATTTTCTTTGAGGTCTAAGTACTTGGTACAGAAAAATAGTTTGGCTACACTGTGTTGTCTAGTACAAACCAATCTGAAATCATCATATTAGGACTGTCTAGTCCTTTGTATGTCCGATATAGTCAAGTGAACAATCTTTGGAGCTAAGACTCTTTTCCAGTCTGTGTAAGCAGAAGCTCTTTCCTAAATGTCACGTGAGATATTTAGGAACACATGTGTAGAGGAGAAAAATAAAAAGTAAGAGATGTGTGACATCTCTGCCATGGGTAGATACTTTGCTAGGTAACATATATACTGATTTCAATCTGTCATTCCAACCTTGTGAGGAAAGTACCTATTAATATCTTCATTTAACAATTGAGGAAAGTAAGGTCAAAATTTCTCCTCTCTGATCCTACCTATTGAAATATTTATGTTTCCTATATCTGATGGAATAATCCAGCTTTGTAACTGGGCGAGTCATCAATGCCCCAAACCATACAGTAGCCCATGAGAAAAGATTCACCAATACTATTCAAGGAGAGGAAGGTAGGGGTGAAGCATTGATCACTCCAAGTGGGCACTCTTCTCACTCGCCCCGGGCCTGTTAGCTCAGGACAAGCCACGACACTATAAAACAGCAGGACTGCCCTTCCTCAAGCTTCTGAGTGTCATCCACAAGCTACCCCATTTGTAAACAGTTTGTAGAGTCTGAAAGAAAGAAGTCTCTTGCTTCAGATCTTTAAATCAGGGAGGGCTTCTTTCTCCAAGCTTATTTATGTTAAACTGAAGATACTGCCAGGATATCTGGAGACTTCATCATCCCAAGAGATAGGTGATGAACCTCAAGCCATGAGACAAATTCTGGGCCAAGCAGTGAACTGGGAGGAACCTAAACCTGAGATCTCCGGTTGTGTCTTTTTTGAGTGAAGAGAGGGCACCACGGAGGTTTCTGACCAGCGCTAACACTAGCTTTGGAGCAAAGCTGTCACTCCCCTTAATCTTTTCCTTTAAAGTAGTCCTTGAAGATACTGTGAGAATACTAAAATTGCCGTGTGTGTGTGTGTGTGTGTGCGCGCGCGCGCATACTACCACGGCAGAGCTATCTTAGAAAGCAAAGTTTCCCTTTTGGTATCCAGAATAACTACAGGTAAGGCAGGAGAGAGGAGGTGTTCACCTGGGCCAGTGGACCTGGGATGTCTCTGATTGCTCTTCTGGGCACTGTGGCCATCTTAGACATGATTATTACCAAGTGGCACTCAGCAATGCCTCAGTCATTCAGTTAAGGCCAAGTGGTGGTTGCCACTGTGACCATTACAAGAGTGTGGAGCCTTGTATCTGATGAGATATAGGAACAGTCCCAGAGGGTGACAACAGAGCCAATCACGGAGTACACTGTCAGCCCCAAGCTGACCCAAGAATAAATGATAAGAGACCCAGAGAGGGAACCAAAGTCTCTGCACTGAAATTTGCTAAGCCCTATTCTCTAATTGTCAGTGAGTCTGGAGCAGAGACATGGGAACAAATAAATTCCAGTCCTCTGCTTTCAGAAAACTCATAACCTAACATAAAGTAGGAAAAATGGAGATGGTGGAGCAAGGCAAGGGCCAGAGAAGGGACACAGCAAGAATTCAGGCAAGCTGATGACTGGAAAGAGGGCAGGAGCTGAGCATGGCTATCTTAGAACAAGATAGTTGTGGGGTGGGGTGGGAAGAGGAGAGGGCATAATGGGAATGACACCAAGGGTTCGGAAGATGATGAGGTTGGTTACTGGCAGGAGTCAGACTCATGGCCTGTGTCACATCAGTCCTTCTGGAACGTAGATGCCTTTTGGGTACAACGGCTCTGCCTTGTCTTCCCAGGCCACAATCTCCCATGTTAGGGTAAGCTTACAACTCAACTTGAGAAGATCTATCTTTATCTCTGGGGACACTTGGATACTTGCTTTGACTCTTAGCCAAGATAAAGGCAATGGGATCTATGATGCGTTATTTAAAATCTGAAACTCCACTGGATACCCCCAGGGATGGTTTTGAGTGGTATAAATAGTTCATTTACCAGGCCTGACCACACATAACTGATTAGACAACCTGATTTGACCATGAAACCCCTTTGGGCACTGCCTTGAGCTCTTTCCAAGTTAAGATTTCTCACACAGATCTCAGCTCAATCTAGCGACAGGTCCATAAGCAAATAAGAGACACATGAGGAGTTCATGCCTGGAGGTCTCCTCAAACCCCAGAACTTGCCTACACTTTTTCTCTTTGTCCCACTGTGTTCTTTGCCTTTAAATAGAAGTCTTCCATGAATATGCTCAGTGGAGTCTCTCAATGCTTCTAAAATCTACACCGATGAAATCTTTGCTCGCTCGGATGAAAATATCAGATGCCAAAGGGGCAAGGGAAGTAATACAAACAAATGAAGCTGGTCAGGCAAATAATAGGGAGTGGAGGGAACTGAAAAACTGGAGAACACACTCACTATATATGGGGACTAGGTACCACTCAACTGAGCCAGTGTGCTATACAAAACAGACCCTATTCTTATAATTTCAAAAAGAGCTCTAAATTTGTGTTGCTAAATAAAATTCTACTAGCCAAGCAATTATTTTCACCCACTGAAAACTGAGAAACTGTGTGTTTTTTAATTTGTATAGATTTTAATGGTATGTTAGGAAAGTGAACATTCATATTTCTTAAATGTAGCTCATGGATCAAAACTCTTACTGTTTCATTCCTATGACAGTTGCTCTTAAATTTTCTAGTTCCTTTTTTTAAATCAGGTATTGAGTGGTCCCTGGCTATTAATGTTCTATGCTCTTTCCTACCTCAGAGTCTTCACACTGATCTTTCCTCCTCCTACAATGTTCTTTGTTCTGATCTTTGCATGGCTGGCTCCTTCACATATTCAGGCCCAAACTCTGAGAGCCCTTCCTGACCATCCATCCTCAACAATCCTTTCATCCAACAAAAGGAATTAAAAGCCCAGTTAGAAAGCCACTACATAGTTTCCACATGAGTGATACTGGCAACTTGAGCCAGGGTGACAGCAGTAGAAATGGTCAGAATGTATGTAAAGGGCAACATCAGAAGGAAGAATGGTATTTAAAGCAGAGATTGAAGGAGCTCTCCAAAGGAGTGGGTGGCAATAAAGAAGAGATTTGAGAACTGGGCATAATATTTGCTTTATAATATTTGTACCAACTCCACACAAGGAATCCAAACACTATGGACTGCAAACATGTACAAAAAAAGGGGGGATCAAGGATGGGTGAAGGAGATGAAAAAAGGAACTCAGATGTGTTGTGTACATGTACCAACTTCCCACAGGGAATATAAACATTATGTACTACACACATGTTCTAATAAACTTAAATAAATAAGATACATAGATAGACAGACAGACAAAGAGCCACCAGGCATGGAGAGTGTAAAAGAGCAGCTAGTGGGGCAGCAGGAATCTAGGGGACAACAGCAGCCCTGAAATCCACCCAAGAAACCATATCAAGAAAGAAGGAGTGGGCAATTGCTTCTGTTGCTGTGAACAGGTCAGAACAGTGGGCTGCTGAGATCTGACCACTAGAATGAGCAATGGAGGCCGCCCTAGTGATCTAGACAAGAACAGGTTTCTAAAGTGGCAAGGACTGAATCTTGCTCAATGTGACCTTGTATGAGAATGAGAAGGGAGTGTTTGGATTTAGAGGGTTTTATGGAAAAGAGAATAGAGAGATGTAGATGAGATCAAGGCTGAAGAACCTGCACTGTGTTGTGTGCTGATGGGAATGATTCCATAGAAAGAGGGAAATTTGACAGTGAGTGGAAGGTGCACATTTAAATAGCAATGTCCTGGGAAGGTGAGAGGGGTCGAGATTAGTGTGCAAATGGACAAGTGGCCTCCTGCAGGGTCATGGGAGTGAGGTGGAAGCACAGGGGCAGTTAGGAAGCCAGGCTTAGTGGGAGGAGCTGGGGAAATTCTTTTCTGGTCGCTCCTGCTGCTCTCAGTGGAACAGGAACTGAGTTCATTAGCCTGAGAGTCCAGATAAGGATGAGGTGCTGAGAAATGAGAATACTAAACAAAGCATAAAACAGTCATGGAGGAGTGGGAAAGGGAATGGGAAAGGGAAAGGGAAACGAGGCAGCTGGCAGCACCAAGGGCGGCTTGAGGTTCTTGATGGTGAATTTAGTGAGGCCAGTGGGCAGAGCTGTGTTTCTCACCTGCCCCGTTCAGCCACAGAGCACAGGGACAGACTGGTGAAGAGTCAGATACAGCCCAGGGCTGGGGAACAGAGCAAAGAGAGGCGCGGGGAAACAGATGGGGTATACAGGGAGTGGTCACAATTGAGGATCACGAAACTGAAGCTTAGCAAAGAGCGTGTGGGGACAGGAGGGTGAAAAGAGATAGGACTTAAAGGAGCTGGGAGGCCAGGATATTGGAAAGTAATTACTGAAATCACCCAGATTTTATGGGAAATCGAGTTGGAATTTGGGATTAAGTCCTTGAGGAATGAGAGAGCATGATCCAGGGGTCAGTAGAGGCCTGCCTCAAGATAGTGCAGGAAGTGATACTCTTTGATGACAAGAGTTCAAATGCAGGATGTTTTCATGAGGAGAGAGGGAGAATGTTCTGGAAATGCCATGGAGAAGCAAAGACCAAGAATCCCGAGAGAGAGAGGGAGCGAGAAAATGGCCCCCACCTAAGACCATAAGGTCTAAGTAATATCCTGAGAGAATGAGTTTTAGTTACAGAAAGCAGGTAAATGGCATTAGGCGAAAAGCTTACGAGAAAAAGGTTGGGGTGGGTATGTACGGCTGTATGCAGATCGGTCTGGGAGACTCGGACCTCTGGTGCGGACTGATACATCCCGGGACAACGTTCATAGTGAAATTGGGCCTGATTTGGGTGGCAAGGCTGGTAGTTTTATGGAAAAAAGAAATGCTGGGGGTCCTATCAAGAGGACCTAGAATTCTGAATTTCTTTTCTTTCCTGCCAGTGAAGGACTGGAGGTTGGGGGCAGGGATTGGAGAGTGCATTATATTTTATTTGTTATCAATTTCTCCATTAAAATGTTAGCTCCATGCAGGGAGGGACTCATGTGCATTGTTCATCATAGAATCAGTGAACAAAGAATCAACTCTTTAAAGAGTTACTGAATAAAGGAAATAAATAAAAATTATGCAAATAGTAGCCTATAGTTATTGGATCTTTACCGTGGACATTAAACCTCACACTGGTTCCACAGCATAAGTATTAATAATAATGTCTTAACTTTATAGGTTAAGAAAACAAGGTCCAGGGAGTTTAATGACTTGGCTAAGATAATCGAGATTTTTAGTGATAAAGCCAAGCTCTGAAATCACATCCATTTTTAAAAGATGCATGCATGTGGTCAATTCTGTTGATCACATTCCCAGAAGCCTCTGTCTCCTTTCTTCTTGTCAAGGGAACCTCGGTTTTGGTTCAGGTATTAAAAGCTGTTCAGAAAAATTGCCTCCCATATACGCTCAGCCCTCAGGATTGGAACATAGTTAAGGGAAACTGTTCATTTTCAACCAATTTATCTTGCCAGGGAAGGTAGTATGACACGTAAGACACTGCCCATAAGCTTCTGGTCTGTATTTCCAGGCCTAACAAAAGAGGAGCAGTGAACTGGATGTGGTGGCAAGTACCTGTAATCCCAGCTGTCTGGGAGGCTAAGGCAAGAGGATCACAAGTCCAAGGCCAGCCTAGGCAAGGGAGTGAGACCTTGTTTCAAATTTTAAAATGAAAAGGGCTGGGACATAGCTCAGTGTAAGGCCCTGGGTTCCAACCCCAGTATGGGGAAGGGGGTTCTGGCCACCATCCCTCTTTCTGCCTTTTCAGAACCCCATTATGGGGGAAAGTATAGCTTAGAGCTATGTTATCAATCTTGTGACCTTAAGGAAAAGGCAAAGAGAATCACCAGAGATGCCAATATCATGCCCTGACATAAGGAAGTCATTAAACCAACCATGGAACCACCTACTTTGAGAAATTGTAATCAATGAATTATAAATATCTTATGATTCAAAGTCATTGTTGCCTGTGACCACATGTATACTACGCGCCTACTGCTGTAGTGCACAAAAAAGAAGTCAGATAGATGAAAGATCACCTGATTGATTTATACAGTCATTCCTTAAAAGCTAAAAAGACTTGGTATAGTGGAAAGAGCTCGGTGCTATACTTAGGAGACCCAGGTTCTGGTCTCAGAGTACATGACCTTGGACCAGGTCACTTCCTCCCTGACACTCATTTTCCTGAAGTTGGAAACAGAAGGCGGCTAGAAGTTCTCCATCTTCTCACTTCTATTATCCAAATGTTGTATTCAATGCCTTATAATCTGTTCTCATATCTCCTTTCAAGGATAAGACTTTCCCTTCTAAGATCCAAGGAGAGGTGAGCCAGAGAAGCCAAGGAAAGGGTGAGAGTTCTTCAGGCTATTTTCTGCATATCCCCAGCAGAGATTAATGTGTGCCTCTGAGTCAGCAGCAGCCCCAGCTGCGACACAGAAAATGCTCACTCTGCACATCTGAGCAGCCTGGGCCGGCCCGCGTGGAGGGCAGGGTGTCACATAGGCCTGCGCCCTGGAGCCCTGGGACCTGATGAAGGCTATTACATTTCCAAGACCTTCTCTCCACTACCCCCCTTCTCCTCCCCTGCTATATCTCCGACTTTCACGCTTCCTTCTCTGGAAACGATATCGATCCTCTGCAAAGTGAAAATCAGCTCATGTGGGTTTGTGCCACTTAACATTTATAAATATAGAGGGATTTTATACCCACTGGCCTACAAAGGGCTGGTTTAGCTGTGTGGTCATGAACTCCACGGAGGATGTGAGCATTCTCTGCAGGTGTGGTTGCTGGTAGAAGGGCGCATGGGAAAATCTTTTACCTCTACTGCTGTGGTCTCCACATGGCGACACACTTTTCACCCCAACTCAGAGGATGGCAGTGTTGCTCCTCAGCTCTCTGGGTGACTTCTTCTGGACTGCCTCTCTCTGGATGCCTCAGAGGTCACTCTGGACTCCTGCTGTTCCCCTGGCCCTGATGATCCCACCAGCTGGGACATCCTCCCTTCTCCAGAGATGGGCTGTCGCTGACTCCAGCACTCTGCTGGAGGCCCAGCGATGCATTTTACATAAAAGGTTCTTTAAGCTTACATATACCCTGGGCACCTAGAAAAGTTCCCATGGGTCATACAGGAAGGTAAAGAGGAAGCAATAGGTCGAAGTCAGATATAACCAGTTTCAAATCCCAGATGTGTCACCAACTAGTTTTGATAAGCTGCTCTAACTTTTTAAAGCCTACCTTTTCTCACCTGCAAAATGATAAAAATAATGCTTACCTTGCAGGTTGTTATAAGGATTAGAAATCTCATATGCAAAGTACCTAGTACAGAATGGATGCAAGGAGAGAGTATCAAATTATAACTCTTGGCAGTGCTGATATAATTATTATAATTTGCTCTTAAAGTAGAAGAGGTTGTACCAGAAATCACTGGAAAATCACTGACTCTTCAGCATCAGTTCCTTTTGCTTTCCAGGAAGAAATCTGTACATGATAAAATAACCCTTCCAACCTCGTTAGTATAAAGTAACCCATGGCAAAGATGAATAGTAATGAGTGGAGCACAGGGCACGAAAACTTCATTAGGGACTGGAGTCCGGCATTTATCACTTCCCAGTCTCCAAGCAACACTTCCCTCATCACAGGAACAGGAGATTCACATTCTGCCCATCTCTGGGGGTCACTTAAAGATCAAATAAGAGCATCCAGGAAAACGACTGATAATCAGCAAAGCACTATCCATGATTCTCAGACACAACGCCATTTTATCATTTTGGCCAAAATATTCGAACGTACAAACCATTGTTGCAAACACAAGAAGGAAGATGGCCGGGGGTAGTTCCTGCACCTTTTATAGCACAGTAGGCAAAACCCCTGCATCTCTGTAGCTCCTTCTGTCTCTATAAACTACCCACTTCTCTACCCTGACTGCACAATAGAATCACTGTTCTGCCATATCTCACGTATACAGATTCTGAATTTATTCCAGAGCCAGTTCTGCTTTGGGAGGAGGGAGAGTATTGTTGTCTTGGTTGTTTCTGTGGTACGGGCATCAAATCCAGGGGCACTCCTACTACTGAGCAATAGCCCAAGCCCTCCTTTTTAAGGTTGAAATACGTCTGTTGCTCAGGTAGTACTGAAACTCGTGATCCCCTTGCCTCAGCCTTCCTCGGTCCTAGGATTACAGGTGTTCACCACACCCCACTAGACCTGTATTCTGGACTACACAGTGAGACTTTGTCACACACACGTGCGCGCGCGCGCGGGAGAAACTAAAGCGTCAAGTTTTATAGTTGAATCAGAGAAGCTGGAAGGGCATTAAGTGAGCCCTACTGTGTGCAGATCCTGTGCAAGATAGTTACCAACAAGTCTGTCAATTCTCCCAACAACCCTGGGAGCTAAGAACCATCCTCTGTTGCTCTTGCTTCTCTCTCGCTCTTGCTTCTCTCTCTCTCTCTCTCTCTCTCTCTCTCTCTCTCTCTCTCTCTCTCTCTCTTTCGTGCTCTCTCTCTCTCACTTTTTACTCCCAGTAAAACTAAAATCTATACACCTAACCTTCAAATATCTTTTATTCATTCATGACCAAACTCTGCATAATAACACAGAAACTGTGTGTTTCAGTCAGAAGTTGAAGGTGCTGGCACAAGCACTTTTCAGACAGGTAATGGACTCTATGCTTTGATGTAAGAATAAGTCAAAAGGCACAAAATGCAAAGTAGCTGTAGACAAGTGGGAAAAGTAAAAGTATATCACTCTAAACTAAATCCATACTTAATCCTTTATCTTACACAGTCAAAGTGTTTTGTTTGTAAGAAAAGCTTCTATTGTGTTGTTTTTTTAACTCCAATGGTTAGTTAAGACATAATTCTTAGATTTCAGACCACCATGTTTGTTTTTTGCTTATTGGTCAGCTGGCTGGTTGTAAGTTGTTTTTATTCATTTGTGTTAATTATGAACTGAATTTACTCATCAGGTTTTTCATAGTCAACCTTCTTATCATGAATTTATGATTTTATAACAAACACAACTAGCTGTGTAAAAAGGCAAATTTCCCAATGTTAAGAGGATTTTTCTACCTTGCATAAATCATACACGAAAATAATGGTGCTTATAGCATAACTGTTTTAAGCCCTATATAAAAATCTTAATTTCTCAAAACACTCACATAGCTCTCCCAAATAACCATCTGCCAGGTCTCTTACCTCTAGTCTCTGTCCCTGACAATCCATTCTCCAGCAGTGTAGGGCTCTGCAAGTTGCTCAGTGTATCTATTCAAGTTACACTTTCCAGAATGGAGCAAATAACCATAGGTCCCCAAACACAGAGCCCCAGATGAGAAGACCTAAGTGGAACTCTTTAAAATCACCAGCCATCCATAAACTGATGGGATAGAGTGAAGTTTTGGGTCTCCTGGAATTACTGTCAGTTCAGAGCCAATGTCCAATAGTTTCTGCAAAATCCTGTTATTACCTTATCTACAATACATAGTCACCCTGACTTTTTTTTAAAAAAGGCTGCAGGTCCCTTTGGAAATCAAATTTGGAGATAAATTTTAGGCCATATCTATTTGGGATCACTGAATTATTTTAATGTGTGTATTCACAGCTATAAACTTGAATAGATACACTGAGCAACTTGCAGAGTTCCCACATGGATGAAGAATGGTTTGTCAGGGACAGATATAAACAGATGATAAACTCAATGATACCCTAAAAATGATGAGACAATGTCCAACCTGGATCCAACATCTGCTAGATTACTCAAGGAAAATCAACAACAGAACTACAGAAATAAAGGAAAATTAGAAGATGACTCAAGAGGCCCACTGAAGTCACAGCCAAAAACTTTTCAAATCTTGGGAAAAAATTCAATATCCAGTACAGGAGGAATATAAAACCCCCAAATAGCCACAACCATAAAAGAACCTCTCCACAACATATCATAATCAAAATTTCAGAAATTTAACCAAAGGAGAAAATATTAAAAGCTTTTTTAGAAAAACAGCATGTTACTTATAAAGGCAAGCCTCTCAGAATTACACAGATTTTTCAGCACAAACCTTAAAGGCTGGGAAAGTTTTGGATGAAATTGTTCAAACTCTAAAAAAAAAATTATCAACCTAAACTTCTATATCCTGCAAAATTCACCTTCAAAATTGATGAAGAAGTAGAGACTTTCCATGACAAAGAAATACTGAAGAATTACATGGCCCCTAAAATCAGATTGCAGAAAATATTCAAGGGAATCATAGACAGGGACAAAGAGGCCACAAGCACCAAAGGGCCCAAAGGAAAGCATACATCTAACTGGAAAACTAGTTAAACAAAATGAAAAAGTCAAAGGAATCAGCACTGGAAAAATGATGCAGTGACAGGAGTAAATAAACACCTTACAAAAGCCCTCAATGCCAATCATATTAACTTCCCAGTCAAGATTCATACTGGCAGATTGGATCAAAAACATAAAATGCACATATATATTGCCTATAGGAGACACACCTCATTCAAAAGGAAGCTCATGGACTAAAGGTGAAAGGATGGAAAATGATACTCTATGCAACCGGAGCCTGAAAGCAAGCGGGAGTAGCTGTCTTATTTTCAGACACAACAGACTTCAAGTCAAAACTGATCAGAAGAGACAAAGATGGTCACTACATACTGGTAAAGGGAACAATTCAACAGTAAGAGTAACAATTGTAAATATTTCCCCACCAAATGTTGGCACACTCAACTTCATAAAACAAAAACTATTGGAATTTAAAAGGACAGATAGACACAAAATCACAGCAAGGGATTTCAGCATCTCAGTCACATATAGTGGTACCTCAGTTCATGAAGGCTTTCATCTGCAGACAATTTTGTTTGCAGACAAAAGTGTTAGGCAAAATTTTGTTTTTGTTTGCAAACTCTGCATTGGATGACTAACATGACAGCGACCATCTTTGCTGCATGAACACAAACATGGCCATCTTTTCCAGATTCATGAGATGAATTAAGTTCATGAACTGAGGTACTACTGTAATTAGATAGGTGAACCAGGCAAAAAATTAGCAAAGAAATATCAGAGTTAAACCACAGCATTGAAACAAATGGGCTTAATAGATCTTTGCCAAGTATTTTATCCAACAACAAAACATATTTTCTCAGTAAGTACAAGGAATTATTTCCAAAATAGACCATATCATAGGCCATAAAGCCTGTCTAAAAATATACAAAAGAATTCAAATAATCCCCTCCATACCATCAGATCCTAGTGGAATGAAGCTAGAAATCAACAGCAATAGAAACTATACAAACACATGGATGTTAAATAATACAATACTGAATAATCAGTGGATCACAGAAGAAATCAGGGCAGAAGTTAAAAAGTTACTAGAATCAAATGACAATGGAAGCACAACATACCAAAACCTATGGAACACAATAAAAACAGTTATGAGAAGAAAATTTATAGCTGTAATGCACACATTAAAATAATTCAGCAACCCCAAATAAATAACCTAATGATGCATCTCAAGGTCCCAGAAAAAGAAGAGCAATCCAAATCCAATATTAATAGAAGGAAAGAAATTATAAAGATCAGAACAAAAATTAATGAAATTGAGACTAAAAAATGACACAAAAGATCATGAATCAAAGAGTTGGTTCTTTAAAAGAATAAACAAGATTGAAAACTCTTCACCCAAACTTACCAAAAAAGAGAAAAAAAAAACTTTATCAATGTAATTAGAAATGAGAAAGGCAAAATCACAACTGACAACACCAAAATCCAGAGGTTTATAAGAAACGTCTTCAAAAATGTATATTCCAACAAATTGGAGAACCTTGAAGAAATGGAAAAATTCCTAGACACATATGTATTAGGGCCAGGGATTTAGCTGGGTGGCACTGCACTGGCCTCACAAGCACAAGGACCTGAGTTCGATCCACTGTACGGAGAAAAAAAAAAAGACACATACGTATTACCAAACTTGAATCAGGAAGATATAAAAACTTTAAATAGACTAATAACAGGCAACAAAATAGAGATAAAAATAAAAATTCTACCAAAAAAGAAAAGCCTAGGACCCAGTGGATTCACCACAGAATTCTATCACTACTTCTGGAAAGATCTAACAACAAAATTCCTCAAATTCTTCCATGAAATTGAAAGGGAACAAATACTGGCAAGTTCACTCCTGGAAGCTAACATTACCCTGAT
>NW_004624768.1:12500690-12557888 GCF_000247695.1 Heterocephalus glaber
GTGACAGTGGGGTATTGAGGTCCCCCACTACAATTGTATTAGTGCATATATGACTTTTCATGTCCATTAGTATTTGTTTTATATAGTTGGGTGCAATAATATTTGGTGCATATATATTTATGATTGCCATCTCTTCCTCTTGGATTGTTCCCTTTACAAGGATGTAGTGACCTTCTTTGTCTCTCTTCATTAGTTTTGGTTTTAAATTTACTTGTCTGCAAATAAGATAGCTACCCCTTTTTTTTCTGGGTTCCTGTCACATGGAGAATTGTTTTCCATCCTTTTACTTTCAGTCTATGAGTTTCTTTGGAAGATACAAATCTTTACAGAGAAGACCCAAAGTAACTCCACCAGAAGACTCCTAGAACTAATAAACAAATTCAGCAAAGTAGAAGGATACAAAATCACACAAAAATCAATAGCATTCTTTTATAACCAACAATGAACCCACCAAGAAAAAACTAGGAAACTAATCCCATTCTCAGTAACTTCAAAATATTAAGTACTTAGAAATCCTAATGAAGAAAGTGAGAGACCTCATAATGAAAACTATTGTACTCTGAAAAAGAAAACTACTGGCCAATCTGAAAACGGAGATCAAAGAGGACATCAGAAAATGGAAACACATCCCCTGTCCCTGCATAGGCAAGACCAATATTGTCAAAATGGCCATATTAACAAAACTGATTTATGGATTTAATGCAATCCCAATAAAAATATCAACAGCATTCTTCACAAAACTAGAACTAGAAAAAAGAAAAACCCTAAAATTCACATGGAACCAAATGGCACTCAAAATAGCAATAGCAACCCTGGGCAACAAAAGCAAAGCAGGAGGCATCATAATCCTGGATTTCAAGTTATAATACAAAGCCACAGTGATAAAAACAGCACGGTACTGGCACACAACCAGACATATAGATCAATGGAACAGAATAGAAAGGACAGAAACAACCCCAGATACATCCAGCTGTTTAATCTTTGACCAAAGATCCAAAAACATACACTGGAGGAAACACAGCCTCTTCAGCAAATGGTGCTGGGAAAACTGGCTATCCACATGCAAAAGGTTGAATCTAGACTGCTATATCTTACCATGTATTAAAATAAAATCAAAATAAATTAAAGACCTAGCTATTAAAACAGAAACAATCCATTGGAAGATAAAATAGGTAAAGCTCTTGAAGACATAGGCATAGGGAAAGACTTTGTGAACAGAACCCCAATTGGTCAAGAAATAAGACCAATAATAAACACAAAAGATTATGTCGAATTAAAAAGTTTTTTCACAGCAAGGTAATGACCAACAGAGTGAAGTAACAACCTACAGAATGGGAAAAAAAATTGCCAGACACTCCAGGCAGAGGATTAATATCTAGAATATAAAGAACTCAAAAAAGTTAGACCCCTCAAAATAAAAGGCCCAATCAAAAAGCTGACAACTGAAATAAAGACACTTCTCAAAAGAAGAACTGCAAATGGCCAATAAATGCGTGAAAAAATGTTCAGCATCTTTAGCTAGCCATTAGAGAAATGCAAATCAAAACAGCACCAAGTTTCCATCTTACTCCAGAAAAAAATGGCTATAAATAAGAACTTAAAAAACAACAAATATGGCAAGGCTGTTGGGGGAAAGGAACCCTTCTACATTGTTGGTGGGAATGTAAACTAATGTAATCACTATGAAAATCAGCATAGAGAGTCCTTAAAAAACTAAAAATAGAAATTCCATTTGACCTAGCTATTCCTCTTCTGAATATCATACCAAAAGATTTAAACACATCATATTACGTGATATATGTATACCCATGTTTAGAGCAGCACAACTCATAGTAGCTAAATCTTGGAAGCACCCCATATGCCCACCAAAAGATGAATGGATCAAGAAAATGTGAGATTATATATCAGACATGAAGAAGGATAGATTTGAGTCATTTCTAGGAAAATGGATCCACCTTAAGTCTATAATGCTAAGGGAAATAAATAAAATACATAAGGTTAAATATCATATGGCTTCTCTTATATGAGAAATCCAAAGAATAAAAATATTTAAAGAGCAAAGTAAGAGCTAGATTATTGGAAACAGAGAGGTAGACTTTTTGCAGATGGAAGGGGATGGAGGGAGAGGACAGCAAGAGGAAGTAAAAGGTTTAAGATATGATCTCTATCTGTACCAACTCCCCATGATGAATTTATTTATTAGGTACTGCAAACATCCTAAGTAAAAGAAAAAAATCATTCTAGTCAAAAACAAGGAGGGAAAAGGTAATTCATTCTGAAGTAGGAGGTAATGCTAAATATTTTACCACTTATTGTGGTATTTTCTTGTAAATTTCAATTTTTTTGATATTTTAATTTCAGTGTTTTCTAACATATATGTACAGTCAGCCGTGTATAACAGCAGGTCCTGAATCTATGTATTCAGTCAATCAATCACAGACTGAAAATATTTAGAAACAAAAACTGCATTTGTGCTGAATGTGTACAAACTTTTTATTCTTATCATTATTCCCTAAATAATATAGTATAGCAACTATTTAGACAACACTTACATTGTACTAAGTATTATAAGTGATCTAGAGATGATTTAAAGTATAGAGGAAGATGTGTGTAGATCAAATCAAATGCTGTTCAATTTTATACAAAGGACGTGAGCATCCACGGATTGTGGATCTATTAGGAGGGCCTTGAAAATAATACTACAGATACTGAGGCCTGACTGTATACATAACAAATTCAATGTTCAAAGTTTTCCAATATATTATCTCAGTGAGAATAAAGTTCTGCATCTTATCAGCTCACATATATGACTGTTCCTCTAAGCCAGGTGGTGGCTCATGCCTGTAATCATGGACTCTGGGAGGCTAACGAGAAGACGGCAAGTTGCAGCCCAGCCTGGGCAGTGCAGGAACTTAGTGAGATCTTGTCTCAAAGTAAAACATAGAAAGGGCGGGGGAGACGGGCACGTAGCTCAGTGACACCGCACCTGCCTCGAAAGCGCAAGGTCCTAAGTTCGATCCCTGGTACTAAAAAAAGGGGCCAGGGGCTGGGGATGTACCTCAGTGTGAAGGCTCTGGGTTCAATACCCAAAACAGAAAAAAAAGTTTTGTTTCTCTAAAACTACTCCCAGGATCAGTATCACTGTGAGCACCTAACACAGGCCCCACCTTATCCTCCTTTCCTCAAAAACATTTAATAGCTCCCTCTCGACCTGTCTCCGTTGCCTATGGAATTAAGTCCATCCTCCCACCTGTGGCAGTACGTAAGGGATCCTTTAGCTTTCATTCTATTCTAAAGTATTCTGTGATCTAAAACACAAATAAGAACAACTGAAATAAATCAAACACAAAAGGAATATATGAAAACTCCTACTGGTGGATTTCCCCATTGAGGAGGTATTTACTGAACACATACTTTGTGCCAAGCCTTGGGACATAAAGCGGCCCCTCTTTTCAGGAACTGACATGCTGAATCCAGGGCTAAGGAAAAGTGGCTCATAAATCAAAAATTGTCTATCCTTCTGCTTAGCTAGAATTTGCATACAAAACACTTAAAAGGTAATCTTTCATGACAACACAGTGATACGTCCATCTCTGAGATGCTATTAAAACTCAACTTACAATTTATGCTAATAAATTCATGCCATTTAACATTGCTCTCTAAACTCCCTGGAGCTAGCACAGGCCCCAAGCCCCAAAGATCCCTTGTTAGGTTCCAATCATGGGCTGACATGTAAGACTCCATGAGTGTTTGCCCTACAGACAGTTAAGAAAAACTAAGAGCCAATAAAATACACAGCAAGAGGCAAGGCCCTTCCAGGAAATGAAAACTCTCCAGGAAAATATGGAACTCTTGCCTCAACATGGGGCTCTTTTGCAATCAGGTTGGGGATATCCCATAGTTACAGGGTAAGGAGTATTTCTATAATTACAAAAACATTTTGGTGCCAATTTGTCAAGTGTAGACAGAGGAAGAAGCTATTGATTTGTCTTAAGTGTCATCCATATTAAGTGTCATCCTAGCTAAAGGAAGCAAAGCTCTGAGTTGCTATTAAATCAATGTCATCTGAAAGAACCAAATGGTTTATCATGCCAGGCAGCTCTGAACTTCCTACCTTCAAAGTCATTTCTTTGGGTCATTTTTTTACAAACATTCAAAAAATGCATAAATATAACCTAAAAGGAGGCTAAAAGAAATGTGAATTCATTCATCAACCACCTAAAATCACAGAGTTTCAGAAAAAAGACTTCAGATCAGCCCGAGGTCTACCCAAACAGGCAGCAGTAGACCCAATGCCAAAATAAGGTGTCTACTTCTAAAACTGCCCTTCAGCAGACTCTACCCTTTACACTGTCTTTGTTTCTTTCCTATCGGAACAAAAGTGATAAGATCGAATGTTGCATAGCACAACTGAATTGTGAAGTTTTGTATTTTATATTTCCTATCCCTATTTATGCCATTAGAATAAAACCCTGAATGCTGGGACTTGGTTGGCCTTTGAACTGCTATAGAGCACAGCCCCACGAGGCCCATGGTAATGTTCAATAATAATTGCTTTAAAGAAAGAAGGAAGAGTCTAATTTAATAAATGGACACATTCTCCCTGTCTTGAAGGGAACCAGCACCAGACACTAAGCAGGGCTGAGCCTTCCATGCTAAAAACTGGTTCACAGACCTTCTTTTTCCCAAGTGAGACAGTTATGGACAAGGGACTCACTAAAACATAACACACAAGACAAACACACTTTCATCTTTTGAAAAGCTCAGAAAAGTAGCCCAGCGCACCCAGGTATCTTTGTTACCTGGCTATGGGACATGTCTTTCATTTTCTGAACTGATTCATTGCTTTCCAGAAAGAAAACAAAGTATCCTATGAACTGAGGCCTGAATTGAGGGCGAGGAGACCTCTTATTGAGTCTTTTGCCTGAGTCATTGTCCAGATGTAATCAAGCCTAGGAACATCAGTTCAGAGAGTTTCTTTATAAAATAAGAAGAAAGGAAGGAGGAAAAGAACTGGGTTAGCACTACAGAAAGGCCCTTTCACCATCTAAGGTCAAGTACCTTGACCTTCAAAACTAAAATTCATAATTTTGGACTAAAGAGATGTCCAACGTGATCAGACAAAATCCGATCTGAAGCTGGGTGGCTCATCATTACCAAGCAATCAGGTTAGTCATAATAACTATTTCAATCAACAACAATAATAAATAAGATACCTTGAGCACCTACTATGTGCCGGTACTGTTTTAGTCGTTGCGATACACTAAATCTCTAAATCCTCACATATCCCTGTGAGACATGTCATCATCATCCCTCTTTTGCAGATAAAGAAACCATGGCGCAGAGAAGCTAAGTGACTTTCTTGAAGTTGCCTTTCTAAGAACTGGCAGAGCAAGGATTCCACCGAGCGACTGGGCTCCAGCATCCAGGTTGGCCCCTTACCCTACTGCAACTACAATTCTCTGGAAATTCTAGAAGGAGGAATGCTACGATACCAAGTGAAAAGAGCTACGAAGCAGTTGTTAGAAGCCACTGAATCCTGTTTGCTTCACAGAATCATGGTTCTTTCCTTCATTTAGTGCTCATGGAAAATGCAACATGACCCTCTCCTTATTCCATACATGATGAAACTGAGAATTAGAGGCGTTACAACTTGACCAAGGTCACGGGCTGAAAAAAGACATATCCAGTTGCCAATCTCCAGTTGTCAAACTCCAATGCCCAAACTATTACTCCCTGTGCCACACTCCCTTTCCGCTGTGAACAATCTATGGTGTTCCAGCCATCTGCTTGATGGCATGGGAGAAGCCTGAACATATGACCTCTTTTCCACTAACCATACATGACAGAAGGGAGTGTGCTGTACCAAAAGAAACACAGACTTTGAAATCAGACTTGGGATCATACAAAACTCCTTGTGACCTTAGATAAGGCTCTCTGCATCTATTTCCTCACTTGCCTAAGCCCAAGGTGTTTCTGAAGGTTATGTGTGATAGAATGTGGGAATTCTGGCTTCAGAACCCCTCAAGTCACACACCACCCTGCATGAATTTAGACACACATTTTCTTGACCACAAAGGGGTCCCATACGTGAACAGGAAGTTCGTCTCCGCACCAGAAGTCTGTCTGCTCTTCTTGGGCTGAGTCATAACATCTTCTTAGTAAACGCTGAGGGCAAAATTGCACAAACATGGGCTCTCTAGGTCAGGAGCACTTTCTCTTGACTCCCAGCATTTGCCCCAGGAGCTAGCAGGAGCTGCAATCACACTGCAGTTCTGTTAATGAGGTTGCCAGGCCCTGTGGTACCAGAGACCAGCAGGGCATGAAATCATTACTGACACTGCCAATTTGGACTAACAAAGACCCAAGTTTCAGTCGGGAATGTTATAAAATAAATCAATATCTTAGAAATGCTTAGATCTTCAATTAGGGATGTTCTGGTTTAATTTCAAAGATTTGTTTGCCCTTTTCAAAAAAAATCTACTATTCAACCCTCAGGCCAACTAGAAAGTAGTATATATATTCTAGTGTTTAAAAAGCTGTGGTTAAGGCTGAGTATGAGGGGACAAGCCTATAATCCCAGCCCTCTGGGAAGCTGAAGCAGAAGGATCACAAGTTTGAGCCCAGCCTGGGTAACTTAGCAACTAACTTATGAAGACCCATTCTCAAAATAAAAAGTATTAAAAGGATTGGGGTTGTTGATCAGTGGATTCAGTCCCCGGTACCAAAAAAATAAAAGTAATTTTTAAAAGGTTTCTGTTCTCAAGTCATCTCTTATGTATGTACTCAATCTCTTTTAGGTATATCTAACACAGATCTAATCATTTTAAACAGTCCTTTAGTTAACCATGAATGTATAAAAGACAATTTTTAAAACCCCTAGGGAAACTTCATATTCCAATCTTATTTATAGTGGCTCTAAATCAGGGGCTGGAAAACTACAGCTCACAGGCCACCTGCCTGTTTTTGTAAACAAGGTTTTGTTGGAACACAGTAACACGCACTTCTTTCCACACTGTCTAGGATGCACTGTGCTAGAGGCAGACTTGATTAGCTGTAACAGAGGACTTGAGTAGCTGGGCTGCAAAACCTAAAATATTTACTATGCAAACCTTTACAGAAATGTTTGCCAACTCCTGTTCTAAACAAATCCTGAGGCTCAGAATCCCACAAGGTATTTCACACTGCTTATCCCTACAGTAATTAAATAATTCTCTGTATTTGTGAATGCCTGCTGGTCCTGCTATAAATTCTTTGAGAAATAAGGGTTATTTTCTCCCCAGGCCTGAGCACACTGTAGACAAGAAGTAAGTATCTATTTGAAGAATGAATGAGTTAAGTTCCTAGATAGATTTTGAGCTCTTAAGGGTGGGAAGTATTCTTGGTCACAGTGAGAACCTGATTAATAGAAATTTATCAGTAACTTAGTGTTTGCTGAACTCCAAAGTGTATTGACTCTAAACTTAGAGTAGTAGTGTTTTTCAGGACATTTGGTGATCAAGATAAATCCCTGTCTGTATTATGCCAAATCTCTTCTACAGCACACAATTTGTGCCCAGTATCTTTCTAACTTCACACATTCTCTCTGCTTCCAGCCCTTATGTGAGAGGCTTGGCTCTGACAGTGCTAGTCTCATAACTGACTTGCAAAGCTGGTCTTCTATCCTGCAGAATCCATCTGTGCTTCACAGTATGGTTCCCAGCAGACTGCGGGGGCTCCCTGGTGGTTCTAGCCCATCACTCATCCCCAAGTCATGTGGCACTCGGCCACCAACACTTAGATGCAAGGGAAGCCAGAGCAGAAGCCACTGGCTTCTGGAAAGACACAGACGAAAGGACTCAATAGAAAAGACCTCTGGCTTTCCATTCTCAAAATGTATTTCTCTTTAGAAATGAAGATGGCTTAATGTGAAGACAGAAATCTGACTCTCAAGAATGCAATAAGGTTTGGAAAATGAACTAAGAGCTCAAGAGTCCAACATTAGAACTAGTAGAAAACCAAGCTCTTGTGGTTACTAGCCATGTAAACTTCAGCCAATTCATTGATTTCTCCATGATAAAAATACCTTAATGGCAAAATGAGTATAAAAGATAACTTTGCAGAAACACGGTCGTATATTTAAAGTGTCAAACAGTGAATATATATATATATGTTTCTTTTTAATTTCTCCTTCCCTTTCATATTTTTAATGCCACAGGGAAAATGAACATTGGAAATTTCCACTTACCAAGCATTCCTTTCTTGGAACTGGACAGACACATGTCTTTCTCTGCACTAGGCAGGGCAAAACTCACCACGAACACCTCTACCCCATCAGCCATCAGGGCTAAACCCAAGACAAAGAAGAGAATCCACTGGAAGCGCCCATGGCCACATTCGTCAATTATGGTCTCATACTGGTGGGCCAACTGCTCCTCATCTTCCATCCTCTGAGCCATCAGGTCTGCCTGGCCTCGAAGCCCATCTGCCCTAGAGGGCGCCATCTTGGTCTGTTTGGCTTTGACATCATCTGGATGGGGGATGCCCTGGTACTCGCCCTCATAGATCTCATCCTCCTCATCATGGCCTTCTGTAACATCACTCTGCGCATCTTCCTCTGGGTTGGACTCATTGCCCCGGTAATAGCCATCACTGGGGGCATAGCCCTCATAGTTGTCCTGATACTTGTACTCATCCATTCCTTGGTTCCGGGATTGCCTGGTCGCCTCTCGGGCTATATCCCTTGCTCCGCGATAGAGGTTTGGGCTGTTCCGATAACCATCACCCATTATATGGTCTCAAGGTAGAATATGTTCATGTGACTTTCTAAGTGAAAGTCACACCTGTTCGCTCTCTCTTTTTTTCTTAAATCAGCCAGATGTGTACAAAGACAACCTGGGTATCCTTTCCCTTTGCATTCAGTGTCTATAGAAGTCTTTGGAAATTTTCAAACACTGGTCTGTCTGGTCTCCTTCAGTAACCCAGAGATATTGAGTTAGGAAGCACTGATTAAAAATGGGTCCAGCTGCTCTCTTTGATAAGGCACAAGCAGACTTAGCAGCTTGCTTGCTGGCCTGATTTGTCTGCTACTGAAGGTTATGACCTGAAAGTAGAGAGAAAAGAGAAGAATGTTACAGAATTCTGAAAAAATACTTCAGAAGTAAACAAACATATTTAGCAATTCCATTGCTTCATCTGTAAGGTGGAGGAAATCTTGATTAGAAATTCAAATTCAGGTCTGGGGATTTAGCTCAGTGGTTTCGCCACCTGCTGCGCAAGCGCAAGGACCCAAATTCAACCCCCAGCAAAAAAAAAAGGGGAAAAGAAAGTCAAATTCATAGCAGGTGAATGGGGGTTGAATGAGTGAGAGGGAAAAGGAACCATGGTCAGAGAGGGCCTCTGAGCTGTGATTAACCCAGCAGAGGGTCAGCTCATATGCATCAATGAAACATAAAGTGGTCAAGGGATTTTTGAAAGAAGAAAATTTAGTGTCACAGATGTCCTCTTAGAACTTAATCAAGCCTTACTGTGGAGGTTTATTATAACCAATTTCTGCTATGAAAATGCCAGCCTTTCTAACTTTGTTAGGAAGTGGCTATATAATTTGACATCTAGAAATGTACAGCAAAGAAATATTCAGGATAGGTTTTCCCGAAGCCCAGCTTGCTTTTGAGACTCAACATTGTACTTGGCTTAAATTGGCAAATATACCGGGTTGAAAACCCAGAACCAAGTTGCTTGGGCATGAAATTTTTTGATTCTGCTGCATAATGGCCAGATGGCCATGCATATGTCTTTCCAAGCCCCAATTTTCTCATCTGTAAGATGGGGATGACAACAGTACTTAACTCACAAGGTGATACAAAAAAAACATTATAGTTGGTTTTCCTCTCAATTTTGGAAACCAGGAACCAGAATGGTCAAGGGCCAAGGCCCTGTCTATATCCCAATTCTGATCACTGGTTCTTTCTATTGAGTCCTACACCCAACAGGCTGATGCCCTGTCCTAACTGTCTTCCTAGAATTTCAAAGCTCACAAGGACTGGAACCACCCTTTAATGATGCCTGCTAGGTACTACATAGTCTGCTATATGTGTCACATTCCTCCATAAGTGTCAGTACAAGAGAGAAGGGGAAGGGAGGGAGAAAGAGAGGAAGGAAAAGGAAGGGAAGGAGGGAGGAGCAGGAAAGACAAGAAAGAAAAAGAAGGAAGAAGAGGGAAAAGGAAAAAAGAAAGAAAAGAGGAAAGGAATGTGTGCCTACACATTCTGTGGCTTGGAACGGATTAGCAATCCAATCAAGGCTGTGGAGCTAGAATTCATTGCAAGGTCCACTGGTCCATTGGTCCTAAAGCTGTTCTTTGCAGGCTTTGCACTATACTTTCCAAATGCTGTCCGAAGAGACTGTCATCTTCTCTCACCTGGGAGCTTTAACAATATGGATTCCCAAAGCTCACAGAAAGGCTGGCTGGAGCTCAGAAATCTGAATTTGCACACCACTCCCCAGGTGGCCCTGAGGCTCCACCTCACTCTATCCTATTAGCCCCCCTAGGATAGAGAGCAGGCTTCTCCCTCCCCCTTACTCCACACCTGTGCCCAGGTGCCAGGCCTCTGACAGGCCTCCCCAGCTCCACCCACCTGCCAACAGGTACATATGCAAGCAACACTTGCAGGCCTCTCTGGTGCACCTGAAAGTCACTATCCTTTCCCTATGCTCAGCAGATGTCACCTCAAACAGACTGGATACGCTTGTCCTTGCCAAGGCTGCTGGACCCTCTGTCCTGCACCTGTCTCCTGGCTCTCCTCACCCTCCCCCTTGAATAGACACCAGCTCTGGGATTCAGCTCAACCCACAGTACGATGTTTTTCCTTCTGAGAGGATGCCGGACAACAGCCATTCTCAAACACAGGATAGACCAGAACCACTTAGGGCACAGGGCTCATTAGAAATGCAAATCCCAGGACTCCTTCCACAAAGACACTGAACAGAGTGGGGCCTGGAAATATGCATTTTCCACAAACACCTCAGGGAATCCAGGGGACTGCAGTTTGAGAACCAGTGCTGCAGGAGCCAGCTAGAAATATTTGCTAAGAATAATTTCTACTCTACTCTTTCTGATTCTTTACCATCCCCAGTAAATAAATTTATATTAGACCATGCTGTTCTGAACCACATCAGATTAATATTCTAAATCTGTTTTTATTACATGTATTTAGGGACCACAGGAGGAATATAAATCACATGTAAAGAGCATGAGAGTTTTCAGAGTGCTATAAAAAAATGGAGAAAGAATGCCAACTGCCTGAGATCTGCTAGGTTATTTCCATTCTGGGGGCCCTGCAAAAATGTCATGAGCCAGAAATGATAGATTTGCAATTCCAAAAGCACATGTAGGAAATACCACGTTGGGCAGTTTCTAGGATTTGCTCTGTGGAAAGAAGCCGATCTTTGTCAACACTAATCCCACTGGACTGATCCAGTTAAATGAACTGCCATGAATGTCAAGTGCAGTGGAGTAAAGGGGCATCACTGTCAAGTGCTTTTATTGTTTTATTTCTATTTTATTGAGAAATATCAAGTTATTTTTTCAGCACAGGATGAATCATTTGCAATACTGTGGGTCAAAGTGTGTCCCTCCGGGAAGATGTGTGGAAGCCCTAAGCCCCAGGACCTCAGAATGTGGTCTTATTAGGAAATGGGATCTTTACAGAGGAGATCCAATTAAGATGAGGTTATTATGGTGGGTGCTAATCCAGTTTGACTGTATCCTTATACAAATGGGAAATGTGGGCACAGAGGGGAAAACAATGGAGAGACCTAAGGAGAATGTCCTCTATAAGCCAAGGAAGGCTTACGGTGATCAGCAGCTGGAAGATGGGCCTGGGACAGATTCTCCTTCACAGTCCTCAGAAGGAACTAACCTGCTAACACTTCGATTATGGACTTTCAGCCTCCAGACCTGAGAAACAACAGAATTCTTTTGTTTGAACCATTCAATATCTAGCATCTGATACAACAGCCCCAGGAAATGGACACATAAAACAAGCCTAGGGTTTATCAACAACAACCACAAGAGCAACTACCATCATTTTAACCAAGCACTAAGGGAAGCACTTTACAAGCCTGCTTTGTTCCTTCTCATAAGATTATTTGCTCCATTTCATAGACAGAGACATTGAGGACAGGAGGATAAATGAATCTGCCCAAACTGACACAAAGTCAACATCAGGGCTTGGATCTGGAGTCCTGCACAAGCAAAATTTCACAGCTGCTACAAAAACTGAGACTCTGAGGAAGTAAGGCAAGGTCACTTGCTGACTTGCCAGCAGATCTAAGCTCACTATGGAGCTTCCAAGCTTGGGTTCGGGTTGTTTGCACATTCTCATCAAACACTTCCCAGGATGTGTGGTGCATAAGGCATCATAGTACATATCACATGGCTTGATCCCCATCCTCAAGAGTTCACCTCTCGTGAGAAAATCAGATGACAACAACACAAAGCATCATGTAGTAATAAATTTACAATCTGAATTATTAATAATGTTCTCACCTCTCATCTGTTGAGTGCTGTGCTCCCCTTGTGTCTTTGTGCCAGCTTCTAGGCTAAGCTTATCATGTGCTTTACCTCTTTTCATCTGTACAACAATCTATGAGGCAGGACCAGTATTACCCCATGTCTAAGGAAACAAGACTGAGGCTGACCGAGTTATACAAGTGACCCAGAGGCACAGGCGGGAGGTTCTTCCGGGAGTTTCAGGGGCATGGAAGACCAATGTGCGCAGGGACCTGCTGGGACTGCAACCTAGGAGAAGATGGGACATCCAAGGGCAGAAAAGGGCTGGGAGAAGTGGACAACAGAGCGCTCATCACAGGCCGGAGAGCACGGAGCTGGAAGGACAGACAGGCTCATGAGGAGCAAGAGGGACATGTCACATCGGTGACAAGGAGGTGGCCAGGGTGACCAAAACAATCATTACTCCAAGTAGCCGAATTCTGAACTGGAAATTTTCTCAGCACCTTATCATTTCTGTGTAATTAAGACACAAAAATATTCTCTCAGATTGACCCATTTGGTGTGGCAGTGGGATATGTAAAAAAGGCCCTAGTGTCAGAGGGCTCTGGGTTCAAATACTGATTCTGCCACTTCATTTACTGTGTGCAAGCTATTAACCACTCTGTGCCTCCAATCTCCCCATCTACAATATGTAATAATACTGATTACAGATACTGTAATAACAGTTTCCATGCCATAGAGTCATTATGAGGGTTCAGTAAGATAATCAGCACAGGACCCAGCAGGCACCGACATGACCAATGTGAATTTATTTGATCTTATTTGTATCATTGTCATTATGATTATTATCTCAGTATCAGCAATTAAAATGTACCCGGGCTCTCAGCTTGAGCTCAGCCTCACTCCCCATGAGATTTGGGGCCCATCTGGGCAGAGCTCGGGAACCAAGTGCAGAGAAGAACAAACTGACATTTAGTTTCTCATGAAAACTGCCACCTCTCAAAAATATCCTAGTGCTAATCTCTTCAGTGTTTTCCTTTAACTTCTACAATCTATTAACTTCCGCAACTATGCTGATTGATTCAGAATCATTGTGCAATAAACATTCATAATTAATCATCAAGAACACAGTTAAAATACTATAATCAAATGATATAATGCTGCCTAAAATCTGTTCTGCACAACACTAGACCTTGCTAATCTAAGAGACATGAAGGATTCCAGGAGCAAATAAATTAGGGAAAGATTACATACTTTATTTACCATTGTCTTGGCAATTCACAAAGCACATTATTATATTAACAGCTATGAGAAGACCAGAACAAATCCTATTTAACACCACAATGAGATATTACCACACACCCATCAGTACAACCATACTTAATAGACAAGAGAGTAGCAAGGGTTGGTTGGGATGTGATGAACTAGAACAGTCAGAAAGTGCTGGTGGGAATGTAAAATGGATCAGCCACTATGGAAAACAGTTTGGCAGGTTCTTAAAATGGTAAGCATACACTTAACAAATAATCCAGCAATTCCATTCCAAAAATCTACCCAAGATAAATAAAAACATATGCCCAAACAAAAACTTGTACATGAATGTTAACAGCAACATCACCTACAACAGCCCCAAGCTAGGAACAGTATAGATGTCCATCAACCAGTGCAGGCATAAACCAAATGTGGTATATCTATGCACTGATGGAATACTAACTGGCAATGAAAAAGAGCACAGTACTGATACACACTACAACTCTGAAGAATACTAAGCTAAATACAAAAGACATATATGATTCCACTTATATGAAGTGTCCAGAATAAGCAACCCATGATGAGAAAAAACAGATCAGTGGTTGCCTGGGGCCGTTGATATGAGGAGGTATTGACTATAAATAAACTTGAGGAAACTGGGGGGGGAATAAAGATGAGAACTCTATACAACTAGGTACCTTCACTAAAAATTATTTAACTGTATACTCAAAATGGGTGGATTTTGTGGCACATAAGCCATACATCAATAAAGCTACAGCCTTACCACCACCATCAAAATAATCTATTTGTTAAAAGCAGTGTGTCCCACATTCATGGGCCTCTTCTTCCTTGACAGCCGTTAAGGTGCACGAATACAGGTGCTTGCATGGCTAAGTGCTGGCTTGTAGCTGGAGTCTATGTTTTATTCATCCCAGGACCCGCATCCTAAGGTCTACCTGTGTGAGAGACCAAGAGCTACCTGTTGGAAGACAGCACTAGGGAACACAGCCTGGTCACGGCCCAGTGAGTCACAGCTGGGAAAGGGGAAGCTGTGAAGCTTTTCCCCAGATACAGCCAATCCTTGATGGTGTATCAAGAGCCCAGAATGCATGACTCTGGTGCGGGCAATAACAGAAGGGAGGCCCCTAGCAACATTATCAGCATCCGCAGCACTCATCGCTGCAGACCTGAGCACTGGGGAGGTCCTCATGGGCAAGAGTGAGTAGCTGTTGTATCTACAGCTGGAATTGGCCTGGATGAGAGAGTCGTCCCAGTGAGTCAGGGCAGAAGGGAAAGAGAGGCTCACAGGGACTAGATACTCTCGTGTGCTCCTGAAACTATTGGTGGGAACTTGAGGGGGCCTGCCGTAAAGCCTTAGAAAATGTTATTTGACAACCTCACTGTAATGTGGGGTTTTTTTTATTTTGTTGTTACATTTTAGGTATACAATATAATGACATTCACCATTGGAAATGTGCATCTTTACATAATCTCTCTTGGTTCTTATTTTCCCCCTTCCCCTGCCCTCCCTTCCTTCAAGCCCTCCATCCCTCCCTATTTACAGAGACTTTGTTTCCATTTTTTCATTTTCTCATATTAATTCCATTTCCTTCTTTCCTTTCCCCTACCCCTCCACTGTAATCTGTTTTACATGAACAAGAAATATACAAGTCCACAAACTGCAATGGGTACTAATGAGATGTCCATATGTGACAGCTCAGGAGACACTGATGGGGTTCAAGACATGACCCCCCAAATGTGGCACCTTAGCACCCCAAAGAAAAAACAGCAGAAGCAAGAAAGTCTCTGACTTTCATTTCACCAGTCTCCCCTGAAGCGAGTCATAGCAGAGTCCTCTGACCTTCCTCTCCAGGAGGTCATAAAGGTCTGCATTGCACAGGTGCTCACCCTAGGACCAGAAGAATGGAACGTCATTATCTCTGAAGACATGAGGACACGGAGAAGAATCTCAACATAGACTTATTACCATAGATCATTCTTTTTCCTGTGCCACTCATACTTCTGCACAGCTATCCATTAAAATACTCAGGTCCCCCATTTCTTCAATTCTTCCTTTCCGAAGGCTCCTATGTCGTGCAAAATGTGGATGCTTTTCTCCAGTTAATCTGCCTTTTGTTGTAGGGGTTCCAGCCATGAAGCTAGCAATGGATGAGAAATCTCTAGCACCCCTACACTACCTCTTGCTTGAGTTCCATCCTAACTGAGAAGTCGTTCAATACTGACTATTCACAGAGGGCCAAGGGACAAGAGAAAAACCACTGGACCGCCGAATACAGGACCTGAACTCTGGTCCTAATCCAGCCTGATCTAAGACACTGAGGAGCTCTGCAGAAGTCACTCGTCTTCTGAGGCTCCAGCCCCTCATCTCAAACGAGCACTATCCTGGGGGACTTCTAAGGCCCTGTCCAGCCATTGGACTCAATATTTTCTTTCTTATGTATCTGTGGAAATACTTGTAGCCATCTAAGAAATACATAACATCATTATTTTAATATTGAGGATAGTGTCTCTGCGGAATCAAGAGCAACATTTACCAACTGAATAACCTTTTTTAAAAAAATGTGTTGGTCTCTTTCTCTCCCTCCCTCCCTCCCTCCCTCTCTCTCTCTCTCTCTCTCTCTCTCTGCCAGAAGACTGTGAGGAAATTGAGAACTTAAGGATAGCTAAAGCACTGCATTTTACTTATTTTTGAATCTCCAGAATCAGTCTCAGAATCTAAACCCAGAAGACCCTTGCACACGTTGCTCAATGAGGAATGTTAATAGTTACTTGGTGCCTAATTGAAAACAAGTCAAAAAGGGTCCAGGAGCCAGCGTGCCCTGCCTTACTGTAAATAGACCAGCTAGTTCAGTGCTGTGCTTTACTTTCATTTAAAAAATAAAAATAATACAAAAAGGTCAAATGAGCTGGCATCTAGAAGAACTATTCACCGGGAAACATTTACTCTCTGCATTTCTCTTAACACCCAAGTTCCCAGCTGAGATGGCAGGGGCGCAGCGTGCTAAGAAAAGCTTGAATTATGTGTTATCAACTTCTGACCGGAAAATATGTTTTAACCACCTGTGATGCTTCCTGAAATACACCACTTTGATATTTCTAGGGTAAATTCCATCAATCGTAGGCTGAAAATACCAGGATTTGTCTGGCCTGTAATAGGAGATGGCATTTGGTGAGGTTTCCAACAATCACTGACGTCCTCGCCCCACTTACAACTTTGGTTCAGTAGTATTTTATTAAAAGCACTTCTGTGTTCCTAGCTAAATCGCCCATTTTCTATTGTGTTAGAAACAGACAGCTGGTTTCCAAGGTGTGAGAAACAATTGGTTATTAAACAAGAACCAAACACCTAGATTTTAAGGGAGCCTCGAGAAAGAAAAATAACAACAAATAAATTAATAGCAAATCCTTGAAAGTAATGTCAGCCTCAGTTTGAATTTTGAAAATGATGCTTAGTTTTAAAATTAAAAAGCAGGACAACAGTTTATGTATAAGTACATTAACCATAAAATTGTTTTTAATATCAAACCTTGAAAACAACCCATATGTTCAAAAATAGGGACTAGATAATTAAATCTTGATGTATTTATACAGCTAAATATTATGGTGCTATAATTGTTTTTAAGGACTTTTAGGGGGAAAAGGAAATGGTCACACTATAACCCTAGGTGAAAATGCTAGGTGAATACTATCCATTATATTATATAAACATTATAGAATGTTTTGCACTGTTTTGACAGTGTTTTGTACTATCTGGTCCTCAAATACCTTCAGCAGAGTGACCTGCTGGTACTAAAATGCTGGCTCCCATATCCCATTCCAACCCTGCTAAAAAAAGGGGGGCAGGAATTTGCTTTACTAGCCAGCTCCCCAGGTAATTCTTCTGCTCATTTAAAGTGAGGCACCTCTAACCTAAATTCTCTTACTGCGGGAAGCAATGAGCAGTTTCCTTGGGATTCAAAGGCAGGGCCGAGACGTATCCAAGTCTTTGGATAGCTAGGTCCTGCTAGGAGCAGGGCAGGAAGGGAGGGCAGGGGGACTGGTGCTTCACTTTATAGAGCAAACCACAAAGAGAGGGACCACAGAAAGACGAGCATGAGTCCCTGAGAGCAGGCAGAACCTGCCCCCTCTTGCCCACAACACTCTGGGTGTGGGACAGGCACAGGATGCCTGTGGAGCCCATTTGCCCCAGACACCCTGGATCAGCAACTAGGGTCCCAGTCTGCAGTACACCCTATAACAGAATCAGGAGTCACTGAGCAGAGCCTCTTTGCTCAAACAGAACTGCCAGCAGATGTGGCAGGATTGCTGCTGAGAGCCGCACTGAGTAGCAGAGAGGAAAGCCAGTGTGGCTACAGCGATGAACCAGGAGCCAGGCAACCTATTGTTTGGATGATCGCTTCCATAAGTGGTCTAACATGAAGCGGAAGGGAGCCTAAGAAAGACCAGAAATGTACATGTTGCCACCTTTGATTTTATTCCATAAAGAAAAAACAACAGAAAAGCGCAAGGACCTGAGTTCGATCCCCGGTACCAAAAAAAAAAAAAAAAAAAAAAAAACAATTTAAGGCTACTGTGTTTAAGGTTTCTTCGTGTGTGAAATGAGGAGGATATGGATTTCTATTCACTGAGATGTTATGAGAATTAAATGAGTTAATATTTTCAAAATGTTTGGTGCAGTTCCTGTCACCAAGAAAGAGCTCAACAAAAATAGCCATGATTCTATACATATGCGTATCGCAATATGCCTTTCTATACATTCATTAACTTCTGCAGCAACGCCAAAGGGACAATAACAGCCTAAACTTCACCCTGTAAGCTATAAATCTGCAGCCTTCCCAGGTGAGATCCTTTGAGTCTTTAGCACCAACACTCTACAAGAGCCCTGCCCTGAATCTCCGCCTTCACCTCCCTCCACTGGCTCTGCCAGCATTTTTATCTAGTGACTCCATCCTGCAGTCACCTACTGCTATTTTGTTCCCAAATGACTGATTCCAAGATGAGTGTTTCCCAAAGTGAAGATGCTGCTTTTCCTGATACCTGACATAATTTCAAAAGGTATTCGAATGCACCATTAAATAACACCAAATAACAAAGAAGAAAGTCATCCCGTGTTCAATGTTCTTTCGACCCCATATGACTTAAGGAAAACGTCCTTTTGAGAGTCTAGCATGGCTCTCCCACCTCCTTTCTAACATGCTAACTGTCCTTTTTAATGAAGTGGAAACATTTAAATGTTCAGAGCCTTTAAAAGGAACACTGGCTTATAGACAGTAGCATAACATTGTACTGTTTCCACTATATTTGTGTCTATTTTTTGTTGTTATTGTTGCTGCTGTTGTTATGGTTGGTTGGTTGGTTGGCTGGTTGGTTGGTTGGTTGGTTGGTTTTTTGAGACAGGGTCTTGCTATGCAGTTCAGTCTGGTCTTCAACTCACTGTGAGACCAAGTTAGCCTCAAACTCTCGGTGATTCTCCTGTATCAGTGCTAGGATTACAGGCATGCACCAGCACACCTGCCATCCACTGTGTTTGCTTTTGTATTTATGGGAGTGACATACTTTCTTTCCTAAATAAAGATATTAGTTAGTAAAAGTGACTTTATATTTTTAAAAGTAAGTAATTAAGAGAAATGCAAGTGATAAATGATCTTTGCCAGAGATAAGGTAAAAAACTTGAGGAGTACACATGGATTATAGAAGTTTGCAAACACCCCCCAGGCAGGAAATGCTGCCATCAAGGTGGACAGAAAATATCATTTTCTGAGTTGAGTTTATCATCTAGCTTCAACTTCACAGCACTAGCAGATAGATGCCTTTACTTCTCTGTTTTATAGATGAGATAACTAGACTCAGAGAAGTTCATTCTCTTGCCAAGGTCATGCAGCTAGTAAATTCAAAAGTCAAGGTTCAAACTCTCCTCCTATACCAAGACGCCTCCCTGGCATCCTTATTGAATCTCCAGGTGCTAGATAGATACCACTTAGATGCTAACAAGGGCTAAAGAAAACAGTAAATGTGCATGAGTGGCTATGCCTGCCAGACAGCTTGGTGCCCACAGCCTTGAGATGTTAGCCTTCCCTCTCTACCAAAACACTCCTCCACAACTCTGCTGTAGCTCATAATCAAGTACACCCAGCAAAGTGTATTTACTGTGAACAACAACTGGACAGATCCGTGTATGATCACTTAGGAACATCTACACCATACGTAAGCTCTAAGAGTGACAGAATCACACAGTGGATCTTAACAAATTATCTGCCAGAGGGCTAGTGAGTCCAGCAGGGGCCAAGGGGACTTGGGGAGGACAGCTACATGCACTGGTGGCAGGGAAGTCAGGGCCAAGCTGGAAAGGTCTTTCAATGAAAACAGAAAGTGTCAGCCAACTGACACTCTAGTGCTCGCAAATGAAATCAGCACAGATAGATAGTGGGCTCAGCCAGAGGAAGAAAGGAGGCAAGTTTGGGAGAGCAAGACATTAGTCCTGCTTTTGTTCTTCCTAAGAAGTAAAAGTTCTTTGGAAAGAAAAGTGAGAGCTATTAGCTCTCAATAGCTGTTGAAGCTCTTAGAGCTATTGAAATGGAAGCCTCTGCTGCTGCACAAATCCACCTAGAGGGTCCTTGGACACGACGGGGCTTATCTAACAGAGTGTGTATGCTAGGTCTTGTTTTGGTGGACTTCAATCTCCCCAAGCAAAGAAGAGCTATTATAACCTGCTGAGCATTTCAAACACAGGGGTTTTTTCTTCTTCTTCTCAAAATACAGTTGATTCAAAAACAATTCTACAGGTAGAAAGCCTGTCTTAAAACTAAGGAGCAAATAGGTGAAAGCACTAAGCCAATAGTAGAATTGAGCGTAACCTTGAAGAGTGCCATGACCATCATCAAATGATCAGGGAGGAAGGGCCAGGGATTTAGCTCAGTGGTTCTGCCGCCTGCCCCATAAGCACAAGGACCCGAGTTTGATCCCCGGTACCAAAAAAAAAAATGATCAGGGAAGAGCGGGTCCAAGGAGTGATCTTCTCGTGTGGCTGGCAGATTTTGTCTGCTGGCCCCACTCACTTCTAAACTCTGAGTGATGCCCGAGAAGTAAGAGTAAGACAAGCTATCTAGTCCAGTCCACCAATGCTGCTTTAGTGCACCTCTTACCCCAGTGCCATTGGCCCCATCCACACAGCCTAACTGGATATCTTAATGGCTTCTCTAGACCTTCCAACCACTGTCCTTGATCTTGCCATGAAGGATCCTGGCAGAACAGTGCACACATTACCTCTCAGCTTCACTGTCTCCCTTTCCAGAAGCCCCTCTCTAGGGGAATGGCCTTCCTCAGTTTCCACCATTGCAGGCATCCATCTATCCTGAGGGGCACATGTAGATCCTGCGCCAGTGTTAGGGATGCCCAGGAGAATGTAACAAGTTCCCTCTGTCACATCCCTTGTACTGCAATGAATAGACATTTTGCTGACCCAAACAATGATAGTCTTTCTGTAAGGAAAGGCTCCTCTCTTTGCACGTAAGATATTCTGTATCATCTGGATCACTGGAATATTAGATGCATGCTCCAAAAGCAAAAATCCCAAGATGGCACAATGATTTATTGTTCCAATAGGGTGCACTGGCTGAAAATTTGGATCTTTTCTTAAAAGACTCGAGAAACTCTGTGGATACAGATCTATGGGAGAAAGAAGCCTGGAAGACCAAGGAGTCCTCGGGATCAGCCCCCCACATACCAGAACTGCAGGTCTGAGTGCAGTGCCAGGCCCCAAGGGCTACGTCTTTGTGCCTTGATTTGCCTCTGTTCTCAGCCTTCATTCATTTTTCCTGTCTTGAAACTAACTTGTCCTTTGCTCCAGCCTTGCCATTACCCAGCCCTGGAACTGCCCCTTCTTCTAGGATATGGCAGTTGGTACCCTCTGCAGTCAGACCTGTTGACTTCTTGCCCTTTGCTTGGTTAGGGTTCCACATCTCTGCTGCCCAGTTATGGCCACACACATCAACTGCAGCCCCTCCGCCTGTAGAACCCTCCCCCACTGCTCAGTAAGGAAATTATTAGTAGAGGCCTCACAATTTATCTAACAGTCCCATGAATTTCCCTGAAATAATACTTTCTAAACTCACCTCCATGCATCTCAATCCCTGTCTCCATCTCCTAATTATCCTGAAAGGACTCAGCCTCTGAATATTATTGGCCCTATGGTTCTCCTCTGCCCTGACACACACACCCCACTTCAGTGTGGCACTTCTCTGTAATTAGTTCCTCCTTCTCTCCAGTCTCACCCCTAATTCAACCTTGGCAATGTCTAAACTTTGTAATTAGAGGGAGCTAAAATGTTGCCGGGAATGCAAACATAGTTAATGCTAAAATCCAGCATTTTGTGCCATTCTGGGCTCCACTCCAAATCCTAGAGGAACAGAGAAGATGGGGAAAGAGAGAAAGCCTTTAACGAGTTGGTAGTCTGTGTCAGGAGCTTTCTCTCACACAATCTTTTAATCATCCCAAAGAGCTAAGGGTGGGGTGTAGGTAACAAGGGCTCAGGGAGCCAAGAAATTTGCCCCAGATCGAAAACCTGGAGAGAGGTAGAGCTGATTCACCCCCAGGTCCACATCTTGCTGCTTTGGCTGTGATCCTGGGAGCTTCCCCATATAATCTCACAATATCACATATGATCTCAGGCTGGCACCTGACAGGCTCAGCTAACTGGGTGATGGAATTCCTCAACATTCCTCCTTTCCACTGTTTGACTTTCCCATCCAAATGAAAATGACTCCTACATATTTGGCAAGGAAAAGTCTCCAGTGATCTCAACATTTTCAGAGAACCCAGAAAGCCACCAAAAGCAGTCCTGCCAGCCAATCATCTTGCAGTGACTGCTAGATTATAAGCATTTTGAGGACAGGTTCGTCTGTGTCTCCCATTAGCAGGCAGCAGGACTTGGCAATGACAGACACATAACAAATAGATTACTGCAAAAGAGAAGATTGGACTCCTGCCTGACAAAGGCCAGGGCAGCAGATACCCAAGGCTCCATACGGCACCCTTCAAACTGTGCCCGAGGATACTGAAACAATTAACATGGGTGTGACCTGGAATTGAGGGGGCAGAAGAAGAAGACAGAAACTGAGAGCCACCATGCTGGGTGACGAGAAGCAGATTATTTTTCTTTAAAAGATGCATCTTCATTGTCTTCCTATTCCTAAATTGCCTTACGGTATAGAGAGTTAAACTTTGAGTACAAATATTTTTGTAGGCACCTCAGCAGCTACTAAAATCATCCTGGAAACAGATGGCTCATCACTGCAACACGCTCATGAAGGACAATCCCTGAGTCGGGCGTCAAAGGGGTCCACCCCCAGAGCTGCCTGCTGCTGTCACTGGGAGACTTGAAACCAGATATACGATGCCATTCTGTGATCCACAAATACAAGACTGTCATTTGCCAAATGATCTCCAGCAACTTTCACCTCTGAAATCAACAAACACCACGTTGCTTTCTTTTCAAAGGGGAAAAATACTTTCTCCTTCATCATAAACCAATAGTAATGATTCCCCCAAGAAATATAAGGGAGAAAGAGGTGATTTGCAAGCTGTTGTGCATATAAATAGAAACACAGATACATGGAGTTTTGCAAAGGGGGAAGACTGAGTGGTCTCTGCTGGGGAATTTGAAACCAGGTGTTCAGATACCAGGCAGTTTCTACTACATCGCAACAGCTCCCGCTGCTTCCACCAGGCCAAAAGCCATGAGCAGACTGTGGATATTGATGGGGCCCAGAAAACACTGACCCAAAATATAGAACCTGGAAAACTGAGAACATAGTAGAAGCAGGAAAGTTTCTGTGACCTTCTCCTGCCCGATTCTCCCCTGAAGTGGGACACAGAAATTAAAATTCCCCCTTCTTCCTTCTTTTCTGAAGCCAGCCATAAAACCTAGGGCCTTTTCCTTCTCCTCTCTTTGACACCTCCCATGATAGTGTCCTGCCCTATACCTGGCAGGAAGGAACATCACACAAGATGCCAAGGAGAAACCGAGAAAACAAGCCTTGCTAAGAACCCCCTTCACACAAGTTTATGACCGTGAGATTATGCTCTTTTGTCTTCTAACCACTCATACTTGTGCACAACTGTCTATAAAAATACGGAGATCTTCCCGTGCTTTGGGGCTTTCATTTCTGAAGGCTTCTGCATCACATAAAACATATTAAATAAATGTGTATGTTTTTCTCTTTTAATCTCTTGTTGTAGATCTCTCAGCTATGAATCTTGTAAAGGGTGAAGAAAAGAAATCACTTTTTCTCTCATATGATATCAAGCCAGCCACACAGACTTAACAGATATGATCTTTTTGGCTGCATGACCTGGATGGGTCCTTTCCTCAGTGGACACCACACAGATACAGGCTGTGTCCAGGCACAAGGACTAGAAAAGTTCCTTCAGGAGCCACTTCTGTACTCTTGATACAAGCTACCTTCCACAGAGTCTGCTTCAGTCACACCTTTTAAAATTTCCAGCAGAAGAATACTATAAAGAAAATGGCTCACATCCAATTTCACATAGAGTTTTTCCCTTGATCTTGACCAAAATGTTCCTTTCTCGCTCCCTCAGGCACATCTCGCCTGAAAGACGCACGCCTCCAGAGTTGGATCGCAATCTGCTTCCATTTGGGATGATGCATTTGAACAAGAGCTCTTAACCTCAGAACACCGGCCTGTCAAACTTCTACAAAGGACCCATTTCCCGGCCTCGCATAGCACTGACTATGAATGGGCTCTTTTTCTACTGCAAGACGTAAAGTGGAGAAGACGGGTGCCAGGCACCAGATGTAACGTTTATATACACTTATGAGGGTATCAGCTGACAAACCAGAAGACAGCATATCATCCTCTGAAGTAGCAAGAGCACACATGCACTCAAAGCACTCAAAACACTTTTTGACTCTTAGCTTCCAAGAAGGGATTGCCCACAATGTCCACCGTTGGACAGACTCTCTCAAGTGAAACTAAGGAGAGATCTGAATAAACTCCCACCAGCTTTACTTGCTTTTATCACCAATATGAGAGGTCAGGTAGCTAAGCAATACCCTGCACCGGCTTTGCTAAGGGTAACACTGCTGATGTGAGGTCACTATGGTAACAGGTGTTTAAGTATTCTTTAAGGAACATGAAGGCCACTTTCCTTTATCTCAAACCAGAAGAAAACACTAACTCTTCACGTGGCCCTGTTCAGGTGATCTTTTGATGCCTGAGAGAAGACACTCCATCCTGCGATTGCACCAGTGCTGCCCTTTCCTAAAACATGTGCCCTGTAAGGAACCATGAACCTTGGCTATTCCTGGGTGGTCCAGCAACCTGGCCCTCTTTCGCACCTCCAATCTCAACCACATCTTGCTTACTCACCTCTCCCCACACCTGCGTATTCATTCTGTAAATACTCTAAGCCTCATCCTAGGGGAGGTGGATTTCAGTCCGAAGCCTTCCTCTCCTCACATACACCAGGTGAATAAAACTCTTTCTCCTTTGCTACTCGTAGCCTCAGGGATTGGTATATGGAGCAGCAGGAAAAATGAGCCTGGTCTAACTGCCAAATTTTCAGTTTGGGTCTAATCCACAGAAATTCTGAAAAGCGGTTTTGACTTTAAGCTTAAGTTAAAAACAGTAATGCTAGCCAGCCCTTTGAAGAGCAGCCCTGTATGTACCGGTCCATGTGTGAAAATGCCATATGCGTGCTGTATGCACGGAGAACCTTCCAGTAGGAGAGATGCTGAACAAAATGTCAACAGTGATCATCTCCAGGAGAGGGGAATTGTGTGCACCATGGCAGATCAATAATGTGTTCTAGAAGAAGAGAAAGCAGAAGAGGAAGAGTAGTAGCCACAAGAGATCCATGAACTGCCTTCTAAAGAAAAGTGAGTCAGCAATCCTTTAGCATGGGTTTATTTTAGAAAATAAAACCTTCCTTAAAATATTGGAAGTCGAAAGAAATGATGGCATCATTTCCACGTGCTACCCAGTAGAACTTTCTGTGTGTCTCATCACAGCAGCACTCACGCAATGGTTACTGAGAATTTAAAATGTACTTAAAGCAACAGAGCAACTGAACTGAATTTTAATTATGTGGACTTAAAGGCAAAGAGTCACACGGGGCTGAGGTTGGACGGGGCAGATCTAGATCTGGCCTCCTTTCTACTAAGAGAGAGAGAGGAACGCCAGGCTATGCCAGAAGGGGTCCCCGTTGTCAGGACAGGTCACACACTAGACTTGAGGTCTCTTCATGACACTCCAACTCTCTGGAAAGAAAATGCCCCAGTGAAGGAATCCAGATGGATTATTTTCATTTATTTTCACTAAAAGACTATGAACCCCAAGCTAAGCTATAACAAGATTGCCACATTTAGAATACTTTAAAATAGAAAACTTAATAGTGTTTTTGAATGAAGATCTAAAGCATTTCATCACAAAGGTTTAAGCTGTAGTGATTACAATTACTTGCATTTAAATAGAACACTCCCTATGCTTTTGTAAATGCTTCAATACACAATGGTACTCTAATGGTATGGAGTCTAATGGTACAACTCCAGGTCGTGGAGGAAATCTCTAAAGGTACAAACAAGACTCGTGCCTGCCAACCTAGACTACTCCAGAGGCTCCCGTACTTTACTCTGAATCACTGTGACCACAGATGACATAGAATATGCTGAGCTCTGAGCTAAGTGGTCAGGCACCCAGAAAGGCTCGGACTGTGGAAGTCCGCAGTGAGAAAGTCTTGTGGATCAAATCCACTCCAAAACCTTTACAAGAAGCCAAGACACTCAAAGAATGGATTTCCTCTGCATTCATTGGGCACTGGAATTATGAGAGGCTCTTGGGCAGGGAGCTACTTGCTGAATTTAGGCAATGTGGGAAGTAGGTTACTGTCCCAGCCATTTCCTGAGTATTTACTCTAATGAGCACTACAATGGTTCACCACTACCCACACACATGCACACGTGTACACACACAGCCAGGACCAGTTGCCAGGAGTGAGAGTGACTGTCAGTTCTTTCTAGGCACTGCCTGGGCTTGAAGCAAGTGTGTCCTCCAAAGTCATGCCCTCTCAGAGCCACCAGCCACTGTGGGGCTAGCGAGGCCAGGCCTACTTGCCCCATCTCAGGCCTTTCCATCTCCATGCTCCCTGGAGTGATGTGTGCATCCACCTCTCCCTGTGGACAATCCTTCCCGCCCACCCCCCACACTGGTGCTAATCCCAAAAGCACTAATCCTGCCCACTAATCTTCCTCTGCTTCCCCGGGAAGCCATCTGTGACAGGTAGCATGGAACAGGTACTGTTCTCAGCTTTTCACATATGCCTGCTCTTAGAGGTAAGTACTATGGTTATCTTCATTTTGGAAATAAACTGAAGTTAAACAGTGATGAATAATTTTTCCAAAGACACCCAAGTGACCTAAGGAGATCTTGTGAAGATAAAACAGAACAGTAACTAACACAGAGTAAGACTTCCACACACCTTTTTCATTCTACAAATATTTACTGAGCATCCACTATGTACTGGTGAGCTATTCTCACCATCAGATAAAACAATGAGCTAAAATCACAGTCCCTACTCTCGAAGGCTGACCTTTGAGAAGAAGACAAAAAATACACAAATAAACATGAAAATGCATATGTTATATGACCCCTGTGCAGGAACGTAAGGCAAGTTAAGGGAGACAGGAGCAACTGGGATGGGTTGTATGTAGAGAAGCACAGGAGGACCCCAATGATAAGGCAACATTTGAGTGAAGAATGAAAAGAAGTTAAGGACTAAGTATTTGAAGAAAGAGGATATCAAGCAAAGAAGGCAAGTGCAAAGTTAGAAACAAGGAAAGATATGGAACAGAGATATTGCATGATCTGGGAGATTTTAGAAGGATCATTCTGCTGACTGCTATGCTGAGAAAGGCCTGAGAAGGGAGTAGAGGTAAGGAGGAAAGCAGGGAAGCCAAATAGGGACCTTTGGCCATAATCCAGGCCAGCAATGGCAGTGGTTTAAACCAAGGTGTTGGCAAGGAAGTAGTGAGAACTGTCAGATCTCTGCTGGGGTAGGGCTGTCCAGATCTGCAGATGGATCTGATGTAAGGCGTGGCAGCAAGAGAAAAGTCACGAACCGAGATAAAAAGACCTGCAGGAGGAGCAGCAAGGTGGACAGGACGGGGGAGATGGAGAAATGCAACTCAGCTGTCACCAGCCAGTACAGCTTAGAGAGATTTGGTAGAGCCTGCTGTATGGACAGAGGTCCCACCGCCAGTGTCCCCAGAGGGTGTCTCAGTCTACTACTCTGAGCTGTGTGACCATGGGCAAGAGAGTGCACCTCATGGGGCTTCATTATTCTCATCTATAAAATAGGAAGGATATTTGCACTAACCTCATAGGGTTATTATGAAGCTTAGCGGGTGTGTGTGTGTGTGCGTGTGTGCACTCAGAACAGTGGCTCTCATGCAGTAAGTCCCACATTAGTACTTAAAGATTAAAACAAGGCTGTCAATAGATGTGAAACTTGAGAATTCGTACATGGTACCAGAGGCGCCCAGGAAAGGTGAGTCACTCTCTCTGAAAACTTGCCTCCCAGAGGAGGGGAAAGCCAAGCTTGGGTGTGAAAGATGGATAGGAGGCAGCCAGATGGGTGGGGAAGTGGAGGTGGTGGGAGGATATCCAAGACGGAGAGAACAGTGTGTCTTTTTCCTGATAATACAGTATAGCCAAAATTCAGCAAAAGCCAAACATAAAATGGTTATCTCAAGACCTTTGTATTAATCCCTCTCTCTGATGTTATGAAATCCACTTGGTGTCTAAAGATACTGAGAAACTGGGCGTGGTGCTGCACGCCTATAATCCCAGCATTCAGGAGGCTGAGGCAGGAGGATCACCATGAGTTCAAGACCAGCCTGAACTACATAGTGAGACCCTGTCTCAAAAAAAAAAAAAAAAAAAGACACTGAGAATGGTTTTCAGTTTATTTATTCAAAATACATAAGACCTAGTACAGTCCACCTGACCTTCACATGTACCTGACTTCACTGGAATGGACCATAGCTGCCATCACTATTCCGGTGCTAAAAACCCACAGTCACACATTAGGGCTTCCTACAGCTGCCACTCTCTGGCACCAGCTGACACCCTGAGGCTTCCTTTCTAATCCCTCAGGTAAATGTGTTCAAAAGTAGTCACCAGGAGCCTGACATTTGCCTTTCCTCTAATTACATTTGAACATGTTTCAAGGCCATATGGCCCAATAAACATCTCTAAACTCATTGTGGCTTACCCTTCCTACCAAGTCTGTTGAAGAAATAACATTTCAAAGGTCGAAAGCTTGCTTCCAGCATGGCAATTCTACCTGGACCTCAGTGAAATGGTACACAAAGACTAGACTCCAGCTTCCCTCCATAGAAACTTTATTGTTTGGTAAATGATCAAATATCTGAACATAAGCAATAGGAGAGGCTGGAGCTTGTGTCAGATCAAAGCATGTCCTGGATTTTTTAGCGCACCTTGGATATCTGAATATGGAAAGTTTTCTCCAATAGTGACAGATGGTTCAGCAGAAAGGTAGACCCTCAGCTCTGGCCAGGCTGTTCATCTAACAGCCTTCAGCTACTTCCAAAATTGTTATGCAGATTCAATGCAGTCCCCATGAAAATACCAACGGCATACTTTACAGAGCTAGAAAAAAAATTCTAAAATTCATATGGAATCAAAAGAGACCTAGAACACCAAAAGTAATTTTGGGCAACAAGAGCAAAGCAGGAGCCATAGAAATACCTGACTTCAAGCTATACTATAAAGCAATAATGATAAAAATGGCATGGTACTGGAACAAAAATAGATACATGGATCAACAAAATAGAATTGAGGACATAGAAACCTCCCCAGACATATTTCACTGTTTGATCTTTGTTTTTGTTTTCTGTTTTGGGGAGGGGGGCGGTTTGGTACCAGGATCGAACTCGGGACCTTGCACTTGGGAGGCAGGCAGTGGAACCACTGAGCTAAATCCCCGGCCTGACTGTTTGATCTTTGACAAATGAGCCAAAGCATATGTTGGAGGAAAGATATCCTATTCAACAAGTGATGCTGAGAAAACTGGTTATCCGTTTGCAGAAGACTGAAAATGGACCCTTATCTCTCGCCATATACTAAACTAAAAGCAAATGGGTCAGAGATCAAAACATTAAAATAGAAACATTAAACCTACTGGAAGATAAACTAAGTAAAACACTTGAAGATACAGAAAAGGATTCTCTAAACTGAACCTCAATTGCACAAGAAAGAGCAACAAGAATCAATAAATTGTATTATATCAGAATAAAAAGTTTTTGTACAAGAGAAGAATCGGTCAGTAGAATGAAGAGACAACTTACAGATGGGGAAAAAAATGTACCAGCTACTCCTCAGATAGAGGACCAATATCTAAAATATATAAAGAAATCAAAAAAATTAAACCACCTAAAATTAAAGACCCAGTCAAGAAATGGGCAAAAGAGATGAACGAGCACTTCACAGAGAAAGAAATACAAACTGTCAACAAATACATGAAAAGATGTTAAACATCTCTGGCTATTAGAGAAGTGCAAATTAAAACAACACTAAGATTCCATCTTACTCCAGAAAGAATGGGAATTAATAAGAAATCAAACAATAAATGCTGGTGAGGCTGTGGTGAAAAAAAGAATCCTCTTCCATTGCTGGTGGGAATAAACCATTATAAAATCAGTACAACCATTATGAAAATCAGTATGGAGATTTTTCAAAGAACTGAAATTAGAAATTCCATATGACCCAGCTATACCCCTGCTAGGTATCTTCTGTAAAAAGCTTAAGTTATCATTCTACAGCAATACATGCATACCAATGTCTATAGCAGCACAATTTGTAAAAGCTAAATCCTAGAAGCAGCCAGTATACCCATCAACAGATAATTGGATAAAGATAATGTGGTATCTATATATAATGGAGCACTACTCAGTATAAAGAATGACACATTTAAGACATTTGTAGGAAAATGGATGCACCTGGAAAATATAATGTTGAGTAAAATAAACCAGACAGACCAGCTTAAATAATGTATTGTACCTCTCATTTGAGCGAGGCAAAGTACAAAGAAAATGATAAAGGATGGATAGAAAGGGACAAGGGGGATGGATCTCTTGCAATAGGCAAATGGTCCAAGGGAACAAGAGTGAGGGGTGAGAAGGAGGGGAAGGAGAAATAAGAAGAATAAAGATATGGCATGTACAGGAACCTAATAACACCAATTCATGTAAACACTATATGCCATAACATAAGCTAAGACAAATAATATCCACAAGAATAAAAAATGGGATAGGGGAAGGGGAGGAGGGAGGGGGAAGGAGGGAAGGGGAAGGGGATTAAAACAAAAAAAGAAAGAAATATGCTGTGATATGCACATGTAACCATTGCCCAAGACAACTGTAAACTGCATGAACTGCAAATATGTACACATAAAATTTAAAATTTTTAAAATAAAAGCCTTCCACCCAGCACAAGCCCAGCCCCAGAGGGCCCCCATCAGTGAGAAAGATCTTAACCACTCAAGGTGCCAACCACCCTGATAGCAGTGTGTTCAGTGCTGCTTCCCACTCATCAGGCAGCTGGAAGTGAAGTTCCTTCCGGCCAGAACAATCCAGCAAGCCCTCACACCTGTGTATGCGTCCAGAAACATCCCCTGGGCCTCCGCTCCACCTCCCTTGGTGACTCCTCTCAGCTCCTGCTACCCGAGGTTCTGCTTCAATGGTGACAGTCATAGAAACAAATCCCAAGAAAGACCACTGCCCAGAACGGGGTTCTCAAAGTTTTTGTCCTGCTCCAAGTCACTTGAGGGCCTAACGACCCGGAGGGACATGTGACTTACACAGCAGCATTTAGCAATCAGAAACCAAGATCTGCTCACCTCTACCCCAGGAGGAGGAATCTCAGGAAGGAAGAAGACCATGCGTTGTTTGCCAAACCCTCACCATCGCCACCAAGATTGATGTAAGGCACAGTGCTGCAGCCCCATAATCCCAGCCACTCGGGACGCCGAGCCAGGAGGGCTGCAAATGCAAATCTAGCCTTTGGAACTTAGCAAAATCAAAAGGGCTGGGGCTGCATCTTAGTGTGAGCCCCTGGGTTCAATCTCCAGCACTGTTTTTTGTTTTTGTTTTTGATTTTAACTGGACCCCTGAGGTTTTCAATCTGCCTGTTTAACCAATCTCAGGCCATTTGCTCCCACTCTCATTCTTGCCCCAGGGAGCAATGGGTGCAGTCAGGAGTCACATTCATTCTAAAAATTCACTCCCTAAGATCTCATGAGGTTAAGTCTAGGTAGTTCACGTGATTTTTCTTAAAAAGGTTTTATATTCAAAGCAGAAAATACATTTTGTAATCATGAATATGCTGCTTCAAACTTTAAATATGCACTTCAAACCCACAGGAGATTCTGCCAATCCCCAAGAGGCATCTCCACATAACTCAGTGTCACTGTGGTGGGTGGTCCCTCCACCCACTCGGTCTGGCTGTGAGCATATGGCAGCACTAGCCTGGGTCAGGCCCAAGTGTGCCAGGAAGCTCTGCAAGGTATAGTTAAGTTCTTCGTCCTCCCCCAGAGTCTGGGCCTACCTCATCTTTGGTGGCGCAGGTCAAGGTATCCATACCAGAAGCCCTTCTATTCATGAAGGTAATATATTTTGCATTTCATTTAAAGAAAATATGCTTTTAGATTCTGCTACAAACAAAACACTCCATTTTACCAATATGCTCACTCTTCCCTCCAGGAAATCTCCAAACACCCACCTACACACATGCATGCATTGTGGATAGAAACCAAAAACTGTTCAAGCGAAGAAAAAGCAATTAGAAAATCCATTCAATGCCAAAGGTATCTTTGCTTTAATAGGTCCTAGTGTCTTGATTAAAACATTTCCTTTGAAAAATTCAGAGTATTGTGAAATATTTCATATGCAGAAAGACAAAATAATAAACCACCAGTAACTTGCTGCCCATCTTTATCTAATTTTTACATTTGCCTTATTTGACTTTTTGCTTTCAAAACAGAGGAAGCACTGCAGATAAAAGAGAAGGCCCTGTGTATACCTTTTCCATTACTCTCCTCTCTTCATCCCCAGAGATTCATCAGTTTTTATATTTTTCCCATATATCAATATATCTGTCAAATATGTCACGTGTGTGGTTTTGTTTTGTTGGTTTGTTTGGTTTTGGGTTTTTTCTTTTTTGGTGGCACTAGGGCTTAAACCCAGGGCCTCTGCACTATATTAAAACCCCAGTCTTTTAAAAAAAATTTAGACAGTGTCTCCTTAAAAATCCAAGTTGCCCAGGCTGGGCTAGAACTCATAATCTTACTGCCTCTGCCTCATAGAGTACTTGGATTATAGTAGTGTGCACTACTATGCCAGACTTTAAATTTTATATTGGTGGTATCATCCAGAAAGTAACCTTGCTTTTTTAGCACATTATATTTTAGAGATTTAACCATAACATACATGTAATTCTAATTAGTTACTTGAACTGTGTTATGGTTTATATCTAGATGATGTCCCCCCAAAGTCTCATGTGCTCATAGGTAGAGCTTTTCAGAGGTAGCTGGATCTAAGGTGTGTAAGTATGGATTATGAGTGTGTGATAATTGGATTAGTCCACTGACTGGATTAGCATAGTTCTGGGTGTGGAAAATGGGAAGGCCCACCCCGGGTGTGGGTGGCACCAACCAATAGGCGTGTAGCCTGAATGAAGTAAAAGGGAAAGAGAGGGTGCCTGCTGGCTGCCCTGCCATGGACTGTTTCTCCTCTGCCATACTGCCCTGTCTTGAAGCCAGACAACTATGAACTGAAACCTCTACAAACTGTGCCAAAATAAACCTTTCCTCCCTTACCTTGTGGGTGTCAGGTATTTTGTCCCAGCAATGAGGAAAGTAACTAAGACAAACTGCCATATAGTATTTTTGTGTAAACCGCTCTTCATTTAACCATTCGCCTCTAAAGGTTATTTAGGTTTTTGCTGTTAAAAGCAATGATGGGTGCATTTTTTATGTTAACAGATATTGATTCTCTGGAAAGATACACAGTATTTGATGAGGCAAACTCACTCCTACATCCATCAGCAATAAGCCACATAGGTCTTTCTCACTTGTTTGTTTTTTTTTTTTCATTAAGTTTATTGGTACATTTTAGGTACACAATACAGTTACATTCATCATTGGGAACTTGTACCTTTACATGATGTATCTTGGTTCTTATTTTTTCCCCATTCCTAGCCCTCCCTTCACCCCCTCCACCCTTCCCTATTTACAAAGACTTTGTTTCCATTTTTTCTTTTCTCCTATTTTTTCTTTTCTCTTCTTTACTTTCCCCTACCCCTTCCACTCCCCCTACTCCTTTAGACCTTTTCTTCCTATTTCACATTACCAATTATACATTTTGATCCTTATTTACACTTTTAGTTTTTCACACCAGAGAAACTATTCAGTATTTACACATGTGGGTCCTATTTATTTCACTTAAAGAGTATGGTCTCAATATGCATCCATTTAGCTATAAATGCCTCTAGTTTCTCATTCTTTATGGCTGAGTAGTACTCCATTTTATAGAAAAACCACATCTTCTTTATCCAATCTCCAGTTGATGGGCACTTGGGCTGTTTCCAAGCTTTAGCTATTACAAACTGTGCTGCTATTAAGTATGGGTGAGCATATATCACTGTGGTATGATCCTTTTTTTTGTTTTTTTGCTTAATTTCTTTTATTGGTACATTTTAGGTATACAATACATTTACATTTATCATTGGGTGCTTGTACCTGTACATGATGTATCTTGGTTCTTATTTTTTCCCCATTACCTGTGTGCCTTTCACCCCCTCCACCCTTCCCTATTTACATAGACTTTGTTTCCATTTTTTTTTCTTTTCTTATAATTTTTCCTTTCCATTCTTTCCTTTCTCCATCTCCTCCCACCACCCCTACCCTTTGGACCTTTTCCTATTTCAAAGTATCAATTATTAGTTATTAATCCTTTTAATCCTTATTTACACTCTCAGTTTCTCACACTAGAGAAACTATTCAGTATTTACACATGTGTGCCCTATTTATTTCACTTAAGAGTATGGCCTCAATATCCATCCATTTAGCTATAAATTACTCTAGTTTCTCATTCTTTATGGCTGAGTAGTGCTCCATTTTATTAAAAAAAAAAACCCACATCTTCTTTATCCAGTTTCCAGTTGATGGGCACTTGGGCTGTTTCCAAGCTTTAGCTATTACAAACTGCCGCTAAAAACATGGGTGCACATATATCCCTGTAGTGTGATTCTTTTAATTATTTTGGGGAGATACCCAGCAGGGGAATAGCTGGGTCAAATAGGACTTCTAATCCTAGTTGTTTGAGGTATCTCCATATTGATTTCCACAGTGGTTGCACCAGTCTGCACTCCCACTAACAATGGAGAAGGGTTCCTTTCTCCCCACAACCGTACCAGCATTTGTTATTGGTTGATTTCTTGATAGCAGCCATTCTTTCTGGGGTGAGGTGGAATCTCAGTGTTGTTTTCATCTGCATCTCTCGAATGACCAGTGATGTTGAACATTTTTTCATATGTTTATTTGCTGCTTTTACTTCTTTGTCTGATAAATGTCTGTTCATTTCAGATGCCCATGTTTGAATTGGGTCTTTATATTTCGAGGGGTCTGAATTTTTTGAGTTCTTTATATGTTCTAGATAGTAGGTCTTTCTCACTTGTCTCTCAAATCAGCATCTGTGGGCTGAAGGCTACCACAGCCAATAGGCTGAACAAACAATGGGCAAAACCTCATGGCCCTGGGTTGGATAAAACTTTTCCTGCCATAGTGCCATCTGTAAAGTGTCTGCTGTGGTCACCATGCATGCAGAAATTATTATAATCACCATCATCTGCCTGACCCTCCATTCAGCTGGTGGCCCAGGCCTCCCCCTTAGACCCCACAGTGACCCTTCTGTTCATTAAGAGACTCAAATGGCAACCTTCTCATTTTAGTGCATTTTCATCCCAATGAAACTAGGTAGAAACACTCTGTTCAGCAATGAAAAAAACTTTGCTTGACACATGAATAAAGGAAAGCTTATAACTTGATTTTTCTTTCTGTCTTTGGTACTTATCCAAGCATGTGCACTGAATGTCTCTAAAACACCTTGACCTTGCCTGAAGAATTAAGTCTATAACATTTCATCAAGGGCCTCTCCACCAGTCTCAGCCACTCATTCCATCTCATCTGTGGCCGGATCCTCATCCTGCCTCCAGGTCTGTGCCTTCCTACACTCTACTGGGCCTTACAGATCTAATCCAATCAGCCTAACTAACCCAATTCAAGTATCACTTCCTTTCCAAAGCTTTGACCAGGACCCACCTAGACATAATATATCACTCCTGCATTTATGTTCCTATCACCTTTGCTACATAACTCTGTAAGTCAAGAACCTTTACAGTATCTTATTTTAATTACACACAAAGATGCCTTTCTCCCCTCTAGATCATGTATTATCCTCTCTAAGCTTTGCCCTGCACATAGTAGGGTGAATAAATTTTTCACAAATACATCAAATGTGATTTTTTCCCATGACTGACTTCTAGCAAGAAGAAAGGAATTTAGAATCTTGGCCTCTGTGTGAACTATTGATTTATTTTTGAAAGAAGACTCTTTGAGCAGCAGATCTTTAATAAATTATTATGAAGACAAAATCTAAAGCACTTAAACAACTTCCCTACCACAAATGTTTTCCTTGCCTGCAGAATTTTTAAAGAGATAGTCATATTTTGCTCTGGTTGTAATAGAATAGAATTGCAGAACCCCAGCCCTCCTGGGTTTTCTGATCCTGGTGCTGACAGAAGACACATCAAGGTGGGAACAATAATAACACACTGATAACAACCACTGCAGGTCTCAGGAAGGAGCTGCTGTATGCTGGGCTCTGTGTTAGGTTTTCGCTGTACTTCTTCCATTAATCTGCCTACCTCCCTAGAAGGCAGATGCTGCTACTGACCACATTTTAGAGATAAGGGGACTTAGAGCAATTAAGCAACTTATCTAGGGTCACACAACTAATAAGTGACCCAGCTGTTGAACTCCAGAGTCTGCCCCTTTACCTGCTCATTCCATCGTACCTCACTGCAACAACAGAACCAAACTTCATATATTGTCACACATCTTCAGAGCAGCTTCACAATCTGTTGCTTATTTCAGTCCTCTCACAACCCCCCTTTCTTGGTTGCATCAGCCAAGAAAGATGCCAAAATCCCAATCTTAATAGATTAAGTGCAGTAGGTCAAAGAATTCACATGACATACTCAGGGATCTATGGATAGGAAGTGCTGTATCAATCAGGACAGGCTAAGCTATGTGGTGGTAACAAATAGCCCCCAAAATCTTAATTTGACACCATAATTGCTTATTTTTCACTCATACTACATGCCCACCATGGATCCGCTGTGGCTATGCCATACTCCTTCATTCTGAGACCCATGCAGCACAGCAAGAGCAGCCTTGATCTTGAATGTTGTCGGTCATCACAGAAGAGGGGAAAAAGAACATGGAAAACTATATGCTCATTCTTAAAAATCATAACCACATGAGCCAGGTGTAGTGGAGCATGCCTGCAATCCAGGCACTCTGAGACAGGCAGGAGACTGAGACAGGCAGGAGGATCACAAGTCTGAACCCAGCGTACAACTAGTGACTTAGCAAGATCCAGTGGATAGATAGATAGATAGACAGACAGACAGATTGCTGGCTGAGAAGGTAGCTCAGTCTGAGGGCCCTGGGTTCAATGCTCAGTACTGGAAAAAAAAAAAAAACCACAACCACATGGGCATGGGTCATTTTCATGCACATCATTAGCCAATTCTAGTCACATGCCCATGCTTGAATTCAACTTGGGAAGATGAATAATCCTCCATGATTCTTCCACAGAGAAGGCCACCAAATAGCATAGCCCACCACAAGGAGTAACAGTACCAGGATCTGAGCCCAAATGTGCTGCTTCCCTTCAAGTCAGTGAGACATGCCAGAATACAGAATTCTTCCTGAATGACTGGATCTTTATCTCATGAGTTCTCTAGAACCCCAAGGTGCTTCATTAGAATTTCTGTGCCTATTAGAAATTTATTTCTGGAATATTCCAGAATGTTCCAGAGAGAGGACTAGGTAAGCTAAACATAATGTTTATTTCTAACTCTACAATCCACTCGTGGATTTTTACCCAAGAAAAAGGAGCACCTGTGTCTACCTGAAGACATGTATGAGAATGTTTACATTAGCTTTATCATCTCCCCAAACTGGAAGCAACCCAATTGCCCAAGACATTATCCCAACTTTATTAAAAAGGGAAGTGAAGCTCAAGCAAGGCCAAAGGCATGAGCAGGCTGGCCCAAATCACAGTTTCCAAGGCAAAGCCAAGGAAGAAGTCATGCATTCCTGCGCCACGTCTTTTACTCTGTCCATCCAGCCCATGCCATGGGCCCTGCCTCTGTGCCTGTCCCATCACTTTTGCTTAACAAAATCACCATCTCCTTCTCTCCAGTTGCCCAGTACTAGACACCGACCCAAGCTACCCTTGACTGATCTCAGCTGACGTCACCTAGTCAATTTTCTCTTGCATCACCCACTGACCCCAGCACCTCTGTGCCCTGGGCAGGTTCTTGTGAAAAGAAAGCTCTCATCAACTTTGATGATTACCTAGCAAATGCAAGCATAGGTTTACAAGTCTCACTTTTACATGGGGTGGGGAGGGGGTGTTGAGAATTCTTATGGTATAAATGTAATTTGACATCCCTTAACATGCTGGAATACGCAGAAAAAATATGAGGAAAGCTTTTTCTAGACTGCTGTCCCCAAGATAATAAGTACATTCGATTCATTTATAGCCATTGTGATGGTCTCTTTTGTGGTCATTTTACAAGCACTTCACTTGAGAATTAGTCCTTGTAGTAATATAAATGGACAGACATGAAGGCTGAGTGCTTTCTAGAACAGGATGTGAGGCAATGTTGAGAAGATGAAAGCTGCTTTCATTCCACGTTGGCAAAATGTCCTTGTGCTTTCCTTGTGGATTTGGACGCCTTCAAAAGCCTTGGAATTTTAAAAATGCACGGAGTGTGTCCACTCTGAGATCTGCCTCTTGCTGAGACCTGGCAAAGAGAGTCACCATCTGCTCAGAGGAGCAGGAGGCACAGGCATCTGCGTCTTCCAAAGGGGGTTCCCTGCCTCTGATCTTGTTTTTGTTGCTTTTGTTTTCCAATTTAGGAAATGGCCAAGAAAAGGCAGCCCCTCAACCCCTTGTCACTGGAAACGAGAGCTAAGCACACAGGTCACCAGAGACATCAGGTCCACAGGTACATTTTTAACATATTTATTGAGACAGTGTCATGTGCCAGGGCACAAAGGCTTGTGTGGCAAATACTCCCTGTGAAGTTTGTCTCCTTCAGCTCCCATGACACTCACAGAGGCTTCTTTTCACCCGTTGCTCTCCTAGGCTCCCCTTCCTGAATGCTCCACCCACTCATTCCTGGGAGACAGGAAGGCAGGACGTTGAGCAAACACTGATGACTGAGAAACAAGTGCCTCACTGAGCAAAAGGGACCACTAGATACAAGGTGTGATTGAAATATACGGTGAATGTTTACATTAAAAAATTCATCATATGAAAAGATACATGGTCATTAATCCCCCCCCAAAACACCCTCCTCCTCATTTTAAACACACTTATCCCATCATTCTTGCTACTTCCTGAAGCAGTTCTGGAAGTCCTCTTTCCTGAGTGTCTTCACAAGGTGTGATTAAAAATGCAGTGAATGCTGCTACCAAATGCCATCCAATAAAAGGCAGGCTCACAAAAATATTATAATGTGTTCATCCACCCCATTCAGCAGATCTGACATTGTGTGACTTCTGGCTCTTCCCCAAAGTCCAAATGATGAGGAAAGGTCAACGTTTTGAATTGATTCAGGACATCAAGGCAGTCAAAACAGCACAACTAAAGACCCTCACAAAAGAGGACTTCCGGAACCACTTCAGAAAGCAGCAAGAACACTTACTGTGTTTTAAAAAAAGGGGAATGTTTGGAGGGGGATTCCTGACAATGTGTCTTCTACTGTAATAATTTTTTTAATTTAAATGTTCACCATATTTTTCTTTATACCTTGTATTAGCAAAAAACAAATTGGTAACCAGTTTGTTTTTCTTCCTCTTCCTCTTCCTCTTCTTCTTTCTCTCCTCCTCCTCCTTTTCCTCCTCCTTCTCCTTCTTCTTCTGTCTCTTTTTATTTATTTGTTTGCATTTGTTTTCATTTCACTTCAAAAATGAAAAATTGAAAAAATGATTCATGGCCCAAGAGCAGCCACAAACCTGGACGTGGTGGTGTGCACGGCCCAGGCCTGCCCAGCCTCCGGATCCTGCACAGCAGGTGCCTGGCAAACAGCACAGCCTGGTGTCGAGCTGTGAGTCATACATCAGTCCCCACGGGCCTCACGGGGACAGAGGAGCTGCTGAAAGTCATTAGTCTTTCCACAGAAAGAAAAACTTTCTGTGATTTTTAAAAACTTTGAAAATTTGCAGTGATTTCCCTGCCCTTGAGAAGTCAATGTCACTTGCTCTCCCCTTTTCTTCTCCATCCTTATAAAAGGAAGAATTTTGTCAAAACTTTTAAAACCATAGGAAGGGCAATTATTCTCTTGTCCACAAACTCATCAAGAATATCACATTTTCCTCATTAATTTCCCTTGTGAATTACATGCTGATATTACATCATTTTACAGATGAAGAACTGGAAGTTCAAAGAGGCCAAAGGTCAAACTCAAGACTGATCTTGGATTTTACAGTGGAAACTCTAGGTTCAAGAAGTCCAATTTCCAGCTGGGCACAGTGGCACATACCTATGATCCCAGCACTCTGGGAGGCTGAGGCAAGAAGATTGCAAATTTGAATCAAGCCTGGCTAACTGAGAAACTTAAACTGTGTCTCAAAAATACATACATACATACATACAAGGCTGGGGATGTAGCACAGTGCAAAAGCCCTAGGTTTGATCCCTAGTACTGCAAAAACAAGCATTTCCAAAAAAAGTAGGGAAAGAATCAGAAAGCCTAGACAGGAAGAAAATTCAAAAAAGCCTAGAATTTTATGTCAGTGAAATTTTCAATTAAATGAAAGAATGACATAAAAGATAATTGCAGTCATCCAAGGCCCCAGGTGGTTTATTTATACACAAAGACCTATTTTGAAAATTATTTTTAGGAAAAATAGTGCTGCAAAAAAGAGAAAATAAATTCCAGAAGGATGCTACTGGATATGAAACAAAAGGTGAGTAAACATGTTAACAGAGTTTATTTCCTAAATAAGCTATCACTTAAAATATATACTCAAACTTAGAAGTAAAGACCAGTACTGCAATCATGGTAGACAGGACATGGCTAGGCCAACATGAGACAAGCATGTTACACTGCACTTGCTTTGTTTGGCTGAAGATGTGAAAGATAAGCATAGCTTTAAAATCTAAAGAAAACTACCAGAAAAAGAAAACTATAAATTTAAAACATATAAAATAAAATTCAAATATTCATTAGAAAATAGGAAGAGAAAGAAAAAGACGAAAGATGCTCAAATTTTAAAAAACAGAACAAATAGAGCAAAAAGTCTCAAAATAATAACTGAAATTAATGTAAAGCCTTAAGCTAAGAGATTAAAAGATAATATTTTCATACTGTATTTTGAAAAAATATCCAGCAACCCATTGCCTATGAGAAATTTCTATAAATCAAAAAGTACACATAAAGGTCATAAAGAAGAAAAAGGTTGCACCAAACACTGGGTTAAAATGGCAAGATAGATTTTATTTGAGCTACTGCAGTAGAGAAGGAAGACTTTGATGTGGACCTAAACTCAATTTCAAATGCAGCAAGGACAGGAATTTATAGCCTAGAAGTAGAATAAGGAGCCAGTGGATGGAAAATTACCTAAATGAACTTCGTTAGATATCCAGGGTAGGAGATTTTTGCTAAAATTAGCTTAGCAGGATTCATGGTAAAGGAGATGACCTAGGACTTGGATATCCACAGCAGGGGACTAATAACTTGACGTTATATCAAGGGTGGGAGGATCCTCTCTGAAGTGACTTAGCAGGATTCTTTGCTAGAACTGGGTTCTTCAAGACCTAGTCAAGAAGAGGGCTAAGAGGAGCATGAAAGTTAGGCCAAAAAGGGAATTTTTGTATACGAAAATGAAGGGATTAAAAAATGTGAACCAGAGGACTAAATCAAATTTGAGATCAAAATTACCTTAAGGACAAAGAGGCATGATATATATGGGTAGAAGATACATTAGATGAAGATAGTAATCATGAATTTAATGCTCTACATAATACAGTATCAAAACATATGAAGCATTGGGGCCGGGGATTCAGCTCAGTGGTTTTGCCGCCGGCTGTGCAAGCGCAAGGACCCAAGTTCGATCCCCGGTTCAAAAAAAAACAAAAACAAAAACATATGAAGCATCATTGATAAAAGAAAAAAGATCAGTAGATAATCACTGTACTTTGAGATTTTAATACTTCTTTTGCAACAAAAAAATGAATCAGACCAAAAATTCACACTGTGGACAACCTAAAAGTCTGTCTATCAATCATTGTGTTGACACAGAAGGAACATCTACAAGATTTACAATGTACCAGGTCAGGAGAGAAGCTTTGTAAAGATTATGTTTCTAACCATAAAACTACCTTAGAAATCAACATGATAGGTCAGAAAACCAAGATATATTCTATCTTGGAGAAAAAGAAGAAATGAAATGAAAATTTAAAGATACTTGGAACTGAATGAAATAAAAAAGCACTCCAGCTAAGTATTTATGACTACAGATAAACATCAATTACCTAAAGCCTGCCACAAACCTCATACTTATGAAATTACATATCCATTCACTATAAGAACATGAATCCCCCAAAAGAACATATCTTACCACAACAGTGCAACATAATGTTGGATGTCCTCACCAAGGCAATTAGGCAAGAAAAATTGGGGAAATTAAGAAAGAACATGAAGTAAAAAGCCGTAACTACCAGTACTGATGAATGATGTGACCACACAGACCATTCATACAGTTGTAATAATCCAATGTAGATGGATAAAAGATCAAAATAAATCAATAGCTCATCTCATTATCAGCAATAACTAAAGAGAAAATATGATGTGAAATTACATCAAATATACAATACTCATAAACAATCTTTCAAATATCAAAGAATTATTCTTTTAAAAAGAGTGTAAAAGATCTTTACAGAAAAAATCTATCCACATAGAAGGACCCTTTCTCAAAAAAACAGAAACGAAAATCTAAAACTCTGTCAAAGAACACTTGTAAATGGCCTGACCACATAGAAAAATTTACCATATTCATATATGAAATGACTAAATTGAAAAGGTGGAATTTTCTTAGAATTAGATTGGATTGGCAAGTTAATTCAGAGAAAACTGACTTCTTTATAACAGAAACACTGAAATACACACACACACACACACACACACACACACACACACACACACCATGGTCCCTCAGTAACAATTGAAGCTTGCTTCCAGAACTTTCTATAGACACCAAAATCCATGGATGCCCTAATCTCCTATTTAAAACTGCATAGTTTTTGCATTTAACTTATGTACATCTTCCCATATACTGTAAATGAAATTTAAATTATTTATAATACCTGATATAAGCAAAGTAAATGATAGGTAAATAGTTGCAATATTATATTGTTTAGAGAATAATTACAAGAATAAAAATCTGCACTTATTCCATACACATCCAACCCAACCTATGCAACTATGCCTAACTGCATAGTGCAGGAATGAGATGTGAAGCTGCCAATGCTCAAACAAGCGCAGGCAAAGCTGAAGCCCTGTGAAACCACAGCAGTACCACTGCATTCGAGTGGGTTCAGCATAGTGCTCAGCATGCAGCAAGTTCAAGTTTTACTTTTTGGAACTTTCTGAAATTTTTTAAAAAAATATTTTCAATCCACAGTTGGTTAAATTTGCTGTTGGTCGAACTGAAAGACAGGGCATTGCACCAAATATATTGAAGAAAAGGGAAGAAATGGAATAAAACTATGGTTCAAGGCTATCTATGTATATAAAATATATAAAAATAAAGCACATACATGTGGACTTACTAAACATATTGGAATGGGTGCCTAAGAGAAGCAGTAAGTGGAGATGGAGGTAAGAAAAATGACTAGCTTGATTCAAAATGTAGGGCATCTTTCCAGGGGTCAACTATGATGGTATACCATGAATTAATGTGTTCCAAAATGTAAAATATGTGGAGGAAAATGATATTTGGAGAAAAAATTAAGTAAACAGAAGCTTTAGAAAAAGTAGGGCTTAGTATTAGATGCTGTCAGGTCATCAGAGCAGTAAGAACGATAATCTGTTATACTTGATAGGTCAGATTCATTTTCTTTTCAAAGAAGTCTCCAAGTAATTTTCAGCAGCCACAATACACGTTCATGGTCAAGGTAAAGAACATTTTTCTGGCTTTCAGAGTTTCTGAACTCAAGAGGGTGAACACAGGCTATGCAAAGAGACCCCTCCTGTGTTCTTTTTCAGCCTCAATAGAAGGCAGGTTGCCTAGGGGAACTTGATTTATGTCACTTAGTCTCTCTATAATCATTCCTTCTTTTTTTAACAAAAAGGTGAATGGAAAATACAAAATATTTCAATGAAAGCTAATATGTAACCTTAATACAATATGTTTAGCTTTCAATCTCAAACTTCTTTTAGTAATATGCACTTGGGCATTTCATGAATACAAGATATCATTATTATAACTGCTATTTTCTTTATTATGGCATTGTAGTTTTAAATAAAATCCAAATTAAAAAGTCAAAGCTACATTAATTTTCAATTATGTGGTTTAGTTATTCTTCAGAAGCTCCAAGTACCAAAACACCATGATTAAGAAAAATATATCCAGGATCTGAAAACCACAAATCCCAAATGCTGCTTCCCAGTAAATGAATATAGAAAATTATTAAATTAATCATAACTTACACTAACAATGCTAGAGCTTTACTTAAGTGGTAAAGCACTTACTTGTCATATACAAGGGCCTGAAATAGAGCCCCAAAAACCATAGAAAAAATTATGCTCAATAAAAATTAACAAATCTACTTATCTTTGCAGCAAAGACAAAAAATTTGATATGTTTCCAAAAGAAAAAGCATAAAATCAAGTCACTATTAACACTATTTTTCTAGGTATCAAAGAAGCACTTGACAGATGTGAACCTACAAGCCACAGGAAGCTTTTCTGAGCTGAAGAATTTTTAATTAGATTATATCTTCAATTGAAACGCCTTCCAGAAAATAAATCCAGGACACTGATTTCTTAAGCAGTAACAGCTTTCAGCACATTGGACAGTGACCTCTACCTGCTGTTCAGAGGACGGGGGGGAGGCTGGTGTGAATCTTCTATTCTGCTGTCAAGTAGAAAATTGATTAAATGCGAGGCTCTGAAGTTCATCTCTTACAGAGAAACATTTAAGAGCTTTACAGAATTCATTTTGTCCATGCAATAAATCTACTGAGTAACAAGAAAGAAAAATCCACTTGTAAATATGGAGAAATATTTCCTCAAATAGTTACACCAGATAAATTATTCATCTCCAACAACAGGCCACAAAACATAATTCCAATGGTTTTTTAATGCATCATTTGTGCATTCAGGGATGAATGTTTATAAAATGTTAATGCTTGTCAGTTTTCCTTAGAAGTATGTCTTGTACGTGACTCAAAACTTCACCTGCACTAATTATAATACAGCATGTTCAAACAATCATCTCTTTACAATGAAAAAATGTGGCACTTTAAAAGACAAGCCATTAAAATGAATATCTTTTGTGTATTTGGTTGATATATTATGCTTCCAAGTGAATCATCCAAGAAAGACATGAGCAATCTTTTATTCTTTTTAAAGTTCATTAAGCACCTGGGTTTACCTCATATTTATACAATTTATTCAATTACCCTACTGGTAGACATGACTGTCTCCTTTTAAAAATTAGAAAACCAAGTTTCAGAAAGGCTAAGTGACTTGCTAAAGGACACACAGCAGTAAATTATAGAGAAAACTTTGAAACTAGCTTTGTCGACCTCATGCATAACACTTTCTCTATTTGTCATAAGCTAATTCACAGTGTTTCACATGTGATTTTTTGCTTGGTGATCTCTGCAAAACATTAAAAAGTTAAACTATATCAGATTTCATTTACATAAAATAAAACATATTTATGACTGAGCTTCGAAAAAGGTCCCCAAAAGCCTTGAAATTATCGGCTTTGAGTGTCAAATCAATCTCAGCCTTCTTTTCATTCCACCTCTCACTGATAAATATCCAGATGGATCAGGGCATGTTTTCATTAGGAGCAAGTTCATAAGTAACTCCATGCCAAATTTCTCACCCTTGTTCAGAGATGAAAAATACCACAGTATAATGATCTATAAAGAATTCACCTGTCTGTGGTGATGAAGATAAAAGACAGGAAGAGCAGGTGACCAGAGACTGCCTCAGAGCACATTTAAAGAAAGGTCTAATTGTACCTCACTGGGGGCAGCAGGGCACGTGGATGGTAACAGCAGTGTTCGCCTCGTGGACTGGTGTGGCTTAGCATACGGAGCCAGGCTATGACTTTGAACAAGTTACTCTAGCCCTCTGATCTTTAAATTCTTTGATCTGGAAAAAGGAGATAATGAAATCTTCCTTGCAGGATATTATGATAGTTTAATGAGTTACTTGGTACAAAGTAATGGTTGAATAAATGCTAGCCTAGCCATTATCATCACCCTAATCAACATACTATCACTTTTCTGGTTCAGCAATTTGAAAATGTTCAGTTCTATTGTCCTCAGAAAACCCCAAAGAACACTGACCTATGGATGTGGGAAACTAGAAACATCTCTGTCCTATTCCTCTTCTTAAGCTTTGCTAGGGAAAAGAAAATAGTTTCTGATGTAGCTATGAGCTCTGGACCAAAAGGACTAGGACCCTTCTTATCAGTGTGCTGGAGGCAGATTCATACCTTCCAGGTTATACGGAAAACAGTGCCTTTTGATTATTTAAATGCAAGGAAAACTCCATCCATATCCTGTCAAAAAATTATATCCAAAAATCCAAATAGGTACAAACAGGAATAAAAATAGAAGTATGCTTCATATCTTTGTGAATTAGGAACCAAAATCAATTTGATTTTGAAAGGTTAATATTTTTCTTATGTTAGTCTTTTCATTAATAGTCAATTGGAGAGACAGAACATCTGTTTCAGAAGAAAGCTTTGGTGACAGGATGGAGTAATTTCCAATATCACGCTTCTTTAAAAATGAAAGAAACTCATAAATATTTATCATGCTTAAAGAAGATTCATAATACTTTTATCATACAAACAGTAATAGATTGAGTATATCTGTAAATTGTCTTATGTACAACTGTGACAAAATAGTCTAAAAAGTCTTAAAACAGCCGAGATGACATTTTGGCTTAGAGTTTTTAAACGACATTTGAAGAGATGAAGGGGAATTACATCTGACTGCTTGGGTTCTGAATAAAGTGGAGAAGGTCAGAGAGATAAGGTAGATGCCAATGATAAAATGAAACATATGGCTTTGATGGAGCAGATAAGTCATGAGTAGGCATTTTTCAAGATCACAAAGAAAGAAGCAGCTGACAAGCAATAGAAAAAAACAAGCTGAAAAAGAAAGAAACTAGGGAGCAGAAAGGTTCCAAGGTGATGGATCAGAAGGCAGCTCAGGCCACTTTGCAGAATTCTCCAAGGAAGAGGGGACATTTTAGGGCGTGGTAATCAGAGGCAAGTTTTTCCTCAGAGATAACTGGTAATTCATCAACATCCCTTTCATGAAGTACTAAAGGGCAACATTTATTGAGGTGACTATGCAGCTGGCATTGTGCCAAAAATCTTACCAGCTTCTCTGCTACTTTCCAATGGGAACCAGGGGCCAGGGTGAGGCTCGCTGGTAGAGTGCTTGCCAGGTGATCCCAGCACCAGGAAAAGTGGGAGAGGAAGGTAGATGGGAATCATTACCATCTCCATTTTACAGATGACATAACTAAGACTGAGAAACTTAAGGACTGCCCGAGGACACGTAGAAAAGTCAGTGGGGCTGCCCAGGTATGAACCAGGTAATATGAGGCAGAACTCGGAAATCGGTTTGTACAATGGAGATAATTCCTTAAAAGGTAGCAAAACATCATGCAGCTGAGCCTATAAAAATGAAGAAGGGAAATTTCATGCAAATTCCCACCAGACCATACCTTAGTTAGAACTGACATTGGAGGAGAGAGACTGAAAGCACTGGGGCTAAAACTCCATAGAATCTGGGATTTTTCTTAAGTAATGTTTTCTTTGTTTCTCATACATAAATAAAAACGTTACCCTAAGCTTTCAGGTACTAGGGATTGAATCCAGGGGCACTCTGCCACTAAGCTACATCACTAGGCCTTTTTTTTATTATTATTATTTACTTTTAAGTCAGGGTCTCTGTACATTACCAGGTGATACTTGAACTTGCAATCCTCCTGCCTCAGCCTCCCAAAGTGCTGGAATTATAGACGTGTGCCATCGTTTCTGGCTTAAATTTATCTTTAATTGACATATAACAATTGTGCCTATTTATGGAGGTCAATGTGACATTTCTATTTGCATCTATACAAATACACAATGATCAGATCAATCCCTAAGACTTTTCATTAAAAGTGCTTTTGCAGCTGATCATTATACAATGACTCACCCAATTGACCAATTAGATAAGTAATGCCCAAATGGAATAATAAGCTTGACAACCATCATCAGCCTCTCGCTTCTCTGAGTGAGGAAATTGCCACGCGTTGTTCTCTTCGTGTAGGAGTCGTGGCTGAACTTGAATTAGAGTATTTGCAAAGTAATGCAAGAAAGTTCATAATATATGGTATCTTAGAACTTACATTGTAATTCAACGGGATTGTATGTTTCTATGCAATATACAACTAGCTAGGTAAGTGGATTGGCATAGATAGAGATAGATAGTAGATAGATAGGGCGGGCAGATAGGCAGGCAGGCAAGCAGATAATGGGAATTTGGAGGGTCTTGGTGGTTTGTTTTGTTTTGTTTTTGAGTCAAAGTCTCACTATGCAGTTCAAATTGGCCTTGAACTCACAATGTAGCCCAGGCTGGCCTTGATTATGGAAATCTTTAAGGGCTCAAGTGTAAAAGATAAAGGGAGAAAGTGAACTCATAGAATTGTGCACCTTCTTCTTTCATTCTGAAATATTTACACAACTCTAGATGCAATAGTGCTTAGAACCACACTATTACCGGTCTTGTGAGAAAAAGACACATCCAAATTTAAAACATACTGACACTTCAAAATAAATTCAAGTAGGGGAGGCAAGAAGTAAAATGTTTTTCCTATGATTAATTTAACACAAAGATAAATCCAGCAGGAATGCCGCTCTCCTTTTGAGAAAACTCTCAAGGCCTAACCTGTGACCATCTGCCTGTCACTGTGATTGAGCACCCACTCTACTGCAAACTTTCACTAAATTGGACCTTCGCATTGGGCTGACACACCACAAGAGCTCAACTAATGTTTCTTGAATGCATGAATAAATAAATAACTAAATAAAAGGTAGCTAAGATTAGCTCAGTGGTTCTGCTGCCTGCCTCGCAAACACAAGGTCCCAAGTTTGATCCCTGGTACCAAAAAAAAAGGTAGCTCAGAGCAGGTCATGGTGGTACATGCCTGTAATTCCAGTATGCTGGGAGGCTGAGGCAGGAGAATCACATGTTCAAGCCCATCCTCGGCAACTCAGCAATTTACCAAGACCCTGTCTAAAAATAAAACTAAGAAAATAAGAAAAGTTCTGGGTACATAGCTCAATACAAAAGCCCTGAGTTCAATCTCTAATACAGGGGGGAAAAGTAGCTCAAAAAGCTCAAAATGTAAACATTTCCATATGCAGTCTCTGCCATAAGATTATGGATCTGAATGTGGTTCCAGTGACAGGATTGTCTGATGTGTCCGCTCAGGCCAAATTTACAACCTTGATTCTCCCAGAAGCCAGTCAGCTCTGGTTACTCTGAGCTCCACACTACACTGTGGCCCAGCCAGTCACTTCTCAAATGTGTGCCACTGCCCAGGGGGAACATCTAAGATGGGTCAGCTTCAAATCATATCCAGAGAAAAACACTCCCAAGTGTCTATTCTCATGGTAGAGCTCAGAAGCATCTGTCTGGTCTTTCACTGCAAAGATTTCAACTACATTTTCTTTTTCCTACTACCTTTAAAAATGCCATTTGTGAGGGGAAAGTAATTTATGATTCTGCTGGATGTTAGTTAACTGTGAACCAAGCTCAAATGCACAGATAGATAGATAGATAGACAGATAGATAGATAGATAGATAGATAGATAGATATAGATAGATAGATAGACAGATAGATTGATTGATAGAGATATATGGAGAGAGAGAGAGAGAGGTCATGCTTGGAAATTATTACAGAGAATTTTCATATATCTGTATATCACAGGATGCTTCACATTTACATTACCTGTTCATAATCACAGCCTCTTTTGAGCACCTAGCATTGTACCAGGCACTGTGACAAAGCTGGACAGACTAATTGCTGACTCCATCTTCATGCATGGCACATTCTAAGGGAGAGACTAACCCTATCAATATATAACCCTATAAAAACAAAGGAGAAGGCAGTAATCCACAGAGACTTTACCTAGTTTGGGATCTAGAAAGACTTTTCCAATAAGGTAGCCTTGGAGTTGAGAGGTAGAGGATGAATAATTAGCAAAAAATAATAATTATGATCACCATGTAAGCCAGATCAGACACAAATAAGAATTATCCAGGGAATTACAGGGAAATTTGGTCTTCACTTGAATTCCCCAGATGCTGCCATTTGACTTTCTTTGATATGTATTGAAATACCCAGTGGAGAATCAGTGACTGGCCAACTGATCAGAAAATATTTTTGCCTTAATTATAAGACATTTAGTTTAGACAGGAATTATACAGACAACTTCTTGGGTTCTCTACTTCAGTTGCACAGATAGCCAGTTTGTGTACCATTTAAGATGTATGACTTTTTATAAGTCAAAGTTTTGAGGCATATTTCTCCCAAGCCATCCATGCAGCATGGCAGGTTCCATCACAGGCTATTTCCTTGCTTGTAAGATGTCATCTAGACTTCCCTCTAGACTAAGTTCCACTATGGAATTGGTTTTATTGAAACTCACAGTGATTTTACTATGTAATTCCCCAGGCATTTATCAGGATGACAAAGGAAATGAAAACTCCACTCCCAAAGCTGTGTGAATGTCAATAAGCAAACAGTTCAAAGAGGTAAACAAGTCAGATCCACATTCGTTTGTGATTAACAGGAAAACAGAGAGGGTGGGAACTGACTATTTGCCAAGGACAGAATGGAACATAAATTGAATTTTCCTCCTGGCCTTTGAAAATGTTGACATTTTCATCTGCTCATCATTTCTACATGTCTTCTTTTCACAACTTGCCTAGCACTCTAAATAATTGCCTTCGGCTAAAAAAAATGTAACTGCATTATCATCAGGAGTCATTTAATTTCTAGAATTGTTTAGAAGATACTGTATCCACTTTCATCTTTTATGAAATGTCTACAGCACTTAACACTCCCGATATTGTGAACTCCATGCATGAGAAAGACTTGAAGAATATATATCTCATCTATCTCTAGCCCAGTTCCTAGCACAGAACCTGGCATATTCTCCATTAAATAGAGCCCCTGAGCCCTTGAAGCATGAAATGAAATTGCCAAAGTCCCCATCCTCATTGGATAGATAACACAGAAAGTGGAAATCCATGGGCTTTAGTTAGATGGATGAGATTTTTCAATTCTGACCTCTATTTACCAACTACATAACCCTAAAAAAATGGCTTACATTTTCTAAACCATATATTATTCTATCAAGTGAAGATCAAGATCATTTACATCACAAGGATAAGGTGAGAAGCAAATATGATCATGCAAACACAATGTTGGGCACTTACTAGGAAATGGGAAAATGTTTGTTCTCTTTCTCTTACTTTCCTTTGAAACACTCAAGTGATCAGCTTATGACATTTTGTGTTTTCTTTGACTACTGAGCTAAGGGCTGAGAGAGAAGACTATACATCCATGCTCTTTGACAGCTCATAGCAACCCATCTTCCCTGGACACCAGCTATGGAATAGATATGGTCTGAATGACCTCCAAGGCCTAATGTGCTGAAATTTAATCTCCATTACGGGGCACTAAGAGGGTAGAAATTCATCCAACTATATTATTTAGAGGAGGGATTTTTGGGAGGTGAGTAGGATTAGGTAAGGTGGTCAGGGTGGAGCCGCCACAACTGAATACCAGTGGTTTTATGAGAAAAGGGAGAGAATACAGGAGATACATACCCATATCCCTGCCTCTTGCCATGTGATTCCCTGCACCACCTTGGGATGCTGCCAGCAAGAAGGTCATTGCCAGATATGATCCTTCAGCCTTGTACCAGAACCAAGAGCCAAAATAAACCTCTTTTCTTGAAAAGTTTCCCAGTTTTCACTATTTTGTTACAGTAACACAAAACAGATTAAAACAGAATCTCTCATATGAATCTCAGATGGAAAAAGTTTCCCCACCCCCAGATCAAGATGGGTGGATCTGAGCTCACCTCCCCTCTGCTCGGTGCCCACAATTCAAGCTGAATCCCACAAGGGACCCTCCCCGGCTTAGAAGGCTCAGTGCAGAGAGACAGGCCCATCCAGGAGTAGCCTGATCTACCTTTGAAGGAACTGTATAGAAATGTCACAGATTTGCAGAGCTATTCTGGAAAAAGCTTTTCTTCTACTCTTGCTACACTTGATTCCACTTGTCCCCAAACTAAAATCCCCTTCCTGGGCTCTGCCCAAAAGTATAAACCACCTGAGCAGGCCAACATCTTCCTTCATGCAGGACCCTCAGAATAAAGACTATTATTGAACGGTGAAGACACTGGGTAGTGGGATGGGACCATGCAGGAGGCCTAGACTATGTACAGAAGTGATTCTTGGCTTTCAGTTAAGTCCTTTTCTCCCTAAACTAAGGATAACACAGGATTTGACATTCAATGTCTAACCCGAAATGGACCTAAAATGTATAGAGTACCTACTATGCACCTCAAACATTTTACATAACTATCACAGGCAGAAGTGTCTCATTGGTAGTAGTTTAATTACCAACCCCAATGAAGCACAAAGAACTTAAGTAACTTACATACAGCCACAAAGACAGTCAGTGAAGCTGAGAATCAGTCAGGTTTCTCTATCTCCCAAGTGAGCTTTCTTAACCAAGGAAGCTTCTGTTTTTCATGCTCTCATGCTTTTTATGTCACTGGCACATTAATTGGGGTTGCTAAAGGCTGTATTTCTATGGTGATCCACTGGCTCTGCTGAAATCTGTTCTGTGTTAGCCCATTTAGACAAGTGGTCAGAAGGCCCATGCAATCAGTTGCTAAATTATTGGAGGAAATGACAAATGGGTGTACTTTCTCAGACACTTGCTGTCTTGATTTGAAGGCCTTTGCAAGCAGTCTTCAACATTCATGGAAACGAAGATCCAAGGATGACACGGAAATGCTCAGATGGATGCAGCAAAGGCAAATCCACTTCAAAGTACTGAAATTATGATCAAAGGAAGCGATGTCCACATCAAAGGCTCAGCTAGATAGGAGACAGCCACAAGGAAAGGTCCCTTCGCCCACCATTTTCCCCAGCTGGTTAGCCAGGTGGCTTTAGCTCTGATGTTGCAAATACTCACCTGTACAAACCTGAATTCCTTTGGTGGGGCTTCCTGACCAAGAACTTTCAGTCTTTTGGAACAGATTGGAAATATTTTCTCCATTGGAGTTGAGGGATCATTTAGGGAGGCCATGAGTGTGTGGACACAGGACAGGTAGCTTGGGGTGGGTTTGGAGACAGACAAGCACACTAGGAAGACTCTAAGGACAAGGCAGGCCTGGGCAGGCTTCTCTACTGGATGGGGGGAGAAGTGTCAAAATACAATCATGGGAGGGCCTTTCCAGGGGACAGTCGGAAGACAGTCCTTGTGCTTCCGCTTCAACCAGAAATAGCAAACCATTAAATGTCCTGGTCAGGTCAGACCTGGCCTGAGGGTGTCCAGGGTCCTCCGACGCAGTTAGAGTGAAATTCCAACTTCTTGCCACAGCTGCTATCACCTGCATGGCAGAACCCTGCCAGTCCTACAGCCCTGCACCCTGTCCTCTCCCCTCCTCTAGCCCAGTGATGGCGAACCTTTCAGAGTTTTCAATGAAAACAAACAGCCTGCTGGGCACGCGTGCCACAGGTTTGCCACCTCTGTTCTGGCCTCTGTGTGTGTGCCTCTCCTCCCTGCTGTCTTCCTGGCACACTCGCCCATCGCCGTTGCTCGCCTGGCTCCTTCTGGCCCTCGGACTCCAGTCCTCCCCACTCAGGTCCGCTCCCAGCCACGCAAATCAAAAAGTTTCTTTCCTCCAAAATAATTCCAGAAAACTCTCCTCTTTGTATCTTTCACAGCAGTTATCATAATGTAGTATCATCTTGGTATTGCTCTATTCATTTGTTTACTGCCTGAACCTTTCCACTAGGAAAAAAACACTTTTTGCAGACTGGCTCTCAAATACACTGACTCAGTGTATTTGACAGGCAATAATAATAATATAATAATGGCACTACCATAGATATTGGTAAATATTGTTTTCAGTGCTTTACACATATTGCTTGACTTCATCCCTTGCAGTCGGAAGTGCTCTTCTCTTCACCTTCTTAATGACAGGAAACGAAAGTACAGAGAGGTTAAGTAACTTGCCCCAAGTCACACAGCCAGTGAGGACCAGAGCTGGGAATCCAGACAAGCTGTCTCTCGAGTGGAAACGTGGAAACACCACTGCTCTGCTCTCCTACTTTTACTTGGAGGGAGCACAGGAGACTTCTTGGAACTTGGAAGGAAAGCACAGAGGGAGGCTTTGGGGATTTGGGTTTTCTCTTTTTCATGGTATTGGGTATTGAACCCGGGAGCTTCACATTGAGCTAGATCTCCAGCTCTTCATTATTTATTTTGAGGCAGGGTCTCACTAACACACTAAGTTGCCCAGGCTGGGCTAGAATCTGTGATGCTCCTGCCTCAGCCTCCCGCTGTGCTGCATCACCACACCCATGATGAGGATCCTATTTCCATCAGCCTGCTGCCTCCAGGCCCGGCTACACACCCTCACACCTTCCCTCTCTCCCTCTGCTCTAAGAATCTCATGTGCCAGAAGAAAAAGAAGATCTAATAGGACAGAAATGATGCATGAGGGAGGGAAGGGGAGGCTCACTGGGATCCTGAGAGGCTGAGCTGTGTCTAACACATCTTCATGCCCTCAGGGCCTAGCACAGTGCCTGGCACACAAGAGACCTCAAGAGGGAGCAGGAAGAGCCTCCTTCCTTCCTGGGAGGGGCTGGGAGCACTTTCTTGACAAAAAGCACAGCCCATGCTAATGCGTGGGGAAAACCGAGTAGCAGCAGTGCAGGGCACAGGGGCACAGAGTGGGAGCACAGAGACTGGGCAGGCCCCAGCGGCCAGGTGGAGAAGAGCCCACACCCAGCACGAGAGTTCAGGCTCTTCCTGGCTTCTGACTGTGTATTTCGTGGTGGTAACTTCTGTACGCCAATTCTAAGTGTGTGGTCAACAGGTGCCGACAAACGTGTCCATCCGTGTAACCACTGCCACAATCAGGCTCAGCGGACTCATCTGCAGCCCGAGAAGGTTCTTGTAAGGCAAGATTTTTCACCCATAAAGCATCACCATCAGATGGGTGTTTCATGCAGATGGTGTGGCAAGGGGGAGGATGGAAAGGATGGAGAGGAGGGGGTGGATAACTTCAATCATCTGTCGTTGCGATCCACGGGGCAAGACAGATTCATCAGCAATTGCTTTCAAACGCTCCCAGACGTTGATAATTCACAGACTTTGTCGAAATGCCAAAGAAAAGAGCACGAAGCAGCAAAGCTGGTCTGGTCTGTGTGGGTGAAGCACAGGGGTTTTCAAGAGAGCAAGAGACTGCTGCTGCCTGATCAATAAGCTGCAGCCATCCCTGCTCATCACGAAGAGCAATGATGACCCTCAGCGCTGGGTGCTTTATGGCCGTGGGCTCAGCCTCTGAGATCCACGCTGACCTACAGCGTCAGGAAAATTAGCTGCCCACTTGACGCACGACCTAAGCCAACACACCAGGCAGGTGTGAAGCAACTGACACCAGCAGCGGTCTGAGTCTGAAGCAGCAGGAAGGCAGCCTGGCCCAGGCACCCAACGCAATACATGCCACTCACTCCCACTACCTCGCATGGTCAAACACTCAAATGTTTGTGCTCAGGAAGAATGGCAGGAAATTACTCCTGTGAGCTATATACCATATGCTTAAGTACGATGCATCTCTCCATTTTAGAAGTGATGAAACTGAGGTGCAGAAAGGTCTAGCCGATTGCCCAAGGTCAAAAAGCAGAACTATGATTGAAACCCTAGGAGGCCCAGTTCCAGAGGCCCAGACCAGAGACCTGGGGCCTTCCCATAGCGTCACAGAACACAGGGCTCAGAGCCAGCCTGAAGGAGAGCCTCATTCTGCCCGCAACCAGTGATATGACCTTGAACTTAACCTTCCTGGGCCACAGTGCTCTCTTCTGCAAAACCAGCGGTGTGGATATGAAGATTTAAATATGTAACACCATCTGAAACAGAGTTAAGTCCACAGTGAAGAGTGGATGTGATGCGATTTATTTGGGAGCTCACAAATCCTGCTGATTCCAAGATGCAAATTACTCAAACTTCACTGTCAAACAGCCACATTTTAAAAAGATGAACACTAATCAACTTTTGTTGCTTTTAATTAAATCTTTATTATTCTGTGAGATCAGAATAAAAAATTTCCCTAAAAGCACTTATTCATTTCACAAATATTAAGTGCTTGTTTGGTGCCAAGCTCTGTTCTAGTTTCTGAAAAAATGAAGATAAACCCAAGAGGAAAATTCCTGACCTCGGGATAGGGATGGTTAGATTTTTTTTTTAACTTTAAACAGATTTTTATTACACAAAGGTTGTCACATAATTGATTTTCTCTACTTTGTACACAATTATTCCTCTCCACAGAAAGGCTGCTTCTGAACTTTTCATCTGTGATGGCAAGCACTAGAATCCTGACTGTAACAGAATAGTAGGAGAAGTGCCTCTGTGATTAAGTTGAATAGATTTTTTAATGTACTTCCAATCAAGTTTGCATGCAGTTCTTCATATATATTTATT
>NW_004624768.1:12573771-12603235 GCF_000247695.1 Heterocephalus glaber
AGAACCAAGATGCATTATATAAAGGTACAATTCCCAATGAGAAATGTAATTGTGTTGCATACCTACAATGTACCAATAAAAGAATTTAATACAAAAAAAAAAAGAAATTCCGTGAACCTCAAACAAGATAAACTTAAAACTATGATCAGACACTTTATGATCAAACTGCTAAAAATCAAAGATATATATAAAATTTCACACAATCATATAAAAATAAATCTAAGTGTTACTGTGAAAAAGGATTTTGCAGGTGTAATTAAGGTCTCTATTCAATTCCACTAAAAATGAAGAGAATCAAATGAACTTTTTCAATTTGGGTCCACAGGTCAGAGACAGAGGATATCAGAGATTCAAAACATGAGAAGGATCTGATACACCCTTCTGGCTTAAAGACAAAGGAAGACACATGGCTAGAAGTGTAGGTGGCCTCTAGGAGCTGAGAAAGCATCTATGACAGCCACGCAGGAAATGGTGGCCTCGTACTCTGGAGATTCAGTGGATTCAGCTCCCAGATGAGAACTCGGTGCAGCCCATACAGTGTTGATTGCTTTGTGAACAGAACCAAGCCATGCCAGACTTCTGAGCTCCAGAAATGTGAACTAATCCCAGGTGTTATTTCAAGTTCCTAAATGCATGATACGTTGTTACACAGGAGTAGAAAACTAACATAATCATATATAGCTTTCCAAATCCATGCAGATAAATATTTCTAATTCTTTTTTAAGACTGCATATGTATTACTTTGTCATTACTTTAATGCATCAAAATATATTCAAATATATTCCTATTTCTAGAAATCCACCTGGCTTTTATTTCTTGTTATTTTTAAATAATCCAGAAAACATCTTTATGCATTTGCCTTGATATATCTATCCTATTTCCCCCCATAAGACAGATTGTTAGAAGAAGAATTGTTTCACTAACAGCATACACATTTCTAATTTTACTAACTATTATCCAGTCAGTCTCCAAAACGGTTGATTTTCAGTCCCAAAACAGACTGGCCATTTCTTACACCTCCACAATGTGCATTACCAAATGCTAGAGATTTTCCAAAATAAGGTAACTTGCAGTTTAAATTTTCACTTCATAGCTACATAAGAAATTTTCTCATTGTATTGTCTATTTGTATTGTTATCTGTGAATATCTTGGTTGATTTGAGATAAGATTTTTGACTCCTGTAATTTTCCTGAGGTTTTTGCATAATAGATTATGTCTTTATTGCTCAAAAATGATTCAAATGCTTCTCAAAATCTATTATTTGAGTTGTTTACACTTTAAATGTCTTGAATTATGAATTTTTAAAAATTTTATGTCAAATATGTTTTTCTTAATTTGTTTTTCATGACTTGCTTAAGGAAACATATGCTACACCAATATTTTTGTACTTTTCCTTTTATAAAGCTCTAAACTGAAAACAGCTTTATTGAGGTATAACTTAGACTCAAGAAGTTCACCTATTTCAATTCTAGATCTGATAAGTTGTAGTAAATTTACACCATTGTGCACCTGCCTCCATGACTCAAATTTAAAGCATTTCTACCATCCCCAAAATTTCCCCCATCCCTGCAGCAGTTCATCTCTGCTCATATTCCAGCCCCCAAGAAAGCATTTATCTCTAGAGGACTGGCTTTCTCTAGGAATTTAATATAAATGAAATGACACCCTTTGTTGCTTTCTGTGTTTGGCTCATTTCGGTTAGCATGTGTTTTGGGAGTTCATCTATGTTGTTGTGACACCGGTCCTGTCCTTTTTGTTGATGAGACATACGGTCCCCCTTCCAACCTGCACATACGACTTCATCCAACCAAAGACTGAAAACATGGCGGGGGGAGGGGACTGTACATCTGTGCTGAACAGATTTTTTTCTTGTCCTTATTCCATGAATATAGTATAACAACTATTTACATAGCTTTTACATTGTATTAGGTATCATAAGTCACCTGAAGATAAAGGATAGAAGGGAAAGAGGGAGGGAGTGAGGAAGGGCGGAAGGAGAAAGGAAAAAGGAAAGGAGGGAAAGGGAAGGGAAGGGAAGAAGGAAGAGGAGGAAGAAAGGCTGTCCTTTCTCCAGGCCTTAATCACTACCCTACTTCACACGCACACACACACATACACACTCACACACTCACTTGCCAGCCCAGCCAGGCACCCTGTCAGAGCACTAACTACAAACCCCCACGTCTACAACAGCATCCTAACTGCTGCCCACCCCACTCCGACACTGTTTCCTTCCAATCCTTCCTTTATTCTACCCCAAAGTGATCCCTCTGCACAATGAATCTGACAACATCATGCCCCATTCGGATCACTGAAGGTTTCCCAGTCTCATTGGAACCCCTCCCACCCAGACTCAAGTGTGAAATTTGGATTAAGAGAGCTAAGACAGGTGCCCACACGCATGTCTCTGACTCCAAATCTGTGCTCATTAGCCACAGGCAATCACATCTCATCAGATGTAAGGCAGAGGAGAATCACTTCTGTGTTCACCTAGACCACACTGTGCTGTGCGGGCACCACAGAATCCCAGAGTCTGAGCTGGATAGGAGCAGAAGGACCAGAGTCCAAGCTTCATCTTTCATGAGTGGAAAAATTTTTTTAAAGCATGGGGTAGAGAAGTAAGTTGACTCACCCCTGAGCACACAGATTGATGAACTTGGCTTTCATCCCACAGACAGCGTGGAGGAGAGCTGAGAGTCCTCATCTAGATTCTAGGTTCAAATCGTGCCTCTGCCACTCAGCTCCATGGCTTGGTACAGGTGCAGTAACTTCCACATCTCAACTCCTGCCCTCTAAGACGCGAAAGACAACAGCGCCTACATCACAGTGCTGTCTCGGGAATAAGTGAGCTAGAACATGCCAAGCACTTAGAACAGTGTCTAGCACATTGTAAGCATCAAAATGTCTGTTTCTATTATTTTTTATCAAGACAGAGTCACAAAGAAAACTTTTAAAGTTAGTATTCTGGCAAAAATCATGCTGTAGCCAGGGAGAAATGAAGGAGATGTTAACATTTCCCCTCAAGTGGGACCGGAAGGAAGAGAAGAAAAGGAAAATGAGGAACAAAATGATGGTTCCAAAGCCAACCCTCCATGATCCAGCACACCTCTCCAGATTTCTTGCCTTTTTCCTGGATGCTCAAGAGATGAGCAAACTCACAAACCACCCATCTCCTTGCACCCTGAGTGATTTTCACCCAGCTCCCCTAGGACATGCTTTCAGACTTTGATGGAGATAGACATGAGAAAAAAGAGAAAATCCTCTCTGAATCCTGCTCTGCTTCTCCCTCTCCAGCCTTCTCTATGAGTTCAGTGTTTGACAAGCACAGGGCCTTAACCTTATCTTTCACCTGCTGAGCCTACAGCTGGGGTCAAGTACAGCCACAGAGAGCCCTGGCAGTAAGCTCTGTCTATGCCTGTTTATCTGAGCCTTTCGTTTCCAAATACAGCATCCCCATGCTTTATGTAAACATAAAAATTTCCATTCGCAGCCCACATAAAGGAGGTAGGGGGTTCTCCATGTGGCTCACACCCCAGGGCAGTTGATGCCTGAGAACAAAGGGCTGACAGATGTTATACCCTGGAGGTTTGCCAGGCAGGGTTTGATTCAGGTGAGACCGAGATGCTCTGGGGGTTTTGGGTTTCACTCTGAATTGATCATGGGTCTACACCTGCCTGACCCTGACTCAACCTGAGATTTCCGGGAAGGGATGAAAGCTGACCTTGCATGTCTGAGCCAGGCCAGCAGCCATGAGTGATGGACGGCCCGTGGCTGTGAGCAGCCACCTGTGGTACCTCCTCCCGTCACTAGCCTGCCCCCATTCTGCCACTGTTTCTCCCACAGACTTGGCTTTGGCTCCTGAGTCCCTGCTTGCCATTTTTTTAAGGTTCTGGCTTGATTTCTCTGAGCTTGAACTCATCTTGTGTTGAAAATGTTTTGCCCACTTTCAACTCCAGAGCTCATTTAGCTTTGGGGATCTTGGGTGCAACCCCCACAACTTGTGAGGACTAAAATCCCCACAGACTCATCCTCAGCCCCTAAGAAAGGTCACTGGGGAAAGCACAGAACAAGGCTCTGGGTCTGTGGCCTTTATTACCAACAGAGTCACATTCCTCTGACACTGGAAGTCCCAGGTCTCTCCAGCCTTTCCCGGTGGTGCACACTCACCATTTGACCTCGTCCAAGAAAACTTCTCTCCAAGAAGTCAGCAGTGCTCATCCCAGGCCTCTCCTGCCACTCTAGGGAAGGAAGCAAGGCTAGTAATACCCTTTCTTTACAAGGGGACAGACAGGACTCGAGCTTGTCTCAGAAGCCTAGCTCACATCTGTGGAAACTGTCTGACAGACACCAGGCTAATGGCTTTCCATGGATCAGCTCATTAAATCCTCAGAGCAACCATGAGAGATAGCAACAATTACTATGCCTATTGTACAGCTGAGAAAAGTGAGCCTTAAATACCTATATACCTGCCCCAGGACCACACACCTCTAAAGTGGTGGCATTTAATTCCACTCTGGGCATTCTCACTGTGCAGCCAGTGCCCTTGAAGCACAATGCCAGTTTTTAAGAGAGTGGAATACACAGTTGTGTGAGCACTTGGATGATTTGGAGATAACCAAACAGCCTTAATACCAAATCCTGGTGCCCAGGATTGAACATAGGTGCTCCTCCAAAATCCATGTATTAACCCCTACGATGATGTATTGAGGTGGGACCTCTGAGAAAATGATTAAGTCATCCTCAGGAAGTGGACTGATATCCTTACAAATGAGGCTTAGAAGAGCTGCCTGCTCCTTCCGTCTGTTCCACCACATGAGGACCCAGAGTTTGCTATTTCTGCCACATGAAGACTTAGAAACAAGACACCAACTGGGAGGCAGAGATCCCTCACCAGACACCAAACCTGCCAGCTCTGTGATCTTGGACTTCCCAGCCTCCAGAACTAGGAGAAACAAATTTCAATTTCTTTTAAGTTGCCCAGCCACGGGCATGTTATTACAGCCCCACTAATGGACCAAGGTGCCTGGTGTGAGACTCTTCTTTTAACTCTCTTTCATCTTTCTGATTATATGATGGAGAATGTCTGGGTCTGATGCTGTTGTTATGTGGTTTAACACTGCCCTGACATTGGCTAATAATCTCCATACCCTGCCCACTTTTTCTAAGGCAAAGAGAGCTTCAAGCTTGTGCATTTTGACAGGCAATAATCTAGAAAGAAAACCAATCCTGGTGGGGTTTATGTCCTTTCCATGGTTACTGTGAAATTATGCAAGGCATACTATTTTCCCTTTTATGATAGTGACTACAGGTTTCATTTTATAATGCGTTTATTTCAGTACAAGATGTGAATTTGCTTCTTAAAATTTAAGTAAATAATAGAATAAAAACAGGAAAGTGGAACCCAAGAGACTCAAAGGCAGGGACAATGCCCTGTGAAATGTCACCTCTCAGGACTGGGAAATCCTAGCCACAATACCAACAAGGTTGCCAGGCCCTACCCAGCTCCCCTCCAAACACTGGTAATGGCCTGAGCTCATTTAGGATAGTTACAAATTTTCACAAGTTTTGGAAAATTGAAGAGCATTAACTCCATATTCTCCTCCAAAGAGTCCCCCAAAATGTAGAGAAAGCAAGTATTAGTTCAGACTGAGAAAGACAAAGGTCACCCAGCCATTCTTCAGGATGGGATAACAGGCATAGAAAAAAAAAAAAAAAAGCAAAGCAAAAGGAAACAATATTTCTCCCAAGAACACACTGCACATTATTGCCTATTTTGAGTAACTACTGTTTTCCTGCATCCTGAAAAGCCTTGATCTCTGAAACCAGAGACTGTTAGAAATGCCACTGTTGGAAATTTTATCAGTAAGAGTGAAACATCTCACCCTCCCTGGAGGATCCAAGTCACTTTGCCACAGAGCAGCAGCCTCAGTTTCCAGCCCTGGAGTCCAGCTCCCGGTACAGGGCTTCTGAATCTGAAGACAACATTCACATGGATCTTAACTTGGTCGTTTCCAAGGAAACAACAAACGGGGTTCAATTCACCATCTGGACCCGACATCGACCCCCTTACGCACAACAGTGCTTTGCTTTGTAGCTTTATTTTCATTTCACCTAGATTTTATCTGTCCCAAGATTTCCAGATTAATTCTGTCTTTTCCTGGGTTTGGTGAGATGCCCCACAATTCTTCTGGTCATGTTTCCATCGTGGAAATAGACCAATAAATCTGAGCTGACTGGGCCACAGATTTGCCCTTGGTAGTCTCAGGCTGATTGTGCTAGGGCTTTGGGGTGCTGTCTATCTTTTTTGTTTTGCTTCGTTTTTTTGTTTTGTTTTTCTGGTACCAGGGATCAAACTCAGGTCCTTGTGCTTGTGCAGCAAGCACTGAGCTAAATCCCCGGCCCTGTTGTCTATCTTTTTAAATTAACAAATAAATCACAATTCCCTAAGGATATGAGAGCCAAATGATCAAGCTGCACTTTGCCTCTTCTACAGAAACCACCTGGTAATTGGAATCCACTCTTCTGTGTCACCATTAATGTTCCTCCCTTTTGATGGTTGTGGCTTTGTCTCGGTTGAGGGTTTGGGCCAGATCTATGCTGAGCTTGGATTTCCCCAGGCAGGCTTAATTGCTAGTGCTCCATGTCCATTCTGGGCAAAGTTTCCTGCATGTGGTGAGGCGGCATCTGTGGTCAAAGCCACGGGCTCCTCCCAAGTCATCTTGATGAGGATCGGGTGTGTGAAGAGGAACCCACATCCCCTTCCAAGCCATGTGAGGGCAGGGGTCTTTCAGCATGACCGGGTGACTCCACTACCCGAGGGGAGGAAAGTCTAGCCACGGAGTGGAGACATGGGGATGCAGGATTCCAAATCCCTTCCCATGAGCCATCTGGACTCTCATCTCTGCTTCCCTACAAGCATCTGTCTGTTCTCTGCATCCACCAGGCTCCCCTGTGCCCCCGTATCTCAGGCTCAAACCTAATTCTGCAGAATGTTTGGCCAGTGTGACTATTTCAGCCTCTCAGAGCATCAGAACTAAAAGCTCAGTACAGAAAGTATAATCAGATTTGTCCCCTTTTGGTCAAATACCCATTCCTGTGCAAATACAGAGAGGTGTTCCTCCCTTCAGTAGGACTGTGGATCAGATGTGATGATAAACAAGGAGAAGCACTGTGCTTCCCTTTGTGTATTAACTTTAACAACAGAAGGATAAAAGAGAGCCAAGTTTTGTTCACAGTTTGTTATTCTAAGTGAACTATTACCAGCTGACTTCCTGTGCTTCAAGGAGAATCATCAATTGATCAAGAGTATGGGTCAACCCAGCAGGAGCTGGCTGGATAGCATCAAACACAAGACCATACCAATACTGCCTGGGATGGGGGGCCAGGGAGGCAGAGTGTCAGTGTGACACATTCCCCCATCAGAAGAACAACTTGCTGCCACGGCCTGGGTGAGTTAGTTCAAGTACATAATTATGCCACTATTAGTTCATGTGCACCTCCCTGGGAAGGGCCCCAGGTATTAAGGAAAGGGTGCTGGTTTTATGGCCACATGGCCCTGGGTCCAACTCTATGTGATTTTTCCAGCTCTGTAACTTGGACCTAATTCCTGCCTGAGCCTTGGTTTCCTCATGTTATGGCTTGTGTCTAGACGTCCCCCCAAAGCCTCATGTGGTCACAGGTGGCTTTTTCAGAGGTGGCTGGATCTACAGTGTGTGATACTGAGATTAAGCCCATGAGATTACTAAATCAGTACACAGACTGGTTTGGCACTGCCCTAATACCTCCAGTCTGGATAAGATAAAAAGGGCAGAAAGATGATGCTAAGGTTCCCTTGTTGCATTTGCTACCATGTCAGTGCCATGAGCTGTTTCTCCTCTATGACCCCCCTCTGCCATGTGCCACCCTGCCTTGGAGCCAGCTAATTATGGACTGAAACATCTATAAACTGTGAGCTAAATAAACCTTTCCCCTTTGACTTTAGATGTCGGGTATTTTGTCTCAGCAACGAAGAAAACTTAGACACCTAATTTGAAGACACTGGATCACACCACACTGCCCAAGGTTGAACTTGAACATGACAGAGACCTAGAGCCTCAGCTCCCAGAGATTCCAGCTGTCAAGTCAACAACTCAGTCACTTGAGATTCTCCTCACAGGGTCCCCATTCCTTTCTTGTAGGTTGTCCCCACAGAAAATGTCATAAGAGCACAAGTTCTTTTCTGAGAACAAGTCCTCAATGTCAGTTTCTCAGTGTCAGTGTCTCAGACTTAAGATCAATCTCCAGCTTTAAAATTGTTGAGGATACAAAAGCATATACTGAACTGGACGGCAGACCTTTTTAGCTTGGTGCAGATGATCTTCCTACTCGAGAGCTGGGCTCCTCACTGCCACCACTTACATTGCTTTGCCTGCAGGTTTCCTTTGCTCAAAGCCCCTCTGCCAGCCTGAGCGAGACAGAAATGTAAGGGACCTGAACTCCACAGCAGCCCACAATCAGTGACAGTGGAAGTGGGACCAACTAAGCTGCTTCACACTGGCTCCCAGCATCCGACAGGACTCAGCTCCAGCTGCCCATAGTGATAACCAAGTGACCATGCCTTTTTCCATGGTAGTGGGATCAGGCCACAGGGTGCCCAGATATTTGGTCAAACATTCTGGACATATCTATGAGGGTGTCTCTGAATGAGATTAACATTCTGATAAGTAGATGGAGTACAGCTGAGTGCCCATGTGGTGGGCCTCATCCAATCCGTTGAAGCCTTGAATAGAACAAAAGGCTGAAAGAAAGAATTCTCTCTACCTAGATGCAGTGGTACATACCTGTGGTCCCAGCTACTCAGGAAGCTGAGGCAGGAGAGTCACTTGAGCCTAGGAGTTTGAGGCCAGTCTGGATAACACAGGGAGACCTTGTCTAAAAGAAAAAAAAAAAAAGGAAGAGAAAATTCTCTATCTCTGCCCAACCATTTTCAAAATGGGACATCAGTCTTCCTGCCTTCAGACTTGGACTGGGATTAGTCCTTTTGCCACAACACGGGCTCTCCTGGGTCTCTAGCTTGCCTACTGCAGATCTCAGTTTGTCAGCCTCCAACACTATGTGAGCAAACTCCTTATAGTAAAGATGTAGGTGTGATTATTTATGGCATATATATATATATATGTAATAGTATATATGTACATGTGTGTAGCAGATAGATAATATATACAGATGTATGGATATATCTCCTACTGGTTCTATGACTCTGGAGGAGTGACAGAAAGATACATGATTTTGCTACTCTATCCGGTTTACATCACCCAAATAAACCACTTGCCTCCTAGGCGCTATGTATACAATATTTTAAGATATTAAAGTCTCCCTTCCTCCATTCCAGAAAGCACTGAGTTATGCATGTTGATATTCAGGAAAGGTTTCTGGTCAAGCAGAAAATAAATCACCTGAAAGTGTTTGTGGCTTACACATTCCCAAAGCTGAAGACCTTCTGCAAAGAGATTCTGGATGCAAGAGTGGGAAGAAGCCGAGCCTGGTGGCGCACACCTATGATCTCAGCATTCTAAGGCCCTCAGGCAGGAGTGCAGAGCTAGAAAGTTGTCCACACCCAGCACTAGCCACACTGCACTGTTTTAGTGATTACTAATCAAAGACCAATTCACTTTTCATTATTTCAGTAAATTAAGGCCCCACTATTGCTAGGCATTGGAGACATAAATGAAATAAGGCACAGTCTCTCCTCCTAAGGAGCTTAGAGTCTAATGGGATGACTGCCCATGGCTAAACTGTAGGTGCATGAATTGAGTTACAAGTCTCAGAAGTTTCCCAGACATTGTAGAGGTCAACTCTGTCCAAAGAAGCCTTTCTGTGCCCTACTTGTGGATGAGCAAACAAGACTGAGAGGGGCTGAGTGACTTGTTCACTATAGGCTGGCATTCAGAATCAGACTCAAGACTGACTGATGTAAATTAACAGGCCCTTTCCCCTGTGCTCACCATCCTCCAATGCCCACAGTGAGCCCAGATGGGGTCTTGGGTTGACTCATCATAAACTCGTCCCTGGTGGACTCCACCGGTAGAAGTAGCTTTGACTTGTTATTCACTGTGGATGTTTCCCAAAGCCAGATGCAACATTTGCTTTAAGCTCCAAGTGTGTTCCATGAAAACCAGTTCTAGTCACACCTTAAAAAGAAGCAGCAACCACTTATATGTATATATTAATTAACCCAGCAGAAATAAACCAGAGTTAATCATAGAGCCTTCCTAGGTGGGAGAGACAGACAGACCAGCAGCCAAAGAAGGCTCAGCTACACAAACTAGAGTGGGAGAAGTGTGTCCTTGTGTGAGTGCTGCCCCTGTGTTGGAAAGCGAGTTGGAGATCAAGGCTGCAGAGCTGACCACAGAAAGTCTCAGAAAGTCTCTCTCAGCTTCATGCATGTTCTATCTCCTTTTAAAGAAAGGCCATTGGCCACTAGAAAAGATGTGCACATCAATTATTAAGAAGGTTTATACCAAGGAGGAAGGAAAAATTTCATGTCATTTCCCTAGTTTTCAATTTTTTTCATTACTTGTTACCAGCCTCCATCTATTTGAGGAAGAATGAGCCAATGCTTAAAAATCTGTGAACACATCAACTCAAGAGCCAGAGAGATATGGAGCAGTATATTCACTAATGTCAGGAAATACACATTTACTATTAAATTCTGCTCCAAGAACACCAAGGAAAAGTACATTTGAGCACGTTGCAGTCTCCATACCTCAGCAGTGTTGTGTTTACCCTTTCATGTTTTTCTTAAAGAAATATATCAGCTAAGAATCTCAATTCCTCCAGCTAGTTTCTGCAGATGTATAAACATTATCCAGCTTCTTCAAAGTAAAATATATATGGTCTGCTGGAGGGACCAACAAACATTGCTAGAGTAAATAAAAATTTCCATTACAAAGAGAATGTATAAAAACATATTAAGAAAGCTCAGTATTCTGTCTTCCCCAAAAATGAAGTAGAAATAATGTTTGAGCCAGGCATAGTGGTGCACTTCTGTAATCCCAGCACTAGGGAGGCTGAGGCAGGAGGATCACTGTGAGTTTGAGGCCAGGCTGGGCCACATAGTGAGTTCAAGGCTAGCTGACCTATATAAGGGAGACCCTGTCCCAAAAGTAAGAAAGAAAGAAAGAGAGAGAGAGGGAGAGAGGGAGAGAGAGAGAGAGAGAGAGAGAGAGAGAGAGAGAGAGAGAGAGAGAGAAAGACAAAGAAAGAAAGAGAAAAGAAAGGAAGAAAAAAGAAAGAATGGAAGAAGAAACAGAAAATGATGCTTGACCAGTTATCCTTGGCCACATGAATGGAATATACTATGCTATAAAGGGTACAAGACTCTTCTTGGAATACAACAATATCTCAACTAAACAAGTCCCATAGTCTTTGTTTAAATGCCTCCCATAAGAGTAAGGCAGCCCAGTGTGCCCCTGGACAGCACCTACACTGAGGACATCAGTCCCCCTGGACTTCCCAGCCACCAGACCTGGCCTTACACGTAAGAGGAGCCTCGTTTGCAGTAGGGGCAGCAGGTTTTGAAGAAACCGTATAACAAAGAATTTACATCAAGATCTAAACTGTAGCTTGTAAGAAAATAAAATTATATCCTAAGTTTTACTTTCATCAAAAATTATCTTGTCCACAGTTAGATTCAAGTAAGAGTTGGACTAAAGAGTTTTCCAATGGATGTTACTGTCCCCTATGGTAATAGCATTAAGTGATTAAGCATATAATGCAAAGACATGAGTTTTTAAAACGCAACAGGCTTGGATCTTGGGTCATTCATATTTACTGCCTGAGTCATCTTGGGCATGTTTATTCCCTCTGAACTTCAGTTTCTTGGAAAATTGAGATAAAACCAATTTGAATAGGATTGTTATTGGGAATATATGAGATACTGGCATTCAATAAATGTTTTCTCCATCTCCTTCCTTTTGTTTTTCTTCTATGATCAATTTGCCATGACCTCTCATCATTCCTAAATGTCTCTTGGATCCACTTAGTCTCTTATTACTAACATCACCATCAACACCCATGTTATCATGCCCATATTTGTTCAGCATCTCATTACTTGAATATTAAGCTTGGAAAGACATAGCAAATAAGTATCACTTTAAGATCAAGCAGCATAATTCCTTTCAGAAAGTTACTGTCTTTGCTTTAGAAAATCCCTTGAAATGCCACTTGGGGTAACAGATACCCCAAGAACATGAGTCTGCAAGAGAAAAAGTAGCAAACAAGGTAGGTAAACTTCTTCACTTGAAATAAACTGGATGTACCAAACATAAAAAAGAAGAAAGCAGGGAGAGAAAAGACAGAACAGCAAGGCTCAGGGCAAGCAGCAGGAAGAAGGGTGTTACAACAGGTAGCGGTGGAGAATCAGCAGAAACAGGAAGTTGGGGGGACCTTTGAAAGCGTCTGCTAGAAATCTCAGACTCTTTCACTGTCTACATGCAGTGTGGGATTCAGTCACATCGAGCTCCGTAGAGGGTCCAGCCACCATCCTGCCACCATCCAGCCTGCACTGGGATTCCTGCAAAAGCCACATGACATTTCATCTCTCTGCTGTTCCTCAGCCCAGGAGATCTGAGGAACCCTTACCCTGACACTGTGAGCCCCTTTGTTCTTTACTGCAAATTTCTGCAAGAAAGTGTCAGGCTTATGCTTGCATGTAAAGTATTCATCTCATTGAACGTAATTTTCTATAATCTCCCTTGGCAGAAAAACATTAGCAAATGTGGCCTTTGACCATAAAAAAAACCTATTTGACAACTTGAACCTTCAGGAAAATAATAATAATATTGTAACATCATCTACATGTTGAGCACTCACAGTGTGCCAGGCAATAAGCTTTCATTTAATCTTCACTGGAGCAGCTCCTTGGGCGGTTACTATTCTTACCGCTGTTGAGATAAGCAAAGTGAGAATGACAGGAATTTGGCAATGTGCTCTAAGTCTCCAAGATGGTAAGTGGCAGAGCCAGCCCTTAGCAGGACCTGTCTGTACTCAACCAGGACACTTTGACCGACTGGCCTGTTACATGGAGTGGGAGTAGGCTGGAACAGCAAACTGCAAAGATGCTCCTGAAAACTCCAAGACTTCCAGAAGAAAAGCATGCCCTTACACACAAAAGACCTTGACTGATGCCAGCAAAAGAATAGAAAAACTTCAATCCCTGTCTAGAACAAACTTGCCATCATTAGCAGTCCCAAACTCAGGCATCAGAATCCCCTAAGACCCCTTTCAAAATTAGAGTTTTTCAGACCTCAGTGCAGATCTAAGAAAGCAAATTCCTTGAGAGTGGGATGCAAAAAATATCTACAATTCTTTTTAAAAGGTCCCCAAATAATGTAGCCAGTCCCAGATGTAGGGCTTAGAAAAAGGAGTGATTATAAGCCACTCCTAGCTACAAATTCTACCACCTTAGTGCTTAGCCCTTCTAGCTTCCATCACAGTAATAGTTCTATTTTAAAAGAAGCTGGGGAAAGTGTGGAGAAACTTGGTGTTAACATATGTTCATTTGAGCAATACAGGTTTTTGCTTAGTGCCTGAAGCCATCAGAAGGCAGAGAAACTTCTATCTCTCCGTATGTTTATCAACTCCCTGAAAGCCTATAATTAATGAAGGGCCCATCCTATTACACTTAATACAGAAGAAATAAACAGCCACTGAGGCCTTCCAGAAGCTTGCTCAGAATGAACACAGGACTGCCTTTGGCAGAAAATAGTGTTGTGAACACAAAAATATCTGGCGCATGCCCCAAACCCAGTCCTGGATGGTCCAGGGAGCTCACTGTACAAAAGAAGCTGCTTCTCAGCCTGTTCTCTGTGCTGTTGGTGGAGACCAAAGAGAACAGTCACTCACTGTGATAAAAACAGCATGGTACTGGCAAAGAAACAGACCTGAGGACCAGTGGAACAGATTAGAAGATGCAGAAACAACTCCAGACACACTCAGCCACCTCATCTTCGTCAAAGGAGCCAAACACCCTCACTGGAAGAAAGATAGCCTGTTTAATAGATGGTACTGGAAAAATTGGGTTTCAACTTAACAAAGATTAAAACTAGACCTATATCTCTCACCATGCACTAAATTAAAATCAAAATGGATTAAAGATCTAAATATTAAAATAGAAACGCGGAACCGGCTGAAAGAAAGGTTAGGTAGAACCCTTGAAGACATTGGTGTAGGAAAAGATTTTATGAACAAAACCTCAGTTGCCTGTAAACTAGCACAAACAATCAACAAATGGGATCTCTTCTTATTAAAAGGCTTCTGCACAGCAAGAGAAACCAGCAGTGTGAAGAGACAACCCACAATCTCGGAAAAAATCTTCACCTGCTCTTCCTCAGACAAAGGTCTACTATCTCGAATCTATAAAGAACTTAAAAAGATCAGACCTCCCAAATTTAAAGACCCAATCCAAAAATGGGCAGCTGAAATGAACAGACATTTCTCAGACAGACGCAGAAATACCAAATAAATACATGAAAAAATGTTCAACATCACTGGTCATTCGAGAGATGCAAATGAAAACAACGCTGAGATTCCACATCACTCCAGAAAGAATGGCTGCTATCATGAAATCAACCAATAACAAATGCTGGCGGGGATGTGAGGAAAGAGGAACCCTGCTCCACTGCTGGTGGGAGTGTAGACTGGTGCAACCACTGTGGAAATCAGTATGGAGATACCTCAAAGAACTAGGACTGGAAGTCCCATTTGACCCTGCTATTCCCCTGCTGGGGATCTTCCCCAAAGAATTAAAAGAATCATACCACAGGGATATATGTGCGCCCATGTTCATAGCAGCACAGTTTGTAATAGCTAAAACTTGGAAACAGCCCAAATGCCCATCAACTGAAGACTGGATAAAGAAAATGTGGGGTTTTTTATAAAAATGGAGTACTACTCAGCCATAAAAAATTAGAAAATAGAGACATTTATAGTTAAATGGATGCACACTGAGGCGATACTCTTAAGTGAAATAAATAGGACTCACATGTATAAATACCGAATAGTTTCTCTAGTGTGAGAAACTGAAAGTGTAAATAAGGACTAAAAGGTATAATAGATAATGTGAAACAGGAAGAAAAGGGGCAAAGGGGAAGGGGAAGTGGGAGGGGTAGGGGAAAGGAAAGAAGGGAATGGTATTAATATGGGAAAATGGAAAAATGGAAACGAAGTCTTTGTAAATAGGGAGGAATGGAGGGGTTGAAGGGAGGGCAGGGGAAGGGGGGGAAGTAAGAACCAAGAGAGACTATGCGAAGGTGCAAATTTCCAATGATGAATGTCATTCTATTGTATACCTAAAATGTACCAATGATTAGAATGAATAATCGATAATGCAAAATAGGAAGAAAAGGTCCAAAGGGGTCAGGGAAGTGGGAGGGGCAGGGGAAAGGAAAAATTATGAGAAATGGAAAAAATGGAAACAAAGTCTTTGTAAATAGGGAAGGGTGGAGGAGGTGAAGGGAGGGCTAGGAATGGGGAAAAAATAAAAAGATGCATCATGTAAAGGTACAATTCCCAGTGAGAAATGTAAATGTATTGTATACCTAAAAATGTACCAATGTAAAAAAAAACAATTATTCCATTCTTACATCATCTGTTCTCTCTCTCAATTCTCCAACTTTCTGCCCCCTAACTCAGCCACTGGACTGATTTTGAAGCAAATCCCAACATCATGTGGTTTTACCTATATACACATCAGTAGTATGTCTAAAAGAATAGGATTCTTTTAAAATAACTGTACCATTATTACACCTAAAAGCAATCATTTTTAGCACCTTTAAATATATAATCAAGGTTTACATTTTCCAGTTGCATCATAGTTTTTAGTTTATTTATTGAAATCAGCACCCAAATGACTTCTGGAGCTTGTAACTGGTGGGTGTCACTAATCATCAATGACTCTTATGTTCTCCAACTCTCTTTTATTGTTGTGTCTTATTTATTGATGAGCCAGATGGTTTGCCACCTAATTTCCATAAACTACATTTTGTTTGCATTCCTATGGTGTCCTTTAACATGTTCTTTTGTCTCCTGTCTTCCAGGCAGCTCTAGACCTGTGCTGTCCAATGCAGAAGGCCACAGCCACTTATGGCTATTTAAATTTAAATTAATTAAAATTTAATAAAATGTAAAACTCAGTTCCTCAGGTACTCGAGTCTTTATTTCAACTGCTTGACATATACACATAGCTAGTGGCTACTCTATTGGACTGCATGTATGTTCTGCGCATATACAGAGCACTATCTCATTACAGAAAGTTCTCCTGGATGTGCTGTTCTTTAGATTCAGGCTAGGTTTTTGTTATTGTTTCTGCTGTTGTTCATCGCTACTTAATAGGTAGTATTATGATACTTCTATCAAAAGACACATAAACTCTTATTATCTTTCTTCTAGTGATGTTAACTGTTATTGTGAACATTTTCTAGACTCTGCAATTTAGATTTAAACATTCTATCACTCCTTCATGTATCAGCTGGAATATCTGTATAAAGAGAAACTTCCCCTCCTCTACTGAGTGTCCTGAGATACAATCTGTATAAGAAAGGCAGAGTAAACACCTGATCCTTTCTCCTTATTTACCAGTTTTAAAAGTAATAAATCTTCTAAATGTGACCAGTGACGTGTTTTATCCTGAATACCACTATGCACTTAAACATAGTTGATGTGTTCCAATGAAGAAATTAGCAACAATTAATAACTTTGTGTGAATGTGTGTGTATTCACATTGTTTATCACTATAATTTGGGAAATAAAATCTTAGAAGTTAGATTTCTGAGTCTAAACATAAGTGCATACGTAATTTTTCCACCATCTAATTCGTGACACACATTTGTATTGGTTATTTGCTGGCTGCTTTATCCATTGTAAATCTAGTTCTAAGTTAGAGTAAATAATAGTTTCCAATGCTGCTTTGCCACCTTCGTGTGGCATTCCAATCTCATATACAGAATCACACAATTTTCAAAAGACCGAGCCAGCTGGATTCTGTTATGAGTGTGGCTTAAACACTTATTAGTGAAGTGTTTGGTAGCTGGAATCTGGAGGGGGGTCCCATGGACATATTCAAGTTTTTGATAAAAACCATCTGAAAGAATTAATAGATCCAGGGAGAAAACTTCAACAGGATTGAGAGGTTATCAGTCCCAATCCGCTCATCTCCCAGCTGAGGAAACTGAGGCTCAGTGACTGCCAGCCTGGTTTCTAGCTGCGTCACACATACGCTTCCCAGGCACTTCTGCTTTGCCTTTGTCTTCTCCAATTTCCCTTCATCTGCCAAACCCCAGGCAGAGTGAGGTGCCTGGGAGCAGGGGAGCAGGAACAAGCAGGCCTCTCAGAGCCCTGGTGCTTCTTCAGCCAGAGCCACTGCCCTCCGTTCTATCACGGCCTCTCTGGATCCCACGCGCCAACCTCTAGATCTCTTCAGCAGGGCAGGAGAGCCAGCCAACCCTGACTGTCACCACCTCCACCTCTTCCTGATAGGACGCAGCCGTTCCTGCTCCTGAGAGACAGACATGCTGACAACTGAATCAGGCATTTGCAATTCACCTGCCGGAGCCCAAAGCATCCTTTCTCCAGAGAAAGGAAGGAAGGATCGGCCCCGCCCAGCTGTCAGGTCAGGCCTCATGGAAGATGTAAGGGGACCCCTGACAACTGCTCCTAAGGTCTTAGCTCCACTGCACCATTCTGAGCCCAGACAAAACCTCCTGGCGGCTGGGCCCTCCCACTGTGCTCTGCTGGCTGGGATCTGCACAGGTAGACAAACACAAAGGTTCTCTCCCCAGGAGCATAGCAAGGCCCCTGGGGAACGAGAGGCCCACAACCTGACTCCTGTGCTCAGCTATCAGATGCAGTCACCCAGCACCGATCCTCCCAGCAGCCTGCTGCCTGCTCTGTCTCTCCCTACTCCTCCAAGGCTTGAGCCTAAGCCACACTGTGCCCAATGTGACTGCCTGAAAGGCATCCTGCTGTGTCATCGCCAGGGAATGCACTCCTTGGCATTTCAGAAACCAGTGGCATCCAACTTGGGATTTCCAGATGCCTAAGTGTTTGTGAAGATAGTAATGGGTGAAGACAGTAACCTATACAAAGTTTTTAAACCATTGTGGTTTATATTTATCACCATATCTAACTGTGCAAAACCAACAGGAACATAGAGGGTAGATTTGATCAGGGCATGCTGCATGCATGTATCAAAATGTCACAGTAAATGCCATTAATATGTACAATAAATAAATATTACTCAAAAGAGGAAGGGGTGTTCGCACATAAGAAACTGGTGGTGTGGGAAAGCTACAATTGTGGTGTTTCTCACTCTCCTCAAGGGGAAGCCAGGAGCCTAAAAAGAGACAGAAGTGTTTTAAGAAGGGCAGACGGGGATTATAGCCTAGACTTTATGAATTGCTGACCTTGTGAACATGGACAAAAGAATCGCTGCAAATCCACCTTTGGTCTCTGAAAGTAGGGACATCTCCTCCATGTCACAGAGCAGGGGCACGAATTAAATGACCTAAGTAGATTAACCACCTCGAGAGCAACAAGCACACAAGAAGAGGCTGGTGGACACTCGGCTCCTCCCACCACGGCCTCTCCCTCGCCCTCATGAGGAAGAAGCCCTTTACCCCTGAGGCTCTAACCTTCAAATCAGAGGTGGTCTTCATGTCTACAACATGGCATGCTCATGATGACTTATCCTCTCCGAGCCTAAGCTTTCTCAAATGAAAACTTTTCTTGCAGGGTTGCTTTGAAGATTAGAAAGAATGGACCATCAAGCATTTGCTCAACACAATAAAGATTTTACTGTTTTTCTTTCTTTCCTTTTCTTCTGCTTTTTTTTTTTTTCTTGTTCCAATACTGAAGACTAAGGCCAGGGCCTTCACACTGAACTACATCCATAGTCCTTTTTTAATTTTTATTTTTAAATTTTGAGACAGGGACTTACTAAATTATACAGGCTGGGCTTGAACTTGAAATCCTCCTGCCTCCACCTTCCAGAGAGCTGGGATTACAGCTGTGCACCACCATACCCAGCTTATTTTTCATGCTCCCCACCCCACCATGTAGGTCGGCTCCACTGAGAAGAAGCCCAGAACCCCCTAAGCGGGAAGATCTGAGCGGGAGGAGAGTAAAGGTGAAGGTGCTGAGCACCGTGCACTCTCAAAAGGATGACTGCTGCCCAGGGCCACAAATCAAGTCTCAGAGGGATGATAAAGGGCTAAGGAGAAAAACGTCTTAAATACCATAATGGTTTGGCTTCTCATAGGGTCATGGTTCATAAACACATTTGTGCTATTTTTTTTCTTTTCTTTTTTTTTCTGGTACCGAGGATTGAACTCAGGTCCTTGCACTTGCACAGCAGGCGGTGAAACCACTGAGCTAAATCCCCGACCCTTTTTTTTGTTTTTTGAGACAGGGTCTCACTATGTTGTCCAGGCTAGTCTAGAAGTCCTGGGCTCAAGTGATCCTTCTGCCGCAGCCTTCAGAGTAATCAGGACTACAGTGTGTGCACCACTCACCCGGGTGGGAAATCAAATTTTATGATGGGGAAGAGTTTGGCAATTAGTGGGGAAAATGTCTAAAAACGTTCCTTGGGAGGCAATAAAGAAGGAAAAAAGATTTAGACCTATATGGAGCCCAGAAACATCTAAACAGAAAAGTAAATAATCAACAGGGAAATATTTTCCCTTCAGATTAGAAGGAATGGTCAAGGAGGGGCAGTTTTTGTCGTTGTTTTTTTAAACTTGGGTTTTGCTGTTTTGTCTGTTGTATTTTTTGCTGGTCATGGTGTCCTGGAATCCTTGTTAAAGAACACGCCCTTGAGAGTCAAAATGACCAAGATTCAAAATGTATATCTACCAGTGCCCCAAAACAAATGTAATTACCATGTATTGCAAACATATACTAACAAAAAATAAATTTAAAAAAGAACACCCCCTTGCACTCCCTCCAGTGCCCTGGGTCAGACTGCACTACCCTGCCACTGCCTGCTGTTCTGACCACTCCTCAAACTCTTGCCACCAACAAGCCTGGAACCACAGCAGTGCTGGGGAGGCCCTGAATTGTACAGCAACATCCTCACAGAGAAGGGAGGTTCCTGGCAAAGAAAAAAATGAGCAGTGAAAAGAAAGTAACAGACAGGTATGGGAAGACACGTTTGGAGAAATACCAACATGACTTCCTTTTTGTTTTTTCCAATACCGGGGATTGAACCCAACGCCTTCACACTGAGCTACATCTGCAGCCCATCTTTCATGTTTTTATTTTGAGACAGGGTCTCGCTAAGTCTCTAAGTTGCCCAGGATGGGCTCAAACTTTTGCCCCCCCCCTTTCCTGAGCGCTGGGATTACGGACATGCACACCACACCTAGCCACTCCTCGCTTTTTTTACCATCCTGCAGAAAGCCCTCCTGCACAAGTGCACCTTTCTGGGCTGTCAGTATGCAAAGCCACCAATGCCATCACCAATAAAATGCACTTCAGGAATTCCAGCTTCCTGTGGACCACACACCAAGCTGACACCCACAGAGAAGTGGACAAAGAAGCTCCACCCAGTGGCTGTGTTTTCATGACACGCGGAGGGTGGAGGGTTTGGACTTCCAGCCTCCAGACAGCATTCAGTGGGCACCCGCTTCCTGGGCAGCGGATGGAAGCCCGACCAGCTGTCCCCCAGCCCAGCCCTGGGCCTCATCTGCAGACTCTTACAGGGCTCCACAAACTGACCTCTGCAGGTTCACACAGGAAGTCGGGACTGCTGGAGACAGTCTATTTGTGCCTGCCTCTGAATAATTTAGCACTCCCTCCAAAATAGACTTTCATTAGAATTTGTCAATTCCTGTGCATTTGAGCAGACAGCCTTAAAAAAAGAAAAAGGAAGGAAAAGTTCCCACACATGTTACCTCCAAGAGGTGGAAGAGACAGGCGGTGGCACAATTTTTGTTCTCGTGGGGGGGGGGGTGTGAAAACTCTGATCACTGATTCATCTGACCCAATAGTCAACGTTGACCTTTCCTGTTTAATTAGCCCCGAGAACGAGATGCAGGAGAAAATGCTCAGTTCTCACAAATGCACTGGTGTCAGTTTCCACCCTGGCCTTATTCTGCAGATGATGGCATTCAAGTCATCATACCTTTATGACCCTCAGTTTCTCCACCTGCAAAATGTGAGTATTAATGTGGCCTCCCTCACAGGGCTGTTACAGGATTAAACGAGTTAATGGGAATAATGCACATTTCACAGTCTCTCATCTTCTGTCCCTTATTATACATAGGTGTTAAGTAAAATTTTGCCTGTTCCCATTGAAGAACCAGACAGGCCCAGTTTCCAGCTCTACGTAAGCCACTTCTTTCTTCTCTTGCTTGGACTGCCAAACACTCATGGGAAAAATGAACCACACACACAAACATACATGTGTACAGGTATGGATATACACACATATCTGCCTGCTCATCAGCTCAACCAAAAAAAAATGTTCCAATCAACTGAACTCCAGTCCTGCTGTCAACACCCCCAGGCGGTGCCTAGCTTTTTTCTCCTGGTCCAAATCTTCTCCATGAATCTCACCCTACTCCAAAGCCCTCTCTCCAACCCTGACCTCACAGCCCCATTCGTTCTCTGAATACCTTCTCTCACATCATCTCCTAGCTTTGTCCACTCAGATCTCTTCCCCTCCTCACTGTGCTTCTGACGCACAGCTCCCCATTTCCAAGGCTACTCTGCATCCTGAATCGCAGGCTCCACCCCTTCCCCTTCCTTTCTGAGCTTGACTCCAACAACTGTCTCCTCCCTTTGCATCTTCAAGCTCCTTCTCCTCACCCTCTTACTTTTTCCCCTGTAAAAATGCTCCGAGACCCATACCCTGTAAACATTTCTTTCAAACTTGTTCCTTATAACCTCACTCTGTAGTCACTCCTTCTTTTCAGCATCAAACATCTTAAAAGAAGGTCTGGGTGGGCCGAGTGTGGTGCCACCTACCTCGAATCCCAGCATTCTGGGAGGCTGAGGCAGGAAAATCATGAGTTTGAACAGAGCCTGGGCAACTTAGTGGATTTGCGAGAACTTGTCTCAAATTTAAATAAATAAATAAGAATGATAAGAATGGCTGGGGATGTAGTTAGTGTCAAGGCCCTGAGTTCAATCCCCAGTACTAAATAAATAAATAAATAAAGTCACAGGCCAAGCCCCACATGCTTGTGCCTCTGCTGCTGGCTCTGCAGCTCCTCCTCTCTACTGTACTAGCAGCGCGTCCTTGGGACTCACCTGCCCTGTCCCCCGCCTTTATCCCCATCCTTCTCAACCCTTTCCTGGTCAGACTTCTCCCACTTGGGTGACTATGTCCTCTCATAACTTTCCTCCTTCCTCCCTGTGAGTCTATGCACCTCATTTTTCTCTTCTGCCTCTACTCTCTCTCCCTGGGTGATTTCAGCAACTTGTGCCGCATCACACTTCCGCCCCGGCTGAGTGCATCACTCCAGCCCTAACCTTGACCATGAATTTGCAACATGTGCCTGAGCCTGCCACTCAATAAATGCCCAACATGGGATTAGTATTCTTCTAACCCTCCTCCCCACTGCCCCAGCCCAGGACCCTCACTGCCAGACAACTCTTCCTGCTTTTTGCAGCCCCACTTCCCACCATCACATCCTCGCCCTTCCATCCCAGCATCTGAGTCATCATTGGTCCCTCTGGTCCCGATTCAGGCTCTGGCAATGCTCATCTGCATGCCAGCAGCAACTGCCTGCATGGCCCAGCCTGCACCCCTCTCTTTCAAGCCCATCCACCCCACCAGCGACAACCATCACCTTAGAACAGCTATTAGCATGAGCTGCCACAGCTGAGCCCTGGCCTGGTACCAGGCACTGAGCTAGGCTCTTTATATGCTTTGTCCCTCTTACCCTTCCCAAGTTCCCTGCATGGCCACAATTCACTTCTGCATTGTACAGATGAAGCAGGGGCTGAAGAAAAGCATGCTCATGGCCCCACCATTAGTAAGTGGTGGGCTCAACGACTCCAGGATGCAGGCCAGAAACCGTAAAGTCAAACTGCCTCCATCGATGAATCACATCAGACCAAACAAATCCTCTCCAAAGAGGCCTTCAGTAGCTCCCCACTGCCTACCAATTTCCTGGGCATGGTCCCCAAGGCCATCCATGGCAGCCATGCAGCACAACTGAGCTGGGCTCACCATGCTAGACACTCCATGGGTCACCTCCATCCTCCCATCCAGCTTTGCACCCACATCCATACTCTCAGACCAACCCCAGTTTGGGACTTTCCCAAACCAACTGCACCTTGCTGGCTTCCACCATTTGACTTCGCTCAGTTTGAAGCTCCCTCCCTCCCTCCCTCCCCGACTTCAACTCAGGATACTTGATGTCTCCCATGCAGCACAGCCCAGCTCTTCACTTCTCCCTGCCACGGCCTTCTTTTCATTCTTCTTAGCAGATGGTCATTTCAAGTTGACTCTGATTTCTTCAGGGTAGACACCTCAGTGCAATTTCTATAATATGCCATGTGTGTGTCCTAAGGCATGTTAAATATCTGTTTGAATGTTTTGACCCTCAAGGGTCTTACATGTGCAATGTCACTGAGATGATTTTATCTGAAAATCAGCAAGAAAAGAGGCTCAAGGGTGGCAACATAAGAATCTCATGTTCGATCCTCCCTGGTCAATTCTCCTCCACCAGCTGCAGAACCCAGTGAGTCCCTGGTCCATTTATATGTTCTGACTCTGTGCGGCGAAAGCACTGTCACAAGCTGCAAAGAGAAATTTTAAGGAAAGAACAGAGCAGCTTCGCATTCTAACACCTCCCCCTGCTCTCCCTTCCCACCTTCTTCTCAGAGAACAACCTCTGAGCGTGACTCAGTTGGAAGAAGCTCCAAACAGCTCCCGGGAGGGGCTAGGACTCTGCCAGACAGCCCTGGGTGGGGGTAGGGGGATGCAGCTTCTGCACACCCCAGATTTGACTTCAGCCCTTGGGGTGAACCCAACAGTGATAAGAGGCATCACAGGTGGAAAGGAATTTGCTCCTGTCCTCCAGGGGAACAGGCTCAGATACCTCAGGAGGTTTTTCTGGGCGGAGCAACAGATGCCACTCATTAGTCACTGTCTCCTCCCCAGTCTTCTCATGGTACCTAAAATGTACATCCCTTTCGTGTTTACAATGAGGAAGACAACCCGCTCAGGAAGCTCAGAGAACAACTCCCAAATCTACACGGCTTCACAGAGTTAATGTGGAGATCCTGGTGGACCCCAGGACTATTTCTGTGTCCCAATTTCCAGAAGTTAAACCTGAACTCCACCTATGCAGACCGCAGGGCCCAGCCCAGCAGGACATTTGCCAGATGGCTCACTCCTTCCACCCCTGTGCTCACCCCACCTCCTCCCCCTCCCAGCATCTCTGCTCCTGTGCACACAAACGCCCTTTGGGGCCATCCCTGGATCCGTCTGTGACTGCTCTGCCTCCCGAGTGTTCTTCTCTCCCTCATCCAAGAGGCTTTTTGTTCCAGAGAGAATTGTTATTTTGCAAAATCAGGGTAGTGTGGACAATCTGCTTTCTAAACATCTACCGAGCTTTCCTGCCAGGGGACATAAGACGAGCTGCTGGCCAGGGCTGTCGGGCATGGGAGTGGAGAACAGGACTCTCTGCTGGCAGCTCAAGCCAGGGCTCCGCATAATGAGCTGGCTCTGAGGCAGCTCCACCAAGGGTGCCTCTGATCTGTTTCCCAGCCTGGCCTCTGCCCCTGAATTAGAGCTCTTAGAAATGCTTAGCTCCCCTCCCATCTGCCTGACCCTCTCGCCCACCCCTTTCTCTTTTCTCCAAGATGAAGCTGAGCACCCAGAGCAAGAAAGGGTAGAGAACATTTTATGAGCTTCTGCCATATGCCCAGCTCAGAGCTGGAAGCTTGATATTCATTCTGTCTACACAAGAACCTTCCAGGTAGATTATGGTCATCATTCCTTGTGTAGAAGGGAATATTCTGCCAAGCTCAGTGAGGCTAAGCATCTAGCTCAAAACCACACAACTAGAAATTAATGGAGCCAGCACTGGTAGACTTGGACTTTGATTCCAAAGCCCATGTTATGTTGTCCTACAATACTGACTAGAAGTAGGGAGAGTGGACACTCCCGTTTTGTTTCTGATCCTAAAGGAAAAGCATTCCATCTTCTTGCCGCTAACTATGAGGTTTTCCACTGTGGGTTCTCCATAGATGCCCTTTATCTGGCTGAGAAAGTTCCCTTCTATTCCTAGTTTGAGTATTTTTATGAGGAAAGGGTGTTGGATTTTGTCAACAGAGTATTTTTCTGTGTAGATGGGATGATCATGTAAGATTTTTTTTTTCATTCCATTGAAGTGGTATATTACATTTGCTGACTTGTTGGCCCACCTTACATCCCTGGGATAAATGTCATTAGGCCAAGGTATATAACCCTTCTTATATGTTGCTAGATTCTGTTTGCTAGTACTCTGTAGAGATTTTTGTATTTCCACATTAGAAATATTGATCTATAGTTTCCTTTTCTTGTGAAGTCTGTGTCTAGTTTTAGCCACTGAAACTTTTTACAATGAGGCTGATATAAGCAAGTAGTGATGACAGACAGAATAACAACTCCCTAGGTAGATCCACATCTTAACCCAAGAACCTGTGAATATTTGCCTTCTACAGCAAAGTTATTTCGCAGACATGATTAAGTTAAAGATATCGAGATAGCGAGAGCCCAGTGTGACCAATCCCAAGGGTCCTTATAAGTGAAAGATGGAGGCAGGAGGGTCTGAGTGGGAAAGAAGCTTGGAGACACTAAGACCTTGGCTTTTACAGTGGAGAAAAAAGACCCGCAAGAGTAGGCATCCAGGTGACTTCAAGAAGGACAAGCCAAAGAGCCAGATTCCCCTTAAAGTCTCCAAACGAATACAGCCCTGCTGACACCTTGCTCTTAACCCAGCAAGACCCACTTTAGACCTTTGATCTCCAGAAATGTAAAAAACATCTGTGCCATTTGGGGTCATTTGTTACAGTATCCACAGTGAACAAATCCAAGAGCCCAGGCTAAGGCCTACTGTTCACCCCAAGTCAGGCATGGAGATGTGGCTCATCAGCCCTGGAACCACAGGTCCCACTCCCATGACCCAAGCATTCCTCATGGCGACAGCAGCCGGAATGTCACTCTAGCTATTTTCAAGGACAGATCTACATGCAAAACAGAATCCTCATCTTGGCATGACCAGGACCTCTTCTACCCTAATCACGCCAACACGGGAACTCAACCCATATTCGGAAGGATGATGAGGACCACTGGAGAAAAGGGAGAGAGTTGAGCCACCCTGACAAGTCTCCAGCTCTAAGCCCCCTGCTGTGCCCACAGAAGGCACTGCTTTGCCAAGGGAACCCTCATATCTGACCTTCTTCTCGAGAATGTTCTCTTTCTTGGGCAGCATTTAGAATGTTGTCATCAAGATTGCCTTCTGGGGTCTTTTTTCTGAACAGGCTTGGCTGACCAACTTTTTGAGTGGGTTAGATGTATCTTTCTTTTGAGTTCAGACTATTAAGTGAGTAACCTAACCCAAGCATAGTGGTGCATGGCTGTAATCCAAGACCCAAGGGAGGCTGAGGCAGGAGAGTTCCAAGTTCAAGTCTTGCCTGGGTAACTTAAGGAGACCCAGTCTCACAGATTAAAAATAAATAAATAAAGGGCTGGGGGTGTAGCTCAGTGGTAGAGCACTTTCAGGTTCCATCCCCAGTACTGAAAAAAGAAAGTAATATATTTAAAGCACTTAGATCATAGGCCTAGCCAAGTAAGCACTTGGAAATGTCAACTGGTATTATTATTATTGCCATTAGTGTTACTAGTATACTCAGTGTAGTCATGTCCAAGTAGAGGAAGCAGGGAATCCTTTCCTCTTTACGGTGACTTCCTTTTCTCACTTTGCTTCTTATTGCCTGATCTCCAACTTCCAAGTTTAGGGAGGCCTCGCCCCTTGTACTGACAGCACAGTGGGAACCACACAGAGGTGGGCCGGGGTCACGGTTGGATGTGTAGATGTAAGCTGTAAGATGTTTCCAATGATAACAAAACATAAGTGAAGCCCAGAGTACAGCATCTGGCATAGAGCAGAAACTTAACCTGCATTTTTGCTCTCACGCTCACTCCCTGCTATGACCTGAGTTTCCTCAAAGTTCATGTGCTAGATTCGGAACCCCCAGGACCCCAGAAGCCAATGTGTGATTGTATTAGGAGATGGAGGTCTTTAAAGAGGTAATTAAGGTAAAATGAGGCTGATCTATGACCGCCGTGATAAGAAGAGGCGATTAGGATGCAAGGATACAGAAGGAAGACCATGTGAAGACACGAGGATAGATCTGGTGAGAAAATTAACTGCTATTGTTTAACCCTCCTGCTCACTGGTTTTCTGTTATGGAAGCCACAGCAAAAGAAGCCCCTTTTCAATAATGAATATTTGGCCTGGCAATGCAGCTCGATGGGAGAGTGCTTGCCTAGCAGGCAAAATTCTGGTTTCCTTCCCTGCATCTTTGGAGAGCAAAAAGTTGAAGTGCAACATACAAGAAGTCCCTGTTCCCTCGGGACCTAAAACTCTGTTCTGCAGAGATCTCGCACAGACTCCTCGCCTGGGCTTGGCAGCTGTCCCTCACACTCGGTGGAGGGTTTCTCAAGATCCCCCCAAGAGTCCCCCTGGGAAGTCGTGCGTCGCAGCCTCACAGAGGAAACACCACTCACTGCAGAGATGAAAAACTGTAAAATCGCAAATGACAGAATCGTGACTTCCCTGGGGAATAAATAGCGTGAACAGATGGACCATGAGGCTGGAAATTTTCATTTAAATCTTAATAGAACTTTGATAACTTAATGAATGTGGCAAGAAAAGAATAGCAAACCAGTAGCTGCAAGCTAAAACATGTCCACCCACCTTGCTGTTAACCCCAGGATAATTTTCCCAGAAAGGAGCACAACAGGATTACATGGACAAAATATTTCTGGGAGGCTTTACAGCATCCCTCTAAACACCTTGCAATCAGGTAACATCCAAGGCAATGCAATGAACTCCATTTTCTCTGTCCCCCTCTGCAAGGCCCCCGCCCCCAGCACAACCTGGGTGACTTTTTAGAAAGAGATGAATTTATAGATTGGCATGCAGGGGACACAGACCAAAGTGCTCAGAGCCAGGATTATTCCTCCTGGAGATCACTTCTAGTTTTTCCAAACCACCAAATCCATACTTTGTCCATTAGTCCCTCCTTGCTTATCTCTGGAGACCCTCAGTGAAGATTTGTTCCACACAGAGCAAGGAGTCCCAAGACCTGGATCACAGCTCTACCACCCACTGTGTAGAAAGAGACTTAGCTTCTCTGTCCAGCAGGAATAACACTCCCTTCCTTGCACAAATCTGTTGTACAGAGCAGATGAGATCTACTCTTCAGAACAGTAGACAAATAACTGGCCTAGAGCGAATGCAGACCCTGGACCCCCCATTTGTGTCCCACAGATGACACACTGTACACAGGGACTATTTAATCCATGAACAAACCGCATCTCCACTCTTGGTTATTTTGGAATACCTAATGCTGACTCTATGGTAGTAGTCGCGAACTATGGCACGCATGTTATTGTGTTTTTCTTTTAAGACTAAAGATATTAATGTATGAGTTGATATTTCTAAACTACAACCTCAGTATTTAGGTTTAGTTGCAGTGTGGTATTTGTCTTTCTGGGCCTGGCTTGTTTCACTTGACATAATGTCTCCAGGTGGTTCAGGCTCTTATTTCACAGATGACTTAGAAAATCGAGGATTAAGAACAGACAAAAGGTTGGAGAAAATGAGCCCCAGGTGCAAAGCATCTTAACTAAAACATGAAATTTTGTTAAGTCACATAGAGAGAACTGGCCTACACTGGCAGCACAAAGGATGGAGAAGGACCCAGAGCTGGGGAGCTGCTCTGCAGCACGTACTGGCAGAGAAGAGGAGGCAGTGAGTGGTGTCCAAATGGCACCGGATGGGGGAGGCGTCTCAGCAGGAGAAAGCTGAGTGGTTAAAGATGACTTGGGCAGGGCTATCAACCATAGGGGCCCAAGCTTTCCAGACTGGGCCCCAGGGAGGATGTTGGGGACCCCATTAATGCACAGCATGACTTAACTCCTGATGGAGGGGAGGACATGTTGGAAGCTGGCTCCTGTGCTCATTTTATCTGTATCCACACACCCTGGATTCATAGGACAAACTCAGCACGTTAACAGGAAACAGTGATGTTTACCAAATGGGAGATACTGTGGGAGAATAGTCATTGGGTCAGACTCCTGGAATCAACAGGCAAGCACTTCTTTTAAAAATATTGTTAATAGGGGCCGAGGATTTAGCTCAGTGGTTCCACCGCCTGCCTTGAAAGCACAAGCACCTGAGTTCGATTCCAGATACCAAAAAA
>NW_004624768.1:12603335-12624595 GCF_000247695.1 Heterocephalus glaber
AGATTTAATATCTGAGATTTATATATTGTTAATACAGATACAATTTAAGTGGCCCTAACCAAAATGCTTGGGACCAGAAGTGTTTCAGATTTCAGATTATTTTCAGATTCTGGAATATTTGCACATACAGTGGTACCTTCATTCACGAACACTTTTATTTGTAAGCAATTTCACCTGCCAACAGAAGCACTTGGCAAAATTTTGTTCTTGTTTGCAAACTACGCACTGAGTGACAAACACAACCATGGCCATCTTTCCCACACTCACACACACATGGCCATCTTTTCCAGAATTGTAGAACAAATTAAGTTTGTGAACTGAGGTATCACTGTACATAATGAGGTATCTTAGGGAAGGGATCCAAGTCTAAATGCAAAATTCTCTGTTTCCTGTACACCTTACACAGCCTGATGGTACCTCTATAAATTATTTTTAGTGCCCCTGCTTTTTGACTGTGACCTGTCACACGTGAGGTCAGATGTGGATCTTCGGTTTGTGACATCACTTTGGAGTTCAAAAGTCTCAGATTTGCAGTATCTGGAAATTCGGATTTTCCGATTAGGAATGCAGAACACAGAAATACTTTTCTGCATAAGCACAGAAGGGAAGGTGGTGACAGAGAGCAACCGATTCCCCAACTGGGATGAGAACTCATGTGACTAAGGAGAGCTGATGTTCAGATCTTCTATGCTTTCTTCTCTAAGCTAACACTTCTTTCTTCCCTTCCACTTTGTGGGTACCCTGTTTAGTTTTGTCCAACTTCTGAGGCCATCTTCAGAAGGTAAAGAGAAATATATTTTTAAAAGCAAAAAATATGACAGAATATGAAAGACAAAGAAGCAAGATTCTATAAGAATTATGGGTGATGGGCCAGGGATTTGGCTCAGTGGTTTCGCCACCTGCTGCACAAGTGCAAAGACCAGAGTTCGATCCCTGGTACCAAAAAACAAAAACAAAACAAGAATTATGATTGACTCCAGAGACAAAGCAAAAGCAGTAGAAACAGAAATCATAATTGAAGATTTCCTATATTACTGTGTCTCAGCTGCACATTAGGATCACAGGACTAGCTTATTTTAAAAATGCAATTTCCCTGGGCCGGGGATTTAGCTCAGTGGTTCCAGCACCTGCCTCACAAGTGCAAGGTCCCAAGTTCAATCCCCGGTACCAAAAAAAAAAAAAAAAATGCAATTTCCCACCCAAGTCCCGAGAGTCTGGATTAAGCATTCTCATGAGGTTTAGGAAGGTTTAATAATCTCCTCCTCTTATTCTATGTATAGCCAGGGTTGAGAACCAAAGTAGTACATAAAAACTTGCCTAGTGTGGTGAAAACTTTGACTCTAAATCCATAATGCTGACTCCCAAGCAGTCATCCTCACTGTTGGGGTCAAGGGGGACAGAACAGGCATGCACAGGGACAGTGTCTCCACAGCATCTCCTCAGAGGTCCTCAGCAGCCACCGCTTCTGGGTTGGCAGGGACCAATCCCAGCACTTTTGTGCTTCAAAGAGAAAAGAACAAAATAAGCTACCGACATAAGAGCAAAATTTCCTATGGTCATACGTTAGACTCCCTCTCACTCTAATCCACGGGAGACAGTTTGCAGGGCTCTTAAGAGAGAGGAGACTGCCGCCTGCCTCGCAAGTGCAAGGTCCCGAGCTCGATGCCCGATACCAAAAAAAAAAAGAGAGAGGAGAAATTGCAGTTTTATAGCTCAGATTTCAGAATCAGAAAGTCTGGAATGTGTACCCAGCTCTGCCAACCACTAGTACTTGAATTGTCCTGGGTAAATTGGGAGGATTAAATGAAATATTGAAATTAAAGAACTAATACATAGTAAGTGCTCAATAAGGTTCATTGCTATTGGGGTTTTTTTTATCATTTTTCAAATATAAAGCTTTATATGTGACTAGTTTGGACACAGGAGACACATAAATGGTACAAAATTATACAAATAGCTTTCCAATTCATTGGAGAAAGGAGAACTATTCGCTAAATGGTACTGAAAAAACTAATTAACAATAGCTAAAATGAACTAAAATATAGATCCTTACCTCAACACTAGGTTATAATAAAGCACAAACAGATTAAAAGATCACACATAAAATTTAAAAAATTAGCCAGGCATGGTGGCACACCCTCATAATCCCAGCAATGCGGGAGGCCAAGGCAAGAGGACCATAAGTTCAACCCCAGTCTGAGCAAAGCAGAAACTTAGCAAGACTTGGTTTCAAAACTAAAAATAAAAAATAAAAAAGGACCAGGGATGTAGCTCAGTGTAAACATCCTGGATTCAATCCCAGTACTGAAAAAAATTTAATAAATATTTAATAAAATAATTTAAAATAATCAAAACTTTTCAGTGAATACTTTCCCGATTTTAAGATAAGAACGTTCTATACAAGAAAAAGGAGATTTTAACAGAACTAATAATTAGTTCATATTAGTAATATAAATATATCATTTGTATTAGTAATATGAACATATATTAAAACTAGACCTTTAAATGGCAAGAAGACCATAGAAATACAAAGTTAAAGTCAAACACATTGGAAAAATATTGGCAATAATTAGGACAATCACTGACTGAATCTCCTCAATATACACAGAGCAATTACTGACATATAAAAGACACTAACACTCGCTTTTAAAATGAACATAAAATATGGAAAAAGGGCTGGAGATTTAGCTCAGTGGTTTCCCTGCCTGCCTCGCAAACACGAGGACCTGAGTTTGATCCCCAGTACCAAACAAAAAAAAAAAGGAAAAATGGGAAAAAAACATGGTTAGAAGTGGAAGTACAATCAGTCAATAAACAAAAGTACTCAGTCTCATCAGCAATCAGACAAATGAAGAGTTAAATAAGATGTTCTCTCATCTAACAAACTGACAATGTTTGATTTTCCTTTTAACAATTACACCCACTCCAAGCAAGGATGCATGGTGGGGGCACTCATCCTTTGCTAGCTGCAGGGTAAATTAGAACAACTTTTCTGGAAAGCAAGTTAGCCATGTGAGCAAAGAGCTTTATAAGTTTTCCTTTTATCTGAATCTTTCTCTATCGCAAGTATCACTTTTCTAATCAGGAAAAAATAATCTTGAGCACAAGGAAACCAATTAGCTGGATGAAAACTTTGATTATTCACCAATTTTTGCAAACAAAAGATTGAGAACAAATCACAATAGGGATATAATTTAAGTTTATAACAATCAGAGCCCGGAGTCGGGTTCGTCACTAAATTTAGTCAGGTCACCAAAGAGCCCAGGCCTAAGCATGAAAACAAACCAATTCCTTCCCCTAGTTCCAGCTCAAATGACAGACTACATTAGTTACGTCTTAAATTCTTTGCTCGTCCACTTTAGCCATTTAATCTCTCCTTGAAAGCTGAAAGACTGTCAAATTGGGGAAAGATTTATCTGTTAAAAGATAGCTCTTACCACTGGGAAAATCTTGTTCCCTCAGAAATGTCAACCCTCTGCTGTTTGAAAAGCTGGGTCCTCTGCCTGCATTTTTCTCTCTGTGTTTTTGGACTCCACCTTATTCTGAAAAGTGGAACAACTGGCCAGGCATTCTGCAAAGGATTCCATCTGCTGCAGGCCAGACAGAAGCTGTGGATTAAGAATAAAAGCCTGGAGCCTCAAGCGGATCAGCCAGCATGCCCACACCCCCAGGGCTGCCTTTTGTGCAGAGTGAACTCATTAGCCAGAGTATAACACAGTGTATGATTCCAAACAGAGTTGGAGGGAGGAGGGAAGGAGCTGTGAAGGGGAGCCAGAGGTGGAGAAGGAGGTAGATTAATTGTGTTCATTCAAACCGGAACATGGATAGAACAACAATAACAACAGCAACAAAAATTCTGACTGTGATAGGGATATGTCCCTCCCTGGCATTGCTGTGGTATGGACAGGGCCCTTCATGTGTATACTTTCCCGGGGACAGTGTCGGCCTCACCTTGGTGCTCTTCAGCAAGGAGGAGCCTCTCAGAAAGGGACTGCTTCAGACCCCCAGCTGTCCATGCACCTGGCCACTTCTCCAGGCAGATTTTCCCCTCTTCTGACTCAGCTATTGCTGAGTAGCAGGCTTTTTCCTGTGGCATCTCCTGCAAGCTCGCAAGCCCCTTTCAAATGCAATAGAAAAATATCCTCTACTTCCTTAGCACTGTGCCATCACCCATCTTTCCCTGCTGACACAGGCTCTCCATCAAGCCTGCTGCCTCCCAAAATCTCCAGACCAGAGGTAGACTCTTATGACTGCACATGGCCCAAAGTCAAAGGGGACTTGTGGCCTCTGAGGAGCTCTTCCGCATGGTTCACTCCCGTCTTTAGTATTACAGAGCAGTAAACACCCAGCCAGGGATCCAGAGGCTCTGTCTCTCTTCTTGCCAGCATTATCAGCCTCCCAGCCTCCAGAAGAGTCTCCCGGAGGCCTTTCACTTGGCTTTGTGGGAAGCAAACTGTGTCACTGCAAGCAAATACTTGCTATAAGCTGAGATTCCAAAGATTCTGCCTTCTCTTTCCATCTCTATGTTTACAGAGACCTGGGACTCCGAGCCAGGGGCACCAAGGCCAGCTGTGATATCTCTTAGAAAGGCATGAAGGACCCCAGTGGTTTAAAAATCAGAGTATTTAAGACTTCTTATTTCCTGCTTTGCAACTCCAAATACTCACTTGGAGGCAAGAGAAAAGTCTCACTCAACGTCCTGTAAAAGGTAACTCGCTTTAGTAGGTTAAATTTTATTCCTAATTCTTCTCCCTCCTAATATAAATATCATTTGCATAAATTATGCAATATCTTGCTACTGCGAGAAGCATATCCTTTCCTATGTCATTGATGCAGGTTAGGGTTTGGTCATGTAATTTGTTTTGGCCAATGAAATATTAACAAATATGACAAGTGCAGAAGCTTTAAACCTCCTAACAGTTTGGCTTCCCTCACATTTTTCCTATCATTTGCCATGAGAAAACTATGTCCCTGGTAGCTGCGAGTAGCATCCAGGTACCCAGATGAGAGACATGTGAAGTAAATCTGAACTCGACCTGAAACACAAAGGAAAACCACCCCAGTTGACTGCTAAACTCATAAGTGATATAAATAATGATTGCTGTAAGAGCCACTGAGATAGCTGGGGATGTTTGTTAAGCAGCATTATTACCATACAGTAAAAGCTGACTACTACACTTAGTATATGTTCAACATTTTGCTGAGCCACTCCCCTTATCAACTACATGAGACAAAGCATTCTTTAATATTATCCTTGTTTTATAGGCAAGAAAACCGAGGTACAGAGGATTGAAGTACAATTAGTGAAGAAAACAAACTTCACTCTGACTCCAGAGCCTATATCCTAACCACCATGAAACAAAAGAGCAGAAGAAGAAGCAAAAGAAGTTGGCTTTGGCTATTCAAGTCTGTGCTCTGTTACTAACCTTGGACCCAAAGCCACAATCACTGCTTAGGAGCTCCTGATCAGTACAGGCCTGACCAGATCCCAGGAGCTGAGGCAACTTTTCTAGCTCTGACAGTGCCTGCAAAGAGGATGAAACAGCCTTTCCTTCTAGAATGTCTGACCCTTCTCTGAACTCTGGGGAGGGGAAGTCCCATGGGGAATTCTAACCAAGGATCAATCCTGTCATCATGAAGTGCAGTCATAATCGCTCTGCATGGGGTGGCCAGCACACCTCATTCTCTGCCTATTTTTATTCACTCTAAGCAAATATCTCCAGGCTTTTTCTCTTAAAACCATTACACCATTGCCAGCTGCTAGGATTATACAAATAAGTTGATAATAGCGGAGCAATATGCTGTCCCGTGTTCAAACACCACCACACGACAACAAAGCATCTTGCAGTGCCAGTTCTCATTCACAGCCTGAAAACAGAAGCAGCACAAATGAAGGCCTCCCACTCCTTCCCAGCCTCAGAGGAACAGAGTAGCAGGCAATTTGATTCTGAGACGGGTTTTCTATTCTTCAGCTCCCAAGATGTTCTATGCACAGGGAGAATGCAAAGTCATTGGCTTTAGCAAAACAACTCACCCTTGGGATTCACAGAGGCACCCTTTACTTGGACCAAGTTAGTATTCCTCAAGAGCATCAATGACCTAATAGGTCTCCACATTAAAAATAAGCCAGGAATTCTAAAGTACATGATGAAAATTATGTATGCAGATTTACATATATGTGTATGTGTGATTTATATACATACAAAGGGCTTCCTTATAAATTGCAAGACTATTTCCCTTCTGAGAGCAGAGATCCTGTCTTCCATGCCTCATGCCAACACCAATGCCTACTACAAGGGACAATCAATAAACATTTATTGAATAAACCCGCAGATGTAAAAGGGATTTAAGGGAGACATGTCTGTCTTTGAATTTTGTGTATTTTAATTCTTAAAATCCAAACAAGGAGTGAAAATCCAAATGCCTCAGAAAAGGAAAGGCAGACGAAAAAGTAGCCAGATTTTCAAAGTCTTCAACAGTCACTCACAAAGCTAACATGTGATCTTTATATTTCAGCAAGAGAAGCCAGCTCAAGTGTGTGTGGTAGAAATTCACCTTCTTTCATTAAAATCTCCCTGATTTTCCTTAAGGAACTTCCCTCCCCTCACTACATATAATCTTGGGATTCACCATTACGGGGCCCTCCCATGGGTAGGGGAATGGACCCCAGCTGGCTTGGGAAGAGTTCTCGCCTCCTAGAATCTGAATCTTGAGCTGAGCACACAAAGCCAGAATATGGCCCCTTCAGGATGATTCCCAAACACTAAGGCTGGACTCTGCACAGACAGACTGGGGGTGTCCTAGAACCCAGTACAGAATTCACATTCATACACAAATCTTCCTCCTCTTTTAGCAAAGGCCCTTTTCCTGACTCCTTCACTGGAGACCAGCACAGAGCAGAGCAGAGAACTCCAAGCCAGAAACAGAGATTCTGATCCCAAACCTACCACAAGAAATAAAACACCTCTACTCTGGGAGTCTCCTTCTCTCTCCATACCATTAAGGGGCTGGGATTAAATGACCACAAAGGAGCCTCATGTGCTGGGTCAATAGAAATTGACCCCTCAAATCCCTGGGCCTTCAAAATGCAAAGCTCATATTGTCAGGCCAATGAAGCCTGGAGTGCAAAGCAGTTAATCCCTTTTGGGTGGATGACTCCGACAAAGAGGATTAACCTCAGACACGAGAGTCATCATCCAAATATAGAGCAACCCCAAACACTCACGTTAACATGTCCCCACCTTCTCCCGCACATTCTGGTTCTCTAACACTCATGGTAAACCAGCAGATTAACCCTCCAGCACCTCCAGGTTAAGATGTTACATGGCCGGGAACTTCTCCATGTTCCTCTACTGCCTTTCTTATATAGTTCTTATATAGTTCTCCAATCCAGGGTCCATTGCTACTCCTTTGAAATATGCAAATTTCTTTAAGGCTTTCTATGTTTGCTAAATAACCAACCACTGAGCACCTATGTGCCAGGGACTATGTTAGATACCTGAGCCACAAGAGTCTTAGCTCTTAGGGAGCACTCAAACCAGTGGGAAAACACCTATCATGTGTCATGTCCTATGCCCTTGGCCACCATTATCTCCTTTAATGCCCCTTACGGACTCCAGAAAGCAGATCTTACAATGATCATTTCACATATGAGGAAACTAAGACTCTGAGAAGTTAAAGGATCTGTTGGAGATGTTACAACCTGTATTAGAGTGAGCCTCCTGCTTTCCAAGATTACAGGATGCCAGAAGATATTCCTGTCATTTTATAGCAGTCAGAAACAACAGGAGAAAGAAAGGGAAAATATTGAGCTTCTGCCTCCGAAGAGGGCATGTGCTCCTGGAAGAGTCATCACAGGAAAACACTAGATGCTCAGCCCTGTGCTTCTCTGCATTGAAAGAAATGGAAAGCTCTGTTCTTCTCTGCTCACTGAAATTTCAGGCTCTGAGTTGAGGACGGTAAACTAACCACTGTAGCAAACTCCAAGATGTCAACAGTTTAATCCCAGTAGTTTATTTCTAGCACTAGAGACAGCACCATGCAGTCTGGAGGCACCTTACGTGCACAGGGGTTTTATGGCCCTCACACCCTAGCTCAGCTCAGCGCACTGTGGATGTTAAATGGCCACACCCACCCGCAAGGGCAGCTGGGAGATGTAGTCTGCGAGCCCAGGAAGAGGAAGAAAAGATTTTGATGCACAGCTACCAAATTCATACTTAGTGTGGTTATTTCTGTTGTGCCCAGATCGCGAAGTCCCCAAAGACCATCAAGGAGCTGATTCCGATGTAAACACACGAGGGTCGTTTATTCACGCTCGAGCAGGGGCACTCAATCGTCACCGACGCAGCGGATCAGGATTGAGAGCCCCGAATTCCAAATCAGCAGGGTTTTTATTGTGGCTAACGCAAGGTTTGGGGATGTTCCATTTAGCAGTTACATGATTGGTTGATATTTAGCAAGCATGGGGGGTTGAGGGGTGGCTACATGTAGAGTTTATGGGAAAAAGGAACAATCAGCACTTTGACAGAATGTTCTACAGATAATGGGCCCAGGAGCATATGTTTTCTGGGCAGACAGAGGATTGAGTTAGGAGCTGTGTCTTTTTTTAATCTGTTGTCCCACAGCAAGGACATTTTATCATTAGTTTATGGACACAAAGAAGACTAGAGGAATAGTTGACTTCAGTGAAGTGGAATTTATGTCAAGGCCATTTTACTGTCTTATATTTAAGATGGAGTCAAACTTTAAAATGGAGTTAGTTAGGTCTCACATTTCTAAATAAAGAAAATAATTCAAAATGCTCACATGGACAGTGAGGATTATACGTAGGTTTTCCTTCTCTCAATTTTCTGGATTATCTGTAATATGGTTTTAATAAACCCAAAATGTCTAGCAGAGGGGATTCCTTAATTAATAAGTCATGAGCAGTTATGGGCGGAAACATATCATTCAGATACCTGCTTGAGAAACAGTCCTAATGCTATTTACCTGGCGCTCTCTCTCTCTCTCTCTCATCTATTTCAAAAAAAACCCAGAAGTTTCTGCTCCATTTGTGCTGGGCAGCTACAGTCAAAGGGCTTCTTTTTCTTCTCAAATGTTTTCCACACTGTCTTGGGTCTTTCTGTGCCTTAGAGCGTCACCAAGTTATTGATCACCCTTTCCAAGGCTGCCGTTTCTCTGACCGGAAGTTATCTATGACCATGACCAAGTCAAACACCCACTCCAGTCACTCACAGCCAAGGCTTACAGCTGACATCCAGGCCAGTGGCTGTCTCGCGCTCGCAGGGCCACTCTGAGGAACTGAGACAATCAACTTCTCTGTGTATCTCAGTGGCTCCTGAGCTCTTCCCTCCCTCATACACCTTGTTAAGGTTTATATCTAGTTGTCCTCCAAAGCTTCACACACTCATAAGCAGAACTTTCGGGGGCAACTGGATAGTAGGAGCACTACATTCATCAGTGGATCAGTCCATGGATGAGTTTACAGCTAAATGTGCTGTCAGGATAGAGGGCCTAGTTGGACACTGGGGTGGTGGCCTAGAAGGGTGCATCTCCCTCCCCTGCTCCTCCCTTTGCTCTCTGCTTCCTGATTGCCAGAAGGTGGGCAGCTTTTCCTCTGCCATGCCCCTCTGTCATGCTGTCCTACCTTGGAACCAACTGACTATGGACTGAAATATGAGCCAAAATAAACCTCCCCTCCTTTAAGTTGTTCCTATAGACAAGGAAGGTGCCTCATGGTGGATTTCACTTTCTGTCAGTTCCTGGTTTCTTGAGGTAATTCTGGCTTTTTGTGATTCTTTGAAATGGTGCAGGTCAAAGAGTCTCAGAGCCAGTCTGCCCAGGTTCTTAGCTGCCCCTGCTTCTTACTAACAGAAGACCTCACCCAAGTCATTTAAAAGCCCTGAGCCTTCGTTTCCTGATCAATGAAGTGCAACTGATGATCGAATTACGCTCTGTAGGGCTATGGGGAAGAAGACAGGAGTTAATTTGCCTAGAACGCTGCCTGCCTCCTAGTGAGTGCTCTCTGTGGGCCGTGTCCTGAATCTGGACATTGTGGTCAGGACTTTGCTCATGGTTTATCTGGAAATCCAGGGGAAAAGCTGAGTATATGACCCTTGATCCAGAAGAGGCCAGAATGGCAGCAAAAGCACAGGGCATAAACTGCTAAGTACCTACTGGGTACTGAAGACCTGGCTCATCACTACTATTTACACTCTCATTTCTTGCCCCAGCTCCTAAGGAACAACCACGAAGAGCCTCCATCAAGAAAGCACGGCAGTATTTACACATTTACATATCCAATAAATACAGGACTATACATATTGCATACCTACTGTGTTCCTGACATAGGAAGAAATGGAGTCTCCCGGTAGGAGATCACAGGGCAGATTTTGTGGCACCAGTGCCCAGAGAAATCTGATAGGAAAGCTGTGTGTGCATACTCCAAGTGACTCAGAAATTTTCATCATGGAATTCCAACAAACTATGGGACACTGAAGAACTGAGCTAAGGGGGTTGGTTTACCACAGAAAATAAGAGATGATTTTTCCCTTTGAGTCATGTTGAAAATCTTTGTTCCATAAGGTCCATTATTATCCACTTGTCTAATTTGGACATCATGGGCCTTGTGCAAATACTCTTCTAAACTGCACTGCCAATGTTAAATGTTAGGTTCTCAATTCTCCCCTCATAGAATCTTTAAGTCTCTTGGCGGGCATGGTAATCCTTTAATCAACATTCAGACCAATGTATTTCCAAGTCCAGGAATATGAAGGGAGCTGCAGAGCACTTGGGTGTTAATCTTGTCTCCGTCATCATCATCATCATCATCATCATCATCATCATCATCATCATCGCACCTATTATCACTTAATAACTGAAGCAACCAAAGCGCCAAAAAAAATTAAATAACTTGCTCACATTAACACAGCTAGAAAATAATAGATTGAGTTCCAACTCAGTTCTGCCTGGTTCCAAAGCCCATTCCTCTAGCCTATTCTCCTTATGGTCAGGGCTAGGACTCACACATAAACATAAAGGCCATCTTTCCGTCTCTTTCTCATATTTCCTTCTGGGCTTCGTATCTTTCCACTTTCTGCTGCTATAACAAAATACCTCAGGCTGGGTACTTTGTACAAGAGGTTGATTTCAGCTACAATTTTGGAGGCAGAGAGGCCAAGATCAAGTGACCCATCTGCTCCTCTCTGGTGAGGACTCCTTGGCTACATCACCACATAGAAGAGAAGCAGGAAGGGAACCAGACATGTGCAGAAAGCCTCACTTTATAACATTCTGTCTCGTGAGCACTAACTCATTCCATAAGACCAGCATTCATTCCTTTTGAGGATGATTAATGACCTCCTGTGAGCTAATTATCTTGCACCGGGCCACACCTTTAAAAGTTTCTACCACCTCAACACTGCCATGCTCGGGACCGAGCATATGAACCTTGGGAGGACAAACTCAAACCAAATCCAAACCATAGAAGGCTCCAATTCTTTTGCTTCATCACACACACACACACACACACACACACACACACAACCACTTTCAAATTCGGGTATGGTGACATACTCCTGTAATGCTGGCACTTTGAGAGGCCAAGTCAGTTCAAATCCCACCTGAGCAACTTAGCAAGACCCTGTTTTTAAAAAGACTAGGGATGCAGCCCAGTGGTAGAGTGCCCATGGGTTTGATCCCAAGTACCACAAAAAAGAAAGAAAGAAAGAAAGAAAGAAAGAAAGAAAGAAAGAAAGAAAGAAAGAAAAGAAAGAGCAAGAGAGAGAGAGGATGGAAGGAAGGAAGAGAGAGGAAGGAAGGAAGGGAGAGAGAGAGAAAGAAAGAGGGAGGGAGAGAGAAAGAAAGAAGCAAGGAAGGAAGGAAGGAGAAAAAACTCTATTGCAGTATCTGCTTTTTCTGGTTTGAAAGTGGTTTTGTGTGAACATGTGTGTGAGCCCTCACCCCAAATTTCACTGCAAACAAAACTCACTCGCATGTAGTCAGCCACAACATGGGAGTAAGTGAGCAGCACCCACAGTCAGGGTCTGAAGTCATCCCAGCCGTACAAGATTGCTGCCTATTTCTCTCCTCAAAAACAGCATCATATTATGCAAGATACTGGAGAAGTGGGATTTTTCAAGCAAGCTGCTGACACTCTTTCACTCAGCGTAAACTGATTTAAATAAATTTCTCCCCTTTTCACAACTCCTTCTTGCTTCTAGTTCATCTTAAATTAAAAGCAGTACAATAATAACCCAAGAACATCACACCCCTGAATTTCAGCCACTTCTCTTTAGAGGATCCTTTCTCCTTTTTTGAAAGCATGAGCTACTTTTTAGTTTCCACGTGTTCCTCTTTCTTGTCACCACACGTTGCTTTTTATAAGGCATAAGTTGGAGCCTTCACATTCAAAATCTGTTTTTATTCCACAAGATTCACAACAAGGTTCCTGTGAGACTTGGGAAGAAAGCGAATGACTTCGGGAACTTAGATTTCAAGATCCACCAAAGTAAAGACTTGCAGTCACCTCTGGTAACTAAATTCTTCCATTCACTCATTCTGTCAGCATTCATTGAGCACATACTTGGTGCTACACAATATTCTGAGCACTGGTGATATAAGAATGACTTGGCTCATTGAAGGGACAAATAAATAACATACTATTCAAACTTGGACTCATCCCTGGACTCTACACTCTTACATACAACTACCAAACAGCTCTCATTGGGTGTCCAATTAAACCCAAAATAGCTCCTTCTTCACCTGAGTGAAGGACTACTCCATCCAACTGCTCAAGTCAAAATATGGAGTCAGCCTTGCCTCCTATCTTTCTCTACTAGATCTAACTCTATCGTTGCCCATATTCAGGATTTAGCAATTTCTTCCCATCTCAACCCTCTCCCACCTGGGCCAGACCACCAACATCTTTCACCTGGATCACTGCAGTAGCCTCCTGGCAGATCTCCCTGTGTTCAACCCTCCCCCAACACATACACCTGAGTCTATTCGAAGCTCTAAAGCTCAAGTGATCATTGTAAAACATAAATCAGACAAGGGCACCCTGGCCTCAAAACTCTCCAGCAGGTTCCCACCCCTCTCAAAGTAAAAGTCCACCCAAACTTCCTGTATTACCTTGCTCCCTACTACTTTTCAGATCTCATCTTCTGCCATGGTCACCCTGTTCCATTTGGTTCCTCTAACGTGAGGCTTCTTACTGCTCCTGGAATGCACCAATACTCCTGCCGCAAGGCCTTTGCACTCACTGTTCTTTCTACCTAGAAAGGTCTTCCCCAAGTTATCCACCTGCCTCACTCTTTCATTTCCTTCATGTCTCCCCCACCATCTTATAAACCCATCCTTTACCTTGTCTTCCCCTCGCACACTCACTCAACCTCCTTTACTTTATTGATGTTCCTCCATCACCTGATACATTGCACATTTACTGATTTCTTTATATATAATTTGTCTCCCCAACTGGAATGAATGCTTCACAAGATAGGATCTTGGTAGGTGGGGGAATAGTTGGCTGGTTGGCTGGTTGGGTGGCTGGTCGGTTTGGGTTTTTTGTCCTGTTATCCCCTTCCTATAGCATGCCTGGCACATAGAGAACACTCAAAAAAATATTAGCTGAATGAATGGCTCTCTAAGATATATATGTCTATAGATAAGCACCCAGGAAAACAGAGCAGGTGACTACAGGCGTAACCTTTTCAAGCAGAGTTCAGGAAAAAAGGAGACTGAGCCAAGGGAACTTTAAATAGCAAGGTCTTTATTATAGATGCAAAAAATATCCCCAGTTTTTCCACTATCTATATCCATGCTTTTTACAAGTGACTATGTAGCTCTTCTCAGCAAGAAGTAGACTCTGTTTTTGCCCTTTCCCTCAGGGCTGCCTGGCGTCTTTCTTTTGGGGACAAACAGGACGAAGTGATGGTGAGCTCCGTTATAAGCTTAGGCCCCAAGACACTATGCAAACTTCCCCTTTCTCCTGGCCCTCTGCCATTACCATGGGAACATGCTGGGTTAGCCTTAGGATGGGGGATGCCATGGAGCAGGGCCAAGTCATCCCAGCTCAGGCCATCCTAAAGCAGCCAGCCTCATCCTCCATCAGCAGAGCCAAACCACGTGAGCAAGCACAGCTGAGATCAACCGAGCACAACTGTTTAGCTACCCAACTGGCATGGGAGACTGCCGCTCCTCACACATGGGAGAATTCTTCAATGCTTACAGCTTTAGGCCACTAAGCTTGGGGGTGGCTTGTTCTATTGCTGCACTGACAGGATCAACCCTTGTGTGCGTGAGGCTGCTAAGCTGCTTTGCTCTGAATAAATGTCCATCAGGGACCCTCCTCCTTGTGGTTTGATTCTCATGGCCTGGAATCTGCAGGAATAAAATACGCTAGCCATGCCACATGGTGTCTCAGCCATTGCAAAGCAACAGGCTGCCCTGTAGGTGTACGGAGTCACTGGGGTGTAGCCCAGAGAGCAGACCAGGTTTCAGAGAGAGTAAGACCAGAGCTTGGATTCGAGAGATGCACGGAAGTAAATGTTGCCCTCTGACATGACTTGGGGGACAGCCAGCTAAACACCCTGACCTGCACCCAGGTCAGCCACATCCTATTTCCCAGACACTTCGACAAGATTCTCAGGTATCCAGCCCCACTCTGTCCCTGGACCACACTGCAGTAGCCCTACTGCACTGTGCCAAACCAGTGCTTCCCTGGGAGGCCTGAAGTCACAAAGGAAGGAGTAGCAAAGGCCAGTCTTTATATTAAGGCTGTAAGATGGAAGCCCCATAAAAACTTGCCATGTGGCATTATTTTAATGCCTTCCACAGTCCCTAGAAGGTCAGTCTATTTCCAGATGATCTCAGCACCTTCCTATAACCATGGAAACTCTTCTCATTCTCCAAGAAAAAAGCATAAGAACTAGCAAGGCCAACAGCAACTGGACCATTCACTAACGATGACCCTTTCTTTCACTGGGGAAAGCAAAACACTCACAAATACGGTCCTCAGTCAGGGTGAAGGAGACCTGACCACTGTGGCGCACCATCTCCCTAGTTCCTGCTGCCTTGCAGAGACCAATGCCTCCTGTGTACAGTTAGATATAACTGGAGTGACTACAAGTATCTGTCCTGCCTATCAACAAAGCTTCCTCTAAATATGGGGCTTCACATCTCAGCCAATTCCTTAAGCAAGAATACAGTACATATATCTTAGCGACAAACATAAATCATTAGAGAGACTATCTCAATGACCTTGTTATGTTGTCTCTCTGACTGCCACTCTTACCAGTGCTCCCTTCACTTACTCAGCGCAGCCTCCTTGGCCTGGGCTCTGGGTCTCTTATAAGCAGACCCTTCTCCTACCTTGGGATTGGCAGGTGCTCTTGCTCTGTCCAGAATGTCTGGCTTCCTCCCTCACTTTCTCCAAGTCTGGTCAAATATCACTTAGCAGCACCCTTCCCGAACCAAGCTGCATAAAAAGAAATAATAAATAGCAAGCCCCACTCCTCTCTCTGGTAGCAATCCCCATGCCTCTTACCCTACTTTATTTTTCTGCATTACAATGTCTCCTTAGCTAATATGCTATGTGTGCATTTATTAGTATGTCAATTATCACACATACACATACACATACACACACACACACACACACACACACACACACACATGCACAACGTTAACTTCAGCTCCTTGAGGGTAGAGGCTTTATTTGGTTCAATTCCGTACCCCTTATGCATACAGCAGTGCCTAACACGTGCTAGGAACACGAACGAGCTGCCATTTCTTAGGCACCTACTTTGTACCAGGCAATGAGTATGTGACAATCATTCAGCAAATAAGTATCTTTTATGTAATTATCAGAACATCCCTACTGTTGTCACTGGTTTACAGATCAGGTGACTCGTCCCATCCAAGCCCATTCTCCCTGTGGGGCAGCAGACTGCTCTCCAACTGAGGGGCACACAGCACACAGCTCTGGCAAATGTGCAGAACCCCAGAGCTCTCCGTTCTATCATTTGGCATCACCTGCCACAGCTTCTGTCCAGGAAGTAACAACCTTGAGATTGGATTTTCCTCTCCCAGAGCAGATTGGTGGTAACAGCTTTAGCTTTCCTTTCTTCCTCCCACTTAGGAAGATCTTAATTCTGAATTTTCTTTTTGAACTGGGCTGGGACAAGAACAGACAGGTCAGGGACCTGAGAGGAAGGAAGCAGAAATTCATCTGCTCTGAAACTCCCTCAGAATTTTCCAGAGTCCCTGCCACTGTGAAGTGCTGTTTCAAACCTTCATAGCCCTGGAACTTAAGAAAACCATCTACTGAAAATATTAAAAATACAAATGAAAAGGCTGACCTGCAGTGGGCGCGCCCTGCCCTTAGTGCCAGCCTGTGTCTGCTGGGATGTGGTCACATACTGTGGACGCCAGCTCTGCCTGGCAAAAGGATGTGGGTCAAGCCCAGACCAAGGGATCAGGAGAGCCACCCCATCTGTGCTGAAATCAGCAGGGACTTCATTTTTTAAACAGTTCTCTTCTCTCTACAACCACCGTTCTATTTTCACACCACCATCACAGAATGTGTCACACTTCCTCCTACAGGTGTTTCCCCCCAGCAGGTGTGAACTTGTGGGAGCAGGAACTTCATCACTTCTGCACCCTCAGGACCAGTCCCCCCTCTGGCACATACTAGGCCATACTGGAGAATCTGCTGACTCAGAATGAAGCTCACTGCACCTACTGCGTCCACTAGACCAAACAGGACAAGGCACCTCTTGGGGGAAAGGCAGGAACCAGAAGCACAGGAGAGACCGAGTGGACTAGAACCACCCCAGCTGGTTACAATGCCTAATTCTCTCTCGCCGTACACCCTCCCTGCACCCCCAGGACCCACATTCACCTTCCACACCGGCTTAGAAAACCACCCAGCCCCCCTCAGCGTCCCACCCCCGCCTCACCCGGCTGCTCTTACTAAGCCCAAGGCTCTGACACTGTTACCTTTAAACAGAGCTTCGACCTCTGGATCCCGGGAGGCGCTGCAACGCCCTGACGAGCCCTGGACAGCAGAGAGCTCCCGTCTGTCTGCGGAAAGAGCAGCGCTCCTCCCTGGCTCAACGCATTTGCTGGCCCAGCCCTGCAAAACAAGTCGTGTTCTTTTCCATGTGCTAAAACCCATCCATAAACAAATCCTCCGTGTGCCTAAGAAACGGCTCCCACGCCCTGCAGGGCGCCTTCCACACCCAGAAACACACACGATCCCCAGCTCTAAGCCACCCAGTGTGAGGCACGCTTTTCATCTCCAGAACAGCCCAACGACAACAAAATCCGTGTAACAGGAACAGAGCTGAAACTAACAGCGGTGGCTCAGGAAGCTCGGGGAAACGGAGCTGTACGAGTCGGAAGCCTAAGTTGCAGAAGTATTTAGGGAGCTAACAGTTCACACGGTTTCACAACAGCCCTTGAGGAGCGCGCGGCCCCGGGCAGCCGGCAAGTGCTTGCTTTTTTGCGCGCTTTCCCCGACTCTGCCCGGGCTTTTGTGCCTACAAACCCCGCTCAGCGGTGCCCCCCGGCCGGGTCTGCGCGGCCCGCAGCGCGCGCCGCCGTCCCCTACCTGGGTGGGGGCCCGCCGTGGGTCCGGGCGCAGGCGGAGCAGCGTCCTCCTCGGCAGCCCGCGGCCAGCTCGGGCTCTGCGGTTCTCGGCGATCCCGGCGGCGTCACTCACACCTGCATGGCCGCGCCCACGCCGCCCCACGCGCCCAGACGCAGCGCGCCCGCCCCTCCGAGCGCCCCGGGCGGGAGCCTCGGGTCCTCTATTCTGCAGGATCCGTCCCAACCCGAGCGTGAAAGGTGTGGGCTGCAGTCAGGTCTGGGCTTCTAAATCCCCTTCAGCTTCATCGAGAGATGTTTGGGGTGGCTGGAGGGAAGCGGGAACTGCGGGATTCCAAGCTCCCTGGATTGGCAGACCTACCGATCTGCGGAACTTCGTGGTCCTCCGGGTTTAATCTTCACAGCGCTCTCCACCCACCCCGCCCAGGACGAGGGGTCGCTGTCGGGGCCACGAGCCCTTCCACCGACTGCAGACCAGGCGGTGTCAGAGGACCCGACCCTAACTCCTGGGGAGGGGGATCCTCCGCCTGCGCCGTCCCCGAGGTGTCTTAGCAGTGGACTCCGGTGGAGTGCTCTGTCCTTAACCCCTCGGTAACTGAGAGGCCCTGCGTGGTCAGTGAGGCCAGCAGGGAAACTGGGACCTGGCGCCTTCAACAAATCTCCATTCGGTCCCTCTCCTTCCAACGCCCGCAACGCCATTCAAAAGGTTTCAGCAAATTAAACTGCCCAGGCTCACCCCGTATTGTAAGCCTCTTTTTAGGAGCATAAGGTTCCTTTTAAGAGGAAAAAAAAGGAGCAAAGAAATGATACCGGAAATTCAGAGATGCAGCCCAAAGCCCTGAACTCTGCAGGCCTGTTCTGGGTCCCGACTGCGTTCCATCCCAGTAGGGCCAAAAGGACTCTTCCCCTTTCCTCACCCAGCGCGTTTCGCCTCCCAGCTTCTTCGCCGCACCCCGGAGCTGCTCTCAGCTCCCGGCCTCTTCCTGTCTCAAGTCTTCCACACCTGGACGACTCCCCCCCCCCCCGCCACCGCCCCCCGCGCAAGGGTTTCACCTCCTCAGCCTCCTGGGGTCGTTTCTTTAAGAGCAGGAAAAGTCTGCTCTTGACTTCCTACGTGAAACTATGCCCTGGCTTCCCAAAGAGCAGACTTTAAACAGGGTGTGGGGTGCACCCCCCGGGGGATTGCAAGTGTGTGACATCTTAAACTGTGCAACTTAGTGACTTTGTAAGACCATGTCTCTAAATTTTTTTTAAAAAAACTTTTTTTGTAAGGGCTGGGATGTAGCTCAGTGAGAAGGCCCTGGGTTCATTCCCCAGTTCCAAAAAAATAAAAAATAAAAAAAGCTGACGCTCACAGCCTCTCCTTCTGCATCTCCAGCCATACCAAGCGGTGACCTCCTTAAATGTGCCTCACTACCCACTTCCAGGCCTTTGCACATGCTGCTCCTTCTGCCCAGAATTTCCTCTTCCTCTGCCTCACAGTTTTAGCTGAGCCATCCCTTCTTCAAGGAAGTCTGCTCACATCCCTGGAATACCAAGTTCTTCCTGCTCCATGTACCTAGAGCCACTGCTATTTCCTCTGCCACGGCACCCAACACATTACTAAAGTTAGCTGTCTGATGTCTGCGTTCCTCGTTAGACTGGAAGCTGTAGGAAGCATGTCTCTGTTGTTTGCAACATACAGGCAGGGCACACAGCATACAGACTCTGCTCAGTGTGTGGTATCTTAGCCGAGATCTAGATTGAGATTGTAAATGGTTCTGACATCCAGAGGTTTCTTTATGTCCCTTCCCAGGTAATACCACTCATGCCCCAAGTTAAATCACTAGGGCCCTTTTCAGCATCAATTTGTATTGTCTATCTGTAAACTCTACATGAATAGAATCATACAATATGTACTCTCTTGTGTGCGGCTCCTTTTACTCAAAGTAATGTCTGGGAGATCCATCCATACCATTGCATATATTTTGGTAGGTCACTCCTTTTTATTGTTGCAAAGTACTTCATTGCCTGAACACAACACAATTTGTTTATCCCTTCTCCTGTGGGTGGACATGTGGGATGCTTCCAGATATTAGCTGTTCTGACTACAGCTGCTATGAGAATTTGATAGATATAGGTACCCTTTTCTTTTGGAAAAGGCATGGCTTTGTGAAATTGCTGGATCATGGAGCAAGTTTTCATCTTAGTTGATATTAAACAACAGCTTCCCAGAGTGATTGTGACAATTTACAGTCCCAACTGCAATATTTGAAAATTCCAGATATTCTACTTCTTTGCTATAACCTGGCATTGGCCACCTCTTTTAATTGTAGCCATTCTGGTGGGTATGCAGTGGGGTTTGATGCAACATTAATTTGCATTTCCTTGTTGATTAATAGTGTTAAGTCAGATGTGGTGCTGCACACTCCTGTTTGTTCAGAGGAGCTCCAGTCTTCACCTTTACCTTGGACGTCATCTCCAGGCTTCCAGCACAGACCCTTGGACCTCCTGACACGGACTTCACAGGACACTACAGTGAGCTCTGCACTCTTCCATACCTGACTCTGTGGGCAGCCATTGTAAGCCAATCTTGCATATTCTTTTATATTTGTATACCTTGTGTTAAATCTGTTTCTCTAGTAAGCACTGACTGATAGAGGTTTTGAGATCTGAGCAGCACCCAGGAGGCTGAGGCAGAAAGATTGCCACAAGCTCAAGGCCAGCCTGGACTACATGATCAGGCTCTGTCTCAAAAAAAGCAATAATAATGATAATACCGAGCAACTTTTCATACGCATATTGGCTATTTGGACTTCCTTTTGTGAAGGGTCATTTCAATTCTTTTGACTGATCTATTGAGTTTTATTTTATGTTTTTCTCATTTATCTTTAGCCACTCAGTTTTAGATATGAATCCATAGATAGATGATAGATAGTTCTAATATCATCTAGTTTGGGTCTTATATTTTATTCTCTTAATTTCAATTAAAGACAACTTATCAGGTTTTTTTCTTTCATAATTAGGAGACACATCACAAGATTTTTTGTGAGTCCTATTTAAGAAATCCTTACCTATCTCAGGATTGGGCAACTATCATCCATTATTTCCATCTATAAACATGTTTGCTTTACCCTACACTTTGGTTTATCTTTTAGTCATGTATGTAATGAGATAGATTCAAAGTTTATTGCTTCCATAAATAGCCAGATAGAAAACTATTATGGAAAAAGCCATTTTTTTATTTACTCACTGGCAATAACCTTTGTGTTGTAATCAAGTGACCATCTAGGTCACTATCCTAGATCTCTTTCTAGATCTGCTCTAGACTATTTCTAGAGTCTTCATTCTTTCATTGGCCTTATGTGCACATGTTTGTGCCAACACTGCAATGTCTTAATTAGTTCCCCTTTATTATGAGTCTTGAAACATGATAGTGTTCATCCATGATATTTGCTCTACTTCTAAATTGTCTTATCTTCTTTAAGTCCTTAGCTTTTCCACATAAACTTTAGAATCAACTCCTCACATTACATACAAACAAATTGTGACCACTGTGGAAATCAATATGGAGATACCTCAAAGAACTAGGACTGGAAGTCCCATTTGACTCAGCTATTCCCCTGCTGGGTATCTTCCCCAAAGAATTAAAAGAATCATACCACAGTGATATA
>NW_004624768.1:12640768-12686797 GCF_000247695.1 Heterocephalus glaber
GAATGGCTGCTGTCAAGAAACCAACCAGTAATAAATGTTGGCAGGGTTGTGGGGAGAAAGGAGGCCCTCTCCATTGTTAGTGGGAGTGCAGACTGGTGCAACCACTGTGGAAATCAGTATGGAGATACCTCAAAAAACAAGGATTAGAAGTCCCATTTGAGGGCTGGGGATTTAGCTCAGTGGTTTCACCGCCTGCTATGCAGGCGCAAAGACCTGAGTTGGATCCCCGGTACCAAAAAAAAAAAAAAAAGTCTGTGCTTTCAGAAGTCCCATTTGACCCAGCTATTCCTCTGCTGGGTATCTTCCCCAAAGCATTAAAAGAATCATACCACAGTGATATATGCGCACCCATGTTTATAGCTGCAGTTTGTAATAGCTAAAACTTGGAAATAGCCCAAGTGCCCACTGGAGACTAGATAAAGAAAATGTGTTTTTTAAATAAAATGGAGTACTATTAAGCCATAAAGAGTGAGAAATTAGAGACATTGATAGCTAAATGGATGCACATTGAGGACGTACTCTTATGAAATAAATAGGACACACATGTGTAAATACCAAATAGTTTCTCTGGTATGAGAAACTGAAAGTGTAAATAAGGATTAACATGAATGATTGATAATGTGAAATAGGAAAAAAAGGGGCAAAGGGGAAGGGGAAGTGGGAGGGGTAGGGGAAAGGAAAGAAGGGAAAGGAAAAAATATGAGATAAGAAATAAATGGAAACAATGCCTTTGCAAATAGGGAGGGGGGAGGGGTTGAAGGGAGGGCAGGGGAATGGGGGAACTATAAGAACCAAGATACATCATGTAAAGGTACAAGTTCCCAATGATGAATATAAATGTATACCTAAAATGTACCAATAAAAGAATTTAAGAGAAAAAAATAAAATAAAGTTCATTTTTATGTGCCCTAATCAAAAAAAAAAAAAAAAAGAACCTCAACCTTAATAGCATTACTTTGCAACAGAAACTGATTCTCTAACAGCACTTTGGGAGGCTGAGGCTGAAATGATTACGACTCCCAGGGCAGCCTGGGGAACTTAGTAAATTAGTGAGACTTTGTCTCAAAATTTTAAAAACTTTTTTAAAAAATGTAAGAAGTGCTGAGATGTCTCTTGATGCAAAATGCCTAGGTTCAATCTCCAGTACTGTGTTTAAAAAAAAAAAAGGAAGAGGGAGAAAGAAAAAAAGAAAGAAGGAAGGGAAAAAAAGAAAGAGAGAGAGAAAGAAAGAAAGAAAAGAAAGAAAGAGAGAGACTTAAGGAGGTTTATAATCATACTACAAAGTGAAGTACTCCTGGGAGCATTCTTCTGGACATGAAAGAGGAGACAAAAAGCCTCACATGTTCTTGCCAGACACTTTGCAGCCATGAGGTTAACCATGTTAACCTGAAGGTTACTGTCTCCACCCAGGCTCCCCAGCTTACACCAGTGTTTCACCTTCCACTTCCTCCTCATCCCCATTCCGCATCACAGAAAGCCTTGTTAACTGTAACAGTACTACTCGCCAGGGGATGGCAACACTCCACCCACCCCCAAAAGAGGGTCCACATTGCCATCCACATTGCCTGAGTGATCCAGTCACAGATTCCACCCTGAGGCACTGATTGTGGGGCCCTTTCTTTTATCAGGCTGTTTTCTCCTAAAAAAACCAGAGCCTGAGGCAAGGATTTGCATGTATGTTGTTTATTTGGGAAATGGGCCCAGGGCACAAGAGTGGGGAGACTCTGAAGAGTAAAGGAAAGCAAAGTCAAGGGCACATTATCAAACTAGTCCTTACCATTGGCAACTGGACGTTGACCTTTCGGAGAAACTCTGGGGAACTATGTACAGTGTGACTCTGAAATGTCACCCAAGGGGAGAGGGTGAAACACTTACCTGCCAGTTTTCAGTTCCCATTGGTCAAAGGTTGCCCCGTGGAGAGGTCATTCCCAAGTGTGTGCAGCTTTGCTTATGCGCCGCTGTTCAGATAGTCACAATGTTGGTTCCCACGAGGGTCCCACACCTGGCGTTACAAATGCCCTGGGGCAGACAGGTACAACAAAGGCAGGCTGCTGCTACTCCTATGCACAGCTGACTCCTAGATTAAAGTGGACTGGGAGGATGTGAGGCAAAGCACACAAGGTATCCATATGGTGATGCCAGATGTCAGTGAGGAAAACAGTAGGCATCTGCAAACTCAAGGCCATCATTCAGATGCAAGAATATGGCAACCTCGGTAATGTGAGCACATAAACTTCCATATTGTTTAAGCCATGTCTTTCTTTTTAATAAAAGGAGTCTGCTAAGCAAAACAGTGTTGAATTAGGGCATGGGAAGTCGCAGCACAAAGGCGATCAGAATATAGGATTTGTTTTCTTCATCAGTTGTGAAGCCTTAATGGTATCATGTTGTTGTTCAGAAATGGCTTTCAATTTATGTAAAATAAAGCCTGCTATCCTTTCCTTAACTGGAAGCTGAAATCATGCCAACTCTTACCGAAAGCCTTGCAAACAGAAGAAATAACAGGTTGAAAACAAGCAAGGAGTTCATGCGACAGCTCCGTTTTTCATTCAACAAATTAGAAGTGCTTCTTGTGTACCAGTGGGTGTTGTCTTCCCTGGGGACATAGCCCTGTGGTTCAGAAATGGAAAGTAAGTGAATGACACAGGATTCTGAAGCCAAAGTTTTGTGACTTGGCTTGTCTCCTTCCACACTCAATAAAATAGTGAAGGAGGGATAAATCGGATGGCCAGTTAGTCAAGAATCGAGGGATGACTTCCTCATCACACTTCTGTGTGAATACAATACTGCCTCAGTTATCCAAGACAGTGGGCAATGAGGCACTAACAATAAATATAGGGAAAGTTCTAAAAACTGGGAGCCCAGCAAACCTGGGTTCTGTCTACATTTTTGCTATTACTTTATGGCTTTAAGAAGTCACATTGCCTCAGCAAATAGTGTTGGAAAACTAGATATCCACATGCAAACAAATGAAACTGAATCCTTGCCTTATAACATATACAAACACTAATTTAAAATTGATTGAAAGCCTTAAACAGATGAGCTAAAAGTCTTAGAAGAAAATATGAGGCAAAGATTCATGATATTAAATATCACAGTGATTACTTGGATATGACAGGAAAAGCACAAGCAACAAAAGAAAATATAGACAAATTGGGCTACATCAAAATTAAAACCCTCTATGCATAAGGAGTTAAAATCAATGGAGTTAAAAGTCAGTTCATTAAATGGGAAAAAATATTTGCAACTTATATATTTTATAAGAGATTAATATCAAAACTATATGAAGATCTCTAACAACTCAACATCAATAAAAATGGGCAAAGGACTTAAATAGACTTTTCCCCAAAGAAGATATACAAGTGCCAGTAACCCATAAAAAGATGCCTAACATCACTAATCATGGAAATCAAAACCAGAATAAATAGAGCTTTATACCCAGTAGAATAACCACTCAGGAAAAGAAATTAGTCTTTTGTACTGTTCGTAGGGATTCTTGTATCCTGTGGGTTGGTAAAATTTTATAGCCACTATGGAAAACTGTAGTGGTGCTATAGCTTGGATTTGGAATGTCCCCCAAAGTCTCATGTGTTAGGGGCTTTGTCACCAGCCTGTGGCACTATTGGAAGATGTTAGAGCCATTAGGAGGTGAGGCTTAGTGAAAGGAAGTTACACTTCTAGGAGTGTGCCCTTGAAAATTGGAATCCTCATCTCTTCCTCCCTCATTTTGCTTGATGTGGGCCATGAGTTGAGCATTATTGCTTCACCAAGCACTCCCAGTCATGATGTGCTGCCTCACCACAGGCCCAAAGGGACAAGGCCAAGCAACCATGGACTGAAACCTCTGAAACTGTGAGTCAAACTCATCTTTCCTCCTCTTAAGTTGTTGCCTCAGGTATTTTGTCATAGCAATAGAAAGCTGACAAATAACACAAGTGGTTCCTCAAAAAATTAAAAATAAAATTATCATTATCATATGATCCAAAAACTAGGTTTACCAGTATATACCCAACAGAATTAAAAGCAGAGATTTACAGAGCTATCCGTAGGTCCATGTTTATTGCAGCATTATTCACAGTAACCAAGAGATGAGAGCCACTCAAGTGTTTATTGGTACATGAATGCATAAACAATGTGGCATCAATAAACAACAGGGTGTTATTCACCCTCAATAGAAGTGAGTTCTGACATATGCTACAATTGAACCTTGAGGGTGTTATGCTAGGTGAAATAAGTCAGTCAGGATAGAACAAATTCTGTATGGTTCTATTTACATGAGCTATCTAGAGTAGTCACATTCAAAGAGACAGAAAGTAGAATGGTGATTACCAGGGGTTTGGTGGGGGAGGATAGGAGTTACTTTGCGGGGGGCGGGTACTGGGGATCCAACTCGGGACCTTGCACTTGCAAGGCAAGTGGCAGAACCAATGAGCTAAATCCCTGGCCCCAGGAGTTACTTTTTAATGGGTATAAAATTTCAGTTTTGCAAGATGAAAAGAATTCTGGAGATTGATGGTGGTTATGGTCACAGGACAATGTGAGTGTACTTAATGCCACTGAACTACACTTAATGCTTAATAGCCAGGGGTGGCGATGCACACGTGTAATCTCAGCACTTGGAAGGCTAAGGCAGGAGGATCAGTATCAGTTGGAGGCCATCTTGGGCTACATAGTGATTCAAGGCCAGCCTAAACTATGTAGTGAGACAGACTCTGTCTCAAAAAAGTTTAAAACTATAAATTTTGTTATATGTATTTGACAATTTAGTAAAATTTTAAAGATAAATGATTGTTAAATTCTTTTAAATCAGAAGTTAAATCAGAAGTTTTAGAAATGCCTGAGAAAACTTTCAATCCTATCCCCTGGTGGAGGAAAGTCAAAATCCCTTGCCAGCTCTTAGACTATTTCTAAAAATCCATGGTTGGACAATTCAATTAGACCATCTGTAAGTCTGTTCATCTTTCATAATTCTCCAGTCTAATCCAATAGTTTATAAATTGTATTTTACAGTTCTAAGCCCTCTAGGCAAAAGAGACTCTGAGAGGTTTGAGCTCTGGTTGCCTCTGTACCCACACACAAACACACACACACACACCCTGCTTCAAGCAGAGATCCTATCTTATTCTTGCTTTATATGCTGGATTATGTTCAATATTTGCCTTTTTTAAATGTTATTGTAGTAAAAGAAATAATTGAAATCTATATTTCTAATTTTCAGATGAATGAAGTTTACCTGTTATGAGTCACAAAATTCATTTTAAGTTTTAACTAGGCAAAAATCTTACACAAACTGATCCTTATCTCATTCCTTCTATAGTAGGATTCCTTGAGCATAGTCCCATTGGTAAGGGTTGGCTTTGCTAAGAAATGGCATGTGGTAGACTCTGCCCTGCATAGATTTATGAGTTTCTGTTCCCTTTTCAAGAAAAATACAACACTTTGCGCCCAAAATTAAATCAACAATTATGAAGGAATGTGCTACTTCCTATCAACCAAGCCTTATTTCTCCTGTATCATTGCATCGTCAATCTTCATCTGCCACTCAGTACCATCCCCGGTTCCCTGGCTCCAGCTTTTCCAGAAGTTACCTCTATTGAGGGCATCAGCTCTTCTTCAGCCTCCAGCCAGTATTCATCTGGCTGAATTTTTGTCATCATTGAAAACTCTGTTCAGTTGTTACCACTTAAGATAGACATCCAATGTAGCTGGAGCAGTTGGGTGTGGTCTACTAGTTGAGATCTATTAATCTCGGATCGAGCCGAGCTCTGCACCCAGTACCAACCTTTTGATACAAGAACACACTGAACTTGGCACCTGATATCAGGCTTCTAGCACAAGATCAATTGGGACCACTTGGATCAACTATCAAAAAAGACATAAAAGGATGGCAGCGATTGACATTGCTGCCACTGCCCTCTCATTCTTGCCATGGTCTGTGCTGCTTGCAGGACGTGTCTTCTCTTCTTCCTTCAAAGTGCTCTTTTCTCCTTGAGCAGTTCTTTTGTACTTTTTCCTCTTTCTTCTTTTCTTTTCTTTTCCTTATTTCTGCCTTAAAGTAAACGGTAATCTTTCACATCCACCAATTGTCCTGACCAATTCATTGATTGGGACAAATAAGAACACTGCTGGTCCCTATCCCATCTGATGCTGTGACATTAACACCTATAGGGCTGGGGATTTAGCTCAGTGGTTCTACCGCCTACTTCGAAAGCGCAAGGACCAGAGCTCAATCTCTGGTACCAAAAAAAAAAAAAAACCTATAAACAAGATTATCTAATGACATGGAAAATATAAATTGATGTTATATAAAAATTCTAAATAAAAAGCTATACAAATCTTAAGGTAATTTTTATAAAAACAGTTACATGTTTTATGCATATATATATATACATAAAATACATATATATTTTAATAATTAGCAGTGTCCAAATCTTGCTGGGATGTCCACAGGCATTTTTTGTTAATTATCTTCCTGAGACTTCCAGTTTCTGATCAGACATGTAAGATGGCTGGAAGTCACCACTCCATCCTAATAACAAATCTGAACAACTTGAAATATCAACAGTTCTTCCTAGATCCATCTGAGAAGTAAAGTCATGGGTCGTGCTACTGCCCCTAAACCTGAAGAGACCTGCAGCAGATACAAAGAATCACAGTGCACCCGAGCAGAAACCTCCATGAGAACTTTCCACCCAATTCTGCTGTGAACCTATTCTAAAAACTAAAGTCTGCTTAAATGGAAAACAATTGTTACTTTCATCTTTCTGCATTCTCCAAAGTTTCTAGAATGAGTACACATTTCTTCTAGGAAAGCAGAAATAAAGTATGTTAAACTTACCATCGCTTTCTCCCCAGAATCAAAGAGGAAGAAACATCTCAGAGACCCACTGGGCTTCTTCCAAAATTGTCCTTGCAAGGCAAGGGCTGATGGATGAGTGACACACTTCTGTTCTCTGCTGCTGATTGAACTGACTCTGCAGTGAGTACAGGGAGGGAAGGGACTGGCCACCATCTCGCATGACTCGCTGCTCCTGCTCCTCTGGCCACTGTAACCCAGAGGACAATGATAAATGTGACTCTGGCACTGTTTTGCATAATTCAAAGCATATTGATTTGGAAGAGGTTGATGCTCTCTGAATGTCTGAAACAGTCAATAACAAAGCATTAATATTTTATAGTTTTTCTGTTCATGTGTGAAGACAACTCAGACTGGACTTCTGGGACATGAGAGAGGACAGAGGCAGCTGGGAACTCCAGAGTCTCCTCTGACACCTCTCAGCTCATCGTTGGAGCTTGTTTTGTATACACTGGTCATCACTGACTCTGAGACATGGGTCAGATACCAAGATGTGTGTCTAGCCTGCAAGCATGTTTCCATGGCAATCTTATATTCTCACTCCTGCCTTTCTTCCCCCAACCAGAGTGTGAAGTCCATTCGGAACCTCCGCAGGCTTTTCCCATCTGCAATACAGCTGGGGCTGCAGCTGTTTCAAGGGCTGCTAATAATCCTGAGAAAATGAGCCAAAACCCAGACAATAATATTCACAGGAGTTATCTTATGGCTGCTTGTCGTACTTTTTAATTTTTTTAATTTAGAAAGATTCACAAAGATTAGGACAATGAGGGTTGTTACTGCATTATTAGCAGCAAAATATCAGAAGATATTTTAATATCCAACAAAAGGGAATTTTTAAAGTAAATCATGACATGTTCCTTCCTGCATGTGATGGGATTCTCTGAAGTGATTAAAATCACTGTCTAGAAGACTATTTAATCATGAAGGGAAAGGACATGATTGATCAATGAATGGGAAAGCAGATCTCCAACAAGGCTATGCAGAATGATCTGCTTTGGAGTGTCTATGAGCTAAGTTATGTGCCCCAGCCACTGCCTCTCCAGGTGTTGCATGGGCTCACACATGAGCCTGACTTTTGAAGAGGGGCACTGGCCACACAAGGTACTTCAGAGGGAAACTACCAGCTCCTAAAACAGATGGCCAGCACACCTGCAAATTCATGTGCCAGAAAGCCACTGGCTGACTCCATGGGCATTCCTAGTGCATGGCAGGGAGATAATAGTCAATGTTTTCCCCGACACTGGGACAATGGTCAGTGTGTGTGGCCAGCACAGCTTCGTAGAGGCTCAGGTTGCAGCAGCAGAGGGTGCTCAGTGGAGCAGAGGCTTAATAACAATAAACACTTGTCTTCACAGGCACACACATTGGAGGCAGGATGAAATATGACTATTGGTAATCACTGCATTTTACTCACCAAGTTGCACAAGCATGTACGAGGTCTGATAGACACAGGTTTCCATTGGACCAGCTGAGTTTAATGAGTGCAAGAGGCCGTTAGCCGTGCACGGTGTTCCATTTTTCACCTCTGCAGTCCTTTTGCTCTAGCACCACACAATCAAAAATCACATAACCTCAATTGATTCAGAAAAAAAAAGGGTTTGAGAAAATCCAACATTCATTCATGATTTTAAAAAAAACTGAAGAAAATAGCTATAGAAGGACCTTATCTCAATCCAATGAAAGCCATTTATAGCAAATCAAGAGTCAACATCATATTAAATGGGCTTGGGAAAACTGAGAGCTTTCTCTGTCTCTCTCTTTCTCTCTTTCTTTATCTCTCTCCCTCTCTCTCTCTCTCTCTCTCTCTCTCAAATCAAGAACAAGACAAGGATGTCTGCTATCATCACTATTGTTCAGTATAGTTTTCAAAAGATTTGCCAAAACAATCATGCAAGAGAAAGAAATAAAAGGGACACACAAAGGAAAGGAAGAAGTCAAAGTATTATTATTTGCAGATGACAGGATCCTTTACATAGAATACCCAAAAAGTTCCACTCAAGACTCCTAGAATTAATATCCAATTCAGTAGCATAGCAGGAGGCAAAGTCAACACACAAAAATCAATAGTGTTCCTGTACATCAATAATAAACTCACCAGAAAAGAAATTAGAAAAACAATACCATTCACAATAGCCTCAAGAAAAATTAAATACTTAGAAATTAACCTAACCAAAGAAGTGAAAGACCTCTACAATGAAAACTAAAGGAGATCAAAATGGACATCAGAAAGTGGAAAGATGTCCCTTGTTCTTGGATAGGCAGACCAATATTGTCAAAATGGCCATGCTTCCAAAACTGATCAGTAGATTTAATGCAACACCAATCAAAATACCAACAGCATTCCTCACAGAACTAGATAAAATAATCCTACAATTCATGTGGAACCAGAAGAGACCTAGAGTAGCAAAAGCAATCCTGGGCAACAAGTACAAGGCAGAAGGCATCACAATTCCAGACTTCAAGTTATACTGCAAAGCTGCAGTGATAAAAACAGCATGGTTGGCAAAAAACAGACATGTAGGTCAATAGAACAGAAGAGAGAGTGCAGAAACAACTCCAGGCACACTCAGCTACCCAATCTTTGACTAAGGAGCCAAAAACACACTAGAGGAAAAAACAGCTTCTTTAAAAATGGTGCTGGGAAAACTGGGTGTTTACATGCAGAAGATTGAATTTAGACCTACATCTCTCATCATGTACTTAACTAAAATCAAAATAGATCACAAATCCAAATATTAAAACAGAAACACTTAATCTGTTGGAAGCTAAAATAGGTAAAACTCTTGAAGACACAGGCATAGGCAAGGTCTTTCTGAGCATAACCCCAGTTGTGCAAGAAATAATACTGAGAATCAACAAAAGGGGACCTCATCAAATTTAAAAGCTTCTGTACAGCAAGGGAAACCATCAACACAGTGGATAATGGGGAAACAATTTTGCCAGCTACACCTTACAGAGAATTAATGTTTAAAATATATAAAGAACTCAAAAAAATTAGATCCACAAAAGAAAAGACCCAAACAAAAAATAAGCAATTGAAATGAACAGGCACTTAGAAGAAGAAGAAGTAAAAATGGCCAATAAGTAGATGAAAAAAGTGTTCAGTGTCTCGGGCCATTAGAGAATTGCAAATTAAGACAACATTGAGATTCCATCTTATTCCAGAAAAAAAATGGCTATCATCAAGAAATTAAGTAATAACAAATGCTGGAGAGAAACCCTTCCACATTGTTGGTGGGAATGTAAACTAGTACAGCCATTATGGAAGTCAGTATGGCGATTCCTCAAAAAACTAAATATAGAAATTCTGTTCAACCCAGCTATTCCTCTTCTAGGCATCTTCCTGAAAGAATTACAGAAACCAAATTACAGTGGAACATGTATACTCACATTTATAGTAGCATAATTCACAATAGCTAAATCTTAGAAGTGGCCTATATGTCCATCAATAGATGAATGGATAAAGAAAATGTGTTTTTAGACGAGTACTACTCTGCCATAAAGAAGGATAAAATTGAGTCATTTGTAGGAAAATGGATGCACCTTGAGGCATAATGTTAAGTGAAATAAATCAGACACAGAAGCTTAAATATTGTATGATTTTTCTTATATGAGAAACCCAAACTTTAAATAAAGGGCGATAGAAGATAGGTAACAGGAAATAGTGAAATAGACCTTTGCAAAAGGGAAGGAGACCAAGAGATAGAGGGAAGGGAGAGGGAAGAGAGGGCAATGGGATTAAAGGAAAAAGAATTAAAATGTCCTATGTACATGTATCAACTCCCCATGAAGACTGTGATCATTATGTACTATAAACATACTAATAAAAATAAATAAATAGTTTCATATTCTAGTGCAGACTAGGACACTTGTTGAATGAATGAAATAATGCTACCCTGAGGACTTTGTCATAATAAAGTTCTTTGTGATGAAAAAAAAATGTTTAATTGCTGATATAATAAAATAGTCAAAAACTCCTGCCCTGGCTTTAGTTCTGCCACTTAACTTGTCAAGTCATATGTAAACACAATTTCTTTGGATGATTATAAATCATACCCTGCTTTATCATTCTGGCAACTTAAACATATGTTCATCTCCCAGTTAGACTCCAAATCTTTGATATCAGGAGCAGAATAAATGCTTTGTTTTTCTTTTCCCCCCAGTGCCTAGTTTGGAGTAAGATTACATTCGGAAGTATTTCTCAAATTTTTCCACGTACAGAGAGCTTAATGTTTTCTCTGCACCAATGTGGACTACTGGTTTTCAGTAAAGTGGAAAAGGTTAGTTCTAATTTTATAATACATTGATTAAAAATAAAATATTTCTAAGATTAAGGATAAGAACATTTTATCAGTGACAAGAACAACTGATAGAGAATAAAAGATTGAGAAGAGCTGTTTACCAGAGGTGGAAGGTGAAATTCTGGGAGATTTACACCAAAGAAAACAAACTTGCAGTTGGACAAATAAAGCTAGAGATCTGAAGTACAGTTTAAGGATGACCATACTATTGTGTTGTATATAGTGCTGGAAATGCACTAAGAGAGTAGATTTCAGGTGCTCTTCCCATACACACACAAAGTAACTGTGAGATGATGGATATGTTGAATTACTTCTCTGTAGTGATCATTTCACTATGTATATCAAAACTTCATATACTATACTTTATATAGTAATAAAAATACTTTTAAATAGAACTGACAATAAATGGTAAACATTTAAAAATGTTACTGTAGATATATATTTATATTTATAAATGACAAATGAAGTAATTGAAGACCACAAAAATAACATAAACATTCACAGAAATGTTTTATCTCCCATAGAAATGTCATCCTTTGTCATCTTTCCCTAGGGTGCTGTACCTGGTGTGGCATCCTATAGCTTTACACAGAAGCCAGGTTCAACACCATGCCTTACCTCCTCTTAGAGTTTACTTTCTTCCTCTATATTTTGATTAAATTAGATAATCCCAACCTAGAATTTCCCGACCTAGAATTCAGGTCATGAGGAATGACGGCAAATGCTTGATGCCTCTTTTGCACAAACATGGGAAATCAAATAGAAAGCAAAGTAGCATCTCACTGAGTACAACCTTCTCGCCCTGTTGGACACTATGTGGACAGCAGGCTGTCTGAAAAACAAAGGTAAGTGACTCTGAATACAGATTTTTCCAACTCTTTTGCTGACAGTGGCTCTGAGATAGGAAATTAGGGCATGGCAAAGCTGGCTTGGGAAGTGGGCAGGACCTGTTAACTACTAGATCCTGGACACATCCACCAAACAGTTCCCAAAGCCCTACACCCACATGGACTTCTGAGAAGAACTGGCGCAGATTTTTTTTTTTTTTTTTTTGTACCGGGGATGGAACTCGAGACCTTGCACTTGCGAGGCAGGTGGCAGAACCACCAAGCTAAACTCCTGGCCCTCGCACAGATTTTCAGCAGGATGGCCTAAACCTGACCTCAGCCTGAGGCATGGGATCCCAGCACCACCTCTCAGGACCCATAGGTAGAAGTTCTCACGGGTGTCCCAAGATTTGGACAGCACAAAAGGAGAGACAAGGCATGAAGGACACGCTAACCTTACTTCCCATGTAGCCCACACTGCATTTCCCAGCTCCCTTATATACCTTTATCCTTGCTTTTACCCTCTTTTTCTATTTACCTGGCCCAAACTCACTCTGCAGAGCCAGTTTCTCTCCCACTCTTCACTTTTACTTTCTCAAATAAACTTTGCCATTGCTTTTGGCTCATTTCGTTCAGTTTTTTGTTCAAGATGAGAAGAACCTGGAATCCACCTCCAGAAAGAGAGGTGAGCAACTCCAAACCCGGTAACGTATAGTTAGCACTTTTTAGAAGCAAGCTACCTGATAACAGCTCTAGAAAATATAGTCTTGTGTTCTGTTGCAGTATTCAGACATGGATATGGACTTGTTATGTGCAACACAAAACATTGTTTCTTCTTAATTTGTTTCTCTACCTAGTGAAGATAAACATTAATTATTGATAGTAAAACCCCCAGAAGCAAACCCTTTGTATCATAGTTCAGCCTACTAAAGGAATCCTGATATCTTGTCCTGACTGTTTATTATAGAGATATTTTGTTACTAATATGAGGGAGATTGGTTGGTTGGTTGATTTTTGAGACAAGATCTTACTATGTAGCCCCGGCTGGCCTCAAACTTGTAATCTTCTTGCGTCAACCTCCCAAAAGCTAGGATTACAGGCATGCCCCACCTTGCCCAGCTAATGTGTGAGTTTAGACCCCAAGCTTAGATTATTCAATATGCTCAGATTTATAAATTGCGGCAAAAAAGAGCATTATGAAAAAAAAGTTTTAATTTTATTATTTTTATTTTAATTGGCACATAATTGCACTTATTTGTGGGGCATCATCCCTCATTGTACCATGCCCACCTAAAACATTGTCCTCCATTGGAGAAACACGAAGTGTTGCTCTAGCTGCCTGTTTCTCTGTAAGCGTGCTGTGCACATAGAGGCCACAGCTTGCTCTTAGTCACAGTTTTGAGTATTTCCATCAATGCTAAATCAAGATTAGGAGCCTTGTCGTTAAGTGCCAATTATTCTTTGTTAGAAAGCATTTTGTGGTTTGATACTCAAGAGCCACTTCTTTGATTCATGTGACAAAGCTCTTTCTCTTTCTTGCTGTAAATGAGCTGGTGCTCCATCAATATTTTTCCCAATAACCTTACTTACATAACATCATGGCTCACAAAGTACTATTGACTAAATTTTTTGAATCTTTGTTCTTGCAATGCATGATTTCAGTAATAAACAGAACAAACAGTCAGTGTGCACGCCTTCATATATGTACCCCAGTGACTCCCACTTGGCCCATGTGGGCCTGAAAGGGAGCCCCTGTGGATCCATGGAACCTGTGAGTGTCACCTCATGGAGCAAAGGTTTTGCAGATGTGATTAAATCTTGCGATGAAGAGCTTATCAGAGTAGTGCTGAATGCCATTTTAAGTGCACTGTAATGAGGAGATCCAGGGAGATCAGAGACAGAGGAAATAGTGATGGGAAGACAGGCAGAGATTAGGATGACAAAACTATAAGTAAAGGAAAGCAAGTGATGCTTGCAAATGACACCAAAACATGAATGATTGTATGTCACAGATGAGCCGCCAGAAGCTGGAAGAGGCAGCTTCTGCCATTTTGACTGCAACCCAGAGATTAGGATTTTGTACTTCTGGCTTCCAGAACAGTGTATGAGAATTCTTTTGAGCACCCCAGAAAACTCATGCAAACCCTCAGTGCTTTTATCCAAATGTTAAGTCAGGTATCTCCCACAACTGTCAGACGACAACAATTGCTCCTTCACTTAGTGCACTCTTTTGATATCTCTGCCATTGGACAGTGTCATTATTACTTTCAATCTATCAGAAGCTTTTCCAGCAATCTGTAAGGATATAAAGATTTCTATAAAAATTCAAATCATTTTATGAAAATATTTTTATCATGAAACTAGAAAACAATTATTATCTGATAATCAAGGATCATCAGTAATCTGACAACATAAATTCAAATACACTCATGTAATGGTAAAGTACACTGACTTTGGATTCAGACATATATGAGCTTATATCCCGGCTCTACTCCTTGGCAGCTGTGTTGTCTTATAAAAATTTAAATTTAAATATTTCTCAGTTTCTAATCTGAAAAATAGAAATAATTATAGTTCTTACATCATAGGGTTATTATGGGGATTAGATAAGTTTATGAAAAGCCCTAAGTATAATTTCTTGCAAATACAAAGTACTCAATTATAAAAATGCAGTGTTATCATTTATTACATTTAGGATATTCATAAGTTTTGTCTCTCATCCATGTAATACTTGATTTTTTCCTGATAATTGTGCCTTTCTGCCTTCGGAGGAATGCTGCTCCCCACTCCAATCATGTGACCTAGAGTACTGAGCCCACCACAAAGCTCTCTCAAGTCAAAATGATTGCTCCACAATTGCAACAGAGAACGCTTCTGGAAATGTTCCCTGTCTTCTTACAGACTCACTGGTTGTAAGTTCAGAACTCCCAGTAGGTGCCATATTTCCTTGTGAGAAACACAAACCTGAGAGAATGAGACCAAACTTCAGAGAGAGCCAGGCATGGTAGTACAGCACTTTAAGAGGCTGAGGAGACAGGCAGGTCTGCCCATGCCCTACCGAGGTCCCCAGTCGCACGGAACACACCGAATCAGCCCGCTGCAGACAGGCAGGTCTGTGCACGCCCTACCAAGGTCCCGAGTCACGCGGAAGACGCCAAATCACCCCGCTGCAGACAGGCAGCCACCTGGTTCCACACTACAAAGATGCAGAGGACACCAGACCACCAGACCACCAGACCACCAGACCAAGGTACTGAGTCCCACTGCTCCAGGCCCAGAGGTAGGGGCTTCTGAGCCGCCGTCCCACTGCTCCTGGTCCAGAGGAAGGGGCTTCCCAGTCACCATCCCTCCCACTGCTCCCAGGCCACAGGAAAGGGCTTTTGGGTCACCATCCCTACCGCTGCTCCGGGCACCTTTCCCACCACTCCCAGCTCAGAGGAGGTAATCCGTGCAGGCACTAACAGCCCCCCGCCCCAGCCGAAATGAGAAAACATGTAAATAAGTCTCAAAACCAGACTTCCAGATCACCTACAGCAACCCCAAAGGGAAATGAGATGGAACACTCTGATACTCAACCACCTGGACCCACTGAACTGGCAACAAAAGGGGATCTGGAAAAAGTGAAATCAGAAATCATTCCTCAGATCACAGGAGAAATTGTGCCCCTAGTGCAAGACATGATTAATAAATCTAGAGAGGAGCTCAGGAACATGATGGAATCCCAACATAAGAAACAAATGGAATCCATAAAACAGATGCAAATAGATTTCCAGGACATGAAAAACTCCACTGAAAGTCTACACAGCAGAATGAGCCAATGTGAGGACAGAATTTCAGATATAGAAGCTACAACTGCAATTAGTGACCAGGAAAAGAAAAACTGCTTCAAAATTATAAGAGAACATGAGAAATCAATCCAGCAGCTGCTAGATGATGCAAAGAAGAATAACATAAGACTGATTGGGCTCAATGAAGAAACAGGAGAGAGTGCAGATGACATAAAAAAATCTCTTCACAGAAATAATGGCAGAAAACATACCAAGCATGAGAAAAGAGCTTGACATACAGATAAGTGAGGCATATAGGACTCCAAATAGCCTTGATCAAAAAAAATCTACACATAGGCATATAATTGTTCAGATTCCAGAAACACAACAGAAGAACAAAGTTCTACAAGCAGTCAGAGAAAAGAAACAAATCACATACAAAGGAAAGCCCATCAGAATCACAGCAGACTTCTCAACACAAACCATCAAGGCAAGAAGAGCTTGGAGTGACATATTCCAAGCCCTAAAAGAAAACACCCTCCAACCCAGATTGATGTACCCTGCAAAACTATCTTTCAAAATGGATGGAGAAATAAGATACTTTCATGACAAAGAGCACCTTAGGAACTTTGTGCATATCAAACCAGCACTCCAAAAAATTTTACACAATATCCTAGGAACAGACACTTTAAGAGGCTGAGGCACTATTACAAATTCCAGCCTACCCTGGGTGACTTACTGACTTAGCACCCTGTCTCAAACTATTTTAAAAAGGGCTGCAAATGTAGTTTTGTGTAAAGGCCCTGGATTCAGAAACAGGCCCAGTACTGAAAAGACAAAATTCAGGGAGAGAAACCCTAACAGCACAAGGGATGCGGAGCCCTCTCAGAGTCTGTTTTCTCTGTGCTCTGCTTGTTGTGTTAGAGTTGGAATTCAGTGTTGTAGTCAAGGGCCCTGACATGCTTGGTAAATTTAAGGGCTTTACAAATTTCTAAACCACATATTATCAACTGTCTCTCCCAAAATTTTTTGTGATAATCACTTACCCCACAACAAATCCTGGCAGAGTGTAAAAATAATCACTCAAAGAAATAGCGTTGGCCCTCGAGAGAGAGGCTTGCTATAATTTGGAGCTGGGAATATTTATGTGTTTTTGACAATGGAAATCTGTGGGATTTGTGATTCTACAGGAAGTTCCATCTTGATCTTGATTTATGGCAAAAAAGGATGGCCCACCTATGAAAGACAGTGGCCCATTTTACAGGAGAAAGGCAAGGCCCCATCCATTTTTTTTTTAAATGAGTGATCTAGATGTTTTGCCTAAAAACACTCTTTGAACTCTCTCAATTTGTTCCTTTACCTTAAGATCAAGTTTCTGCTCTTTTCTTTATCAACTAAGCTAATATATGGCCTTATAGTATCTTTAAGAGGTTTGGAGTATGATGAGCCTGGAAGAAAAGAAGCATAAACAAACCTAGGGAACGCTCATGTGGATAACCTTGGGTAACTTTGTGTCCTGAAGTTGCGGTCTTTTTTAAAGTACAATTTACAAATTATGATTCTCTTTGTCTCCTTCCTACCTTCTTTGTTTTTTCTATCCTATCTCAGCCCCACTCCCCTGACTTTGATCCCCTTATTCTTAAGGGATGCAGAGGGGCTGAAGGTCCATCTTCTTGTTTCTACTTCAGGCTGAGAGTGGTACTGACCCTGCCTGGCAAGGGATCAAAAGTCTCACCCTAACTAACCTAAAGGAGACAAAAGAAGATGGTTTTGTTGTGGTGAACCATCATCCTTTGATAGTCAAAGTCATAGTCCTGATGCTTCTTTACCTCCTGCCACTGGCTCACCAAAAGAAATGTCACCAATCAAAGTGAAAATGGGGACCTTTGATTCACCTCGTGGAGTAGGTTGCAGGTTTGCTGACTTCCATCGCAGAAAAAGAATTTTCAAGACACATCAGTACAGCACATAAAGGGATTTATTAGGCAGATTTTCAAGGTGCACACTCAAAGAAATAGTGTAGACCCTTAACAGATAGGCTTAAATAGTTTTCAGAAAGAGGTACCAACCATCCCTGAAAGCTTCTTAGAAAAATGATAGCTTCCTTCCCTCTTATTCCTCCTGTCTAAATAAAATTTTGTATCATTTAACCAACATCTCTTCCACCCCTTATTAATATTTGTTACTGACAACACTAGTTCTAATGTTCTTCAAGTCCTTGAGAATAGATCCTTATTGCTAATTTTTAAAATCTAAAAATAGCATTATTTCTTTGTTTTTCTTTACTCAAAATGACTTGTCTGGAAGTTTTACTATATATGTTATATTTTTTTAATTATTCAGTTTATCAGTCAAGCACCAGGAGAATTCAAAAAAGTATTATTTTGGTGAGCTCACTAAGTTCCAGAATCTACTCCTCAAGCGGGTAATTCATGTACCAAGAACCAGAAAGAGCATTACAGTTTCTCAGAAATAATCTCACATTAACACAATTTGTAGGGACTGGTGAGCACTTCAGAATGTCAGTTTATTAATTTACAGTGAATAACATAACTGTCACACCAAGCAAAAGACTTGTGCCTGTGAAATGCATGAACCACAACACAAACCATCAGGCAGTTTCTTGGTGTGTATAAAGGTTAAGGATGTTTAAATGTATGATTCTGACGTTTAATGGTGTCGCAATTGAAGTCCAACTCATACAGATGCTAGGAAAGTCAAATATACTAAAGAAAGTAGAGCCTCCTTAGATGTAAATTGATGGAGTGCTACAATTTAGCTATGCTCTCAGCCTGTGCTTCTCAAATCAGAGTACCTCCGAGGGTACCTCTCCAACGCAATACTCACAAAGAGTACATCTGCAATAAATATGTTGCAAATAAATAGAGAAGAGAATATTATTACTCAAAGTCAATGAACAGCGTATCTTCCTGGAGCATTGAACGTGAGAATTGTAAATAATGTTTAAACTATTGTAAATGCACATATATTTATATTATGCTATAATGTTACATGTCACAGGTAGCATTAACCATGGAGAACAATGAAAAAATCCTGTGCATACTGCTGATAAAAGACTAAGCTAAATGAAAGTGTTTGATTGCAGAAAGTGGCTTCCAGCTGTGTCTTTACACCTTCAGCAGTATGAATCACTTCCTTCTGCCCTGCTCTCCAAGTTCACCATTTCTCTTCTCTTCATTAGTCTTTCTTAATACAATGAGCCAAAAGTTGATTGGATTCATGCTGACCTAGTCAGTGCCTCAGGGCACAAGCTCTGAGGATAGAAAGCAGGAGCTGACATCCCAGCTGTGACCTTGTTTCCACGCCTTAGTTTCCTATTATGCCAAATGCGTCTTAGAACAGTATCTATCCCACAGTGTTATTGAGTGCATACATATAGAACAGCATTTAGCTGAGTGCTTGATGTATGGTGTTCATATGAGCACTGACAAATCTTTTCAGAACTATAGTCACATCTAATAGTTCCACCTCCATGAAAGAGCACTCTAACAGTGATGAAGATGGTCATATTGATAATAATCTTTTACTCAACATCCGTGATGCACCAAGTGCTGTCCAAGGCGCTTTGGATACAATACTTTCATTGTTACAATAAATTCTGTGCTGTATACATGGCAACCCAGATCTGCAAGATGTTAATATTTAGAGAAACTAAGAAGATTAAACAAGCAACAGATGGTGGTGCTGTGATTTAAAATGGATTCCTTCCAACTGCAGACCCCTGTTTTTTACACTTGATTGGAGTTTGGGGTGTCTTCCAACTCTTTGCTCACATATTTTCTTACAAATAATGTTACAATTTAATCTTACAGGTAATTAATCCCATCTAGCATGGATTTTTCAGTTTTCCGAAAGCAACCTTATTTTCCTTATTTCCAAATTTGTGGGTTGAGGGAGGGAGGGCTACCTTACCGCAGCCTCCTGTGTCTTCTCAGAGATTATAGAAAGCAAGTAAGAGAGCGCATGGGCATGGGTCACAGCAAGGTTCCAGAAACAAACTTATTTCAATGAAAGAGGCTCCTTTTCCTGGAAGAGAACTAAACTACCTGTGCTTGGACCTCCCAGTTCATAAGCAGGCCAAGAATTCCAAAAATCAAACCCAAGAAAGCTTTGGTGGAACCCTCATTTATCAAGCAAGACCATCTCACTAGTCAGCTCCATGACAGCAAGATCCAGACTGGAGATTGTTCATTGAAGAAACCACTGTTGGCTCCCCAAATTTAAGAGTCAGGCAGCCGGGGATTTAGCTCAGTGGTTCCACCGCCTGCCTTGCAAGCGCAAGGAGTTTGATCTCTGGTACCAAAAAAAAAAAAGAGTCAGGCTCACAACTTCCCTCTGCATGTGTGGTTAAATAATGAGGAAGGGAAAGTAACCTGAAGGCTCAGCTTGTGTTTTTTGCTCACTGTCACCAGGTCTCCACGGAGCCATTGACTCAGGGGAAGCTTGGCCTCCCCAGAACCTGCTGCAGCTCAAGGTCCTGCTAATAGAACAAGATCTTCAGGAAAATGTTTGTGGGTGGAAAAAAACCTGGATGGACACAGCTCTGCTCTTTGATGGGTCCCTAGGGGCTAAGTTGGTAGGCAGTCCTGCCTTGAAAAAATGTTAGGATAGTCAATAAAATGAAATGAGCTTAATTAAAATTTAACTAACAATAAGATACATTATGTCCATGTACCAACTCTCCATAATTAATGTAATCATTATGTACTGCAAATATGTACTAAGAAAAAAATGTTTAAAAGAATGGTCAAAAGAGTATAATGCTAATAAAACATAAATTACTACAGAATTGTAGTTTCCATGGCTGCTATCATTGAAATAAACCATTTTCAACTAAAATAATTAACTAACATTGCCTTAGAAGTGTAGTACTTCCCACAACAGATTTCATTTGGCCTTCCCCAAAACTCTTGGAGGCAGACACTGTTTTCCCTATTTTACAAATGACGTGACAATAGAGTTACAGTGACAGTTGAGGCGTGAGCCCAACTAAATGTCTCTGAAATCTCTCCTCTTCCTGCTTTGTGCCCACGTGCTTTCAGTACACACACTGAGCGCCAGCTGTTTGCCAGGCCTTGGAGAAAACAGAAACAGGATCCCTGAAAGCACAGACCACTGGTGGATAGTGACAAATGGACAAGTACATCCAGGCTCTGCGATGACTGTCACAAGGGTGGAGAGGGGAGGCCCATCCACCACAGGGAGACAGACAACACCAAATCCGGCACCTGAGAGATGACCAGGAAGTGGTCAAGGGAGATGTTCCGGGAATACTGTGATCCAGGGAACCAACCTAAGCAGTCTCCAATCTGTCAGCGAAAACAACCAGGTTCCCCTGCAGGTAGGGCTCATGGAATTCATGGACTGTCACACTCCACACTGTTGGGCCAGTATTGGGGGTGAGGGGAGTACCTGTTTGTAGTGCATAATGATCACATTAACCGTGGAAAGTTGGTATGTGTACATGGCATTTCTTAATTCTTCTTTTAATCCCCTTCTCTCCTCCCCCGTATCGTGTTCCTTGGTGCATGAAACAACATTTCACAATTCCCCCTTTTTTTAAATCCCATTTTCCTCCCCTCCTTTTTCTCTCCTCTGTCCCTCAGTTTCCTTCCCATATGCCAAAGATCCATCTTGCTACTTCCTATTGTCAATCTCTTATTTTGCACTTTGTTTCTATTTTGCGTTTCTCATATAAGAGAAACCATGTGATATTGAAGTTTATGTGTCTGATTTACTCCACTTAATATAGTCTCAAGGTGCATCCATTTTCCTACAAATGACTCAAGTTTATCCTTCTTATGGCAGAGCACACATACTCTACTGTGTACAAATACCATAGTTTCTTTATCCATTCATCTGTTAATGGACATACAGGCTATTTCCAAGACTTTGCTACTAGAGTTGTGCTGTGGTAAACATGAGTATGCATGTGTCACTGTAATTTGATGTCTTGAACATCATATGTTAAAGGAAAACACCTAGAAGGGGAATACAGCACCTGGGTCAAATGGAATTTCTACTTTTAGTTTTTTGAGGGATCTCCCTACTGGTTTTCATAGTGGTTGTTCCAGTTTATACTCCCACTAACAGTGAAGAAGGGTTCCTCCAGCATTTGTTGTTATTTGATTTCTTGAAGATAGTCATTCTTTTAGGAGAGAGAGAGAATCTCAGTGTTGTTTTAGTTTGCATTTCTCAAATAGCCAGCAATATTGAACATTTTTTCATGTGTTTATTGGCCATTTGTACTTCTTTATCTAAGAAGTGTCTATTCATTTCAGATGTCTTTTTTATTGGATCTTTCAATTTGGAGGGTCTAATTTTTTTGAGTTCTTTGTATTTTCTAGGCAGTACTTTGAGAAGTAGCCAGGGAAAATTTTTTTCTCATTCTGTAAGTAGTCCCTTCACTCTGTTGGTGGTTTCCTTTGCTTTGCAGAAGCTTTTTACTTTTTAACTTTATTTTTTTATTTGTATGTATTTGTCATACATATTGATCACATTAATCATAGGGAATTTGTACCAGTACATAATATATCTTAATTTTTCTTTTTTTCCCCACTTTTCTTCCCTAGAAGCTTTTTAATTTGATGGTATTCCCACTTGTTATTCTTGGTGTTATTTCTTGTGCACCTGGGGTTCTGCTCAGAAAGTCCTTGCCTGTGCCTGTACTTCAGTTTTTCCTATTTTGTCTTCCAGAAGATTAAGTGTTTTTGTTTTAATATTTAGGGATATAGATATTGAGAGATATAGATCTAGGTTCAATCTTTGGCATGTGAAGAGCCAGTTTTCCCAGTACCATTTGTTAAAGAGGCTGTTTTTCCTCCAGTGAAATTATTTGGCCCCTTATCAAAGATCAGGTAGCTGAGTGTGCCTATCAGGCCAATATTTTTAAAGAACCATCTTTCCTAGGTAAAAAATGGATATGTAAGACACATATTTTATATATATGTGTGTGTGTCCATGTGTGTATATATGTATAGAAATATATGTAGATACAAATATAGTACATACAGAGAGATAAAGAAAGCTATTAAATTCAGAGTACCATTTTGTTATGTAGAACATTACTTAGTCTATTTTATCAGCTACTCATATGTTTGATTATTTGTTCAAGAAACGCTTAAAGCACGGAGAGCGTGGCTCCATGGTAAAGTATGTGCCTAGTATGGATTCCATCTCCAACACCCAAAAAAAACAACGAGAAAACCACTAAAAAGTATGAACTGAACACATCTCTATGCCAATCCTTGTCCTAGGCACTGAGGATATAGCAATAAACAAGGTCTGTGGCCTCGTGGTTCTTACATTCTACTGCAGACGGCACCTACTAGAAAATTCAAACAAGGTACTTACAGATTGAAGTAAGAACTGTACAGTGAATAGAGTGATGAAAACAAGGGGAAGGGAGACCACTTTCAAGAGGACAGAAGAGCCTACTCAGAAGAGGTGGTGTCTGAACTGAGGCCTTGCAACGTCAGGACCTGGGAACAGCATCCCAGGTGGTGGAGACAGGAAGGACAACGGCCCTGGAGCAGCCAAAAGCTGACCCAACTAGTGCTCCTCTAGTTCTCAGCCCGGGCTGCCCACTACACTCCCCGAGGGAGCTTGTTAAAGTACTCATACCCAAGCATCACTCCCACGCTAGGCAGGTTTAAGTTCTCCAGGTGACTGTAATGTGAAAGTAGATTAAGCACCACTGTGTTAAAGGGTCAAAAAGGAGGCAACCCACTTTCCAGTCCCTCTTCTGTCTCCTAGAGAGAAGCTTTCTTTCTCTCAATAAATTTTTCCTACTCTTAAAAAAAGGGGGAGGGGCTGTTGTATCTAATCCACAGGGAGTAAGATGAACTGAGCTTGGACAAGTAAACAGGATGCAAGGACCTTGCATGCCTTGGGAAGGAATTTGAAGATATTAAGAAAAACCGTGAGAGGGCAGGGGATTTAGCTCAGTAGCACCGCGCCCGCCTTGCAAGAATAAGGTCCTGAGTTCAATCCCCAGTACCAAAAAAACAAAACAAAACCCTGAGAGCCTTCTTCAGGGCCAGGCCATTAACTGAATTCGATTTCTAAAAGATCACCCTGCTGACAGAGAATGAAGAATGGAGAGTGGGAGAAAGAGCAGGAGGAGGGGGAAGACCAATTAAAAGACCACTGGTTTGTTCAGGTGACAAACGATGGAGGCTTGGCTGGGGTGGTAGCATCGGAGATGGGGAAAGGTGGATGGGTTTGGAGGTGGAAACAATGGGGATTTCCAGTAGAACGCATATGATGGGCAAGGAGCGAAAGAAATGATGGAGGACTCTTCACTTTGAAGCCTTCACAGTGATTGCTGCAATACAATGCTGGTACGACCTAGATTTAGGTCCAACTTCAAAGGGTAAAGGCATCGTCACGCACAAGATGTCATTTCTGACATCACGCACTCATCCTGGGGATTCCAGACCACCCATACTTCTCACCGCCTGGCTACAAATTTGGGGATTCTCTTTATGCTTCAGGTTTGTGAAAGAAAACGAGCCGAAGCAGGAGCCCACAAGGCAAGGCTTTATTGGGGAAGGAGCTGTGGGGTTGCCTCGAACAATGGCGAGAGAGGGAGAAACTAACTGGGTTGAGGTTTATACAGGGCCGTGCAGTGCAGAGAATATCCTGAGTGAGCAACCGGACGCCCAGTGTTTGGAAAGGGAGGATCACATGGATAGCAAGGTGGAGCAACAAGTTATGTTTTGCTTCTCCAGAGGGGGTAGGTTTCACATTTCTGAAGTGGCTCATTTCCGTAAGCAGGAACCATTTAGGAACGGGAGCCATTTTAGAATGCAGGACCATTGGGGCCATTTTGTCTGGTAGATAACTCAATCAGCTTGATAATTTGCTAGAACAACATACAGATCTCAGGAAAACACATTCTGTACAACTGCAGTTTATTCTAAAGGCTACAAACTAGGACCAGCCAAATGGAGAGCTGCATAGGGAGGGCAGTGAGGTCTGGGAGTGTCCCAGAGGGGAAGCTTCCGGGGCCTCGGGATACCTCTCCCTCCCAGCACTGCTAGGTATAACCCGGCAAGGGAGCCCACCCAAGCCCTACTGTTCTGAGCTTTTACTGGAGTTTCATTACACAGTCACAATTGACTGAATCCTTGGCCTCAGGACTGAACTTAATTTCCAGCCCTCTTCCCCTTTCCAGAGGTTTGACTGATAGCACATCCCAAAGCCCCAACCTTCCCATCATGTGGCTGATAATGCGGGCCTACTATTTCATCTTTATCAGCACCGGCATAAGCGAAAGTTTGTCCCAATTGAGATGTTTCATCTTTTATGTACCCAGCCCTCTCAAAAATCCTGTGTTATAGAAACAGAGTAGAAGAATCCTACCATGGATGCCAGTGAATTCCCACACTGTGTACAGTATCTTGATTCATGAACTTAATTCTTTCCCCAATTCTGGTTGTAAACTGAATCAAATTTCCCCATAAGGTCAACAGTGAACCTAACCATTGAATTTGATTCATTTTGCAACCAATTCAGAATTGTGGAAAGAATTACCTTCTAAAACAGGAAATTATACAAAAGAAAAATATACACAACCCAGAACATTTGAAATCACACTTGAGATGTATCAAGATATGTTCCTTTTACTGATCTAAAACTATAAAAGGATAAAAATAATGAGCTTGTCACTTCCACAGTGGTTTCTTGTTATTGATAACATCCACTTGCCATACTATAACTTTAATAAAAATGATATTGTGTGAACTATTGTTAAGAAAAGAAAAACCTGCTCATCCCTTATTGCAAACAAAAGTCATGTATTCAATTTTAAGAATTAATGTAAAACTACTGTACATCCAATAGATGAACTACCCTTAAGAGCACTGCTACTTAGGACCAAGATTATCAGGGTAACATTCAATAAAATCTCCACCCAAAGCCATCTCAAGTATGGTAACAGTTAATAATAAAAGGAAAAGGTACCACTCAAGCTCTTATCATTTGCCAGCCCTCAACTAATATTTAATAGTTATTGAATATCTGCATTTAATTTTTATTTAATTATATGTTTGATAAACAATAGCCTGAGAAATAGGAATTACTACTAGCCCTATTTTCCAGGGAAGAAAACTGAGCCTTAGAGAGAAAGCCACTTGCTTCTCTACAAGTTGCAACTTGTTTAACCTGGGTATCGAGCCCATGGAGTGAGCAAGTTACAACGCCAGGACACAAACCAGGAAGTTGAGGGCGAGGTAGTTCTGAGACCTGAAAGCCCCTCAGATGCATGACTGCCTTGTTGATGTGGGGTTTTCTGCTCCCTGAGACTGAAACAATAAACAAGAACAGCCAAGCTTTGCACTGATGTTGGGTTGAGGGAATTCAACATGGTAGTAACTCTATCAGTTGTTCAATGTCAAGTTCATTTACTCTGAGCTCTTTTCTCTTCCAATCTTTGAAGACTGAATTCTTGGCATCTTTCCTCCTCCTTTCTGTTGCAGCAACTCCTCAGAGCTGTCTAAGAATGGGCAAAGGAGCTGGCCACTCGCGGTCAGGCCATTGGGGTGGTGCCAATTACTTTTTATTTGCCAAGTCCCAGAATATGAGAATATCTATGTGTCAGGCCACCAGATTATTTTTTAATATCATTTGTTAATCATTTACTATATAAATATAGATATTATTTTTATTGTTATCCATTTACCATATAAATATAAATAGTATTTTTATTGTTATAAACTATTACTCATTTACAATATAATAAGAGCTGTCATTTATCAAGTACCTTCATGCATCAGGTACTTTACAGATAATTTTACTTGGTCTTCATAGCTTTCAGAATAGTGAGCGTTATAATCCCCCTTACGCAGAAGATTTAAATTGTCCAGGGTCACAGAGCTGAGAGAGGACCCTAGTCCTTGAGACTCCTAAAAGTAGTACTTTCCCACATACATCCTGTCTCTAATACATAAGGTACTGGGGAGCAAGCAGTCCCTAGCTCCAGGCAGAGTTCAGAAATGTCTGTTTATCATGGATGTCAGTCTCTGCCATCACAGGCCCCACTCAGCTGCAGGTAATAAAGATCCCCCATCTGTTTTATTAAGCTGAATATATTAACATTATTCAAACAGCTATTACAACTCAGTGGTGTGAATCAGCGATAATGTCAGGGGTCATTGGCATACATGGAGTTCTTTGCCTCCATGCTAAAAGGTGATACACTGATATGCTTTTGTAAATTTCATTTTTTAAAACTCCTCTGCCTGTTTTTATCATTTTTCTGCCTCCTACTTCACTGTCAGGCTGTAAGCTACCACATGTACCTTGCTAATACCCTTATGCCTGCATCTAGAGAGACAGTATTGACATTTTAGGGTGGATAATGTTTTGTTCAGAGAGGGGGGCTGTATTTCACTTTCCCGTTGCTAAGACACAGTACCCAACACCCACAATTTAAAAGAGGAGAGATTTATTTGGTTCACAGTTTCCAGTGGGTTCAGTCTAATGTCAGCTGGTTGAGAGCAGAAACAGCACAGTGGAAAGACCATGGCAGCCAGGAAGCAGAGAAGAGGAGTGGGGGACAAGAATACACCCTTCCAGGTCACACCCCCCTCCCACCCCCCTGTGACCCACCTTCTTCCAGGCCCCACCTCCTAGCAGCACATTCAGCTGTGAACTCATCAAGGATGAGTCCACTGATGAGTACCGAGCCCCATGACCCAACGATCTTCCACACACCGGAGACTTTGGGGAGACATTTGAGATCTAAATTATTTTTGTTTTGTTTTGTTTTTGGTACTGGGGGTCGAACTCGGGTTCTTGTGCTTGCGAGGCAGGCGGCGGAACCACTGAGCTAAATCCCCGGCCCCTTGAGATCTAAATTATAACAGGCCATCCTGTGCATTTTAGAATATTGATCAGGATCCCTGCCCTCCACCTTCTAGGCACCATTAGCAGTTCTTCCTTCCTTGTTAGTCAGCCCAATCAGAGATGTCTGTAGACATCGTCAAATGTTCCCTACAGGGAGAGGCAAAATTACCCCCAGGAAAGACCAACTGTTCTCACGAAGGCCTATCTGACTTTATATACATTTTCTATTTTCAACATATTCTCAAGAGGTGAGGTCCCCAGGTAAGTGATTATTTAAGAGAAAATGTAGGTACTTATGCCACTACCATGATGGCTATGTTCTTATCATATTACTCAAGTGGCCAGTCTGGGAAGCAGAATATTACCTAGAAATCTCTACTTGTCTGACAGCAGATAAATTCTACAATGCTTCCACTCATCCTGAACCAATACTTCTGTTAATAAAAAGAATTGGTATAAACTTGGTGATTCTTTCTCATGTGTCCCATGGTGTGAGAACCATATGAGATGATACCACACTGCTTCTTCTTTACACAGATACGTCCACCTGTTTCAGTTCTCCCAGGCAGGCTTACATGAGAATGTCTGTGAGATAAACAGCACGAGGGTCTCCACCATCTACAAACTTGCCGCCTTGTGTTCAGTCCTGACAGCAGCATTCCAGCGGAACTGATTTCTCCTCCATATGAACCCAGTCATTTTTTTCCTGCTCTTCAGATATCATCTCATTGAAAAATGAAACCACTGGGAGTCATTTATATATGCAGTTGTTTGCACTATTCAGTCATCTTGGGTTGCTGATTGGGAAATAAATCTTTATTGATCATATTGATGGAATTGCTGGGCCATAGGATGCCTACATTTTCAACTTTAAGACATAATACTGATTTCTCTTTAAGTGGCTAAACCAATTAAGAATTCCACCAGCAGTGTATTAGTAGTATGGCTACTTCCTACACAAAAGGGTGTTGAATTATACACATCACATGTGCATTACTATAATTTAGGGAGACATTTTGCCTTTCACAATTATTTGTCAATAGATGGATATGTGTCCACACTCTCTGATCACCTTGTGGAGCCAGAGAGGATGCTCCAGGATGCCTAATCTGAATTTTGACCCCCTTTCTTGTAGTTTTCACTGCTAAAGTTGGAAAGGTGACTTTGATGAGATGAAATGTTGAGTTTTCCCAGGATCACAGTCATTCGAGTCACAAGTACACCTTTAAAAAGCATCAAAGGAGAATGAGTCCCCTGTGTCAGGTGCTGCTCTCGTGGAGAAGGGGCCGCCCACAGGAAGTAGGCAGGACCAGGAAATGATGTTGTAGTCTTGTCTTATCTTGGCCAGTGAGTAGAAGACACATGTGTCTTGCACACACTCTCTCTTCCTAAGCCATCAATGAATGAAAAGAACTCTGGGGATCTGGCAGAGGGCAAAGGGACAGCTAGCAGGACTGTCCACTCTGAAAAGCCACATGAAGAGCTTCCCAACCAGTTGGATGGGGAATCTGGTCTGCAAGAGAAATATATTTTTATTGTATTAACCCATGAGCAGTGGTGTTAATCTGCTATAGCAGCTAACATGGCTAAAACATACGCAGCCAAAATGAACTTTAATATATTTGGGGGGAAAATGAATTCTTTCTTCCCATGAAGAAGTACATATATCTCCAGTTGTCAAGTTCACAGATCCGGGATCCGAGAGCCAAATATCCTCAAAAGCCAGTAGCTTTGGACTTGTTCTTAACCAAGGAAACAGTAATGTCACTGGTCTAGTGCTCAATACAACCAAGTATCATTTAGTGACAGGACATGTTCTGAGAAATGTGGCTCTATGCAATTTCATCATCATGCCAATATCATAAAGTGCACTTACACAAACCTACATGATACAGATCAGTCACCTGCCATGGCCTCTACACACAATCAGGAGACACCATAAATCTGAGACGTCTGGGCCTGCTGCTGGCATCCCGTGGCATTCTGTTTGGCAGTAAATTTTTTTTGAATAAGTAGAAGTACACTTTAAAATAATAATAAAAAGTGCAGTACAGTAAATACATAAACCTATAACATAGCCTTTTATTATCTTATCAAGTATTATGTAAGGATATAATTGTCTGTGTTGTACTTTTATACAACTAGCAACACAGTAGGCTTGTTTACCTCAGCATTACTACAAACCTGGACTAATGCACTGGATTGAGGCATGATGATGGTTATTATGTCACTAGATGGCAGGGACTTTTTAGCTTTATTATAATCTATGGGACCACCATCATGTATGTAGCCCATCACTGACTGAAGCACCATTATAAAGCACATAAGTATAAATTACACTCAGACAACAGAGAAGTGTCAAAGACAAAATAGGGAGCAGCACTCTAGGAGCCTCTAATCCCAGCACTCTGGGAGGCTGAGGCAGAAGTATTGCAAATTAGAGCACAGACTGGACAACCTAGTGACTTAATAAGACCTTGTGTCAAAATAAAAAATAAAGGGCTTGGGGATACAGCTCAGTGCAAAGACCCTGAGTTCAATTCCAATGCCATGATACCATGAAAGACAGAAAGGAGAGAAAAAGAAAGAAGGAGGGAAGGAAGGAAGGGAGAAAGTAAAGGAGGGAGGGAGGGAAGGAGGGAGGAAGAGAGGAGAAAGAAAGGAACTAGGTCGTGTTATACATCAAGCTTAGCAATTTGCTTCCTGGGTTAAATGATTAATCTTGAGCATCTCTTTACATTCCTCGTCCTTGTGGTAGAACCCTCAAATACACATAATGAACTGAGACCTGGCCTAAGGGATGGCCAAAAGTGGAGAGCGGATGTCAATTCTAACATTCCTTCAACAGTGACCACTCCCTAATTCCAGCCCAAGCCACACATATGCGGGCAGAAACATCTAGGACCAAGAAACTCATCTGGGCAAGATGTGCCCGGAGAGGCATCAGTTTTCTGCCTTTACCAGAGCAGCCTCCTATGAGGGCCACTTTGTGGCAGGCACCTGCCCGGTACAGCCAGGAACCAGGGTGCTGATGACTTGAGTATGATGGTGCTATCCACACGCCAAGACGCCGTTTATCACAGAGCTTCTGGTTATGTCAACTCAAAGATTAGACTGGTTAAACAAGGGAACAGGACTGAGCCTCAGCCATGGGGAGAGAGCACAGGGAAAGGAGGTCTCCTGCATCCCCAATGACCTGCAGCCTCGTTTCTGCTTTTTTTTTTTTTTTTTTGGTACCGGTACCGGGGATCGAACTCAGGACCTTGCACTTGCGAGGCAGGCAGCGGATCCACTGAGCTAAATCCCCGGCCCTATCTGCAGCCTCGTTTCCATACAAGAAGTGTGGACAGAAGTGCTCTATCCAGAACGCTGAAGTGGGATATAGCAGCTGCTGCCAGATTGCTATATTCCATGGAGGTGCTTCCTAAAATCTAGTTCCTAAAATCACCTAGCATTGGGCAGGAAAGATGGCAGCTAGTGGCAAGATTGCTTCAACAGCGACACCGTGGGGCAGAATTCTGGACCTAATGTTTTTCCAGTTTTCCGGCTGGCAGATACAGTATCCAGGAATCAGGGAGTATCCCTGGGGAAGAGGGTTTGGGGAGTTGTCACAGAAGAAAATAACAGGAGAAGAAAAAAAAAACCACACAGGGCCGTGGATTTAGCTCAGTGGTGCTGCCACCTGCCCCGCAAGCGCAAGGTCCTGAGTTCGATACCGGAACCAAAAAAAAAAAACCACATTCTGACTCAGTGGTACAGGACAGCGAATGTGTTAAGTTAAATTTTAAAATGAATGTGTACCTCAAGCCAATAAATAATAATAACGAAAGCAACAAGCTACCCTTTGTTCTGTTGCCTCTATGATTCAGGCAGGTGAGTTTCTTTGTGTGTCTTCTCATTCATTCATTGCAGCAAAATCTACAGGGTGTGCACTTACTTTCCTTATTCGAGGGAGCTGAAGTCAGTCAGAAAGGTTAAGGAATTTGTCACATCAAACACTTGTCACGATGCGGCAGAGTGGCTGGTCATACCTAAAACTCTCCACCCTCAAATCCATGCTTTTCTCAGGAGGTCAGAGAAGACAGGGGAAGTAAAAGAACCAATGCCCTCAGAAGGAAAGGAAGGGAGCCCTCATTTCATCCCGTGACCCCTGAAGGTGTGCAGGGCTCAGTACAGACCTAAGAGATTCCACAGCTTCAAGGACAACATCTCTAACAAGTGAGAATTCTAGTTTCTAACACCACCACCTGCAGCCCACACCTTACAGAGTATGTACCCATTTTCACCTCCAATTTCTCATCGTGGCTGGTAAAAAAAAAAAATTAATAGGGCAGTATATTGCTAGACAGGGTTCTTCTTACTATTAAATGTCACACTGATTTCCGGGGCCCACTTGGTTTAATTTATCTTTACTAAGACTGAGCTTTGTAAAGTGTAGTTGTTACACTAAATTTATGTGACCTACCCATCTGTGACCAGCACAAAGGTCTGTGACAGTAGAAAAAGTTGTCGGAGAAGAAACATGCCCAAGTCCTGTTCCTGACACAACTCAAGGCAAGGAAACCTCCTCCTGACATTGGATCCTCCTCCTGCTTCTTACATTTTGCTTCCCAAAAGCTTGGATGGGACTCCAAGCATATCAGTCTGGGGTCATTTGGTCGCCGGGAAGAGAAACACAACTAAACTAGTTCATGGGAAATTGCAAGTTGGCTCTACAAAAGTCTTTTCTGAACTTTCTGCATAGAAACACTACGGACTTAGAAAGCAGCAAGAATCCACAAGTCCTGTTATAAACATGTTCCTAATGAAATCAAATCTCCCACTGTAAAAGCTCAGGGCTAGCTGATGGAAATCAGGAATTAGAAAGTGCTGAGTGGACGTGGAAGGAAAAAGAGTGAGAACAAATTCATTGTACAAAATGGGAAGGGAAGTACTTGGGTGTGGTGATGCATTCCTGTAATCTCACCCTGGGAGGCTGAGGCAGGAGGATTGCAAGTCTGAGCCCAGCCTGAGTAACTAGACTTAGCAAGAACCTCTCTCAAAATGTAAAAAAAACAAAAGGCTGGGGATGTAGCTCAGTGCAAAGACCCTGGGTTCAATCCCCTGTATCAAAAAATGATTTTTAAAAATGGGGAAAGAACAACAGCTTCACTAATTAAGGGAATGAGGAAAAAATAAAATGGTAACAACAGAAAAACAAAAACAATGATATGGCTGGAGAAGGAGGAGAGAGTGCAGGAAAGTTTAAACCATATGTATATTAGTTAGCTAATGCTGCATAACAAAATGCCCCAAAGCTCAGTGGCCTAATAGAACAGTCATTTATAATCACCCACCTGTCTGCAGATAAACTGGAGTTCTGCTGATCCAGCCTGAGCCTGGCCAGATGGCTTTGCTTCTCCCTGCAGGTCTATAAGTCAATTGCCATGCTTTGTCCCACATCTTTTGTCCTTCTCTAGAGACCCAAGGTGGAGGGGGCAGCCAGGCAAGGGAGGCTGTTCTCATTCCCCGCTTGCATGGTGTCCACAAATGCCCCGTTAGCCAAACGTGTCACCTGGTTGAGCCCATCATCAAAGGGTGGGTTGTATTAAAGGTATTTTAAATTAGTTACCCTTTTTAAAGTCCACTAGGTACAATCCAGCAGATCAAAGGTTTAAAAGACACAGTCTTCCCACCACAGGGATTCACAGTCTTGTGAGGAAGGGGCATTCTAAAAAGATAGCAACAAGACTGGGTGGAGGTGGACACAATCCTAAACACAGCCAGAGCAGCTGAGCTCCTGGGCTCGATCAGGGAGACAGCCCATGAACTGAGACTCGGAGTATTGGAGTGTGAGGACAGCCCTCTCCCCGCTCCCTCTCTCCAGATATTTAGAAGTGAAAACCCATTTGTTTAAGCCCATAGCTACCTAGAAAACAAAAAGGAATGAATGCCCTTGGTGAGAAGGTAGCTCTGATAAATAACTGAAGCACAAGAGGTGTCCAGTTAAAGAAAGGAACTACAGCCTGAAATGTGCTTGGAAAGCTATTGCCTCACTTCTGAATATGAACCCAAAGAAGTGAATCAGGAACTGAGACAGATGTTTGTATACTCACATTCCTAGCAGCTTGATTCTCAATAGCCAGGGGCAGAAGTGTTCCACGTGTCCACTGACACCTGAAGGATAAACAAAATGTGGTCAGTACGTGGTGGAATATTATACAGCCTTTAAAAAGAAGGGAACTCTGATACAGGTTGCAAGATGGATAAAGCTTGGGGACACTGCCAAGTGAGGTACGCCAGTCACAGAAGGGATTCCATTTCATTCCACTTACAGAAAGTACCTAGAGCAGTCAAAGTCATCAGGACAGAAAGGAAACAGTGGTCAGCAGAGACTGGGGAAGAGGAGAATGGTGAATTCCATCTCATGGGTGTGGAGTTTCAGTTGGAAATAATTAATTCTTTTTTTTTTTTGGTACTGGGGATCGAACTCAGGACCTTTCTCTTGCAAGGCAGGCTCGGTGCCACTGAGCTAAATCCCCAGCCCGGAGAAAATTTAAAATTTTTTGAAGATGGATTGACTGCAATGATGTTTCTACAATAGTGTGAATGTATTTAATGTTACTCAACTCTACACTTAGAAATGGTTAAAATGGTAAATTTTAAATTAAGAATAAGCACAAGGACCCAAGTTCGATCCCTGGTACCAAAAAAAAAAAAAAAAAAAAAAGAATATCTTACCACAGTACAAAAGAGGAGGAGGTAGAGAAGGAGGAAAAGAGAAGGAAGAGAAGGAGGAGGAGCAGGAGGAGCAGGAGGAGGAGGAGGAGCAGGAGGAGGAGAAGAAAGAAAAGGACTGGGAGGGCAGAGGGAGGAAGAGAGGGAGGAGGGGAAGGAGAGGGAAGGGAGGAGGAGGAAAGAAAGCTATCTTGCTCCTGGGTGGACAAGAGCTCTAGGGAGCTTCCAGCCTGCAGGGACAGAGTGAGGGAAGCTGCAGGCCGAGGACGCTGCCTCTAAGAGACCCAGTATAGCTGCCCAGGAAGGGACGCTCACCACAGGCAGCTCACTAGAAAGGCAGGGCCGTCCTGACCAGTAACGCAAGATACCATTGTGTAAGGGTGATAAAGCACTCCCCGTTGCCATGGGAACACACATAGTTCCGTAAACACACAGGAAGCGATCTGGAAGCGATACCCCGACCGGCTGTCTTCGGGGAAAGGCATTAAACTGTTTATAAAGGAGTATTTTAGCTTGACATGAATATTTGCATTTTTTAACACCAAGAATATACTCGGATATTTGTATGACCTAAATCTAAATTTTTTTTTAAAAGATGGCATGCTACTTTCTCTGCCCTGCCCATGTACACTGACAAAGAGAGCAGACTCTATTTTGTGGGACAACACGCCCCAAAGCTTGGAGATACCATCTTTGTTCAAATTCTACCAGCTTTCATACACTGAAAAAATGTCTCCCTTGGGCCGTCACCTGGACTCATCCCCGGGACGTAGAATGTGGAGGAGACTGGGTCCTGTGGGTCTCCCCAGCCTCCCACTCCTGCCAACAGCAGCCTTGGCCTCCTGCTACAGATCAACAGCGTCCCGGCCCACCGCAAGGCTCCCTTGCTTTTGACTGAGGTGTTCTGTGAGAAATGTGTGAGACTAGGACTCCAAGAGGCCTCAGACCTGGCCGGGCCACTAATTTATTGTTCAGTGTCAGTTTTTTATTCAGATCTCTGTACTTCTATTTCATTATTTTTAAAACAGTATAATAATGTTATAGGATTGTTGCAGAAACTCCAAAGAGAAACACTAATGTTTAAGACAGTCTGTATGAAAGAAGAAGGCGGAGAGAGAAAGAGGAAGTGGAAAAGGAAGAGGAAGGAGCAGCGGCTGAGCACAGTGGTCCGTTCCTGTAATCTCACCACTCCGGGAAGCTGAGGCAGGACATCACAAGTTCAAGCCCAGCCTGGGCAATTTATCCACTTAGTAAGAACTTGTCTCAGAATAAAAAATAAAAGGAGGAGGAGCTGAGGATGTAGCTCAGTGCAAAAGCCCTGAGTTCAACATCCAGTACTGCAAGAGAAAAAGAAACAAAAGGTGATGCTTTTGTCTTTGGAGAAAACTGAAGATTTGCTGCAAGTGGAAGGTGGTTTGGGGAATACATTTATTTTCTTGAGTTATTTGCAAACTTGTCTGGGGTATCATCCGCCGAGTCTCCCACAAAGCTTGGAGGCTTCATGGCCTCCTCCGCTGGTTTTCGGGCTTTGGGGTGCTGTAAAATACTTTCGCCAGCAGATGGCAGACGAGAACTGAGACAGGAAGAAACCCAGGCGAGGTGGCTTCTGGCCCGCGCTGTGAACCGCATTAAAGCCCCCACAGCTCAGCATTTATTCTCAAACAGCTCCGCACATTGGCTTGGAAGTCTCACTGACTTGTTCTAACAAAGATGGCTCTGGACAGACATGAAGTTAACCACGGTAGCAAAATTACCATGTCACTGCAATTCACTTATTGAAGACCTTCCTTCCCTGAGCACCTCGGCAGTACTGGAGACACGGAGATGAATACGAAATAACTTCCGTCTGGCTGAAATCAAATAAGGAGACGCCAATTTCCCCTTTGCAGGGCTGTCTTCTAATGAGAGCAATTTCCTGTGTGCGTCAGGAGGTCCTGCTCCAGCGTCCTTCCTGCCTTCCGTTCTCTCCCGCCCCACATTCCGCCCTCTCCCGCCCCACATTCCGCCCCAGTCCAGCTCGGCACCTCAGCCTGTGCTACTGCTGCTTCCTCCCGAGGGACCCCCTCCGCTCTGACCTCCGCCTCTGCCTCCCCACCCAGACAGAACGATCTTTCCCGCATGAAAACCTGGTTTTGTTACACGCTGTCTATTTCAAAAGATGGAAAGGCTCTTCCCTGGCCTCGCAATAACACACAGGCCCTTCTCACTTACGAGGCTTTCTACGATCTGACCCCTGTTTTTCTTCTCCTACCTCCATCTCTCCTCCTCCTCCTCTTCCTCTTCCTCCTTGTCTTTATCCTCCTCTTCCTCTTCCTTCTCCTCCTCCAAATAACCTGAGAGATGTGCTCTCAATTTCTCAAATGTTTTTTATCCCTACTGGCCTTTGCTCAGAATGTTTTCCCTCTGCCTGGAATACCTTAAAACAAAGTCTGCTCCCCTCAACACACACATTTATACACACACACGCGGACGCACGCACACACTCCATTCCCCTTGGTGTGATGATGAGTTTTACCCTTCCGGTCTCAGTGTAGATGTTATTTTCTCTAGGAAACGTTATCTGAAAGTGCAGCAGGTCCTGGTGGATGACGCTCCCAGGACTCCCCAGCGTGCTGTACTTCACCACCCACTTTCATTTCTTCCTGACAGATTTGTGTATCTGCCCCACCTGGCCTAAGCTCCCTCCCTGGTCACAGGACTTCTTCTTCAACATCCCACTATGAAGTCCATCCCAGGCTGTGGGTGCCGTTCTTCATATCCAGCAGCGCTCAGTCAAAATTAACTGAGTAAACTGCGATTCCCCCTTGCTCCAGGAAGAATGGCTCTCACCCAGAAATCACATAATGACAAATGCTGGCGAGGCTGCAGGGGAAAGGAAGCCTTCCACGTTGTTGGTAGGAAAGTAAACTAGCACAACCAGTAGAACACTAAAACTAGAAATTCCACGTGACCCAGCTACTTCCCTACCTAGGTATCTTCCCGAAAGAGTTAAACTCATCACGTTATAGAGACACGTGCATCCCGTGTTTACAGTAGCACAGCTCATAACAGCTAAATCTTGGGAACAGCATATATGCCCATCAACAGATAAATGGATAAAGAAAATGTGGTATTTATACACAACAGAGTACTGCTTTGCCATAAAGGATAAATTAAGACATTTGTGGGTAAATGGATGCACTTTGAGACCATAATGTTGAGTGAAATAAATCAGACACACAAGTTTAAACACAACATGGTTTCTCTTATACGACAAACCCAAACTATAAAGTGCAAAATAAAGATAATAAGAAGATAGATGGTAGGAAGATAAGAAGTAGGGAGAGATTTTTCAAATGGGACGAGGAAGGAGAGATGGAGGGAGGGAGAGAGAAAGAAGGGGAAAGAGATGAAAAGGAGTTGAAGAAAACAGTGGAAACAGAGCTTTCACAGATGCGAAGGGGAAGAAGCAGTGAGGGATGGGAGGGGAAGGGAACAAAAAAAAATTGTGATGTGTTGTGACCATGTACAAACTCCCCACGATCAGTATAATCATTCTAGACTGCAAACATGCACTAAGTAAAGAATAAAAGTAAATTAGTTGAGTAAGTAAAAAATAAATCATAAACCACAACTGAGGCGGTCGAAGGATTCACCAGATCCCTGGGCAGGGCCTTGGTCCCCGTGTGCGTCAGCCACGACCCCTGCTATCAACTGCGCGTGCGCAGGACAAGTTTTCTAACAAGTGGTCCTGGGCCCGAGTACCTAGTCCGTCTCTCCGTCCGCACCAAAGGAGTTCTGTAGATTAATTTTATGTTGAACCTTTGCACTGTGTCACCCGGTGTTCAGTTGCGAAGGATCTGATAAGGGACTACTCCAAGCTCCTAGCGTCGCTAGGGGAACCAGCAGGTCTGGGCGGCCTCCGAGCCGGCAGTGGGGAGGAGCCACTGCCGCCCGCCCACCCTGGCGCCCCCTTCGGCCGAGCTGAAAGCGGCGGGGCCTGGTGTCCGGAGGGCTCGTGGCTCAGGCTGGCTGAGTGGGAATCCGGAGGGCAGGAAAAGGCAACCAGCCCTGACCTGAGTCAGCCTGGAGCAGGACCGCACTGTCCCTGTGTTCCTGGAAAATGTGATTTTGAAATCCCAACTATAGAGGTTTCAGGTTTGCATGTCCATTAAACATTGTCATTACTCAGAGAAGCCCAGAAATCAATATAACCAACATCCACCCGCTCAGCCCAGCGGCAACACATTGCGGGGAGGGGGTGGTTGGGAGTTTTATTCTTGTTTTTTAAATTGCCCAGGCTGGTCTCCAACTTGGAATCCTCCTGTCTCGGCCTCCCAGAGCACTAGGATTATTGATGTGTGCCATAGCACCCAAGTACAACACATTAATTTTGAAACAAGATTGTTTCAGAGTTGTTGTTTGTTTTTTTAAGGGAAAATGCAGATGCAGTTAAGATCACCCTTTCTCCCTTCCATCCTTCTTGTCTCCAGAGAAAATCACTATCATTAAATTGGCATACATTCCTCCATCCATAATTTTGCTACATATGTTTGTATCTGTAAACAATATATAACATTGTTTCATGACATTTTTTTTCTTCATTCCCTACTAGATATATCCTTTTGCATCTTATTTTATACACTGTTCGTTTTGATGTCTGTATTATTTTCTATTCTATAAACATTTATATTTCCAGTAATTTCCAGTATATTTGAATGTGTTCCCTCCCATTCTTATTTTGTGTTTTTTCTATTTATGCTTTTCTTTTCTACCCTTTATGGGGGGGAAGTAATGTATCATGTTTTCTTTATTTCTATTCTCCCTTGCTATTAAGGAAGTGACAGATTCTACTTCTTTTACTTTAATTCATTATCTTAAATTTTAATATGCATGCTTGACTTGAAGAAAATACTAGGATATTTGAATTTCTAATTCTGGGTTATCCCTCCAATCTTACATGTTACTATTTTCTACCATTTTAGTTCTACTTCTTTAACCTCAAAATATAATTGTTTTAAAATTTGGTTTAAAGTATGTTATGTGTGTGCACAAATCTACCAGAATGAAACTCATTAATCTGCATAGCCAGGATGCACTAATAAAAAACATGGGAGACTTTTTTTAATTTAGTCAAAGTTGATTTAGATTTGCTTTACATGTTTACTAAGCACTTTGCTCAACTTTGCATCTTTCATCCCACTTCTTTCTTCTGTACTGTATTTTCTTTCTCTTGAAGTGCATCCTGTAGTAGTTCTTTCAGCAAGAAACTGTAATCATCATTTCAATCATTATCTAAATGTTTTTTAATGTTTTTCTATTATCATCTCTCCTGAATGACAGCTTATTTGAGATGAAAATACTACACTGCAAGCTTCATTCCTTAACACTAAAAATACAATTCTATTGCCTCTGGTTCTATTGCTAACTAGAAACTTGCTCCCCACTGAAATATTTTCCCCTGCAAGTATTCTGTTTTTTCTCTTTGGTTCCTTTTTTGTTTTGTTTTTTGTTTTTAACTTTAGACACCATCTTGCAATGAAAGAAACTTCTCAAGATAAAAATACTCATACACCTTCTGCCAATATTCATTTACTATTAAACTTTTACTCCATTTGCTTTATTATTTGTTTCCTCTACAAACACACACACACAATTTTTTTCCTGAACCATTTGAGGAAAAGTTATCATGTTTTTTACCCCTAAATACTTCATTGCACATTAAGGATACAGCCTCTTATATAAATCTCAGTATGGTTATTAACTTCAGTAACTTTAATAATTATATATTTTACATTTTTACTTAATCTTCTATTCTTATTCTGATTTTTTTCAATTGGCCCAATAATGTCCTTTATCATATCTTCTTCCCTGCCCCCAAAGTAAACATCCCAACTGACTTTCAGGTATTGACCTAGCTATCTTGTATCTGTAGCCTTTACGAATGGACTACTTATCTAGCCTTTCTGGGTCTATCGTGTCTTTTTGGTTTTTTTACACACCCACCATTCTTAAACGGAATGCACTTAATTTGGGGCTTATCTGGTATACCTCAATCACTAGACTCAAATTATACATTCTTGCTGGAAATGTCACACAGCTTATGTATCCTCAGTATCCCATTTAAAGGCACAGGATATGGGGGGATTCTCTATGATTTCATTAAAATATATATATAACATACGAGTTGATTCTATCTTAAATATAAGTTGTTGTTATCCTCCAATCTGAAGATTCATATTTTACTAGAGTTATCATTAAACGACTCAAAAGAGTGTAAAGAAAAAACTAGCTTTGTTCTTTCTCACAACCCCTTCAAACTTTCTCTGCAACTCCTTTCCTATCCCTGTATGAAATTCCAGATAATAACCTCCTAATAACCTAATCTGGGCTGGCCCAATATAATATTAAAACTACACGTCTTCAATAGAAACATTCTTTTTCACAGCTCAGAGAGCAGGCATCTGTGCCCACCAAAACTAGCAGTGCAGCTCCACCCCAGAACACAGCCACTGCCTGACACCCTGTTGTTGGGTAGCAGCAGCTCCCACCATGGCCTCCTGACTTTAGACTTTTCAGCCATGAGTCACACACTTCCCTGGGCCTTCCAACCTCAGGAGACATGTCAAGCTCCCCAGTAGTAACACGGAAATCACTTTATTTTGGCTCACAGTGAAAAGAAAGCATCCTCTTTTTCCTCCTCCATGGCTGTCAGAAGAACATAGCATATCAATAACTCCCTTCTAAAAATCTTTTTTCTAAGCTTCTTCATCTATATTCCTTTATACAGGTCAAAAGAAAGTGAATGACTCGCATGGTCAGACCAGTTCTGCAGTCTGTTAGCATGTCTTGAATTTGTAGCCAAGAGACTAACTTTAAAATCTGAGTCATACCTATCACTTATTGCATTTTTCTTGATCTTTTCATCTCAGCTAAAACTAAAAACAAGCTCATTTTCACATACAGTTAGACCTGACTTTTATGTCTTTGGAAAAATCCTTAGCCATTACCTTTTTGAATATTGCTCTTCCCAATTTCTTTTCCTTCTTTCCTCCTGAAATTTCCATTGGACATGTGTTGGTCCATCTCATTGTATGATGATTCTACTCCAATGTCTCAATCTCTTACTTTTTTTCTATCTCATAATCTTTCTATGTGGGATTCTGGACAATTTCCTCAGAACAGACCTCCAGTTCAGTAATTATTTCTTCTGTTGTGTTTAATATACTTTTTACTTCAATGACTAATTTCACATTTTCTAGATATGTCTTTTTTTCCTAGTATACTCTTCTTTCATTGTGATATCTTTTTCTAAAATAAATTTAGATGATTTAAAAATTATTATGTTAACTATTTCAGATTATTATATTATTTCAAGCCATTGGGGTGCTAACGTGGGTTGTTATTTTGTATTGTAAGCTGCTAATTAGTGAAAATCTGCAAGAATGGTTATAAAACTATCCCTATGGAATAATTTTGAATTCAAGTCTGTTAAATAGTCCACTGATCTGCGAGTATTCTGTCTGTAATGCAGTTTTGCAACATTTGGACCCAAAACTCACATGTGGCAGAAGATTAGGACTTCAATTTTTCAGAGGAAGCTTTTTTCTTCGCAGAACATCAGAGACAGCGCCCTTGTTGCCTTTTTGGAGAAGTAGGAGGAATTTTTCTAATCCATTTTTGTGTAGAAAAAAAATTCTTCCTCTGCAATCTGGTTATAGCCAGGACATTCACTTTTCTTTCTTTGTGTCATATGTCTCCTGTTCCCAGAGTGAGTTCAATTCCTACCCCCAACAAGGTTTCTGGGACCCAAATCAAGGACCATGTGTCCCTAAGTCACAGGAGCACTGGCTGGCACCCCTACCCGTCTGTGAGCTCCACTTCTCCCATCTTGTGATCTTTGATTTTTCTTTTTGAGTTTGGCTATATTTTTACTCTCTCTGATGATTTGTTTTGAAATTTTTCAGTAAGTTGAAAGAATAGTGTTATTGTCTGAATGTGTCCCCCAATGTTTATATGTTGGAAACTTAGACTCCAAATGGTTTTGGAGGTATGGTCTATGAGAGACGAGTAGGAGTAGATGAGATCAGGAGGATGGGGCCCCCCATGATGGCGTTGGTGGCTTTCTAAGAAGTGGAAGAGTGGGCCGGGGATTTAGCTCAGTGGTTCTGCTGCTTGCCTTGCAAGCACAAGGACCAGAGTTTGATCTCCAGTACCTAAATAAATAAATAAATAAATAAGAAGTGGAAGAGTGACTGGAACTACGACACTTGCCCTGTCTCGTCATGTGGTGTCCTCTGCCATGTTATGATACAACAAGAAGGCTCTCAGATGTCATAATCATACTCTTGGATTTCCCAGCTCCAGAATTGTGAGCTTAACCTCTTTTTTTATATATAAATTATGCAATCTCGGGTAGTTTGTTACAGCAACAGAAAATAGATGCAGACAAATAGCATGTTCAACATCCATCTAGATTTGTTTATTGTTAGGAGAGAGAAAAGAATTTGGCTTTCTCTGTAGAGCCTGTTCAAGTCTTTTGTCAATTTTTTCCCTATTGAGTTGTTATCATTGATTTATAGGAATTTTGGATACAACTCATTGATCAATGAGATGTAGGCAACTCTGTAGACTGTTTTCATCCTCTAAATGATGACTTTTAATAAATACATCTTAATTAATAAATGCATCTCAATGCAGTTAGATTTGTCAACTAATTGCTTTATGATTAATTTTTGGTCCTCCATAAGTAATTCTATACCTTTGATGCAGAATTTTGATACATTTTATCATTAGGTAGCAGGAAACATCAGCTCATTCCAGCATGTTGTTAGAAGCCTACGGTATAGATTGTAAAATGGAGCAATATGGAAAGAACAATAAACAACCAAGGCCTTAAGCGCTGACCCACATGAGACCCCTTACAATATTTGTATGCCAGGAAAATTACCTCATCCCTAGGCTTCACTTTAGTTCTGCCTTCAACTACGTACTTGGTCACCCCATCATGTGTTTTAACACCAATGAATTATTAACTGCAGTTTCCCAGGTGTTTTGTTAATGAGGCCTCAGATTCACAACATACTTAATGAGAAATTCCCTAAAAGATTTTACGTTTGGTTCTGTGTCCTAGGGCAAAGGTTAGGATAATCTGTTGCCAACATTATGTAGTTGTGGTTAATGAAAAAATTTAAAAACAAAGGCAAAAGTCTCTTAACTTTGAGGAATCTCATTTTCTTATCAACATGGTGACCACATAATTTATTATTCCTCACTAGACATTTTGATACTGAAAGGCAGTGCTGTTAATTATTGTTCTGGAACAACTTGTGTAACCAGGGACTGTCCTGGGTGTCTCTGGACATGGTCATCCTACCTTAGGAAAATGGGAGACCCTTAGTAGATGATCTCAAATGTTCCTTGCAGCCAAACATTCTGCTACCCCAAGAAGGAGAAGAAAGGAGAGAACAGTCGTATTTCTTTAAACTCCTTCCCTGCTCAGATACACAAGAATGTTGCCTCTTATATAATATGGTTTCATTTTTAATGATCTATGCCATCGTGGAAATTCCAATAATTCAAGTAGAAGAATTTGGAACTGCACTGGGCTTGGGCTCCCTATTCTAGTCCCCTCGGAATGCACCATACAACTCCAGCCACGTGGCTCGCCTGCCATCCTCAGTAAGGGCCTGGCCCAGGGGCCTGGAGAGCAGCTGCTGCCTCTGGATCCAGCGTGTTCAAAGAAAATTGAAGCTCTCCAGCCTGGTTCTTAGAGCTGTGCTCCCTGTGGCCCAGATTCTGTGGGCAGCATTAAATTTCCTCACATATTGCTATGAAGTAATGTGTCATAAAAAAAAAAAAGTAGAAAAGACACTGAAACAGAAAAATGAACCAGAACAGAATAGACTCCCAGAAAACCAGCCCCACGTAAATGGCAACTTGGAACTCTGCAGTGGTAGCATTTTAAATCACTGGGGAAGGAAAACAATTTAAAAGACAGTACTGGGACAATAAGCACAAAGAAAATGATAAATTAAACCCCACCTCACATATAACAAATTGCAAATGTGAAAAACAATATTTCTAGCACTTTTGGAAGAAAATATCAGAGAATGAAATTTTATGATACTACTGTAAGAAAGACATACACACAGCCAAAAACCATAAAGAAAACAATTATTAGATTTTATAAATTAAAAATATAATCTGAATAGAAATGGAGTTCAAATCATAAATAAAAGGCTAGTTATAGATAAGAACATCATTAACAAAACTTAATTGGCTAGTATAAAAAATCTTACAAAACACTAAGAAAAAATTAAAAATGGGCAAAGACTATGATCAAGTGTTTACAGAAATAGCAAAATCCAATAACCATATAAAAAGATGTTGAGGGGAAATATGAACTAAAACAATAATAAAATTTGATTTTATAGCCATAATTTGGCAAAAATTAAGCATCTGATAATACTAAGTGTTCAAGAAAATGTTAAGGAATTATTATTCACTGCTAGTGGATGTGCACAAATCAGATCAACTATTTTAATGAACAAGTGGCAATATTCAGTAATATTCAAAATTGCTTTTCTTCAACTCAGAATGAGGAACAGATTATGAAGCTCACATGTTCACAAGAAGTCATGTGTAAATATGATTAATGCATCATTGTTTGAAATAGTAAAATATAAAGCTGGGCATAGTGGCACACACTTTAATGCCAGCACTCAGGAGGCTGAGGCAGGAGGACTGCCATGAGTTCAAGGCCAGCCTGGGCTACAGAGTCAGTTCAAGGCCAGCCTGAAATATATAGACAGACTCTGTCTCAAAAAAAATCAAACAGGTCCACCGCCCCCAGCACTGAGGAGCAGAGCTGCCCCCAGCACAGAGGAGGTGAATATTCTGGGCTGCCTACCATACCACTGTCCCCAGACCAGAGGATCAGAGCTGCCCCAGCGAAAAGGAGGTGAACCTTCCAGGCTGCCGTACCACCACCCCCAGCACCAAGGAGGTGAGCCTCGTGGGCCCCAGCAGCACACATCCCTCACCCCCCACCTCCCACCCCCATTGAAATGACAAGACAAGTAAACAAGTCTCAAAACCAGACTTCCAGATCACCTAAAGCAACCCCAAGGGAAACAAGATGGAACAATCTGATACTCAACCACCTGGACTCCCTAAACTGGCAATGAAAGAGGACCTGGAAAAAATGAAATCAGAAATAATTTCTCACATATCAGCAGAGATTGTGCACATAGTGCAAGACATGATTAATAAATCTAGAGAGGACGCAGATTAAAAATCAGAGGAGCTGAAGAACATGATGGAATCCCAACATAGGAAACAAATCAAATCCATAAAACAGATTTCCAGGAGATTAAAAACTCCATTGAAAGTCTATACAGCAGAATGGGCTAATGTGAGGACAGAATTTCAGATATAGAAGATAAGATTGCAATTAGTGACTGGGAAAAGAAAAATTGCTACAAAATTGTAAGGGACCACGAGAAATCAATCCAGCAGCTGCTAGACAATGCAAAGAAGAATAACATAAGACTGATTGGAGTCAACAAAGAAACACGAGAGAGTGCAGATAACATAAAAAAACTGTTCACAGAAGTAATGGCAGAAAACTTCTCAAGCAGGGGAAAAGAACTTGACATACAGATAAGTGAGGCATATAGGACTCCAACTAGCCTTGATCAAAAAAAATC